>CM033444.1:23988367-24588367 GCA_019425775.1 Rafetus swinhoei | reverse complement strand
TTCATTTCTCCTAATACCTGGCTTGAGTTTCAACATTACTGTGCCTGTAACAATGGGATTTCATTCTGAACATGCAGTGTTTGAGAAACAAGCCACTAACTACGCTGCCTGAACATGGATGGAGGTGTCTAAATTTAGGTTCCGGCAGCTAAAGTGCCTTGTTTTCCTCCATTTATTTGTAGCACAGACTCAGGGCCTCTCACCACAACAGAGATGCAGTGAAGTTAATGCCAGTCAAATGTTTATTAGTAAGCATGTGTGGTGAGTGTTTGCAGGATGAGATGCTAAAATTTGTAGATTCACAATATCCAAGGGGAACGTTAGCCCTGCAATCTAACCCTCTCTGTGGCACAAGCCATTACACTTAGCCCAGCTACCCAGGCATAAAGCCGATTCCCCACATTTTCTAGAAAGTTGCCTAGTGTTGAGTTAAAGACATCAAGAGATGGAGAATCCACCACTTCCTGTGGCCATTGGTTTCTGTGGCTCGTCATCATCCCTCACAAACATTTGTGCCTCTTTTCTAGCCTGAAATTGTCTGGCTTCAGCTTTCAGTTATTGCTTCTCACTGAGCTGCATCCACTTAGACCAGTGGTTCCCAAACTTTTTTATACCACAGACCAGCAAACCCATTCATGAACTTTTGGCTGATTGGCAACATTTGCATATTTATTATGGAAATAATCAATATGCAAATGAAATGTTGCCAGTCCGTAACGATCAGAGTTTGCCGCTATCTACAACACTTAAAAAAAATTCAGAGAAAGAATTCCCCTCTCTCTGCTGAGTGGGCAACTGGTGCCTGCCAATGGAGGGGTTCAGGAAGGGGCACCCTCAGACTCAGGGGGTATTTGGGGCACCCTATTTAGCACCTGAAATTTTGTCAAGAGCACAGGAGCTGGTGCCCCCTATTGCGACCATGTCACCTCTGCCCTCTCCCCTCCTGCCCCACAAGGTGGGGGAGCTGCCATTGTATCTCTCGCATGTCCTTCTGTACAACCTATGTCTCTCTCTTCCCCAGCCAGGCTGCTCTTGCTCCCATACTTTCCCCTTGCCACATCCCCCCTCTCCCTCCCACCTACCCCCCAAGTTTCCCTCCAATGCAGTCCTGCTCCCATCTGCCTCATATCTCTCCTGAATCCCTCCCCATCTCCCTTCAGAGTCTCCTGTATGCCTCTTTTGCCCCTACCTCACACATCCCTGTTCCCCTCTTCAGCCCCCTCCCAGGGCTGGCTCCCTCACCCCGCACATGCTGGGAGCTGGTGGCTGTTTCCCTGGGTTCTGGGCAGGGATCACAACCAGCTCTGCTGGGAGCAGCCTGGGGCCAACCTCCCCCAGCAGCTCTGGGCACTGTGGCACAGGATGGTGAAAGAACGTGTCCTCTTTTTCGGAAATTGGTCTGAAAAAGCAGACGTGTTCCTTAGACGCAGCATAGCTAGACATTGCCTAAATTTAATTTATTGCTGACTTCATTTTAAAAGGGGTTAAAAAGGGAACTTTTTGGGGGTACAGGTCAGTGCAGGCTCCCCAATACCGGGGGTTCCCTGAGCTTCAGGGGCCAGATCCAGGTAAATCAGGGGCCATGTCCGGCCCCCAGGCCATCGGTTCCCTGCTCCTGCTTTACAGTGTGAGCAAGTCAGCTTTAAGTAGACAGAAACCGAACAGGGATTCTATAGACCCTAAAGCAGATCTGAGCATAAGACAGCCTGCGGAGGCATTAGGAAGCCCCTGGTAGGCTCCCTAGCTTGTGCTGCAGGCTAGGCAGAAAAGCAGCTGTGGGGCTCAATTTCTGTTTTAAAACTGGAGGAGGGGGGGAAGTTTTAGGAGCTGTCTCACCCCAATGCGAGCTGCTTGTTGGAGTAACAGGCAGCCAAGAAGAACCATGCCCCTTCCCCTGGGCTCAGTTATTCATCAAGCATATGCTGAAGGCTGGCTGGAAAACATTTTACGCTCTGCAGGCAGGCAGGCTAGTTTGGCAGCCAGCAAGTCAGTCTCTTGGCCACAGCCTGCATTTGGCACCCCAGCCCTTCTCTGCCTCCCCACTCAACATACCCAAACTCTCTGTCCCCCTCTTATACCCATATCCCCTCCCAGATCTGGCACCCCAATCTCCTGCTCCAGATCACAATCCCTTCCTACCCTATGTTACATCCCAAACCCCTGCACTCCAGTCACCTGCCCTGAGTCACAACTGCCTGCCTCAACCCAATTCTCTCCCAGACTCCAGTATCCCTCCTGAACCCCAGTCCCTTACCCCAAGCTCACTTCTGCACCCAACCTCCATCCCAGAGCCCGCACCTGCTTCATTAATACCATGGAAGAATGCGGCACTCGAACACTTTCCAAAATCTTAGAGTGCCCCTCCCCCACCCCCCAATAAAAAAGTATTGCCCGCCGTTGCCCAAGACAGAAAACACAGCAGAATATTAGTTCAGAAGACTGAGATACTGGTTTCTCCATCCACATCCCATCTAAATACTCCCAGGGGAAGGAAACAAAGGGAAGAAACTCCTGACAACTAACAGGATGTCTGGGGAGCTGTGACAGGTATTTGTCAGGATGATACCTGCAACCCTACCTGGGGAATATGGGGCAGAAGTGAGGGCTCTTGCTCACTGCTCATTTTTGGGAGTCCCAGCTTTTTCCTGCACTTGCCAAAATGTTTCTGTGCCTCAGTTTCCTTGACTCCTCACCTGTCTGAGTGCCTCTCAGGATCTCCATTTCTTTGGCGGGCTGGAGATCTAGGACCCACGGTTCTTCCCCTCGTTCCAGCCAGGCGATCAGGTCAGGTTTCGGAATGGAGAATTCTGCAAGAGGTAAAATCAGGCAAGGTGAAGGCACATGGGGTCTGGGCAGAGTATGTGTCACAAGGAACATTCCCTGAGCTCAGTCTCATCCTACATGGGACTGTGGTAACTCAGACATCTTGAGAGCAGCAGACTTTTGGGGCAGAATGGGGTGGGGAATGTGACAAAGTTGGGATTGTATTCACTCTGTTCTGTTGCATGTGATTTCTACTGTCCTGTAGTAACTCTCTGTGTGTGCCTCAGTTTCCCTAGACATTGCACCACTATCTGGAGGTGAATTTGGGGGTGACTGACTGAGGGAGGATGCCCAGGCCAGCATGTTTACGATGACTGAGGCTCATGGTAATCTGAGCCTGGGAGGGGTGTGTGACCAGATGACACCTTTTGCCTGGGAAGCTGGACAAAATTTCACACAGGGCTGGCTGCAGCCAGGGATGAACTGTGGAGAGTGGAAGTGAGTGTCGCTGGCTTGGGTCCAGAGATCTGGGCTCTCTTCTCCCCAAGATGGATTGTACTGACTCTTCCTGGGCTAAGAATTCTGTTCTACGCTGTATCCCTGTGAGCTAATAAACCTTCTGTTCTACCTGCCAGATGAATCATAGAACCATATAGCTGGAAGAGACCTCAGGAGGTCATCAAGTCCAGCCCCCTGCTCTAGGCAGGACCAATCCCAACTAAATCAACCCAGCCATGGCTTTGTCAAGCTGAGACTTAAACACCTCTAGAGATGGAGACTCCATTACTTCCCTAGGTAACCCATTCCAGTGCTTCACCACTCTCCTAGTGAAATAGTTTTTCCTAATATCCAACCTGGACCTCTCCCACCACAGCTTGAGACCACTGCGCCTTGTTCTGCCATCTGTCACTACTGAGAACAGCCTTTCTCCAGCCTCTTTGGAACCTCCCTTCAGGAAGTTGAAGGCTGCTATCAAATCCCCCCTCACTCTTCGCTTCTGCAGACTAAACAGACCCAACTCCCTCAGCCTCTCCTCATAGGTCATATGCTCCAGACCCCTAATCATTTTGGTTGCCCTCCGCTGGACCCTCTCCAGTGCGTCCACATCCTTTTTGTAGTGTGGGGCCCAGAACTGGACACAATACTCCAGATGTGGCCTCACCAGAGCCGAATAAAGGGGAATAAGGACATCTCTGGATCTGCTGGCAATGCTCCTCTTAATGCAACCTAATATGCCATTAGCCTTCTTGGCTACAAGGGCACACTGTTGACTCATACCCAGCTTCTCATCCACTGTAACCCCCCAGGTCCTTTTCTGCAGAACTACTACTTAGCTGGTTGGTCCCCAGCCTGTAACAATGCTTGGGATTCTTCCGTCCCAAGTGCAGGACTCTGCACTTGTCCTTGTTGAACCTCATCAGATTTCTTGTGGCCCAATCCTCCAATTTGTCTAAGTCACTTGACCCTATCTCTGCCTCCAGCGATCTACCTCTCCCCTAGCTTAGTGTCATATATGCAAACTTGCTGACGGTGCAATCCATCCCCTCATCCAGGTCATTAATAAAGATATTGAACAAAACCGGTCCTAGAGCCGAACCTTGGGGCACTCTGCTAGAAACCGACCGCCATCCTGACATCGAGCTGTTGATCACTACCCGCTGGGCCCGGCCTTCTAGTCAGCTTTCTATCCATCTTACCGTCCATTTATCCAATCCACATTCTCTTAACTTGCTGGCAAGAATATTGTGGGAGACCATATCAAAAGCCTTGCTAAAGTCAAGGTATATCACATCCACTGACTTTCCCATGTCCACAGAGCCAGTTATCTCATTATAGAAGCTAATCAGATTGGTCAGGCACAACTTGCCCTTTGTAAATCCATGCTGACTATTCCTGATCACTTTCCTCTCTTCCAAGTGCCTCAAAATGGATTCCTTAAGGATCCCTTCCATGATTTTTCCAGGAACCGAGGTAAGACTGACCAGCCTATAGTTCCCTGGATCGACCTTCTTCCCTTTTTTGAAGATAGGCAAATGTAGTACCTTTTTCCAATCATCCGGGATCTCTCCCGATCTCCATGACTTTTCAAAGATAATGGCCAAAGGCTCCTCAATGACATTTGCCAACTCCCTCAGTACCTTCAGATGCATTAAGTCTGGACCCATGGATTTGTGTACGTTTAGCTTTTCTAAATAGTTCCTTGCCTGTTCTTTACCCACCAAGGGCTGTCCATCTTCATCCCATCTTGCGTCACTTAGCGCATTAGTCTGGGAGCTGACCTTGTCCGTGAATACAGAGGCAAAGAAAGCATTGAGTACTTCAGCTTTCCCCACATCATCTGTCACTAGGTTACCTCCTTCATCCAGTAGGGGCCCCACATCCTCTCTGATCACCTTCTTCTTGTTAACATGCCTGTAGAAACCTTTCTTGTTATCCTTCACATCCTTTGCCAGTCGTAATTCCACGTGCATTTTCGCCTTCCTGATAACCCCCCAGCATTCTTGAGCTATACATTTATACCCCTCCCTGGTCATTTGTCCAAGTTTCCACTTTTTGTAAGCTTCCTTTTTGTGTTTAAGTTCACCAAGGATTTCCCCTGTAGGCCAATCCGGTCTCCTACCATGTTTGCTTCTCTTGCTACGCATCGGGATGGTTTCTTTCTGTGCCTTCAATGAAGCTTCTTTAAAATACTGAGTGTCATGTCTGGCTGTATATGGGGGTGCAGGGCCTAGTGACTCCCCACCTCTTGGTGACAGAGAGTGATGTCATGCCTCATTACAAGTTGTAATGATCTGAGGGCTCTGGGGGGCTCTCTCACTCGCACCCCCCCCCACCCTCCAGGGTTAAACTCCTGCCTAGTTCCTTCCCCTCAGATGGAGCCAGTCCCAAGAAGGCAAGTGAATGGTGTGTGAAGGAGAAATAATGTAGGCAGGATGGTACCATGATTCTGAAAGCTGGGGAGGTGGGGATGAATTAGCATGTCCCCTAAGTGTCTGACTCTCCTGTTCCTCAGAAGGAAGCATGGTGATTCAAGTGTCTTTCACATGGGGACTGTAGAGCTTACTCCCCTCTAATTGAACTGATCAGATGCAGAAATGCCAGCCCCAGGGCTTTGCTGGCTGCGAGCACAGGAATCCTTACCTAGCGAGGCCACCGTCTCATAGTTCTCCTGCATGACGTCCCTGTAGAGGGCTCTTTGAGCAGCATCCAGCAGAGCCCCCTGCCCCGCAGTGAAATACACAGCCGCCTCCTCAAAGGTCATCAGCATCTGAAACAACAGAGACCCCCCTCTCAGCGCCTGCCGCTCCAGCCCTAGCCCCACTAGTCACAGTGGAGGAAGCCCAAGGAGCAGAATCTCCGCTCGAACCTGCCCAGAGAGGCCAGAAAGCTCCAGAGGAGAAAGGGGAGAATTCTTTGTGCCTCTCAGCAGGGTCTTTCCAGTCGCCCACCTGCCTGCCACAGGCTACCAGGGAAGCAGAACTCTGCACAGGCAACAGGGACAGGAATCCCAGCACCTTCTTAGCTCATGGCAGCAGGAGAAAACAACAATAGGAATGGCCAGGCTGGGTCAGACAAAAGGCCCATTTAGCCCAGTGTCCTGTCTGCCCACTGTGGCCAATGCAGGCACCCCGGAGGGAATGAACAGAACAGGGAATCACCAAGTCTTGTCGCCCATTCCCAGCTTCTGGCAAACAGAGGCTCGGGACACCTTCTCTGCCCATCCTGGCTAGTAGCTATTGATGGACCAATGGAGACTCTGGTCAGTTTTCCCAGCCCTGAGCATGGGGTTTTTCCTCTTTCAGAAATGGGAGAGCATTCACCCCCCTCCCAATGGGCCTGTTCAGACCATCAGACCCTAGGCTAAGCATGTCCCAGCAGGTATATCCCCCCACCCTGCCCATTTCCTGCCTCACCCTGTGTATTTTCTGCCCTTCCCATCTACTACCCCCCTACACACACACAGCTCCCACAAAATTCCCCACCCGAGCCGGCTTCACCACAGTCATTTCCCTGTCATCTGACAAGATGGGATGATCTGGAGCAAAGTGTGGACGTGATTCTTCAGCCTGTCAGGGTAAGAGGGGCAATTGAGGAGGTTTCCAAAGGGGTTTGGTCCATTTCACACTCTCCTCCAAGAAGGGTGACTCTGGGACCCCAGCCTCTCCATTCCCAACTTTCTGACCCCCCACCCCATGTAATCCAAACATTATGTACCCTTGCTCCAGTCCTCTTACACTCACAACCCGTGCTCAGACCTTGCACCCAAATTCACTATCCCTGGTCACAGTGCAAATCCACACACCCCCCCTGCACTCCTGCCCTGTCACAATCCTCTATTTAAGTGTTTCTCAACCAGTGGTACGCATACCCACGGGGTGTCAAGAGAAGTCTGGGGGTACATCAACACAACTGAAATTTGTAGAAAACTGAATTTTTGTTTTAAGTTTTCTATTGCGTTATTATTTTTGTACTTTTTACACCCAAAAATTTCATTGCCCACCTGGCTCTGATTAAACAAACGTGTTGCAATGGTAGGAAAAAAATGTGTGTCTGAAAACTGCAGGTACTTTAAAACCAATCTCTCTCTCGGATGCCTACCAGATCCTCCATTAATAGCATGGAAGAGTGTAGCCCTTGACCATTTACCAAATTCTTGGAACAGACCCCATCAAAAATGATTGCCCCATCAAAAATGAAAGATTCTTTTAACAGATTTTTTTGGAATGTTGCAGATATCTAAAACTCTGATCCTAATGATTTTTTAAAAACCTAATTAAAATACATGATGGCAAATATCTGACCTTAATGCAATTTAATTTATCGGGCAGAGTTCTGGCTCTTATGAGTCAGAAGTAGATAATGCAAGGTGTGATGCTTATTTGCAAGATCTTTGACATATGCATCCATTAGAAAGGATGATGATACATGTACTGCAAGGTCTCAGGGGGTAGCTGTGTTAGTCTGTAACTAAACTTAAAAAACAAAAATCGTCTTGTAGCACCTGAGACTAACAAAAATATACAAATAGTATAATGAGCTTTGTGGGCACAACCCAGTTCTTCAGCCAAGGACAGTGTTAAATTTTCTTTTTATTTGATTTCATATAAAAAAATCATAAGCATTGCTCCTTGTTAATTATCCCTTCCTTTAATGTATTTTCTTCCATAACTATGGACTATTCAAATACATTTATATCTGTAGTTTTTGTTTGTACTGGCGAGTGCACATCCACACACTACCTCAATATTGGCATTGCTCATAAGAAAGTTCAACCCACCCAAAACTAAATTCAACCTGCCCAAGAATGGAAAATCTTAGAGGGAATCCCTCTGCTGGCCAGCCCACTAAAAAATTGACAGTCAAAGGGGTGGGAGGTGTGTGTGTGTGTGAAATGCATGTAGACTATAGCAATAACCGATAAGCTTTTGCTTATTGATTAATCAACTGCACTATTACATCCCTACAGGTCACAACCCATCTCTCCTTCCTGCACTCCTCCCCTCCTCCTCCTCCAAACCCTACCTGCAACCCATCTCCATACCCACTGTTGGACCTTGTACCCCCTTCTATACCTCCCCTAACCCTCCCTGAGCTCCCTTCTGCATCTGCCCCCCTCCCAGCTCCTGCCCCGCCGACACCTCCCAATCCCCTGCCCCAAGCTCCCTTTTCCACCTGCCTCCCTCCCAGCCCCCACACCCACACCGATACCTTGGGGGAATTGGGTCTTGGGGAGCCGCCACCGCCCCGGCAGGGGCGGGTCTGACCCACAGCCGGGTAGGGCGGGGCCCGACATAGAGAAATACCCTCCCCCGCCTCTGGCAGCAACCCCGCCCCCCGCGTCCCCAGACTGATGCCAGTGTCACGTGATCTCTGACACACACACCCCTCGGTGTATGACAAGGAGCGTCCCCCCAAGCAGCCCATCCCAAGGCAAAACCTCCCCCCGGAGCCCTCCCAGCGATTGATCTGCCCCGGCCTCAGCCCCCCGTATCTGACACGTCAGCCGCCCCCACTCACACTGACCCTCCCTCACCTCGGCTCTCCCGAGTCCTCCGGGCCCCGGCGCTTCCCACAAGCAGCCCGTAGCGAGTAATACCGCCAACGGCTGCCTCAGAATTCGCGCCGCACACTACGCGGCGCATGCGCAGTGACCGCGGCGACGGATAGGCCTTAGACGAAGTCTGACGCTACTTCGGGATCCGCCCAGCGGCCAATCGCAGAGGCGTGGGCGGGGCCTGAGCAGGGACGGGGCGGGACACACTGAAAACCGACCGGTGTTGTGCGAAATGGAATCAGACCGCGCGTGCGCAGAGGGTCAGTGACTCCGGTTCCGGATGAACGACAGGGCTTAGCTCAGACCGGGAGCTACCTAGCCACGTCCCAGCCCAGCGGGGTTGAATTCCCGCGGCCAGGCGCTGCTGTGGGGCGGGGCTGCCGCTCACACGCTGCTGCCGCCTCCGTGGGGCGCTGCCTCCCCTCCAGCAGCCGGACCGAGCCTGGGGCAGCAGCGCGCGGAGCCAGCTGCACCCAGCATTCCAAGCCCTGCCCGCCTGCGCACAGAGTGAGGGCAACAGCCTCAGCCGCGGCTACGGCGCATGCTCCGCTCTGGGGCGCCTGTGCAGCGCGCCCTAAGGCGCAAACTTTGAGAGCAGCTGCTCGTACCGCTGCAGCCCGGTGCGTGCGGGGTTAGGGGCTTACAGCTAGAGGGGTCTGTTCGAGGCCCAAACCGCGAGTGTGCGGGGTAGCGCGGGGCAGGGGGGACCTCGAGCTGGGAGGGGCAGAGGAGACCCATCTGCGGGGTTTGGAAACTGGCCCGTGGGGCAGATGCGTGTGTTTCCCGGGGGGGTATCTCAGGGCCCTTCCAAGGGCTGGGGTCTGATGGGCACAACTTGCTCAGGGACTGGCCAGGGTGGCCTTTCCCTGCCTGGTGGGGGCACACGCCTGCGAGCGGGGCTGGACGCGGGGAAATGTTTTAGCTGCAGCCCCTGCAAACCCGCCTGGGCTTTAGGGCCCAGAGAATCCCAGTTTGGCTTACGCCAGGGACCCCTACCACACGGCGCTGGGTCTAACGAGGCATCTCCGGGTTTGAAGTAAGCCCTGGCGGTAGAGCGGAACCAGAGTAACTGACCTGCTGCACAGGCACGGTCTAATCTCCCCCCCCCCCCCCACCCTTCCACATCGCCCTGTTCGGGTTTTCAGTGCGTCCTGCCCCCGCCAGTCACTCTCTGCCCCTGTTCAGGCCCCGCCTACCCCGCTGCGATTGGCCCCTGGGAGGAACCCGCAGCAGGGCCTGACCCCCACGCGTGAGCAGAGGGAGGGCGCGGTCAATGCGCATGTGCCGCATGCACAGAGGTGTGAATTCTGAAGGAGCTCTTAGTATCAGGGTCGGATTCAGATCTTTAGAGGCCCTAAGCACTGAAAAGATTATGGTGCTTATGTAATTCAAAATAAAAACAATACTATAACGTAAAATCTCATTTTTTTGGGGTGCCCCTGCTTTGCTGGTGCCCTAAGCATGTGCTTAGTCTGCCTATTGGGTAATCCAGCCCTGCTTAGTGTCATTACTCATTGTGCTGCTGTTTCTGCCTCCGGGTGGGGCAGGGCAGGTGACGTGTCAGCGGGCGGGGCAGATAAATTGCTGGGCGAGGGAGCAGGGGGAGGTTTTGCCTTGCGACCCAGATCACTGTCTGTGCGGGAGGGGTGTCAGATCAGGTGACAGTGACACCCATGGTATGTAGAGCGCTGTCCTCCCCCCCCTCATAAAACTGATGGGGGTGGGAGTTGGTGACTTGTTCCCTCTGCTGCTCCCATCGGCATTTCCCTCCCCCTTGCTGCCCCCTCCCTGTCCCTTCATGCCCCTCCATTTCATCTCCCCCTGCAGGGCAGCCCAGCCCATGCGCTGCCTGAAGGAACAGAAGTTCGACACCTTGTGGATCCAAGCAGGGGGGTTTGTTATGCTCAGCGCTGGGAAGGGTCACTTGGTTTGCCATGCTCAGTGAGGCGCTGCCCAACAATGGATTCCAGTAGATTACAGAGGGCGTCAGTGGGTGGAAAGAAGTGATGGGATGGGATGGGAGTTCCTGAGCCCCTGGATTGGTCCTAGTGTCAAGGCATAATGAGCACAATAAGCCAATAATCTAAAAGGTTACATGAGTGTTCCGCCCATGGCTCAGGGTTACATGTTTGCTACTACACAGGTGTTATTCCTCAAAATCTTCCTCTTGCAGTGTGTAAGTTAAGTCCAGATTTCAGGTCCATGGGAATGACGGGTGGCACTTTGCAGACAGGTTTGCCCACAGGTACATTCCTAGATGCTCTTAAAGTACAGAGAACAGTAAACAGAACACAGCAATGACAACTGTGTGTAGTTCATCAATGCGTCCCCTTGAGCTCGGATTGGCATCTGTGAGGGATGGATGCCATAACTCATCCTGACTTGTTAGCCTTCTCCCTGAACCCTGGCTGGCATTTGGGGAGGATGTACTGTTATCTTTTCCTCAACCAGGGAGCAGACTTCGAGACCCCTCTCAGTAAGTTATGTGCCATAACTCATGATAAGTCCTGAATTACTGCTCTCCTCCTGGGGTTGTGCAGTCTTGGCTTGTTTATGCCTGATTAAAGAAACAAGGTTGATTCCTGCTTATCTCAACTTTTCTTTAGCCATGTATTGTCCATTGTTAGCTAGGCCTCAGGCCTCAGACCAGGCCCATCTAGTTTGGGCATATGTGAAAGATTCTTCACAGACAGTGTGGTCAAGATCTTACATACATATTATTGGGATTTTGGTTCTTCACTGCCCCAGATGCCAGGAGAGAGGAGTGTCCTCGGGCCAGTCAGAGAGGGTCAGGTCGATCCGGCACCTCACCCGTGTAAGAGATGTGGGGAAGGGGGTGTTCACCACTGACCGCATGATCTGTGTGCATGGAGCTGGTCTAGGTACCATTGTGCAAAAAGTTAGGGGTCCCAGAGGGTATTCTGTGCTCGCAGTTTCTGCATCCCTTGGCACATCCCATCATAGCATTTCCTATCTGTGTTGCAGTTTTTCGTGCTACACTTTTGTACTTGCATTTCCTGCGGAATGTTATTCTTTTGGATCCCCTGGCATCAAGGTGACAGAGATCCTGTGTTGGCATCAGAGCTCTTGTACCTAAACCCATATTCAGGCAGATGAATCTGCAGCTTTTTTTTTTTTTTTTTTTTTTTAATCAGAAACACTGGGCACTGAGAACTGAATCCCATTGTTGCAGATGCAGTAATGTTTGTTACCAGCAAAGGCGCACTAGTAAAATAAATTTAGTGAGGGTCCAAATAGATCGAAAATGCCTTTGTCCCAGAAGGTGGTCCGACCTGGAAACCACCATATCTATCACCGGCGGATTTCTCCAGTCCGAAATAAACAGAGACACGAATGTCAAATTTAAAAGATATATTGAATATAACAGATAACAACATACAGAATAACCCAAGAATGCAACACTGCATAAACCAACCCCTCACCCCAGAAGTGATAGAAGATAGCACAGTATAAAAGGAGGAACACTATACTCAGTCTGTTCTAGAGGTAGATGGTAGATGACAGCTGAGGCTCAGGACCTTCAACCCGTTGGCTTAGGCAGCCTCGGGAGAGGAACACTGAGGAGTCCAATTGATGTTGCTCTGTCGATGGTGTGACAGCATGTGAGTGGCACACACACACACACACGATGGAAATGGTAGTTCTTGGCTCCGGGGTTAAGGGTTTTCGCCACAATAATCAGAATGGAACTAGGTGGTATGCTTGGTTTGGTGGTGCAGGTAGCTGGAGCCCACAACACTGGGCAATTGCCACAGTGGTGAACTGAAGCACCCTGTAAGCAGCTGGGATGGTGGTCTGTCCCAGAGTAGGTCCCGGCCTTCACCACGGTCCTTGGGAACAGCAAGCTGCTGACGAACAGGAACCAACAAACCGAAGGAACGAATGAACCCGATCTCTTCAGACGCCTGAGCTTATGAAGATCCCAAGGTGGGAAAACAGCAGGAGCATCTCTAGTGCACAAGGTGTGGTGTTGGGTGCAAACTAGCATTCCTGGTGCAGACTTTAGTGCCGTGTGCAGAGCAACAGTGCTGTGTGCACAGCCATGTGCTGTGTGCAGACGATGGTTTTGGCGGCAAAAAGGTCTTTCAGTCCTTTGGGTTCCATTTTGATTTCTGTGTGAAATCCAAGACTCCATTTTGATTTCAGTGTCCTTATGATTGTAAATGTCCTTGATCTTAATATACTAAGTTACTGTCAACATGTTGAAATTCAAGCCAGGTGTTGAGAGAAATGAATATGGATTTGGGGTCTCACTCATGTGTGGTGTTTATGGAATATCTAGACTCAGCATTTGCCCACAGTGGCAGAGTCTAGCATGTGTGTCAATAGGGACAGAGTCTAGGCAGAATGGGAGTGTGGAAAGGAATAAAGCCCCTTCTGAAATGTCTCTAATTGCTCCTCTCCCCCTGAAAGGCTGCAGAACACCCATGACAGTCTCTAGCCCAGCCCCTGGCCTGCAGAGCCAGGGATAGGAGATGGCTGTGGCTGAGCCGATGACCTTCGAGGAGGTGGCTGTGTATTTCTCTGAGGAGGAATGGGTTCTGCTCGACCTGAGCCAGACAGCCCTCTACAGGGATGTTGTGGGAGGGTTTATAAAGTCTCTGTTGGTTTAGTCCTTATGAGAGGGCCTGAGTCTATGCTACAAATATATGGAGGAAAACAAGATATTTTAGCAGCAGGAATCTAAATTTAGACATCTACATCCATGCTCAGGCAGCATAATTAGTGGCTTGTTTCTCAAAAACACTGGGTGCTCAGAACTGAATCCCATTGTTACAGGTACACTAATATTGAAATTCAGGCCAGGTATTGAGAGAGAATAATGTGGCTTTGGCATCCAACTTGTGTGTGCTGTTTATGGAAAATCTAGACTAAGCATTTGCCCACAAGGGCACAGTCTAGCATGTATGTCAACAGGGACAGACTCTGGGCAGAATGGGGGTGTGGAAAGGGTTAAAGCCCCTTCTGAAATGTCTCCAATTGCCCTTCTCCCCCTGCCAGGCTGCAGAACACCCATGGCGGTCAAAAAGGTAAATAGGATGTTAAGAATTATTAAGAAAGGGATAGAAAATAAGACACAGAATATCTTACTGCCCCTGTATAAAACTATGGTACGCCCACATCTTGAATACTGTGTACAGATGTGGTCTCCTCACCTCAAAAAAGATATTTTGGCCTTAGAAAGGGTTCAGAAAAGGGCAACTAAAATGATTAGGGGTTTGGAACGGGTCCCATACGAAGAGAGGTTAAAGGGACTGGGGCTTTTCAGTTTAGAAAAGAGGAGACTTAGGGGGGATATGATAGAGGTATATAAAATCATGACTGGTGTGGAGAGGGTGAATAAAGAAAAGTTATTTATTAGTTCCCATAATAGAAGAACTAGAGGACACCAAATTAAGTTAATGGGTAGCAGGTTTAAAACTAATAAAAGAAAGTTCTTCTTCACACAGCATGTAGTCAACCTGTGGAACTCCTTGCCAGAGGAGGCTGTGAAGGCTAGGACTATAACAGAGTTTAAAGAGAAACTAGATAATTTCATGGAGGTTAGGTCCATAAAAGGCTATTAGCCAGGGGCTAGAAATGGTGTCGCTAGCCTCTGTTTGTCAGAGGCTGGAGAAGGAGGGCAGGAGACAAATCGCTTGATCATTGTCTTTGGTCCACCCCCTCCGGGGCACCTGGTGTTGGCCACTGTCGGCAGGCAGGCTACTGGGCTGGATGGACCTTTGGTCTGACCCAGTACGGCCATTCTTATGTTCTTATGTTCACGTCTGTCTCCAGCTCAGCCTATGGCTTAGAGAGTCAGGGAAAGGAAATGGCTGTGGCAGAGCCGGTGAGCTTCGAAGATGTGGCTGTGTATTTCTCTGAGGAGGAATGGGCTCTGCTGGACCCAGGCCAGAGAGCTCTATACAGGGATGTAATGCAGGAGAACTATGAGGCTGTGAGCTGGCTGGGTAAGGATTCCTGTCCCCTTGGGTAACAGACGATGGATGAGCTCTAGCACAGCTGGATTGGGTTTGGTTCAGGATCCCTCATTGCCCCTTGCCCACCAATGCCAGGAGTATCTGCCCCAATAAATCCTGGCTCCTGTGTGAGAGACTGTCCCCTCTACGCTCCCTTCCAGGGGAAGCAGGTTCAGGGACATAACAGTGGTGTTGCTTTTCCCACAGTCAAGGACTCAATGTGTGTCCCCACAATCTTGCACATGTTGTGCCTTAGCTAGAGGTGTGAGTGGAAGAGCCCAGGCAGGAAAAGCAGGTACCAGAGGTTTGGGTCCAGCTGCTGTTAGTGTCTCAAGGGTCCCCCTTGCACCAGTGGGCCGAGTCCCTGGAAGGAGGGCGTGGTCTCAGAATCCTTTCTACCTTAATTAGATTCTGTGTAGCCCAGCAGGGCAGCAAATAGCAGGCCAGACTGGCCACAAGAGGGATTCTGGGAAACCACACAAAGGCTGCTCCTCGCAGAGTAGAACCCAGGCTCCAGTGGGGGAGCTGATCTGCAGCAACACCCACAAGCAGCAGAGAACCAGCATGGCCTATCTCCATCCTGGCCATCCACAGAAACAGCCCAACACTGCCCTGGCCATCCATGGGAACAGCCCAGCACTGCCCTGGCCGGCTGCAGGAGCAGCAACTTTTGTGGGCTGCTGGCAGGGCCCACCCAGGCACAGGCAGTCGGGATTAGGAGTGTGGAGCATAGGCAGGGCCTGAAGCAACCAGCCAAGGGTTCATTTTGCTGCTCACACAACTTCCTCTGCCTCCTTCTGGTTCAGATAGAGCATCTGAGCCAAAGAGCAGGGTGAGCCATGCCCCCCAGCCAGGAGCTGTGTGGACAGAGCCCTTGGGGACCTAAAGCTCTGCTGGGTCCTTTCTCTCCAAGCCCTGATGACCCGCCATGTGGCAGCAGCAGTCTGAGCCCTGCCTTGGGGCATCAGTGTCAGACCTGTAAGTCCTCACTAGAGCTCCCCTTCTGAGCAGTGTATTACTGGGATGGAGCAATGGAACGGGCCATGAGGGAGACTTAGTTGTACCCTAGAGAGTGCAGCAGAGCGCTCAGCTCCTGTTGAGAATCAGCTGGGTCATTCCCAAGGCAGGGGGATGCACCTTTACTGCAGGTGAGTGTATCCTGGGATCTTGTACCAGCCAGAGCCCAGTCTGTATAAGGTGGGGAAGGAGCCTTTCTGGGTGAGCAACTCAAATCCTGGCTCTGGAAGCACCTTAATGAACAAGATCAACTCTTGTTTAATTTCACCTTGAGCAGGAATTCTAGTCTCCACACCTCATTTGTTCTCCTGGATGGAGCGAGGGGAAGAGCTGCAGATCCCAGATCTCCAGGGCTGTGAGGAAGGGGAGATCATCAGTGACACCCACACAGTTGAGCAATTAGCTAAACTGACTCAGAAACCGATTTCTGTGTTCTCGTAGCACGTTTCACTTGTGTATTTTCATGTGGGGTAAACTGAGGCAGCCCATGGTCTCTTGCTGAGAACTGACAACTCAAATCCAAAATCATTAGGCCAGGCCTGGGAAGCATACAGACAGGCAGTTACCATGACCCTGGTTCCCCTGGCAACTACATTCCAAAGGGGCCTCACTCTGATAAGGCCTGGCTGGTACCAGCCAGGCAGCACGGTTTTTCTCACTGTCTCCTGTAATTTCAGATTAATCAGCTTGGATCCCAAGGACTGTGCAAGGAAGTAGTCATCTCACAGAAGACACATCACAATTTCAGCAAAAACAAGTTAACATCAACATGTCCATTTTGTTTATGTTGGCTCATTTAGCTTGTTAGGAATAACAACCTGTATTAGTGATAACATGTTTAATTGGCAATGGGCGGAGATACTGTGTAACCTTCGTAGTTCATTGGCTTATGTGCTCATCTAATTTCCACTGCTAGACCTATCAAATCACTTCCCCTCCGTCCATCTGCTGCCTATATAATCTAATGTATGATTTGGTTAAGTTAGTGTTCAGCAGGTTAACCCCTGAGAGACACTCCACCAGCTGTGTGAACCAATACATCCTCTGCTTGTTTTCACCGCATCCAGTGCATCCGGAATTATTCCCTACAGTTTGGGGGCTCGTCCGGGATCCAGAGTTGTGAGCTGATTGGAGACTGATACCCAAAGAGAGGTGAGTATGTTTATTTACCACCTCATTAGGCCAGGGTTTGAAGTCTCTCATTCCCTTCAGACACATCCTGGATCCATTCCCGTATGAGGCACAAGACACCTGGACGTGTGTGAACCAAGCATAAGAGGCAGGCCTGAGGGGACAAGCACAAGAGGGCAGTATACTGTTTGAGCTAAGGGGCTGTTATGGAGGGACTGGATAAAACCACCAGGGAGTTATTGAGCCGTACATTAAGCTCAGAATTGACTGGGTACGCAAGGCGGCAGGCAGTACTAACTGGTGGTCCACTCCCTCATTGCACGTAACATTGCACCTGATGGAAGCCCCCCAACAGGCACGTGACGTATACACCCTCGAATAGTGCAGATCCCCAACCCAGCCAGCAGTGGGAGGGTGCCAGCGGGCACAAAGATCATGCGGTATAAGCTGCATATGGAATTGTAGGAGGGAAAGGCTGACCCATGGTTGTGCCCTTCGGGCCACAACAACTGAGGGGGATCATTCATCCCCTGGCAGGAATGGCAAAGCTGTGTGCAGAGAAAAAGGAGGAAGGGATTCCCAGGTATGTGGGGTGTCAGTGGTGGTGACATCGAAGGGAGGAAAGCTGCACGCAGCCTCCATAAAACCCAAAACCCCAACACTTGATCCGGGGGGCTCGTGCTCACGAATCAAGGTTGGGAAAAAAAAGGAAGGACGAGAAGGAAAAGAGGGAAATAAAGGAAGGTAAGGTAAGGAAAAAGCAAAGGAAGAAACAAACAAGTAATACAGGCAGGAGCAGAGAGATTGAAAGCCATGACATCGCAGGGAGAAGGGGGAGCTAGCCCACAGGAACATCTAGACTACAAACAAGCACTAGAAAAGGATTTGATCAAGTGGGGAACTGAAAAGGAAAGTGGAAACACCAAGAAGGTACTAATAACATTGTTAAAACCCCTCGCATTAAAAGAGAAAGAAATTAAAGCCCTGAGGGATGAGATTGAAGCTCAGAAGAGCAAAAATCTGCCCTGCAGTGAGAAATGTAACTTACAAGCAGCTGCAGCGCCTCTGTGCCAAAGGAACGCACTAGGAGTGAGAGGAAAGGATTTCTCAGCTGGCGCGTATCAACTGCTCCGCCTTTCCCAAGCTTAGGGGGGAATTCGGCACAACATCACCCCCTCCACCCCTCTCTATGCCCAGCCCCATATGGGCTACTGCCACACATCATTGAAGATAGAAAGGAGGCACAAAAGATAACTGAAAGGGATCAGATCTTCCCTCTGGAAAAACGGGCTCTAGTAACAGATCTGCCTGATCCAAAGCGAAACACTGAGTCTAGGAATAAGCTTACCATCTTAGCGGAAGTGTTCCTCCAAATTCTGAAGGAAGGGGTGTCCACCGATCATCAAGCTGTATTGGCCCTAGGCATTTTGGTTGGAAATGAATACACAGACATAATGAAGTGGGCTACCGATTTACAGAACAGGAAGGGAAAGAAAGTAGCTTCAATCAACACTATAGAGGCAGAGGCCACAATCCATCCAATCCAGGCTACTCTCTGCTACACCTCCGGGAAGCCGGGGCACATAACACGGGACTGTGGGCACAAAAGGAAGCCCAAACTTTGTACCAGCTGCAAAAAGACCAGACACACTAGGACAGAATGCTGCCACCCCGGAGGGGGTAAGGCAGGCCAATGGCCAAGCAGGAGTGCCCCTAGCACACAGGATGCACAGAACAGCACGCAGGAGCAGGAGGAAACTGCCAAGCAATTCAAGCAACTCCAGAAGATTCTCAAGCCCCTTGCTAGCAAATAGGTTGGAACCGCAGGCAACCCAAGAATGTTTCTTAACACATGAACGGGGGGGGCAGCTGGGCAAATTATTAATAAGCAGCCAAACCTTCCCCTCACACACCGTTATATTTGGCTCGAGGGCGTGGGAGGAGGTAACCTAAAAGCCACCCTAACCTAAGCCAGCTAGTGGCAATTGAATTTGAAGATGTTATCGTCATTGGCCCCTGACAAGGAGACACAACTGGCGACCTAGATCTCCTATCAAGTTTGAGGAAGTAGTTAACCCCAAAGCCAGCATAGAATGAACTATTTCAGGAAAAACCCTGCAGACTTTGAAGTAAATTGACAATGTTTACAATCCCTTAATTTCATGGCAAAAAACAACAACAACACAGACTCTGCTGCAGCATGGATGTTATGAAAACCCTATACTAAGAAGTTTAAAATTAGTAATAGCTGACTGCAATAATAAACATTCAGACTTACCTACTGAAAGGAATCAGGAGGTGTGGGGGCTAATTGGAAAGCCCACCCTCCTTACTAAATTAATACTGGACAAACCTGTGTTATTGGGAAAAGTCATTTAGCAGGAATCAAGACGGACCATAAGAAGGAAAAAACATGTGAAAGGGGAAGGTAAGAGGTTTGGAGCCCTGTGTGGGCATAGTGGAAGGAATAAGGAAAATAGGTATACAGACATTGGAAAGTTACTAGGAACGAGAAAAGTTTTCATTTGAGGGACAAAGCAAGTGATTGAAGGTATGCGAAGGTGAGAAGCGGACTCCGTGGGAGTGTGGAAGGAATTAAGCAATTGTTGTAATGTGTTAAGGGAAACCTGCTTTAAAAATGACTCCGTTTCTTTGCAGCCTCTTTCTTAAGCAGTGTGCAAATCATCTAGGCAAAGAAAATCAAATTTAAACATTTGGCTACGGACACTTTTGTTAAATCTGCAAAGGGGAAATTAGGGATTCTACTGAATCTTAATTGGTTAACGCATAAAAGAATGAAATCTATACATTGTGAATCTGTTTTGTAGATTTCAAATGAACTGGTTTTATTTTGTTTTGGATAATACCCTCTCACTTAAAATTGCAAACAGACAAGGCACAAATTGGCTAGTGCTTGTGTTGGGCATTCACCCCTTAAGGTTAATTTAACTCTCTAGAAAAAAAATTATTTTAGGAATTCAAGCTTTGGAACTTCACTGTCTCTTTTCAAGGCTGAGTTGATAACACTTTTGGCTTGCTTTCAAATCTAACATTATATGTGAATACAGGCTGCCTGGCTATTTCAGAGGAATATAAAACACCTGTCCCCTGAAGTAAATTGTCCAAATACAAACAAGATATTTATAAGCACCTATTTAACAAAATAATATTAATATAGCACTAATAAGTAACCCTGTAACATTGTATAGGATTCTTTCTCAGGAACTGAAAACCTTTTTGCTTGCTGGAATGGTAATTGGCAACACCTAGTAGTAAGGAGAATGTCTATAACAGTAAAGCCTCTTAGTTACCACCCGTGAATAGTTTGAAGCATCACACATCAAACACCTGGTCTGCCGTACAAGAGGGAAACTGAGGCATACCACCTTTAACTTAATAATTGAACAATAAAGTAATCTACCCAAACCCTCTGAAGCTGGTTTACAAATTAAAAGCATATGATGAGGTTACTCACCTTGGTGTAGTAATGATGGTTCTTCGAGATGTGTCCCCCGTGGGTGCTCCACTCAAGGTGTCGGGTCCCATCCTGGCGCCGCTAGTCGGAGATTTCCAGAGCCATAGCCGGCCGGACCGCGCATGCGCGAGATCAGCACACGGCATTTGCGCCCTTTGCAACGTCGCGCGGTCCGGCCCCCCCCTCCAGTTCCTCTCACCGCTCAATCTCTGAAAGAGAAAACAAGAGAAGACCTGGAGTGGGGAGGAGGGTGGTGGGATGTGGAGCACCCATGGGGACACATCTCGAAGAACCATCGTTACTACACCAAGGTGAGTAACCTCTTCTTCTTTGAGTGGTCCCCGTGGGTGCTCCACTCAAGGTGACTACTGTTACCCCAAAAATATTCTCACTGGAGACCACCCAAGGTTACACTAGTATGGATTTATTTCCACTAGGTAAAACTAAAGAGGAGAAAGCAGCCACCAAAGGTTTAAGCTAAAGAAGATAGATAGGCACTCACACACTTACACGGACATATGGATTGCAGAAGGAGCCAAGGCATGTGGATCTTGGAGGATCTGTCTGCTCATCATGGCTGGGGAAGCTGGTCAGGAGGAAAGACACTGGAGGGGAGCTTCTCAGGATCAGTGGAAGGAAAAAAGAGAAAGTCTCACGTGCTCCTTCTCCTTATATTGTGTCTGAATGGCCCCTGTGACTCATTCACCTTGTCATCAGGGAGCATGCCCAGACTTCCCTTTATCCAGCAAGGAGCATGCCCAGACTGTGATGACTCATTGAAATGTGGTCCATTGTTCCAAGTCTTCTTCAAACACACTCACACTCTCTCCCCATTCACTCAGGGGAGAATGCAGCGTAAAGAAAGTTACAAGCAAGGTGGCTGAGAGTTAAAAAGATTACAAAATTGCAGTTTACAGTAAGTTTGAGAGTTACACAGATTACAAAGTTTGACAAAGATCACAATGAGTTACAGTTTAAAACCTTAGACTTTACAGTTTGGTGTAGCTTCAGAAAATCCATGTATATAAATCTAGTGAGCTCAGGCGGAGGCTTTTTTATGCAACAACTACAAAGCAATAACCCAGGACGTGCTCCGGGTCAGTTATTCTGTACCGTAGACAAAACCGCAGAGGCTACTGTGGCATCCACAGCCCATCTCCTCATTACGGCATAATGACGAGCGAAAGTTACACTAGAAGTCCAGGTGGCAGCGCGGCATATATCGCTGAGGGGAACCCCCCTGGCAAATGCTGTGGAAGTTGCGACTGCTTGTGTAGAGTGCGCCTAAGGCATAGAAGGAAGGGGCTTATTGCGGATAGAATGACAAGTGGTAATACACAGCGTAATCAGTTTAGCAATGTGTTGGCTGGAAAGCGCATTACCCTTGGATCTCTGTGCCGTTGACATGAACGGTCTGTCCGTTTGCTGCCATTGGTGGGTCCTGTCTATGTAAAAAGATAATGCGCGCCGCACATTCAGCGTGTGGAGTAAGGCATCCTTACTTGAGGAGTGAGGCTTGGGATAAAATGTTGTGAGGACGATAGGTTCGTTAATGTGAAATGGGAGCAGACTTTGGGAATAAAGGGAGGGTGTAGTCGTAATGTTACCACGTCTTTGGAAAAAGAGGTAAAGGGGGGAGTTGCCATCAATGCCCCCAGCTCACTAACTCTTTGCGCTGATGTAATTGCGAGTAGAAAAACCATTTTCATGGTTAACATCTGTAGGGAAGCTGACGCTAGTGGCTCGAAAGGAGGATACATAATAGTGTCCAGCACTAGGTCGAGATTCCAAGAAGGGGGAGGCGCCCTTCGCGGTGGGTATAAGTTCATGAGACCTTTCAGGAACCTCTTTGTGCTTTGATGAGAGAACAGCGAGGAGCCTTCTATTGGATGGTGGAAAGCACTAATCACTGCCAAATGTACTTTTAAGGATGACAATGCGAGTCCCAAGTTTCGTAGATGAAGGATGTAATCAAGGACGTGGTGTAAGGGAAAAAGAAGGGGTTGTACATTGTTCTGAAGACACCACTTGGAATATCTATGCCATTTTGCAAGGTAAGTATTCCGTGTAGATGCTTTTCTGCTATGCATTAGTATTGCTTTGACCTGTTCAGAACAAAGGTTTTCTTCCCTTCTTAGCCAGTCAACAGCCATGCCGTCAGATGTAACAACTCGAGTCTGGGATGTAAAAGGGAGCCTTGTTCCTGTGAAAGGAGATCTCGGTGAAGGGGGAGGGGGCACGGCGTCTGTATTGACATTTTGTGCAAAAATGGATACCAGGCTTGTTTGGGCCAGGCTGGCGCTAGTAAAATGACAGTCACCACCTCCGCTTTGATTTTTTCCAGCGTTCTGGAGATGAGGGCCGTGGGCGGAAAAGCATAAAGGAGTGTCCTCTTCCAGCTGGTTAGAAGCGCATCCCCGAGGGAGCCCTTGCCAATCCCTGCTCTGGAGCAAAAGAGGCGACACTTCTTGTTGTAGGTCATCGCAAAAAGATCCACCAGAGGTGTTCCCCATTTTCAAAATATCGCCCGAAGCATGTCTGTTCTTATTTCCCACTCGTGATCCGTGGGAAAGTGCCTGCTGAGAGAGTCTGCAATTACATTGGCGGAGACCAGGTAAGTAGGATGCTGTTATGGTGATGTTGTTCTGTATGCACCAATTCCAGCACCGCACCGCTTCAGTGCATAGGGAGCGTGATCTTGCTCCTCCCTGCCTGTTTACATAATACATTGCCGCTATATTGTCCTTCAGTATTCTCACTGTCAGACCCTTGATGTGCGGGAGAAAATGTGTGCATGCGTAGAAAATTGCTCGGAGCTCTAATCGATTGATGTGAAGACGCCTCTCGATGGGAGACCATTTTCCCTGAATTTGTTTGTCGGCCATGTGAGCACCCCAGCCGATGAGGGAGGCATCCATCATTATTTGGACTGATGGTTGTTGTTGGCAGACTGGAACTCCCGACAAAAGGTTTCGAGTTTTTGTCCACCAACGTAGAGACCCCCAAACATGCGTGGGTAGCAAAACCGTTTTGTGAATGTCGTGCTTTGCAGAAACATACACCGTCGACAACCAGTGCTGAAGGTTCCTTAGATGAAGACGTGCATGGGGAACCACGATAGTGGCAGCAGCCATGTGCCCCAGTAGATGGAGAGAAGTGTGAACGGAGATAGTCGCATTCCCGTCGAGCATGGTGATGAGGTCTTTGATCGCTTGAAACCTCTCCTGCGGTAAGTATGCCCTTGCTGTTAGGGAATCCAGATTTGCTCCTATGAACTTTATAACTCGTGTTGGAGTCAGTGTTGATTTTTGTTTGTTCAGTAGGAGCCCAAGGGAGTCGAACGTTTGTTTGACCACCGCCACCATCTGTGTTGTTTCTTGTTCTGTCGAACCTTTTATCAAGCAATCGTCGAAGTACGGGAATATGACAACTCGTAACCAACGCAGGTGTGCCGCCATGATGGCCAGGGTCTTTGAAAAAGCCCTGGGCGCTGAAGCCAAACCGAACGGCAGAACTTGGTACTGAAAACGTTCGTTGCTTATCACAAAGTGGAGAAAACGCCTGTGCATGGGATGTATGGTTATGTGGAAGTAAGCGTCCTGTAAGTCGAGGGCAGCGAACCAATCGTTGTTTTTGAGAGACGGAATTATTGAATTTAGGGTTACCATTTTGAAGTGCTGTTTTCGAAGATGACGATTTAGGCGGTGTAGATTGAGAATGGGCCTCCAACCCCCCATTTTCTTTTGCGTTAAGAAGTAACGTGAATAGAACCCTTGAACTGATCTTTTCCCTTGAATTGATCTGGGACCCTCCCTATCACTCCGATGGCAAGGAGACGATAGACTTCTTGTTGTAGGAGGTCGTCGTGAGATGGGTCCCTGAAAAGGGATGGGGAAGGTGGGGTGGTGGGGGGGATGGAAGTAAAGGGGATGCTAAAGATGGCCTTTATGACTTCCAATACCCACTTGTCCGATATTATTGCGACCCATTGGTGATAATAGGGTTGTAGGTGGTGGTGGAAAATGGGATTGGTGTGCACAACAACAACAATTGGTGGATTTAGCATGCCCTCGACAAGGGAGTCAAACTTTCTGTTTGGACGCGAGTGCGCTGGACACTCTAGGCGGTTGGGGGCGTATTGGTTGCGGCCGCTGCTTAGGACGAGCTTGATCAAATGAGCAATTTTGTTGTCTACAAGACTGGCAATCATACCGTCTCTGGTACGGGAAGTAGCGTCAACGCTGGAATGGCAGGACATATATCCCGAGTGTACGCAATGTTGTTCTGGAGTCTTTTCCAGTATGGAGTACATCGTCTGTTTTCTCCGCGAACAATTTAATCCTGTCGAATGGAAGATCTTCGACTTTGGATTGTAGCTCTTTGGGTACAGCTGCTGTGGCGAGCCAAGACAAGCGTCTCATGGACACTGCTGTTGCCACTCCTCGTGCCGCCGTGTCCGCCACGTCCATGGCTATCTGGAGGTTCACTTTCGAACATGCATAGCCTTCCTTCAGGATTGCCCGTAACAGCTGTTTGCCAGCCTCCAATGTTCTTTGTGCCAACTCGGTGAGCTTAGCAATATTATGAAAACTGTGGTTTGTGAGTAAGGCTGCATAATTCGCAATACGAAGAACGAGCGTGGCCGAAGAGTATACTTTTTGGCCAAATATGTCTAATTTTTTCGCCTCCTTGTCTGCTCCTACATTCTTTAACTGCGGATTCTTGGCTCTTTGCAGAGCCGCATCCACCACCAAGGAATTCGGTTGAGGGTGGGTAAAAAGAAATTCCAAATCTTTAGATGACACAAAATAACGCTTTTCCGCCGGTTTTGAAGTTGGAGTGGTCAAGGCCAGGGTATGCCAGATTTCTGCCGCCAACTGGAGGATCGCCTCATCTATTGGGAGAGCAACTTTAGATTGTTGCTTGGGATGTAGATTTCTCCACAGCTTAAACTGTTTTGTCAGTACGTCTGTTAATTGAACGTCCTGAGACTGCGCAACTCTTCTAAAGAGGTCCTGAAACTCTCTTGTGTCATCAGGGGGTGAGGTATCCCCTGCAAACACAGCATCGTCCGGAGAGGATGATGAAATATCCTCCGGAGATATGGCATGTGGCTGATCGTCTGTATCATAGATCTGCCCCTCTTCAGGCTCCGACAGCTGTACTGGGGCTGAGGGGGTTTCCAGAGGGGATTGCACCCTCTGTTGGACCTGGGCAGGAGGTCCAGATGTAAGAAGTATGGCAGCAGCAGGAATGGGAATGGGACTGCCATCTACCCTGCCTATAAGATGAACGATGGCTCCGATGATCGCGATCAGCATAATCAGGCGATGATCATCTCGAGGAATATCTGCTAGCATGCCTCCTGTGATAAGATCTTGGAGGGGAGTAGCTAGGGGAGCGAGATCTGTGAGTTGATCTATGACGGTAATAGGAGTACCACCTATAACGATCAGAGTGGTGAGATACTGATCTCCATCGCGGGGACCGCGGAGTACGCCTGTAAGAAGTTGAGTAGTCTCTGCTATCTGGTGAACGACGTGGTGAGGGAGAGGGTCCGGGAGAAAAGACCGGTGATGGAGAAATTGACTGCCTCGGCATTGATTTTCTGGCAGCCTTAGTAGGGACTGCATAAGTTTGCGCAATGGGCAGGTCCCTTGTAGTATTGTGGCTGCAATCCTCCTCTTCTGATAGTAAAGAATGAGAGGAGGAAGAAGGTGGGGATCATCTCTTCCTCTGCCGTGCCCTGCCACCGTGTGGTTGAGCCGGGGGCTTACGCGGCACCGCAGCTGGTGCTCTGTCAGTGCGAACCGCTGATAGAGTACGACTTGTCGGTGCCATCTCGGCACCACGTGGAACGCTCGCGGGCCCATTCCACCTCCTCAATCGGTGCCGGCCCCGGTGCCGGGTCGGGTGCTGACTTGTCGCGGCTCATTGGTGCCGCCTCCGGTGTGGCTGAACTCTGCGGCTGCACAGGCGGTGCCACTTCAGGTACCTCTGGCGGTGCCGCCAAGGGTGCCGCTCGCTCATTGTGAGACGCTGAGCATTTATGGGGTGGTAGTGCCAGTGCCAGTGCCAGTGCCAATGCCAATCGTACCGGCAGCGCGGACATCTCAGACACCGCCCAATGTTTCCTTACGGGCTGTCTGGTCACTCCGGATGTACCCGGCCTTTCTCCATGACTACTCCGGGACAGGGGAACGGCGGGTAGGGAGCGTGTGGGGGAGGCTTTTTTCTTATTTGTCATCAGTGCCGCAGGCGATGACGCTCTCCTTTTTTGCACTGCGGATGGTCCCAGATCGAGAGCCTCAGATGGCTGTAAAGCCTTATCACACAGCAGGAGTTTCAAGCGCATGTCTCTCTCCCTGCGTGCTCTCTGAGTCAACTTAGCGCAATGGATGCATCTCTGTGGCACATGCGATTCCCCCAGGCATTGGATGCATGTGGCATGCCCATCAGATGCCAGCATTGCATCTTTATACTGGGAATACCTTTTGAATCACGGTGACCCAGGCATAGTTAATCCCAATACTGGGACAGATCCAACTATGTACAGCTAACTAAATTTAAGTAACTGGAAACTTTTTAATAATAACTTTTTTTTTTTAAGAACAACACTAACAACAACACTAATACCTAACTACTAGCTAACTAATGTAAGAAGAAGAAGAATTAAACTGTCTTTTTTTTTTTTTTTTTTTTTTTAAAGGACGGCTATCTCTGAGGAGATAAACGGTGCTCCGCCAGCAACCGAGGACGGTTGAGAGGAACTGGCAGGGGGGCCAGACCGCGCGATGTTGCAAAGGGCATGAATGCCATGTGCTGCTCTCGCGCAAGCGCGGTCCGGCCAGCTATGGCTCTGGAAATCTCTGACTAGAGGCGCCGGGATGGGACCCGACACCTTGAGAGGAGTACCCATGGGGACCACTCGAAGAAGAACATTAGGTAACAACAGGCTGATCAAAATTAACAAGAACATCAGTAAAGGAAAAGTATTTTAAGGTATAATGTGCCACCCTGACTGGGGTAGAAATGTTTTCTTTGTCTTTCAGATCATCAGAAAGCGCTGGTACCAGTAGAGCAATTGAAAAAACAACAACAACAACAAAACCATGGTTCTGTGTCATGACATAATAAGTTTGTGTTCTGTGTTCTGTCCAAGTTTGTCTTGTGTGTGTCTTAATTGTAATGTGTATTGCAAACGTCATTGTGTGTAGGATATTGTTGTTTTAATGAAAGGATATTTTAAGTAAAGCAAAAGCATGAATTTAAACAAAACAAAATTAATAATTGGGCCTAATCAATTGGCAACTTTAAAATTTAGTGAAAGGATAATAGTTTGGTAATTGTTAAGCTAGGAGAATGTTAACAATATCTCCACAGGTGAACAAAAAGGAACTGGAAGGAAGCAAGGAGTGCACCACATGAACAGAAGGACTGGGAGTGGGATACCAGTCCCCTCCCCACAGGATTGGCTTTGCTTTAACAGCCACACGAATGAAATATTTAGCTTTTGTAAAACTTGCACACCAACCATGAAAGTGGTTTGGCCAGAGATAACTAGAAAACTGTAAGTGAAACAACACGGGCAAGTGGGACATCAGAATATTTAAGTAAAGATGCCCACAACAATGAGGAAACTAGTAACCTCACCATTGCAATAACAGCTACTTGCCCTGCTACCCATCAGTGCCAGGTGCCTGACGCCTTAAAAGACCTTAAGAATACCTGGAAAGAATTATGGAATTGCATGGGTTCCCATTAACAATCAAAGCATCTGTGAACCATGCTGTGGTCCCATACGAGAAACAGTGTAAACAGTCAATGTAAACTGCCTTCAAGTCACATACATAGAACAAATACACACTAATAGCAATGGGGAACACATGGCCTTGGGTTGCCCCTCATTCACACATAATTATTTTGTTTATTGTAACAACATGAACGCTACGAGGACAAAGAATACACAGTCCTCTGTATTACAGTTTGTATGGGGCATTGTGAAGAAAGTTAAATACTAATATCAGATCATGTACCAATTACTGACTCCCACTGGGGTTTACCACTTAAAGCCCGAACAAAGGTAACCCCTGAGGCTTGGCAATCATTTGTTAAACAATGGCCATTGCTAGCTTGCCCTCATTTAGATATCATCAACCAGGTCCTCAAAGACAAAATAGAACCTCCCAATTGTGCATCATGCCCCGAACAGACCCCTGTCCCAGAACCAGCATTAGTAATAATAGGAGAAATGTCACCGGTCCTTACCTCGGTGTTCCACACTTATAAGGTCGAGATCCACATTGCCCTAGAAGCAATGCACCAACACTTCCAGATTGGCTAATCAAATTGGTAAACACCTAATTCGGCAATGACAGGCTTAGCAGATACCATCGCAGGCTGGTTTGGGCCTGGAAACTGTCAGCAACACTTATGGCAAAGAACAGAAACCGTATAGTATCCAGGCTGGCTGATACAGTAATATCCAATGCCCATGAAGACCTAGACACCAGCCAAGCCAACCGATTAATCCTAAATAGTTTGAAGGGTTTGTCCAGCTCTGTGTCTACTTCTCATAGGAGGGGGCTCTGGCATGTACAGACCCTATGCAGGGCCAGCCTGCTAAGAGGAGGCTCTGGCCACCTCCTTTCCTCTTTACCACTTAAAGCCTGAACAATCACCACCCCATCTGGCCTGGTGATTGAAAAATTAGTGCTCCATGTAAGGCTTGAACCCTCAATCTATCTCTTACGAGTATTGCCTTACGTGGGCTGTGTGCTGACCCATTACACCACTGCAGCAACTGCTCAAGAGTTTTCTCCAAAGTCCTTAGATTGAGAAAGTCAAGAAGCACACAGTGGAATTGAGCAAGAGGGACAAGAAGGCAAAAGAGGGCCAAGAATTTGTAACAAGCCAACATCTCACCAGCACGTCCCACTGAAATTTGAACTCAGATTGCAAGAGTCAAAGTCCTGAGTGCTGCCCATTAAACCATGGGATTTACACACAGGCCTTTCTCTGGGCACCTGTGACTCTCAGCTGGCAGGCTCACACTCCTTTTTTGCATTGGGGGCTGCTGACCCACAGAGAAATCAGTGTGTGTGGGGGGGGGGCGAGTGCACAAGTGAAAAGCAAAACAAAACAAACCCTGACTTGGCTCAGCTCTTCCCTTTTTTCTACCCCAGCAGTTGCTCTCTGGTGTAATGGCAAGTGCATTGGACTTCTAAGCTAGGGGTGGGCAATATTTTTTGACCAAGGGCCACTTCAAAAATTTCTGAAGTGGCCCCGGGCTGCCCTGAAAGAGGTGGGGCCAGTACACTTATGTTCTCCACCCACAGACACTGATTAGTCTGGGGGTGGGTGAAAGCCTAAAGTTTCCCCCCCACCCACAGAGAACTGCCAGCTGTTCTGAACAGCTGGTGACTCCCTCTAGACGGCCATGACCCTGGAGGTGGGAGGACATTTTGCCTGTTTTCCCCCCCCCCCCCCGAACCCCAGCTAAATCAGTTCATGGGGACTGCAGGAGCATGGGAAATCTGCCCCCAGCCTGCAAGGAAGCACAGTGTTTAGAGTCACCTGCCCGCTGAGCAGCAGCTTTAAGTGCCCAGCCCATTGCAGGGTGGGAGGAGACTTCCATGCTCCCGCCAACCCCAAGCCCTGATTGGCACAAGCCCTCTAACTATGCCCTCTAAGGGAGTGTCTGCAGGGCCAAGGAAACCCAGGCGGAGCAGAACTGGAGGGAGTCCCCCAGGGGTATTAATTGAAGGGTTGAGCATCTTTAATATCCAGGCTCCAAACTCTTCCACCTGGCTCCCAATCTGGGGTCCCCCATCCATGCTACTGTAGGTGGCAGTGTCTCACCATACAGTGAAATCAGAACAAAGACAGACACTGTCAGTAAAGGCTCCTCTTGAAAACGCTCCTCCGGATGCTGGGCCTTCCTCCCCACCCCACTGGAGCTGGGAGCCGCTGCCATGTGGCTGCTCCACATGCATCTTCCAACTGCAGAGAGCACTCCGAGCCAGGCTGTGACTAGCCAGCCCATCTCTGGGCACCTAGGAGATGTTTGGGTTCCAAAACCTTCCCGCCCTGGATGTCCCTGGCCAGCCAGCGAGTGGCACAAAGGTTCCCGGCAGTGCTGGCTTTGGGTAGTTTGAAACAACCCCCCACAGCTTAGATGAGGTAGCTGAGTGTTTAAGGTGATGAACTACTAATTCATTGTGCTGTGCATGTATAGGTTCAAATCCCATCCTCCTTGGGTGTTTGCAACCCTCTCTCTTGCTTCTCCAAGAGCTCTCTTCAGTTCAGTGCCAACTCCTCCTATAACACTGAGGCTACGTTTACACTGACAGCCGTTCTTCTGCAAAAACTTGCCAGCTGTCTATACTGCATGAGCGTTCTTCCAGAAGTAAATTTACAGTATAGCGTTGTAAAACAGGGCTTCTTCCGGAAGAGTTATTCCTCTCTCCACGAGGAATAAGCCCTCTTGCGCAAGAGCTCTTCCACAAGAGGGCAGTTTAGACAGGCAACATGAATTTCTTGCGCAAGAAGACCCTATGGTTAAAATGGCCATCAGAGCTTTCTTGCGGAAGAGAGCGTCTACACTGCCACAGATTCTCTTGCGCAAAAGCACATCTGTTGCGCAAAAGCACATGGCAGTGTAGATGCTCTCTTGTGGAAGAGTTTTTGCACTCTTCCGCAAAAGAGTTCTTGCGCAGGAAGCTGCCAGTGTAGACGTAGCCTGACTGCCCCTGCCCACCGCAGTCTGGGGAAAGGGGGAAATCTCCACAAAGACACTCCCAAGTTATGTCTACACTGTGGCTTTTGCTGTGAGAGCCTATGCAAATGAAACATGGATTAGCAAATTGTCAAGTTTCACTTTCATAATTTATTAGGATCCATTTTTGCACAAGGGGTTTCTGCACAAAAGCAAGCAGTGTGGATGTTTTCTTTTTGTGCAAAAACCCTTTTCTGCAAGATCCTTATGCCCCAAAAAAGGAGATATACAGATCTTGTGGAAAAAGGGGGTTTTGCACAAAAAGAATACATCCACACTGCTTGCTTTTGTGCAAAAACAGCGCTGAATAAATTATGCAAATGAAGTGCAACAATATGCTAATCCACACATCATTTACATAGACTCTCGCAGCAAAAGCCGCAGTATAGACATACCCCCAGATGTGACCCTCAACCCCTGCTCAAGGGGAAACCTCACAAAGGAGATTCCAGGCAGCCAGGCCATGGGGCTCTCTGAGATTGCCCCAGCCCTGCACCCTGTCTCACCTGGCTGTTGCCATGGTCCCTCTGTGAGGTCACTGCCTCCTAACCAATGAGCTACAGTGCTGCAAAAAACCCTTGTGATGTCACTGCTGCCTGCCACAGCTCATGTTCTGCCCCTGGCCAGCCCCTTGACATGTTTGAGCTGCTCCCCCTGTGTCACCCGCACTCACTTAGGGCTGGTTCTGGGGCTCAAGCAGGGAACATCAGAGGCTGTTCAGAGCCACATGTAACCCCAGACTTTAAGGCCAGAAGAGACAGTTAGATCATCTCATTTCTCACACACACTCACACACTCTCTCTCATGGCGCAGCAGTGAGTTTGCACCAACACACACTTCAGAAAGGCATCTGAGCTTCATTGCCAGAGCCCCAGAGGTGGAGAAAGCTCCATGCCCCTTGGGAGTGAGGAGGGATCGATGCAGTGACAGGAAGGGAAGTAACCCCAAGACCACACCTGTGGGTCTGTATCACACATATATGCACAACAGCCCTGCACTCAGGCTGTACAGGTACCTTCACTCTGCTCTTTCCTCACACTGACAGGGCTGGCTGTGCACAGGGCTTGGTACAGACAGAGCTAGTGTGGGCAGAGACACACTAAGTTATTGATTATTGTGAGGGGTTCCTGTTTTGCAACCTGGAACTGGAACACCCACAAGCCCTGTGGAACACCTACAAGCCCTGTGTCTTCCCAGCCTGGGTTCCTCTCACTCTGCGCTGTTGGGATGAGATGAGACTCGCTCCTGATCATGCACTCACTAAATCTCCATGCCGGCCCCATGACAGACTCAGCGTGATGGCAGACCTCCCTTTGGTTATGTCTACACTGCAGAGTTTTTGCACAAAAACTTGAGGAGCATCCACACTACAAGCACATTTTTGCACAAGAAAAAGTACAGTAGTTCGTCAGAAGACAGGGCTTTTTGCGCAAGAGTTATTCCTCTTTCTATGAAGAATAATCCTTTTTGCGCAAGAGCAAAAAGATGTGTGTGGCTGGACAACGGTTTTCTTGCACAAGAAACCCCTATCGGAAAAAGCACTGATGGCCGTTCTGTGAATGGCCATCAGAGCTTTTTTGCGCAAGACAGCGTGGACACTCTCTTGCGCAAAAGCACAGGGCAGTGTGGATGCACTTTTGCACAAGAACTTTTTGCAGAAGATCTCTTCCACAAAAAGTTCTTGTGCAAGAAGCCTGCAGTGTAGACGTAGCCCCCAGCTGACTGCTTTGGGAAGGGAGGCCTGAAGAGGAACAGGAAACAGGCGGAAGGGCAGGCAAGAATCCTGGGCTATGTCTACACTCATGGCTTCTTGTGCAAGTATGGCCATTCTTGCGCAAGAATCGGCAGAGCGTCCACACTGCCTGCCCGCCCTCTCTTGCGCAAGGAAATTTACAGTACGACGTGGTAAGAGAGGGCTTCTTGCACAAGAGCTACACTTTTTTAACAGGTGTAAGCCCTCTTGCACAGGAGCGCTTGTGCAAAAGGGCAGTGTGGATGCTCGGCAGGGATTTCTTGTGCAAGAAAGCCCTATGGCTAAAATGGCCATCAGAGCTTTCTTGCACAAGAGAGCATCCACACTGCCATGGGCGTTCTTGTGCAAAAGCACAGCTCGCACATGGCAGTGTGGACGTTTTCTTGCGCAAGACTTCTTGCGCAAGATGTTCAAGAAGCCGCGAGTGTAGACATAGCCCTGGTGGGAGGAGAGAGCAGGAGGCAAAGACCCTGTGCAGTCCCAGCCTGCTGGGAGGGGGACTCTGGCCTCCTCCTTCCCTCTCCACTCTCAGCTCCCTCCCTTACCTGGGGGCTGAAAGGTGCCCCAGACCTGGCTTTCCCAGCTGCCTTCACTAATGGTAGGGGAAGATGCTCATGGCAAGACTTTCAAACTGTGCCCAGTGTCCCTCCTGAGACCAAGCCTATGGCCCAAATTCTTGCCACCAAGAATGTCAACCCATAAGTACCCTGCAGGTGGCAGGCTCCCCAGCCCAAGCCACAGAGGAAGGCTCCATAGTCACCCCCTCGGGCCAAGGGGGAGGCTTAGGAGTGGGCCTGGCCCAGGTGGGGTTGGGGCTTCCCTGGACACCAGCCACCAATGCACAGAGCTAGCCCCCCCCTCCTCCCATCCCACTGCCCCACACACCTCAAACAGGAAGGAGCAGCAGGACACTCTCCCATGGGGCACTAGCTCTCCCCAGCATCTTTCTCTGCTCCTCCCCAAACCCTTTGGCCTCAAAGCAGGCCCAGGCATCTAGTAAGCCAGTCAGACGTGCACCCACATGAGAGCAGCGGCTGTTGTGACTCACTAGCAACCCCATTCGGCCTCATTCACACGCCGAAGCGTCACCTCAGAGGGCTCTGCCTGTAGCACAGGCCACTCTCCCCTGGAAACCCCTCTGCTTTCGGCCAGCCTTCCCAATCCTCTTGTGCCTCTAACTAGGGACGTGCGCCAGCCCACAGGCACATGCACAGAGCAACCTCCCCCCCTCGCTCCCCCTCTGTTCTAAAATCTGATTTGTCAATTTTATATGTGTTCATTTTTCTTATTGTATCCCTTTGGTATATATGGTCATGCCAATTTTCTTCCACAATTTGATCTGAGGAAGTGGGTCTGGCCCACGAAAGCTCATCACCTAATAAACCATCTTCTTAGTCTTTAAAGTGCTGCATAGTCCTGTCTTTTGTTAGAGCAAGGGAGAGAATGAGAGCATGTCCCAATGCTCCCCGTGCAAAGAGAAAAGGAATGAGGGGCACTCACAAAGGCCACCCTGGCACAACTGCCCCCCGTGAACATGGAACCAGATTATGGGGCACTGCCCAGGGAAGAGAAGCCCTGGGGTGCCAATGCAGCTGGGGCTGTCACAGACCCATCCATCTGTGTGGGAGGGGAGGGCTTGAAAGCTGTTCCTAGCTGAGGGGCCGGCCCTAGCCACCCCTGCCGAGGGCAGATGGAGGGTCCATGGATCCCCCTGCTGCCCAGACAGCTCTTACTGTGATGTGAATGGGGTAAGACCCACAGGGGCAGTTGTGGGGGAGCCTCAGGCTCTCCACCTGCCCTGGGCAGGGGTGGGTTCATGGGCTGGGGCTGCTCATAGGTCACCCACCAGTGTTCCCTGTAAGCTGAGCACTTGAGCAGCCACTCAGGAGACATTCAGGTGCCGCCCAGCTGATTAGCAGAGCCCCCAGAGCCGGCAGCCTGTTTCACATCTGCACCTGCCTTGGTGCACAGAGCAACTTATATTCCACACATAGATGGAAACAAATGAGAGGGAACCCTGCCCTTGCCCCAGGCAGGACAGCCTGAGTGACAGAAAATCTGCTCCCTCCCCAAGCCCCACAACACACTGGTTTTTGCCCATCCCAAAGGAGCGTTTGCCCCAAGTCACTGGCACCTCCAGGCTGAAAGCAAACCCAGCACCTGCAGCCAGTCCTATGGCACAGTCACGAATGATTTACTGGCCAAGAGAAGGGAATGAGAGTTACTCACAGGATGAACGCAGCAGCCGGACACAAACCCACACGCTGTGCCTGGCCCAAGGGAATAGCCTGACGGTCGGAATTACAATCTGGATTTCTATATACAAAGCTTCCGCAACAACGCACAGACTGACATCATTCGCACACGACAACAAGCGACAAACAATCTCAGCCGCGCTGAACACCATGCCATCCAGAGTCTCAAAAACAACCTGGACATTATAATCAAACCAGCTGACAAAGGGGGTGCTGTGGTCATTATGAATAAGGCTGACTATAACCAGGAGGCAACCAGACAACTCTCCAACACCACATTTTACAAACCTCTCTCCTCTGATCCCACCTCGGAATACCAAAAGAAACTACACTGTCTCCTCAAAAGCCTCCCTACAGCTACTCAGGAACAAATCCACACAGAAACACCTTCTGACCCCGACCAGGATTGTTCTATCTGCTTCCCAAGATCCATAAACCTGACACCCCGGACGTCCCCATCATCTCTGGTATTGGCACGCTCACTACTGGTTTATCCAGATATGTAGACTCTCTTCTCAAACCCTACGCAACCAACACCCCAGCTATCTCCGAGACACTACTGACTTCCTAAGGAAACTACAAAACATCGATAACCTCCCCAATAACACCATCCTTGCCACCATGGATGTAGAAGCTCTATACACCAACATCCCACATGAAGACGGATTACAAGCAATTAGAAACACTATCCCAGAGGACACCACTGCCAACCTGATAGCAGACCTATGTAACTTTGTTCTCACCCACAATTATTTCCAGTTTGAGAACAACTTATACCTCCAGATCAGCGGCACAGCCATGGGTACACGCATGGCCCCACAGTATGCTACTATCTTTATGGCTGACCTAGAACGTTTCCTCAACTCCGTCCCCTTTACCCCCTTCTCTACTTACGCTACATCGATGACATCTTTATGATCTGGACGCATGGCCAAGAAACACTGGAGACATTCCACAGAGATTTCAACAACCTACACCCCACCATCAATCTCAGCCTGGACCATTCTACACGAGAAATCCATTTCCTGGACACCACAGTACAAATCAGCAATGGAAAATTAGACACCACTCTCTACAGAAAACCCACTGACTCATACAGTTACCTACATGCTTCCAGCTCCCATCCAGAACACACCATACGATCCATCATCTATAGCCAAGCCCTTCGATACAACCGCATCTGCTCTAATCCCACTGACAGAGACCAGAAACTTCAGGATCTTTACCAAGCATTTATAAACCTCAACTACCCACCCGGAGAAATAAAAAAGCAAATTGAAAGAGCCAGACGGATACCTAGAAACCATCTACTTCAAGACAGACCCAAGAAAACCACCAATAGAACACCACTTGTCATCACCTACAACCCCCAACTTAAACCTGTCCAACACATTATCAATAAACTACAGCCTATACTGGAACAGGATACTAAACTCCAAGAGGCTCTGGGAGACAGACCCATAGTCTCCTATAGACAACCACCTAACCTCAAGATGATTCTTACCAACAACCACAGGACATACCACACTAATACCAACCCTGGCACCTTCCCTTGCAACAAACCCCGCTGCCAGCTTTGTCCACATATTCACTCTGCTGATACCATTATTGGACCTAACCAAGTGAGTTATAAGATCAAAAACACATATTCCTGCGCATCCAGAAATATAATTTATGCTATCATGTGCCGAAAGTGTCCGTCTGCTATGTACATTGGACAAACATCTCAGACACTTCGCCAAAGGATCAATGCCCACAAAACAGATATTAGACAGGATCACAAAGAAAAAACAGTTTCTTGCCATTTCAACCAGAAAGGACATTGCCTCAACGACTTGATTACATGCATCCTGCTTCAAAAGCCTTTTAAGACTGCACTTGAAAGAGAATCCTCTGAATTGTTATTCATGCTTAAATTCGACACTTTACACCAGAATTTGAATAAGGGATCTAATTATCTTACCCATTACAAGGATAGCTTCCCCAATTATCACCTCTAATATCATTAGCTCACAGACATTTACCTTCCCCACATCCTCCTTCTGTTCTGAAATTTGATTTGTCCTTTTCATATGTGTTCATTTTTTAAAATTGTATCCTTTGGTATATATGGTTGTGACAATTTTCTTCCACTACTTGATCTGAGGAAGTGGGTCTGGCCCACAAAAGCTCATCACCTAATAAACCATCTTGTTAGTCTTTAAAGTGCTACATAGTCCTGTATTTTGTTTCAAGGGAATAGAGGCGCCTCTGATGAGCCAGCTCGGGGGTGTCCTGTAGCACCAGCCCATGAGAGGCAGCTGCAGATCCCTCAGTTTGTGCCTAACCCTCCCTCAACCACCATCCCCCCCTCTCCTCGCCCCCAGGCTATGTCTACACTGGCGGCTTCTTGCACAAGAACATCTTGTGCAAGGGTTCTTGTGCAAGAAGTCTTGCGCAAGAAAACGTCCACACCGTCATGTGTGAGCTGTGCTTTTGCGCAAGAGCACCCATGGCAGTGTGGACGCTCTCTTGCGCAAGAAAGCCCTGATGGCCATTTTAGCCATAGGGCTTTCTTGTGCAAGAAATCCCTGCCGAGCGTCCACACTGCCCTCTTGCGCAAGAGCTCCTGTGCAAGAGGGCTTACACTTGTTAAAAAAGAGCATAGCTCTTGCACAAGAAGCCCTCTCTTACCATGCCGTACTATAAATTTCCTTGCACAAGAGCGGGCGGGCAGTGTAGACGCTCTGCGGAATCTTGCGCAAGAACAGCTATACTTGCGCAAGAAGCCGCGAGTGTAGACATAGCCCCAGTGTCTAAGCCTGGGAGACAGAAAGTTCTTTCCACTCTGGCATGTTATTCCCTCCCCCCGAGCTCACACTGATCAGAGGGTTTGGGGCCTGGCTCCTCTTCAAGGGCATGTGGAAGAGGGGAAACAACCAACAGAATCTTTTCCTCCAAGGTGGCTTGTCTGGTGTCTGGAGCTTCTTATGCCAGGCAGGAGATGTCTGTCCCCTCCTCCCCTGGACACACCAGGGTCTCACACTTGGCTCTGCTCCTCTCCTTGTCTTGGGCTGCTCCCGGTATCACAACAAACCCTCGTCCAGCCCCTGAGAAACAGTGAACTCTCGCCCAGGGCCACAGGCAGAGCCATTCCCAGGCGTTTAGTGCCAGCAGTCACCCCCCAGCATTTTCCAGAGCCAGCCCCTGCCCCGTCTCTGCCAGTCCAATGGCTGTTTTAACCACACGGACACCCTGGGGAGCCAGCTGGCTGCTGGCCTGGCATGTGCCAGTGCCCAGAGAGATCTGGGGCCTGGGCATGAGCTGGCACTGGGGGAGAGGCAGCGTCACACAGGCCCTGCATGTCTGTGGTTAGCAGCCCTTCAAGACACACAGCACACTGACCATCAGGGGGATCCATGTCACAGCACTGGACAGGCTGATGAATCCCTTTCCAACACAGGCTCTTGGCCAGAAAATCTCCCCTTGCTCCTCACACCAACCCGCCCCATTGCCAGGGCTACGTCCACTGATACCCCCAAAGCACTAGGGCTATGTCTACACTGGCAGCTTTTTGCACAAGAACAGCCGTTCTTGCGCAAAAACTTGCCTGCTGTCTACACTGCACGCGCGTTCTTGCGCAAGTACATTTACAGTATAGTGTTGTAAAACAGGGCTTCTTCCGGAAGAGTTATTCCTCTCCCCACGAGAAATAAGCCTTCTTGCGCAAGAGCTCTTCCACAAGAGGGCAGTGTAGACAGGCAACATGAATTTCTTGTGCAAGAAGCCCCTATGGCTAAAATGGCCATCAGAGCTTTCTTGTGAAAGAGAGCGTCCACACTGCCATGGATGCTCTAGCACAAAAGCACATCTCTTGCGCAAAAGCACATGCCATTGTAGACACGCTCTTGCAGAAGACTTTTTGTACAAGAACTCTTCCACAAAACAGTTCTTGCGCAAGAAGCTACCAGTGTAGATGTAGCCAAAGTGTCTGTGCGCTGGCCCCACACCTGAGCCCCCTGCCTACTGCTCTTATTTCAGTCACGTCCCCGCCTGCCTTCTCCTTACTGTGTTTGTGCCAGAGTCGCGCCAGCGCCGGGCTCCCCAGAGGCTGCAGAAGGAAAATAAATCCCCGTGCGCAGCGGGGAAGAAAGACCCTGTGGCCACATTCACCAGCCCTGAGGTGCTGAGACCGATCGCCAGGTTCACTGGCCTCCTGTTCTCTCTGCGCCAGAAATGGCAATGCTGATAAGGGGTCCCATATCAGCTGCTCAGGTGCAGGAGAGAAAGGAGAGGCTGGGAGGAGAAGCTGGAGACAGATAAGAAAGGAGGAAGCAGGAGTTACATAAGCAAGGGATGGGGAGCAAGGAGTTGTAAGGAACAGGGAGGAAATGAAGGGAAAAGGGGGAAACAAACAACAACACAAAAGCTTAAACACAGGGTCTGTGTCTACATTGGCATGATCTTGCGCCAAAGCGGCCGCTTTTGTGCAAAAACATGCTGCCTGTCTACACTGGCGGGGAGTTCTTGCGCAAGAACACTGACGTTCTAATGTGTGAAATCAGTGCTTCTTGCGCAAGAACTATGATGCTCCCGCTCAGGAATAAGCCCTCTTGCTCAACTGTTCTTGCGCAAGAGGCCAGTGTAGACAGGCAACATGAATTTCTTGCGCAAGCCCGATGGCTAAAATGGCCATCAGAGCTTTCTTGCGCAAGAGAACGTCTACTCTGGCACAGATGCTTTTGCACAAAAGCACATCTCTTGCCCAAAAGCACATGCCAGTGTAGACGCTGTCTTGCGCAAATACTTTAATGCAAAAACTCTTGCGTTAAAAGTATTTGTGCAAAATCTTGGCAATGTAGACATAGCCCTGGTCTGTCCACACACAAGGCCCACACACAAGGCCCAGTTGGATTATATCCCAGCAGCTAGTGCAAACCACTCCCTGGCTACTGCTGCCTCATGGCGACTGGCCGGGTGCTCACTCCAGCTGTGCAGAGAGTCAGGGTGTGCACATGTCCAGAGCTGGAACCCTCCCCTCCTAAGGCTGTGTATACAAGCCTGCAATTCAACTAGCACACTTACTAGCAGTGAAACAAGGGATAGGAACTAGCCCCATTGAGTTACTGCAGTGACACTGGGTGTGCAGAGGAGCCTCGGCCTAGCTGTGACTTGCTGAACATCTCACCTCCTGCCTGGGACCAGCCGGGCTCCAGGGGCTCCCTGCATTAAGATCAGAGGCAGCTAGTGTGTGCTAGAGACAAGGCATGAAATGTCAGCAACATATGAATTAATCAGCAGCAGCCCTTGAGCTGAAGGGGGATTTTATGGTTAACACTCTCAGCTTTATGACTTTTCAAACTTAAGATAAGAGCCCAGCCCCTTCAATATAGCAGATAACAAGTGGAAGGAAGGATACACACTGTGAAACTTTGTAAAATTCCATAGACAAAAGGGAACGTAACAACCCTACTCATTCCCCACCCCATTCCAGCTGCCCCAGTTTCTTCCAGTCGTTTTTTTCTCCTGGAGCCAATCCTGAGCCCATAACCATGGTGGGGGCTGGCACTGCTGGGAGGAGTGGGGGGAAATACGAGCCAGGGTCTATGTTGGGTGTGTTTGACTCTGGGGAGAGGTGCATTGGTTTGGAGAGCAGGGACACTGGGGACAGCTCAGCACACAGAGCTGCACATGCTGAAGTCCCCAGGGAGCCGCGACCTGCTTCTCTGCACAGGCTCTGTGCTGCTGGGCTGCCTGCAAATGTTCCCACCTGCACATTTGCTGCTCTAGAGTGAGATCCTGATGCAGGTTGTACCCTGGCACCTTTGGCCTCAGCTGCCAGCCAGTGTCTGGGGCCTCGCTCGGTTCTGCCATTGGCTGGAGATACTGAGTGTAGGAGTCGGACGTTTCTCTGGTGCAAACTTTATTATTTACAATGTCAGCACGTTCCTGAGCCCCGAGCAGGGTAGAAACAAACAGCAACTGGCAGCTCCCTGACTCCCAGCCCCACATCTGTGTTTGCAGGGAACCCTGGGCCTGAAGCCAGCTCTGTCTGTCTGTGTCCTGCCAGGCTCTCACACATGCCTGCTTCTCTTGGCCTCTGCCTCACACACACTAAGCTGCCAGCCAGTCCCCAGCCCCTGTGTCCCCACCCAGCTCCCGGGAAACCCTCTGAGGCTTGCTCCACACTTATACTTAGATCAACCTAGCGATGTCACTCAAGGTGTGTCTAGACTACACAGTTTTTTGGAAAAAAGTTGCCTTTTTTCACAAAAACTTCATCCGCGTCTACACTACCGCTACGTTCTTTCGAAAGTAAATCGAAAGAACATGGCAGTTTTGTCGACAGCGGTAAACCTCATTTTACAAGGAATAATGCCTTTTTTGACAGTGATCTGTCGAAAAAAGGCATGTGTGGACGCAGGGTTGTTTTTTTTTGTGAAAAAACAGACCTCCAGGGAAAAGCCCTGGTGGACAGTCCATCTACAGCCGTGGTCACCAACAGGTCAATCGCGATCGACTGGTTGATCGCGAGGCCTCGACCAGTTGATCGCGAGGCGTCCTGTCCGCCCCACCCCCATTTCCCTCCAACCCCTGAGAAGCCCCACTACTTACCTCAAGTGAAAATGGAGGTAGTGTCGGCTTCCCGGGGATGGACAGAAGGCCCGCAGCTTAGCACCACTTCCGGCGATTCCAGAAGTGCACTAGCTGCTCTGCCGGGTGTACTGCGGGAGGGAGCATCAGCTCCCTGCACCACACAGGAGGGGTGAGTCAGCCCCGGGGGAGGCACGCACGGGCGGGGGTCAGCCCCCTGGGCAGGCGCGCGTGCGGGGCTTCCCTGCATGGGGGGGGGGCGGCCCCAGAGCAGGCACGTGCGGGGCTTCCCTGTGCTTGGGCAGGGGGGCTGGCACCGGGGCAAGTGCGCGCAGAGGTTCCCTGCGCGGGTCGGCCCCCTGGGGCAGGCGCGCATGCGCGGGGCTTCCCTGCGGGGATTGGCTCCGGGGCAGGCACACGCTCGGGGCTTCCCTGCGCCGCGGGGGGGGGGGGGGTCGGCCCTGGGGCAGGCAAGCACTGGTTTCCCTCTGGGGACTCCTGGGAGGAGGCAGATGCAGGGGACTCTCTGCCTCCACTGGCACCCCACTCCCCAGCCACAGAACGCTGTCCCCACTCCCCTGTCCCCAGCTACAGAACGCTGTCCCTATTCCTGTCCCCACTCCCCGAACTCTGTCCCCACTGGCACCCTGTCCCCTGCTGCAGAACCCTGTCCTCTGCCCTCCCAGCACCCTGTTCCCTCTCCCCTGCCCCCAGCTGCAGAACTCTGTCCCCACTGGCATCCTGTCCCCAGCTGCAGAAACCTGTCCCCACGGCACTCTGTCCCCTGCTGCAGAACCCTGTCCTCTTCCCTCCCAGCACCCTGTTCCCTCTCCCCTGCCCCCAGCTGCAGAACTCTGTCCCCACTGGCATCCTGTCCCCAGCTGCAGAAACCTGTCCCCACGGCACTCTGTCCCCTGCTGCAGAACCCTGTCCTCTGCCCTCCCAGCACCCTGTTCCCTCTCCCCTGCCCCCAGCTGCAGAACTCTGTCCCCACAAAGTGTATAATTATAAATGCTTCATTTTAGATTTAAATAGCATGAATAAAAAAACAGACCATTTATTTCATAACTATAAACACATGATTTTAATTTTATATATCGCATAATTTAAAAATAAACTGTTTATCAGAGTGTGTAAGTAAGGGCTGGGGATAGCAAGTGATGGACAGGAGAAGAATAGAGAAGGCAGGGCTTCAAGGAAGGGGCAGAGCTTCAAGGAAGAGGCGGGGCGGTAGATCTTCGCCTGTTCTGAGATTTAAAAAGTGATCTTGGGTGTAAAAAGGTTGGAGACCTCTGATCTACAGGAAAAACCTCTATTGTTCCTGTCTGTAGCCATGTTTTAAAGGCACGGGCATCCTGGGCAGCCATTGTGGCAGGAAGGCAGCCAGAGGAAACCTCTGACCACATGGCTCTTCCTGCCTCTCTGAGAATTCATCTTGGCACAAGCCCAAGACCCCCGAGGCCCGCAAGGACCTTCCAGGGAGCCATCCCAGCAGCCTTCTAGGCTCCAGCCTGGTCAGGGCCAGACCCTTTTAGAACTATGGGGAGAGGAGGAATCACTCCAGGCTCTGCATCCCCATCGCCGAAATGCAGACATTTACCTTAAAGAACTAAGGTAGGGCTATGCCAGAGCCTGCAAGTGCAGCTCAACCTCAGGGGAAGCGCCACACTACTGCGCATACTTCCAGGAGCTGGACAGAATCCTGGGTGGAGGGGAACCCCTCTCTGCCCCGGTTCTGGTCCAGACCAGTTGCAGACACCGGTGTAGTGTTGCCAGGAGGGGGCTGAGGACAACCCAGAGGAGCAGCTGCAGGATGAAGAGGAGGAGGAGGAGGACTCCAACCACAGTGTGGTTACCCTGACCCTGGAGCCGGTCCCCAAGACCCAGGAGGCATCGCAGGCATCCTCTGATGCTGGTGAAGAAACAACAGGTGAGTGCAGTCAGGGTCACACACACAGAAGGGGGGATGTGGGAGCACAAGGGATGTGGGGCAATCTTCACATGTCATGCTCTTCCTGGACAGCTTGCACCTCTCTGTGCATGTGCAAGCATATTTATTCCCAGGGCAAACATGGGCAGCTCGGGGAGAGCCCCACACATGTCTGACTGCAGGGAGGGCTGCCCTCCCCCCGCCAGGAACTATGGGAAGCAGGCTGGTCACAAGGGTGCATGCACGACACCACACAGACCACCGCAAGTGCCACATCTAGCACTTGGGCATGTATGCATGCACAAGTGACACAACAATCAGTCCCGCAGACAGTGCTGCCACAAGCAGGCAGTGGGTGTGTGGGTGGGGGCCCTGGGAGACCCAAGCTGCTCCAGGCCCCTGGCCTACGTCTTGTGATCCACTGTGGATGCACACTTCCCTGGGCTGTATGGCCATGGTGGGTGTGGGGGTGTGTGTGGGGGCGGGGGGGAGTTGCTCTAGCCACCTTGGGGCCCCTGTGAGGCTAGGGCTGCTGGCCAAGCCAGACGTGGGCTTGCAGTGAGAACATTCCCATCTCTTGTTCTAAGGACTTACTCACTGATCACAAGCAGGGACACTGTGTGCATTCATAAAACTGATCACTTCTCCCTCTTCTCCTCCACAGCCGGACCTGCTGGATCAGAGTGCCATGCGACACCCGTGCCACCACCTACCTGGTCCCACGGAAGCCACAGGCACTGGTGGGTCTACAATGACCTCATGCGTTGGCATGTAGAGGCCCTCGAAAGGATGGAGGAGACTATGGCAGAAAGGGCACAGGAAGAGGCACAGTGGCACAACCAATTGCTGGAGGATTTCCTCCCGCAGTGGACGGCAATGTGTGGGAGTATCCGAGAGGCCCTGGCTGTCCCAGGTCCTGTCCCCATTGCCGCTCCTCCTGATCAACCTGCTCCAGCCCCCTCTGCCCCCCCTTCCTCCTCTTCAGCCCCTGCCACCCCTCACCCCTGCTATCCCCTCACCCCCTGCTAGCACAGAGCCCACTGCAGCCCCCCCGCCATTGTCCCAGGCCCCACTCAACCCCAAGGACATTTAGGGCCATGGACCTGAGGCGGCAGAGTTTTGCAGGCCAGGCAACACCCTGAGACCTAAACTGCCCGCCTGCCCTCCCTTCTCCAGGTTTACATCCCTCCTCCTCCCCAGTTTTAAAAAGACTTTTCTAGTTGCACAAGAAAGTTTATTTTTGAAAACATTTTGCACACAGTTTTATTTTGTTACAAAAAGTTATTTATTTGCACATAGTTTGTTAATAAACATAACATTTTTTATAATAAACCTGGTGTGTTTGTGCTCACTGTCCGGAGATTGGTGCAGGGATGGGTTGTGGGAGGAAAGGTTTTGGGGCGGGGGGCCCAGGCCAACAGGCCCCATTGGGGAGACCCTGGGGAGAGTCATTGGGCTCCTCTGGAGAATCTCTCAGAGCCTCCTGGATGCGGACCCCCACCTGATGGGCTTGGCAGATGGCAGCTGTTTGGGGCTGCTTGAACTGCCTCCCCTCCACATCAGCCCATGTCCCCCACCCTGGGAGGAAGGCCTCCCCTTTGCTCTCCACCAGGTTGTGGAGCATGCAACACGCAGCCACCACCTCAGGGATATTGTGTTCCCCCATGTCGAGGCAAGTGAGCAGGCACCTAAACCTTCCCTTCAGCTGGCTAAAGGCGCATTCCACCTGCAAGCGCGCCTGTGTCAGGTGCGCGTTAAATTGTTTCCTGCTTGCATTCAGATGCCCAGTGTACGGCTTCATGAGCCAGGGCATGAGGGGGTATGCTACATCGGCCACAATGCAGATTGGCATCTCCATATCCCCAACAGCAAAGTTTCGCTGGGGGAAGAATGTTCCAGCCTGCAGCATGCGGTAAAGGTAGGAATTTTGGAAGATCTGAGCATCATGTGCCCGGCCCGACTACCCCACACAAATGTCAGTGAATAGTCCACGGTGGTCAACCAGGGCCTGCAGCATCAAGGAGAAGTACCCTTTTCTGTTGATATACCGGGCTGCTTGATGGGGCGGTGCACGGATCAGGATGTGAGTTCCATCGAGCGCTCCTCCACAGTTTGGGAATCCCAGCCCAGAAAAGCCGGCCATGATGGTGTCTAGGCCTCTGAGGCGGACAATCCTGTTCAGCAGCTCCAAGTTGATGGCCCTCACCACCTGCAGAAATAGACACATACAAACACACAGAATAGAAATTTAGAGGGGTTGCCCGAGTCCTTTGGAGGTGCCCCCTCTCCCTGCCCCGCCAAAGACCCCAGGATCCCCCTCCCCCGGCAGCCGCTTCCAGCAGTAGGGCAGAGTGAGGCCAGGAGCCCTCCCCCCCGCCCTTTCCTGTTACAGTCCCCCTACCCCACATGGACTGTCCCCCCAGAGGGACTTATCTCCATCAACACAGCGCCAACAGTAGATCTCCCCACACCAAACTGGTGTCCTACTGAACGGTAGCTGTCAGGGGTGGCCAGCTTCCAGAGGGCAATAGCCACCCTCTTCTCCAGAGGGATGGCAGGGCACAGGTGGGTGTCCTGTTGTTGCAGGGCAGGGGCGAGCCAGGTACACAGCTCCTGGAAGGTGGACTTCCGCATACGGAAGTTTCGGAGCCAAGCCTGGTCATCCCACCGCTCCATGATGACCAGTTTGGACTTGTCTCCAGCCTCCAAAATTGCCTCTTGTGGAAGAAGTTTGGTGGCAAGAACAGTGTTGCTGCATCCTGAGCAAGGAGCTGAAGGCTGGGTTCAGAATTCAGACCTGGCATGAATATTATAAAGGTCTCATGGAGTTGCAGCAGAACTTGAAGCACTACAGCATGGGGCCATCGCCTGCCCAGGGGCAGCTCCCACTCCATGGCAAAAAAGCAATTCAAAGCACAAAAACCAACCAGGAAAAAAAATGCTGTGGTGTCCCAGAAAGCAGGGCACTCCAAGCAAGCACTGCAGAAACTTTGCTGTGCCTCTAGGAGGTAGGCAAGCCAGCTGCAGGAGCAGAGGAACAGCTGTTCAGGGGGGGTCTCTTAAAGCACGCATCTCTGCATAGAGCATGCTGCAGGACCCGGAAGTAAAGGCTGCCCCCATGCCCTGGCACAAGTGCTTCCCAGGTGCCCTCTTTTCGACAGAGCGTCCAGGCAGTGCAATCCAGACGCTTAGTGCAATCTAGACACTCTTCCTCGAAAGAGGCTTTTTTGAAATTATCTTTTGAAAAAGCCTCTTTCGAAAAAGGCGTGTAGTCTAGACGTACCCTCAGTGTGGATGCTCTACTTGCGCAAAAGCACATGGCAGTGTGGACGTTCTCTTGCACAAGAACTTTTTGTGGTAGCCTGCAGTGTAGACATAGCCCAAATAGGGGAGAGGGAGGAACCAAGCCTCCTGGCTGTGTCCATGGGAAGGTGGCTCTGCTGAAGTCCTGTCTGCTTGTCCTATCAGTTTGGCAGGGCCCTGTTATCTATGTTTTCACCAGCTTTGTGTAGCCTCCTTTGCCTTTTCTAGGTGTCCCTTAAGATGGGATGGGCATGTTATACTCTGTGCCAGGGATCTCAGGGGTTGCGTAGCTTGTTTGTCCTAGTTAGGACTGTGGCCAAAACACAGGCATTGCTGTGAACAGGATTTGAACCTGCACAGGAAAACCCTACTGGGCTTCAAGTCTAACTCCTTAACCACTCAGCCATCCCAGCTATGAGCACAGCAGTGCCCCTGGGCCAGGGAAACTGGTAAATAACCCCCGTGCCCAGGCCAGACATCACCTGCCACACAATTCAAACAGCAAACCTGTCTCCAAGCACACAGGGGGCTAATTTTATAGCACATCTGGGCCCTGGGTGTTTCTCTGCTTCTCACTTTGGGGGGAGAAGCCTCTTGAGGCAACATCTCCTGCCCCCCTGCCACACTGAGCCCCTGGAGTGGGAGTGGTGAGGGGGCCTGACAGGGGCCTGGCCCTGCTTTCCTGCCACCATGTCACATTGGTCACAGAGCGTCAGCAGCCGCCCACGTGCTGGTGGGTGGGGCCTTCACTCAGCGTTTGGCAGACAGAGGTTGGGGAGCAGCCCGGCCGGGAGTCTCTGGCTCTGCAGCCACACGTAGGCCTGGCCCTGCCCGCCTCTTGCCCTGCCTCGGTTGCTCGGTGGCTTCTGAGCATCAGCACCAGCCACCCTTGCTCAAGGTGCCTAGAGGAAAGGGGAGCTGGGCTCCAGCCTGGGGCCCTTCCTGCCTCCTGCTTTCCCCTGGCTCTAGCCTGGCTCCAGGTCTCTTTCCTGTTAGCCCCATGGGGGCCAAGGGCAAAGCAGGGGGCCATTTCAGAGTTTGTTTGGGGGTGGGGACCTGTGCATGCCATGGTGGTGAGGGGAGGGAGGGAAGAGTGCCACACGGCTTTCTACTAGAGTTGGTATTTAAATAAAAAACAAAAAATAAAGCAGCTGGGATGGAGCAGCAGGAGGAAAGCCAGGAGCACAGAGGCTAGCCTGAGAGTTGAGTCTCACAGGTGCCCACCAAAGGCACCAGCTGTAGGTCCTGTGGTATAAGGGCTCAGGGCTCTGCATCCTGCAATCTGAGTTCAAATCTCAATGGGACCTGCCTGGGCTGGTTACTGCGAAACCCTCCTACTTCATGTGCTTTGGCTTCCTTGTCCTCAGGCTAAGGAACAGAGAATTTTGTGCCCCCTGCTGGGTGTCTAATGCTCCCTGGAGCTCGGTCTTTTGTCTGCCTGGCTCAGTGGGTGGCTGGGATGTGCTGGGGCCGTGGAATCTCCCAGCCTAGCTAGAGATGCAGGGGGCTGAGGCTGTGTTTCTTGCTGCTTCCCCTGATGCCCACGTCTGGTTCCAGCAGCTGCCAGGCTCTGCCTCTTTCCTCCCTGGTGCTAAAGGGAAGGAGTCTCAGAACCAGGCTGAATAGCCAAGGAAAGGCAGGAGTCCTGTCCTAGGAGGGGCCCCTGGGCATGGGGGTTGCTGGGTGGCATGGGACAGTGTGGCAGGCTCACTGGCCGTGCAGGGCTGAGGTTGGGGTGCAGATGGGAAGCAAGTGCAGGGGTGGGGATAGTGTTATGCAGGAGTTGGGGGGCAGGTGGCACAAGGGACACAGGGTAGGATCCAGGGTTTGAGCCCATGTCTGCCCAGCCACCTTTATGTTTGGCTTGTGAACCAGGAGCTACATGGTGTCTGAGGTTGTTCTGAGCCACACATGGATTCCCAAATGCCTGGAAACTCCCCCTTTTCCTGGGGATGGGGCCCCCCCCCCTTTGTCCTGGCCTCTGAGGCTGGGGACTGGGTTCTCCTCCCTCCCTGCATATACTTCAGGCCAGTGAACGTGTAACACAGCCACGTGTGTGGTAAATAAGGGAAATAGGGTGGTGAAAGGAAAACCCATCACTGCACTCTGTGGCCCGGGGACCTCACACCCACACAGCAGCCTCTGGTTCCTAAGGGAAGCTCAGAGTCACCCCTCACATGTCCTAGGCCCTGGCTGTGCTGCAGAGAGCCTGTGGACTGGACACTTGTCCTAGCAGAGCCCACAGGCACTCAGGCTCTGGGGGTGGGGGTGTAGCTCAGTGGGGGAGTGTTTAATGAGATGGACTTTAGTTCAAATCTTGAGTGGCCATCCCCTTAATGGAAACTTTGTGCTGACATCCCCAGAGAATCACAAGGGCATGTGGTGCTGGCTCTCCTGTCCGAGCAATTGCAGTCAGAGCCCTGCCTTGCCAGTGCCAGTCACAGCAGCCTCTGCACCTGCTCCAGCCTTGTGGTTTCCTTCTTCCCAACTCACCTCTCCAATTAGCCTTTTCTTGAACCAGCAGTTCCATGTGCTACTGCAGGGACAAGGCAACAAATGAAGCGAGGAAAAGAAAAGCTGTGGGTGGGGTGTCCCTGTCTCAGCAGATGCAAGCCCCCCAATTTGCCTGTCTCTGTCACCAAGGGAAGAGGTCACCAGTCCCCACCCGGTGTGGTACAGTGAAAATAAAACAGATGCCAGATTCCATTATCCAATCTATTAAAGGGGTAACGACAATAATTAGAAAGGGAAATGATATTCCAACACAACAATAAAGCAGGGAATTATGATTAATAACAGAATAAGTAATCATGCAGCACAGGATGCCCTTGACACCTTCCACTGATTACAGAAGGAATAGGATGGCAGTGAGGACCCTGGAATAATGGAAGAATTTGTCTTTGCAATTTCAGGTAAGGACAGGACTCAGATCCGGTGAGATGTCTGGGACCTGGAACAGTTGAGCCACAGAGAACACCAGGGAGTTCCCACTGAGTGTGGCCGCAGGCAATGGTAAGTGTGTCCCTGCCCTTCTCGCAGCAGCTCAAAGATGGATCCCTCACACATAGGCCTGAGCCGCTGAAGGAGCCGCCCTGTAGCTGCAGTCTCTGGAATAGATGTTCACATGCCGAGGGTGGTGGTCGGCTTCTTCCCTTCTGACAGCTGTGCAGGGTGCTGTGTAACCTCTGTGTGTGTGCAAAGCTGCCATGTCATGCACAATGTGGATGACTGACAGCTCTAGTTGTACGCCCTTCCTGAGGTAATGGAATGTTCGCTCAGCCAGTGGTGGGAAAGTCCAGTCAGAACTGGTTTAGTCTAAGCCCAGCCCTCTGCCCCACCCACCTCAGGGTTTCAAAATGGGAGTCCTTTTCCCAAAATGGAGTCTCTCCAAGTGGGTCTCCACAGATTATAAAAGTCCAAACACTTCAAGACACACTATCAAACCTCATTAAACATATAAATACAGCAAGTATAATACATCTCAACACACAGATAGCTATGGGAGGTCTCTTCTGTTTCCCAGAAGGACATAGGAAAAAGCAAGCCAAGTCCCACAATAAGGCACCCCAGGGAGTTGAACCAAGGAGCCTCTGTTTATTAGGCAGGTGTTTTAGCCAACTAAGCCATGGTGCCCTCTTTGAACAACTTTTAAAAACTGCTCTATGTTATGGTCCCAGACAACACTTTCAAATTCCAATGTATTGATATTGCCCATTTCCCTCTAGCCCTTGCGGTGTCTGGCTCCCTGGGCACAGAAAGCTACAGCCCTGTGGGCAGAGGCTCTAACATGCACATCTTCCCCCGCTGCTGGGACTGTAGAGAGGCTAGTGCTCAGCATATCACTTGCAGCTACTTTGGCTCAAATCTGAGCCAGGGTTTATGTGCATTGGCGCAGGAAAATGTTAAAGTATAGTCATGTATATATGAACCCTTTACAAGCTGCAGTGGGGAGGTCTAGTTGGGACATTAGGGTGGTTATTCATTGAAAGAATCCCGAAAAATTGAAGTCCAGACTGTGATAGAATCTGGCTAGGTCTGAATTGTGTCGGAAAAAGCCACGCAAAATGCACTCTGAATTTTGCAGGTTTTTCTGATTTTTTTGGAAGAGGCTTTTCCAAAATTTGGCCCACCTAAACTGGGCCAAATGTTGGAAAACACCCCTCTTTTGGAAGCCCCCTTCTTCCTTGTGGGAGGAGGAAGACTGGGGCTTCTGAAAGAGCATGTTTGCACTTCCAGGAAAAAAAATAAAAAACAAACCACCACAGAAGTGGAAGTGCATTCCCTGGACGTGGCAGAGTTTTTCTGAGATACCTGTGCAGTGAGACAGCCTCAGAGAGGCAAGTGTTTCCATTAAATGGACACTTCCCCCAGGGGTCACTTGGATTTGAGCCAAGGGCCACTCAATCTACAGTCAAAAACTCTACCACTGAGCTATACTCCCATAGAAACCTGTGTCTACTCTACTCCTAGGCTATGTCTACACTGGCGGCTTCTTGCGCAAGAACATCTTGCGCAAGGGTTCTTGTGCAAGAAGTCTTGTGCAAGAAAATGTCCACACTGCCATGTGTGCGCTGTGCTTTTGCGCAAGAGCTCCCATGGCAGTGTGGACGCTCTCTCTTGCAAGAAACCTCTGATGGCCATTTTAGCCATAGGGCTTTCTTGCAAGAAATCCCTGCCGTCCACACTGCCCTCTTGCGCAAGAGGGCTTACACCTGATAAAAAAGAGCGTAACTCTTGCGCAAGGAGCCCTCTCTTACCACGCCGTACTGTAAATTTCCTTGCGCAAGAGTGGGCGGGCAGTGTGGACGCTCTGCAGATTCTTGCGCAAGAAGCCGCAAGTGTAGACATAGCCCTAGTGTTGGGGGATGGGCAGGGAACAAAAGGCTTTTGTAGAACACACATCTCAGGTAGGATGCACCCTCACTGACCCCAGATTGTGACTAGTCCTAAAAGCAGCAGAGCTGGGATAGGACAGAGAGTCCTGAGAAATGTAGCAGCTGGAGGGAACCCAGGAGTGCAGAGGCCAGCCTGAGACACCTTCTATTTCACTATGAGCAGCAGAGTCTCTGTGCATTACCAGCAGTAGGGCTGTTAGTGTCGGCATCTAACTAACTGCACTGTTAGACCACATGTTCACTCCAGGGGAGATGCTGCTGCCATGATAATCTTCCAGTGTTCAATTTAGCAAGTCTAAGACTCATTAAATCAAACCCAGAGAGCATGCCCACTGGTTTGCAGGACTCCTGCTCTTTCCTCTTTCCACTATGGGACACCACCATGCTCAACTTGATGGTGAGAAGAGCAGACACATTGGCCAGGCACCACTGGGTGCTTCCCCCTCACCTCCACTGTACCTGGTAGGTGCCTTGGCCAGCTTAGCCATAGGGCAGCTCTCTGGGACTTTTCTCCCAGCTGCTCCATGTTTTGCCATTGCTTGTCCCAAGGAAGGGAAGAGGAGAGTAAATTTCCATGGGTGAAGAGATTGCACTCACAGGATCTCTGGCCACTGACTCCCCGAGAGAATCACAAGGGCAAATGGCGCTGACTCTTCTGTCCCAGCAATTGCAGTCAAAGCCCTGCCTTGCCAGTGCCAGTCACAGCAGCCTCTCCACCCACTCCAGGCTTTCGGTTTCTTTCTTAGGCACCTTTTCAATCAGCCTTTTCCTGAACAAGCAGTTCCATGGATGGCCAGGGGAGACTACGTCTGTCCCCCAGAATGGCTTAGGGAAATGTAAGCCAAGGCTACAACAAGACACCATTGGGAGTTTATCCTAGCATCTCCTGCTTACAAGGAAGGTGCTTTAGCCAGCTAAGCCACGGTGCCCTCCTTGGCTACATCTGCACTACAGAGTTTTTCCTGGGAAACCATCCTGGAAAAAACTTTGCCACATCCAGGGAACGTGTCCACTTTTTCAGATCAGTTTCCAAAAAAGTGGGCGCATTCTTTCAGAAGCCCCATATTCCTCATTTTATGAGGAAGAAGGGCTCTTCCAAAAGAGGTTTTTCCCACATTTGGCCCCACGTAGATGGGCCAAATGTTATAATAAACTCTTCCAAAAAAAGAAAAAAGTGCCCCTAAAACTGCTTTATGGTTCCAGACACCACCTTGGAATTCTAAAGTGCAGCCATTCCCCATTTCCCTCCAGCCTTCCAGTGTCTCTCGACCTGCGCAGCCCAAGAAATGTGATTCACAGCTAGTATCCAAAATCTTTTTGTCAACTGCAGCATGGGGCTTTGAAGACATGGACCCAAGGCAACCATCTTGTGTGCCTTGTGCTAAGGCTGGGCTGGAGGGAAAAGAATCTCTCCTTTGAGATGAAGTTGAACCAGCCACCTAAGAACACTTGCTGAGCCCCTGCTACAGTCCTCTGCTCTGGCAGCTGAGCTATCAGAGGATGCCAGAGTTAGGCTGCTTTGTCCAGGTTGGCCCTTGCATGTGTGTCAGAGCGAGTCCCCCCCCCCGAAGGGGACAGCCTCCCAGGGAAGGGGCAGAAGAACCCAGAAGCACAGGGGTTGTCATAGGTGCTTCATCTGCAGCTGGACCCGAGTGAAACATGAGCTAGATCCATCCATAACAGAAAAGGAAGAAAACAGTTTTTTATGTGTCTTTTTTGTTCCAGGGTCTCTCGCGGTGTGTTTACACAGCAAACTTACCATATACATAGTAGCCCATAGCCCAATGTCTTTGACTTTACCGCTGAAACGCTGGCTGTTCACTCTGGGCGGCACTGTTGCTTCCTGCCGTGGCGCTCGGCTGACTTCTTCGCCGCTCAGCTGGGCTGCCATGTGGGAGCAAGTGGCACAAGTGGCTGTTTGGGGTCTGTGCTCCCCATGCAGTATGGGGATGCTGCATGGGGAGTGCGGGGCCCAAATGGCCGCTTGTGCTGCTTGCTCCCACGCAGTGGCCCAGCTGAGCGGCACAGAAGTCAGCCAAGTGCCACGGTGAGAGGCAACAGCACTGCCCAGAGGGAACAGCCAGGGGGCGGGGCCTGGATGAGCGTGCATCTCTGATGTCAGGAAAGGGCACCGGATTCAAAAGGAGGAAAGCAGAGCAAACACAGAGGACGCGGAGGAGATAGAGAGGAGAACGGAGGAGGTGGAGGACAGCGAGAGAGAGAGAGAGAGAGACGCAGCAGGAGGAGAAGAAGAGAAACAGAGTGAGAGGCGGGAGGGGGAGAAGAGAAAGAGAGAGACGGAGAGAGAGGCAGGAGGAGGACGAGAGCTGAGAGAGAGAGGGCGAGGCAGTAGGAGGAGAAGAGAGAGAGGCTGTTTGCATCGCTTGCTCCCGAGCGGCGCAGAAGTCAGCTGAGCGCCACGGTGGGAGGCGAAGGGGGACAGGGCGGTGACGTACGCGCCCATGGTGCAGGGCCTGGACAAGCGTCCATCCCCGACGGAGACAGAGGAGAGTGAAGAGAGAGTGAGAGGCAGGAGAAGGAGGAGAAGAGAAAGGGAGAGACGGAGAGAGAGGCAGAAGGCGGAGGAGAGCTGAGAGAGAGGAGGAGTCAGCAGGAGGAGGAGAGAGAGAGAGAGATGGAGCGAGAGACCGGAGGCTCAGGAGAGAAGACAGATGTGGAGGAGAGACCTGAAAATCCCGTCTTATGGCGGGCTAATTGGCTAGTTTTGGAATAACGGTCATTATTCCAAAGTAACTATGTGAGCAGCTATACAATTCCATTATTTTGAAATAATTTTGAAGTAACGGACGGCTTATTCCAACTTCTGAAAACCCCATTCTATGAGGCATAACACCTATTCCAAAATAGCTATTTGGAAATAAGGTGTGTGTAGACACTCCACTGCTGCTATTTTGAAATAGCCCCTCACCAGGCCCATTCTAAGTTATTCCTTCTGGGGCTCTAAATCAAGGTAGCATGTCTACATTAGGGAATCCTGCCTCAGACTCATTTTGAGGCTTCTCTGCAGTGTAGATGTACTATTTCAAAATAAGCTATTTCAGAATAACTATATAACCAATATGCTGAGGGGCTGCAAAAGGCCCTTGTGATGTCACTGCCACATCCACCCCTACCCTACAGGTCTAACGTCTTACCCCAGCACCCCTTTACAAGGCTAATCTGCCCCCTTCACTCAGGGTTAGTTCTGGGGATTAAGCAGGCTGCACATGGAAACACCAGAGGCTGCTCAGCATCACCCACAGTTTGCAGAAATTTGCAGACTTCCTCCTGCAGATCACAGGCCTTGTGTATCACAGGAGTGAGTGTTGGAGCAAAGCGCACTCCAGAAAGAAATCTGGTCAGCACTGGAAGACACCCAGGACTGGAGAAAGCATCAGTTCCCTCAGCAGAGTGGAGGAAATTGATGCACTGAAAGGAAGGGATTGAGGTGGGGAAGAGAGTCAGGCTACTGGGAAAGGGGGAAGTGAGGTTGTCTGCTTTGGCCTCCGCTTGGCCCTGGAAACTCATGTTCATCTGATCAGTCACTGTCCCTTCCTATTCTACCTCAGAGTCTCTTCTTTCTTGGCTAATGCCCCCCAGTGCTGGCCCTAGATATGGGCACAAGGGCTGTGGCTCTGGGTGATGTGCTGATGGGGGCGCATTAGGATAGTCTCATGTGATCTTACCTGGGGCCAGCCAGCTAAGCAGGAGGGGAAACAGCAGCCAGATAAGGGAAAACAGAGGCCCTCACTTGCCTGATGGACACCGCGAGCACCAAGAATTTGGGTCATCAGGTGAGTGGATTAATGACAATGGGGACAAGACATGAGCATCTTCTCCTGCCACTGGGGAAGGGTCCAAGTCCCTTTCAGCCCCAAGGAGAAGGAGGGAGCTGAAAGAGGGGAGGGAAGGAGGTGACCAGAGCCCCCTCCCAGCAGACTGGGGCTGTGGCTATGTCTACGGCTACACTAGAGGCTTCTTGCACAAGAAGCTTTTTTCAGAAGAGATCTTCCGCAAAAAACTTCTTCTGCAGGCACACGTCCACACTGCAAAAGCTCATCAGAAAAGCGATGTGCTTTTGTGCAAGAGAGCATCCAGACTGCATGGACACTCTCTCAAAAGGAAACTCTGATTGCTATTTACAGAATGACCACCAGGCACCTGTGCTTTTTCCTACTGGCTCTTTTGGCACAAAAAATGCCTGTTCACGGTCCACACACACTTTTTTGCGCAAGAGCTCTTGTAAAAAAAGGAGTTATTCCTCATAGAAAGACTACCTACACCGCAAAAACCCCTCAGGTGTGGACTTTTTTTTCACAAAAACCCTGTAGTGTAGACATAGCCTGTGTCTGCTGCTTCCTCCTCCCACCAGGACTCCTGCTTGCTCCTTGCAAGCTGCTCACCCGGTTTCTTGTTCTGGCCTCCCTGCCCAGAGCAGGCAGCTAAAGGAGAGCAGGCCACCTTGCCAAAAGCCTGCAGTGCCCAGCAAGGGGCTTGAAGCCAGCACCTTGGCATGATCAGCCCCAAACACAAACCAGCTGGGCTAGCCAGCCCACAGCAAAGTGCCTCACAAATGGCCCTTTCAAAGAGCTGCAGGGACACTGTGGGCTCTAGTACGAGATGGGTGCGCAGGAAAGCATCCTTGCAGGGGAATTAGCTCAAGTGGCTTTGCATGAGAGAGGCAGAGGGATCGATGCCCACATTCTCTAGTGGGAGGGGTGTCCTCCTCCCAGCTTCTCACATGCAGAGTCAGCCAGGGGACTAAGGGCTTCCAGTGGCCCCTCCCGCCCTCCTACTTGCTCTCCCAAGACATACAGACCTGGCTTCTCTCCCTTTTCCCCCAGTAATTGCACCATGAGACCTGCTGGGATACAGCTCTCTGGGTACCTGTGATACTCATTTGGCAGCTGAGACTCTGCGCTCCTGCCTTCCCTCCAGCTCAGGGGCAGGAACCTTTTCTTGGCTGGGCGGCTGCAGACCCACCGAGAAATCAATAGGAGGCTGCACACAAGTGAGAAGCAAAAAGAGCCACACCCTCACGGGCTTGGCCCAGCCAGCCCATGCTCTGGCTCAGCTCTTCAGAGCAGATAAAGGGTTTCTCTCCTGTGTGGGTTCTACTATGGGTAACAAGGAGTGACCTCTGATGGAAACGTTCCCCACACTCAGAGCAGGTGAATTCCCTTCTGTGTGAATCTTCCTGTGTTTAACAAGATCTGAGCTCGCCCTGAAGCTTTTCCCACAGTCAGAGCAGCTGAACAGTTTCTCCCCTGCGTGGGTTCTCCTATGGGTAACAAGGTGTGAGCTACAACTGAAGCTTTTCCCACAGTCAGAGCAATTGAAAGGTTTCTCTCCTGTGTGGGTCCTCCTGTGTTGAACAAGGTTGGAGCTCCCCCTGAAGCTTTTCCCACAGTCAGAGCAGGTGAAAGGTTTCTCTCCTGTATGGGTTCTCTTATGTCTAACAAGCTGTGACCTCCGACTGAAGCTTTTCCCATAGTCAGAGCAGCTGAAGGGTTTCTCCCCTGCGTGGGTTCTCCTATGGGTAACAAGGTGTGAGCTACAACTGAAGCTTTTCCCGCAGTCAGAGCAACTGAAAGGTTTCTCTCCTGTGTGGATCCTCCTGTGTTTCACAAAGTTTGAGCTCTCCCTGAAGCTTTTTCCACAGTCAGAGCAGCTGAAGGGTTTCTCTCCTGTGTGGGCTCTTTTGTATTTAGTAACAGTTGCACAGTCACTGCAAGTGCAGGGTGACTGTTGATGGGGGATTTTCTGTTGAACCGTTTCTATGTTTCTTTTCTCCCCTCTGCTCCTGTGACTAGATTTACCCTGTCCCTTCTCTGGATGATTTCTCTGCTGCCTTTCTGAGTTACGCTGACTCTCACAGGTGTCTCCCTGCTCAGGACTCTGTGAAACATGCCCTTCAGATCTTCCCAGTAACATCCCACATGGAGCCATTTGCTCGAGTCCTTCCTGCTGAAGGCTCTTCTCATGGTTTTCAGACAGCATTCCAACTCCTGCTGGGATAGAGAAAGAATCCAGACACAAGTTAGTGTCTATGATAAGCTGAAAGGAAACTCTGAAAGAGGACTAGAAAAGAGGAGACACACTCAAATAATGGTTGAATAATCATGAGCTGAGTTCATCCTCTTCACAACCTTTCCACAGAGGAGAGAATCCAGCCTTCCTCCACCCACCACACTCTGACTGGAGTTGAAGACAGGCTGATGGGTCAGTTAGACTAGATGAAAATGTACAAGTGACACCTGCTATAAGGAGAAAAAAATTGGTTTTTGAGTCAGTTTAACTGATTTTTAACTTCTGTGGGTGTTGCTGATGATTTTCCCTTCCTCAGAGCCCTGGGGATCTGGCACCCACAGCTCCTCCTCTAGCTCCACCCAGATCATATGAGCTTCAGAGACTGGAAATCCTGTTTGGGGAGCAATTAACCAAGTGCTGATCTTGTTCATTAAGATCCGTGTCATTATTGCTTCCAGAGCCAGGATCTGAGTCTCCCACCCAGAGAGGCTCCTTCCCCACCTTGCAGAGACTGGCCTCTGGCTGGTACAAGATCCCAGGACACACTCACCCAGGGGAGCTGAGCGCTCTGATGCACTCTCTAGAGTATAACTCAGTCTCCCTCATGGCCTCTTTCATCACTCCCATCCCAGGTCAGGATACGAACATACTGCCCAGAAGGGGAGCTCTAGGGAGGGCTGACACATCTGACATTGAGGCCCACAGGCATGACTCAGACTGCAGCTGCCACATGGCAGGTCCCTAGGATTTGGAGAGAAAGGACCCAGCAGAGCTCTAGAGCCCCAAGGGCTCTGTCCACAAAGCTCCTGGCTGGGGGCTGGGCTTGCCCTTCTGCATGGCTCAGATACTCTACTAGAGCCAGAAGGCAGGGGAATTTGTTTGAGCAGCTAAATGAATCCTTGGCTGATTACTTTAGGCCTTGCCTATGCTCCTGACACCTGATCCTGACCACCTGTGCCTGGGTAGACCCTGCCAGCTGCCCACAAATGCTGCCATTTCCACAGCTGGCCAGGGTGGTGCTGGGCTGCTCCCGGGACCAGCTAGAGCAGAGCTGGAAGATTGCTGCTTCTCTGGTACTTGTGGCTGTTGCTCAGCATCCCCTCCGCAGTCTCAGCTCTACTCCGCCAGCAGCAACCTTTGTGTGGTTTCCCAGCCTTCCTCTTGTGGCGAGCCTGGCCTGCCATTTGGTGCCCCTCCTGGGCTGTACAGAATCTACCACGTTTGTATCTTGTGAGCGCATTCCCCACAGCTTCAGCCCGACCCCTTCTCAGACCATCAGTTAGTGTTTGGAAGATCCCGTGATGTGACCATGGAGATCATTGGGCTACCACTGTTATACAACTGCAAGAAACCTTGTGCAAAGTGTGTTGTGTGCCGTGTCAATGGAAATGTTCTGATGTGATGACTATGATTATCTTGTTTATGTCCATTATTTCTGAACTAGAACAGGCTGGGCTTTGGCAGAATGGTGGGGCACTGGGTACCAACTAACCAGGTAATCACATTCCTGAGCGGTGAGGAGAGCAATAAACACACCGATCTCTGCAGTAACTGCAAACACACAGTGCTAAGAGTTGGCTCAGGAACACACTGACCCTTGTGCACATCAGAAGGGATAAGTGGATAATGGATACGGATGTTTTATTCAAACAAACAGGCAGAAGGCTAAGGGGGGTAGCAGCACATGGAACGCAACATGCATCTTGGTACTGTTGGGGTGGGACAAACTCACTGTACCTATGCCTGAGGAGCTGGGACACTAGCACCCTGCTCCTTTCATAATAAACCTGGCTGAGCGCCTTAGCCTCCGAATGGAGCCTGGGTCTTTGTTTAGCAACAACCCTGAGCTGTGCTGTATGGGCAACCTGCATGCTCTGCCAGTGCCACTGGCATCAGAGCTCCAGAAAGAGCCACCCTGAACAGCCATAACGACACTCTGTGGCACTAGCAGCAATTCATATGGCACTGCAGTTGCTCTGGGAAGCAAAATTATCAATCACAGGAGCACCAGGGAACTCCAGTGTAAATTAGACCCTACTGTGCTACCAGGGTGCTCATATGGAGCTAAGCATCACCCCTCTTTAGTATCCTTCCCCAGCCCTGTGAAACAGGGATACACTATAATAGCTATTGCAGAGAGAGGCAACTGTACACAGAGAGTCTAAGTGACTTGATCAAGGTCACACAGGAAGCCTGTAACAGGGGCAGAGAGCTGAACACTGAGCACGAAGCCAGACATTCACACAAAGAAAAAGTCCCTACCTGAAGATATTTCACTCTAAAAAGACAAGACAGATGATGTGATTTATCTCCATTGCACAGAGAGGCAAGTGAGCCCCAGAGAGAATGAAGATGAACTTTTGAAAGGAAACCCAGCCTGTGCCCGAAATGCAAGGAGAGCTCTGCTCACGTTTATCTGCTACAGAGCTATCCCCAACAAAACACTTGCAGAGCATGAACTGCCTCATCCACCCTCCCTCAGCCCCAGCATCCAGCCCCTGTCACTGGCAAGAACCAGCATGTCACAGAGATTTGGGCAAGGGATAGCTCAGTGGCTTGAGCACTGGCCTGCTAAACCCACGGTTGTGAGTTCAATCCTTGAGGGAGCCATTTAGGGATCTGGGGCAAATCTATCAGGGATGGTACTTGGTCCTGCTGTGAGGGCAGGGGACTGGACTCTATGACCTCTCAAGGTCCCCTCCAGTTCTATGAGATGGTATAGCTCCATCTCTCCATATTATTATTAGCTACAGGCATACAGGCAGGGAAAGACTCTGGGAACCCTTGGGGATCCTTCCAGTGGCTCAGCACACTGCCACAAGGGGACCCTGCAGGCACTAACAGGACCCAGACCCAAAACTCTGGTACCTGCCATTTCTGCCAGGGCCCTTCCACTGACACTTCCGGCCAAGGCACAACATGGGCAAGATAGTGGGGGAAGCACATTGAGACCGTGGCTGTGGGAAGAGCAGCACCATTATGTCATGTCTCTGAACCCGCTTCCCCTGGGAGGGGGCACGGAGGGGACAATCTTTTGCACAAGAGCCAGGATTACTGAGGCAGATACTCCTGACATTGGGGGGCAGGGGCAATGAAGGATCCTGAACCAAACCCAACCTACCTGCTCCAAAGCCCACCCAGCTTCTGATACCCAAGCAGACAGGAATCCTTACCTAGCCAGCTCACAGCCTCATAATTCTCCTGCATCACATCCCTGTAGAGGGCTCTCTGGTCCGTGTCCAGCAGAACCCATTCCTCCTCAGAGAAATACACAGCCACCTCCTCGAAGCTCACCGACTCCACCACAGCCATTTCCTGTCCCTGGCTCTGCAGGCTAGGGGCTGAGCTGGAGACAGACATGGGTGTTCTACTGCCTGGCAGGGAGAGAAGGGGAATTGGAGACATTTCAGAAAGGGCTTTAATCCTTTCCACACCCCAGTCTCCCCAGACTCTGTCCTGAGTGGCACACATGCTAGACTCTGCCATTGTGGGCAAAAGTTTGAGTCTAGATATTCCATAAACAGCACACACAAGTTAGATCCCTAATCCACATTCATTTATCCCTGTACCTGGCTTGAGTTACAACATTACTGTGCCTGCAACAATGGGATTTAGTTCTTAGCACCCAGTGTTTCTGCTAACATGCCACATATTCATCTGCCTGAACATGGACATACGTTAAATGTAGGCTGCTGTATTTAAAACCCTTCGTCTTCATTCATTGATTTGCAGCACAAACTTTGTTCTCTCATCTGACAAAGACGTTATAAACCCTTTCCACAACAGAGAGTCAGTGACGTTACCACCACCATTCAAATGCTTATTATTAAACACATGTGCTGAGTGTTTGCAGGAAGAGATTCACGGGATCAGAAGATATCCTTAGTCATGCAGTCTGACCCCCTCTGTGGCACAAGCCATTACACTTAGTCCAGTTACCCAGGCACAAAGCTCTGTTCCCCACAGCGTATTTTCTAGAAATTTGCCCAGTGATTTGAAGACATCAAGAGATAGAGAATCCACCAGTTCTTTGCTCATTTGTTTCAGCAGCTAATCCTCTTCCCTATCAAACATATGTGCCTCTTTTCTAGCCTGAAATAGTCTTGCTTCAGCTTTCACTTATTGGCTCTCACTGAGCCGTATCCACTAGACGGGGTGGGCAATTCATTTTGATGGGGGGGCCAAATGGAAAGTGGCTGAGAGCTGCACTCTTCCATGACATTAATGTAGAAAATGCAGGGTCTGGGATGGACTCTGGGAGAAGAATGGAGCTTGGGATAAGGGTTTGGGATGCAGGACGGATAGAGTGGTCTGGGTGAAGGAGGCAGGCTGTGATATAGGGCACTGGATTAGCCAACTACTCATTAGATATTTAAAGTAACTTTAATTTAGAGAAGTGACTCAGTGGACAAATAAGGGGCTCTGGGTTTCTGACCACTGAGACCTCTTGCATATATAGATGCAGGAAGAGGTCAGAGTTTGGGTATGCAGAGTGGGGCAGGAGTAGGAAGCAGAGATTAGGAGGGGAAGGGAGAGACTGGGGTGTCAGAGGCAAGCTCTGGACAGGAGACTTACCTGAGTGACTCCTGGCCAGCAGCCATGCACCTCAGGCAGGCAGGGAGCCTGCCCAACCCTCGGACAGGCTACAGGGCCATGTGGGTGTGTGAATAATTATGAGCTGGAGGGGAGAGGGTGTGGTGTTTTGTTTCTGGCCAGAAACCGGTCAATGAGATTGTCCTGGGGGTGAAAGTAGCACCTGAAGCCTTCCCCCCTCCCGTCCGGGCTCACAATCGCTTTCTGAGTGGCTTGCAGATGAGGAGTGGCAAGCACGGAACCAACCCATGGCTCCCCAAGCATCTGTGGACCGGATCCGATGGCTTGGTGGGGTGGATCCTGCCCATGGGCTGTATTTTGCCCAGGCCTGCACTAGACTTAACAGCCCTTGGGGATCCAGCAGTTTCTCACCATGAACAGACAAATACAGTGGAAGCCAGTCAGCTCTCAGCCTTTCAACCTATTTATTGTTTGAAACCAACCCCATATTCAAACTGACTGAGCAGTGAAATCTGAGCCTGAAGGGGCCGTCCGTTGTGTGCTTTAACTTCACCCCTTTAGCATCACAAACCCATAGACCAGTGTTTCTCAAAGTGGTCCGCAGGTCCCCATGCAGTGCCCCTGGGGCTCCTCACTGATCAGTGGGTGAGATTTAGGGCTGTGCGCGCTGTGGTCACTGAGTTTGGTTGGTAACTTCAATAACAATCCCATGAAGATGTTTTCACTGGAATTCTCTCATCATTTAAAGAATCTCCACCTGCAAACTCACCCTGTCTGAAAGCTCCCAGGAATTTTCTTCTTGCTCTTTCCAATGCAGAGGGCAGTGTGTCTGGTGGGGCAAGAGATAACAGACATTTCCAGGCTCTCCTATTTATAACAATGTCCCCACACTGAACTCTGTGTTACAATTGTATCAGAGACCAGATAGAGACACACTCAAGTGTTTAGTACGAAAGAGTCTGAAACTTTAATTTCCTCTCTCACTCAGGCACCTCCCAGCAATGGAGCCAACATCCCCGCAGCCTCACACCCATCCCAGAAGACACAAGCTATAAGTGAGATTTACTTTTCCCTTCTCGTCCCTTATCACTTGGTTTCTCATTCACTTTCTACCTCTTATCATAACCTAGAGCTGTGGTGGTGGAAGACATTGCCATCACAGTAACTGTAGCCATTTTGATCTCTGAATGGGAAGTTCAGAGTTTGCAAACCCCTGGCTCTATTTGCAAGCAGTTGGGTCTGTTCGCTCAGTGTCTCTAAGGAGAGCAGCATGATGGGGACGTCATTCTCCACATGGGAATTGAAGCAGGGGAAGGTTGGCTTCAGAAACCAGATTCAATAGTCTCAGATACTTAAACCACTTTTCCCTCCTCAAACCCTTCTAGGTACCTTTGTACTCTCTCAGAGTCTCCAACAGCATAATTGTTTTCTGGGAGACACTGCTGACTTGTTCTTCCAGTTCAGGAGAAATCTCCTCTGACGGCTGGAACTGCCCCGTCTCGCTCCTAGACAGAAACAGTTTCATGTGATTGTATTTCATTTACTGATAAGTTTTGACTAGTGAGTCTTAGCTCTAACAGGCTTGGAGTTAGAATTCCTCGAATTCTCCTAGCCTGAGAGCAGGGGCAACCATGGCCGTGCAACCTTCCCCGAAAGGCCCCATTGCTGCTGTTCACCTCTGGGCCAGAGAGAGCAGCTGGGGGACAAAAGTGGAATTGAGTCTCCATGGCCATCTCACTTCTTGGCCTCCACCTGGGAACCACCTGTCCCTCAGCACCTTAAGGGCTGTAGAAAAATACCCACTGGGAACTAGACTGAGATACCAGCTCCCCCCTCCCCAGCTCCTTCCACACAGGTCTCCAAATAGCCCTCGGGTGGGACAGACTCTTGATCCCTGCTGCCCTGGGCTGAATGTGCTTAGTGCCCAGCAGTGACAGGACCATGGTCCAGCCCCACAGTCCTGAGACAGCCAGTCCCTAGGGAGGTGACAGAGCTAGGAAATACTTGATGTCAGACTTTGCAACAGAATGGAGAATTCCAGAGTCTGCTGTGCAAGGGTGACACCCTCAGAATTAAATGAGTCAGAGACATTCATATCCAACATCTGGCTGTAGGGCCCTGGAGAGATGTGGTGCTAACATCAGTTCCAAGCTCTTTCCCTTCGCTGTCCAGCATGCGGGGAGCGAGAGCCACATACCTGCTCATGGTGTTTCTGACACCCTAGAGAAAAGAGACAGAAAAGAATCTCAGCCCCATCAGACACACACAGGGAAGGGATTTTGCAAACATGGGAAGAGAGCCCCTGCCCTGGCCCAGGGCCATGGATTTCCTGCTCTAACAGGGCTTTGCCATCTCTAAAGCCTCTGTGCCTGTAACTTTGCAAAGCACAACAGTCACTCACATGTCAGCAATGCACACGCCGAGTTACACCCAGATCTGACGGCTGGACCCCAGCACTTGTGATTCAGGAGCCTTCCTTCCCTATGTGGGGATCTGGGACATTTCTCCTCAGTCTCACCTGCAGGAATTCACTTGCTGGCTTCTGACACTTCCCCTCCAGCTCACCGATCAGCTCACTGAGATGGGAAATCTGTGCGGAGAGTTTCCTGACAGTATCAGTTTGAAGCCTCCCAATCTCTTCGTCCAGCTTCTCCAGCTGGGCCAGCAGGAGTCGCTCTTGTTCCTCCAGGAACTGCCGCAGCTGCTGAAACTCCGCCACAATCTTGTGCCTCTCAGCCTGTGTATGTTTCTGTATGAAAACAGAGAAAGGGTTGGTCAGGGACACGGATGGAGCCCGGGGGCCCTTTCCTGGGGAGCTGAGTGCGCAGCAGGGAGAATTTCTTGGAAAACCCTACAATGTGTGACATTTGACTCTACTCTTTGGGTACTAGGCAGAGGCGTCTCTCCCAGCATCTCCTTTGGCCCTGTGTCCCTCTGAAAGGGATGTCCCCATGTCTGTCATGGGCAGCATGTTCTGTTATTCATGGGCACTGGGAATTCAGACACAGAGCAGCAGGAGGCAGGACTCAGCACCAGCCTGACAGAGATACCCAGGGGAGGAAAAAGAAGGAAACATGTTAATGCACCAAGTGAGCAGATAGTCCTTCACAGGAACATTCAGTTCTCTTGGGGAGGACTTCTGGGAAAGCCACAAGAGCTGGACATTAACTCATCCACTGACATGGATGCTCGGGGCCTGTCTACACATGGATCTAACCCAGCAATCCATGATCTAGGAGAAACACAAACAAGCCCAATCTCACCAAGGCCACATAGGAGTCTACCTCTTAACACTGCCAGTCCCTGCAGGTTCATAACCACAGGCACCTACCAGATACTCCTGGCTTTTCCCCTCTGCTGTCGTTTTCCTTCCCAGCAGCTTTTCTCTCTCTTCCCTCAGAGTCTTCAAATGGGCCTCCAATTTTTCCTGAAGAAACACCTGATGCAGGTGGGGAGTAGGGAAGTAAAAAGGGTTAAAAATACTAATCATGTAACGGATTACAATTTAATCAGACAATATTTTTTAACCCGTTGACAGACAGAACCGGTAATGGACATGAGGTCTCCTGGGGGCAGGGCTCTCTTGTGGGGTCTGCTGGGGGTGGGCACAAGGACTGCTGACAGGTGGGGATACCCAGCAGCTGCAGACTGACATTACCTGCTGGGGCAAGCGAGCACTGATGGGGGCAATGGAAAGTTTAACCGGTTACTGCACCAAAAAGCATTAACTCATCAGTTAACCAGTTTGAACTCTTTCTACAACCCAGTTGAATCCCAGTGGTACCTGGCATGGCCTGAAGCCCTGCTGTGGATGGACTCAAGGTACCCGGGGCCCCACACAACATCCAGCCCAATGACCTCTTCTAGTGCTGGCTGCAGGATTGGAGTTTTACCCCTCATGGAGCAGCCCAGGAGTTCAGCATCCCAGTGGGAAACCTCCTCTCCCTGCTGGGCCTGGGGCTTTATCAAGGTGTCTTTCCCTCCTAAGGACCACACTTCATCACTGTTCAGTGATGCTGAGGGGCAGGGAGCAGTGTAGCCTAGTGGTTAGAACCTTGGACTGGGGTTCAGGGCTAAACTCTATTACTGACGTGCTTGGTGACCATGAGCAACTTGCTGCCCCACTTTCCCTGCCCACCATTTGTCTAACTAGACCAGTGGTTGCCAAACTTTTTGGCATCATGCTCCCTTTTTGATTTTTGAGAAAGTCTCATGCCCCACCCCCAAAATAGCAGCAAAACTTGGGGAGGGGATTGACGGGGGGAGGGGGGAGAGACCTGGGTCGCCTCGCGCCCCCCCTGGAATTTCTTCACACCCCCCAGTTTGGGAACCCATGAGGCAGCTCACTCACGTGCCTGTAGCTCCTGTGATCTAAACCTCTCTGATTGTTAACACCTTCCCTTGTGCAAACACCCCTCCTGTCACCAGTGAGGGCTGGGTTTCAGGATTCAGAGCCTCAGAGAAACATTTCCCACATCAGATATCTGTAAAGACTTGATTTAAGTTGCCACAAAGCCAGAGCATTTACTTTTTTACTGCATCTCTTGTACCACGAAGGCTTTATAGAGCTATGTCACACCTGTGCTAGGTAACTGTCAGTGTAATTAGCCTGTAATGAAAACCCAACGATATTTCCCATTACACTGGACAGCAACTCTGTACCTTGTACTCCTGGGCAGCTTCCTGTATGGGCACCACCGTGTGAGCCCAGGATCTGTCACACACCACACAGATGGGAGTTTGAGCCTCTTCAGAGAGCAGCTTCAGAGCCTCCTGATGCTCCCCACATACCCTGTCCCATCTTGCTCTCTTTGCTGACTGGAAGCTCACCTTCTTGGCTAGTTCTACCACGCTGGTCAGCTGCCGACTGGGCCAGAGGGGTTCCTGCTGCTCAGTGTCTCTGCACTGAGCACTGAGATGTGCCTGACACAAATTGTGCCCACACTCCAGAGTGACAGGGGCTGTGAAATCCTTGAGACAGACAGGATGAGTCGCTTTCTCCGGGAGACTTTCCACAGGGCTCTCTTCAGCCATGGCTGCCTCTGGGCAGGGGAACAGGGGTAGTTTCACTTTCCTGAGCTCAGCAATGAAGGGGCAGGTCCAGAAGGCGTGTACGTGATGTACCAGCACTGATGATAGAAAAAAATCAAAATTAAAAACCAAAAAAGCCCCAAAAGCTTTGCTCACCCACTGCCCACGCCAGGGCCTCGGTTGGGCTCCAGCCAGAACCGCCCCACACTGCATCTCTGTGCCCCTCATGCCAGGGCCCCTCCTTATCCTGTGTTCAAATCTCCGCCCTCCCCCCCCACACACTCCGCAGCCCCCTGTCACAGCCACTCTACGCCCCAGCTTGGCGTGAGCATCAGGAAGTACCAACAGCCCGAGAGTGGGGCTGAATGTTTGTAACGTGACCACAGAGTCGGGGGCGGGAAGCGCCGGGCCGGCCCGAAGCGAGGCCATTGCCCAGCCGGAGCTGCCCCCCCCCCCCCCCAGCGTGCGTGCCCCGATACCCAATGGCGGACCCACAAGCAGCACAGGACGGTGGACACAGCCCCTCCCCCCATACTAGCCGCGCCAATCCCCCCTCCAGCTCCCTCACGCTGGGCGACGGCCTCCCCAGCTCTGCCGCCCCCTCCCCCAGCCCCGCTGGGCCAACCCCCCTAGCGAGTAACGGCACCAACAGCCCCCTCAGAACTCTTACCTCAGTGAGCGCGGCGCGTGGGAGTACCAGCGGCGTCCCTGTGCTCGCGCGCAAAGAGAGACGTTGCTGCAGGCCGCAGCGGGGTGGGCAGGACCTGAACAAAGGCGAGGAGCGACTGGCGGGGATGCACTGAAAACCCGGCCGCGGAACTGGAAGACGCGGTCAGACCGCGTATGCGCGTCGGGTCAGTGACTTCGATGAGAGTCCAGTGCCAGGATTTAGCTCAGACCGGTCTGGTTGTAGCGCGAGTCCCGGTGCAGCGCGGGGAGAGAAGGTGGTTGGGGGTGTGGGCGGCTGGTCCCCCTGGCACCCGCATAGGAAACCGCCTAGTCCTCCCCCCCCCATCCGAGAGCAGCACAAGGGGGGCACGAGGAGGATCCTTCTTAAAAGCGCCTCTCCCCCCGCACTGTCTGCACAAGGGGCCGGGCAAGCAGGGGGCGGTGGATAGAGGGCGTGACTGGCGAGTGAAACAGCGCCCCCCCCCGCCCCGCCCCGCCCCGGCCCGGCAAGCTTGTTTGTGGTCGGGCCGGGGAGACCAATCGCGCTGAGCTGGGGCACGGCCAGGCAGCTCCCGCTCTGAGCTATGACCAGGCGCTGCTCCGGGACCGGAGCCACTGACCCGCAGCGCACGCGCGGTACGATTCCTCCCTCCCCCTCATGCCGCTCTACCCCGGCCGGGTTTTCAATGCGTTCCCTCTCCCCCACCCGTCACCCCCTGCCCCTGCTCAGGCCCTGCTGTGGTTGGCCCCTGGGCGGAAAGCGCAGTCGCGTCTGACTCCGCGTACCAACAGGCAGGCATGAGAACCGAGGGAGCCGTTGTTGCTGTTACTCGCCGCGTGACTACTTCAGTTTCCGGTTAGCGCCGTGCTAGGGTCGGGGCAGGAGGAGCCGTGATGAGGCGAGAGGATGCGGTGCGGGGAGACACGGGGGGGCGGAACAGGTGACGTTTCAGATAGGGGCTGGGCATTGCAGATAAATCGCTGGGGGAAGGTTTTGCCCTGGGACCCAAATCACGGGAGAGAGGCTCATTGCATGGGGGCAGAGATCACGTGACACCGACACCGGTGGTATGTGGAGAGCTACTTCTAGGATAAAACTGACATGGGCGCGGGGAGCCAGTGACTTGTTCCCTGGGCTCTGGTGTTTGTAAAAATACGGGAGAAGTTTTTACAGCACCCACTTCCCAGGGCTGTGCCCAGGAAAGCTCATGATACCATCTACACGTTTTGTTAGTCTATAAAGTGCTACCAGACCATTTGCTTGCTGTTTTTTTCTGTAACAGACTAACTCGGCTAACTCCTGAAGTTCCCAGGGCTGTGTGCCTGGTTAGTGCCTGGAGAAGACCTTCCCTACCTGAGAGGTGGGCGCTGCCCAAGGGGGTGAGATTCAGTGGCTGGAGGCTGCCTGGGAGAGCTGTTGTTTTGCCTCCTGCCCAGTACTCTAGTTAGTGAGCAGACATCCTGGGCTAAAGGAACAGGGCAGGATTTAAGCCTGGCTGCAGTGTCCTGCTTATTCTTAAAAATGGGTGAATTGTCCCATATTTTCTGTTTCCCTCCCCATCAGCATTGGTGGGTCCTGCTGCCGCCAGATCCCTGCTCCCCATCCGCCCATCCTCCAACAGGAAGTGGGGGGGGCCAGTAGCTGCTCCCCAAGCTGGTCCATCTATGCAGCCTCTGCTGCATGTCAGTGTCAGCTAGCAGGCCCCCGGTTCCTGTCCAGTACTGACTGGTCTATGGGAGCAAGTGCCAGCTGGTGACTTGTTCCCTCTGCTGCCTGCCCATCAGCCTTTTGCATTCTCTCCCTCTTGCTGTCCCCATCCTGCCCTTCCCCTTCGTGACCCATAGCCCCCTGATCCTCCATATCCCCCTGTGGGGTGCGACTCTGCCAATGTGCTGCCCCAGGGAGATGTGATTCCAGGTACCAGGAGAGGGAAGTGTGTTCTCCCTCCTTGCCAGACAGGGCTCAGAGGAGAGCACCAGGGTCAGCTCTAGGGATGTAATCGTTTAGTCAACCAATCAGCAAAAGAGTTTAGGTTAATTCTATAGACTTCTCTCTCTCACTCACTCACTCACTCACTCGCTCACACACACTTGCCAGTAAATTTTTTAGCAGGCTGGCCAGCAGTCCCACTCAGTCCTGGATTGAATGGATCTGGGACCTCCCCCTGCTGTGGCTCTACATTTAAAGTGTATTAAGAGCTGGATGGGCGGGCAGCCCAGCTCAGTTCTGGTTCGTACCAAGTCCGGGAGCTCAGACCTCCCCTAGACAGGGCCTGCTGCCACCTCGAGCTACTGTCTCTTTATCAGAGGTAGCAGCACAGCGTGACAGACAGCTGGTCCATGAGGGGAGTTGCTTTTTAAACTGGTCCCCCTTGCACACCAGCTCCTGCCTGGCACCCTGCACTGCTGCCTCTGATACAGAGACGGCGTGGCAGGGGGCTCCTCAGGAATGAGGCTGGAGCACACTGGCTGCCGGCCCCTCGCCAGGAACTATAGAATAGTCGACTAACCAATAAGAATTATTGAGATTACTCGACTATTCAATTAACTGATATTTAATATCCCTAGTTAGCTCTGTCAGACACCCAAGCAAGTGAGAGAGGTGTAGGGGGGTGTCCCCCTTGCCTTTTTGAACCCTAAAGCTTTAAAGATAAGACGGCTCCAGCTACAGAGTCATTGTGCTTAACAGGGATTTGATGTGAATTGGACCTTTGTGCTGCTCAGTTCTGATGGATTGCCACTGAGCTCACTTGAATACGAGTCGTTTTACCAGGTATCCAGTATCCAATATAGGGAAATACGATCACCCTAACCCTGGTGCTTTTTCACATCACTGGCCACTTGGATAGATTTTGCTTTCTGAATGTTCACTACAGGCCAGGTTATTAAATGTGAAAGCACCAAGAAACTTGTAAAAATCATTTTGTACTTGCAAACTTATTACCAAAATCTGCATTTCTGTAAGTAATTCCCCATCCTGCAACCATTGAAGTACCCACCATACTTTTCTGTTACTTTATTGTATATACAAATATTTGGCATTTTACTTGTATATTGGTAGTTCTATTTGCATATTTTGGTGTCACAGTTTCTTTGTGTGCTACATCTAGTGTTACAATACATTCTAATAGGGCTCTTCACTCTGACAGTCCTACTGCTCTGTGTTGCCAAAATCCAGGTTTTTAAAATGAATTCTCTCTCTTTTTTTGCAAGGATCCAGAGTAGAGATGTAAGTGACTAGTCGCGTCATCATCTACATAACACGCATATGCTTATTGGGTAGTTGAGTCACTACTCAACTAATCACTTCCCTCCTGTCTTGCTGCCAGAGGCAGCAAGGGGGGAACAGATGCAGGAGCTGGGGGGAGCCAGCTTGAGTGGCGGGGAGGCAGAGGCACAGCAGAGGATGGGTGTGAGCCAGGAATCAGCTGTCCCAGCTCACGCCCGGTCCCAGACGCTGCACCTCTGATTTTTAAAGGGAGGGGCTCTCACTCCATTTAAAAAGAAGAGGTGCAGCATCTGGGACCGGGCGTGAGCCAGGATAGCTGATTCCTGGCTCGCACTTGGTCCCCCACTGTGCCTTTGTTTTTTAACTGTAGTAAGAGCCAGTGTATGTGGGGGGGGTGCAGGGTGGGAGAGCCAGCCCTGGGGAGGTGATCAGGAGAGGGCTGAAGAGGGGAACAGTGTGAGGCTGGGACAGGAGAGGGATGCAAGAGGCGCTGAAGGGAGATGGGGGGGATAGGAGCAGGGGTGCAATGGAACGAAACTTTGAGGGGGGTCACAGGAAGGGAATGGAGGATGCAGGGAGGGAAGGCAGGGGGGTGACTATGGGAGCAAGAGCAGCCTGGCTGGGGAAGGGAGAGACACAGGTTGTACAGAAGGGGAGGGGGAGATACAATGGCAGCTCCCCCAACTTATGGGGCAGGAGGGGAGAGGGCAGAGGTGACTGGTGGTAGCAATAGGGGGCACCAGCCTGTGGCCCTGACAATATTTCAGTTGCTAAATAGGGAGCCCCAAATGCCCCCTGTCCTTGTGGGTGCCCCTCCCTCTGCAGCAGTGAGAGGGAAATTCTTTCTCTGAATTTTTTTTTTTAGTGTTGTAGATATTGACAAACTCTGATCCAGTATGGACTGGCAATACTTCATTGTTGCCAGTCCACCAAAGTTTATGAATGGATTTGCTGGTCTGTGGTATAAACAAAGTTGGGAAGCCCTGCTCTAGTGCAGAGTGGCCAGCCCGCGGCTCGCGAGCCACATGCGGTTCTTCAAAGGAAAAATTGCAGCTCTCACACCCATGGCTGTTCTGTGTTCCCCTGCTCTGACTTTTTTTCCTTGTCTGCTCAAGGCACCATGATATGTCACTGCGGCCGACAGAAGCCTGCTTGGGCCACACGCAGCTGTTAAAGGGGCAGCAATTTTTGGTTTGGTTTGGTTTGGTTTTTTTGCTCAGCAACTTCTTTCCCTCGGCTCTTTGTGTTGTATCAACCACTATTTTGGCTCTCTGTGTGTAACGGGTTGGCCACCCCTGGTCTAGCGGAAGTGGCTCAGTGAGAACCAATAACTGAAAGCTGAAGCCAGACAATTTCAGGCTAGACAGGAGGCACAAATGTTTGCTAGGGACGATGATGAGCCACAGAAACCAAGGGCCACAGGAAGTGGTGGATTCTCCATCTCTTGACCCACAGCTGTATGGCTGTGGCAGTGGTGCCTCCGGCCTCTGGGGCTGACCTGCAGCTGCATGGCAGTGGTGCCTCCGGCCTCTGGGGCTGACCTGCAGCTGCATGGCTGTGGCATTGGTGACTCCAGGGCCAGCCCTGGACTGTGTGGCTGCTGCAGCAGCAGAATCTCCGTCTGGGGCCGCCGGGACAGTGTGGCTGGAGATGTTGCTGCAAGGGCGCACAAAGCCAGGTGATGTTCCCCCTCATCCCCAGATCCCCCCGATCCGAATTCCCTCACTTCCCTCCCCCCAGCACTCAGCACCCCCAGCTTGCTCTGACGCTCTCCCTTTTTCTTGCAGCCTCCCTCCTGGTCACACACTGCACCCTCCCTTGTTCCTGCTCCTTCCATCTGGCCAGACACCCTACTCCCAGCCTGCTTCTGCATCCCAGCTCCCTCCCAGATCCTGCACCCCATCCCTATCCTACTTGCTGGCAGCCCTGCCTCGCACACTGTACCTCTCATTTTTGTCCCTACCCCAGAACCAAAGGAGGTCCATAAAAATCTACTAATTCTAGAACCCCAAAAAAGTAAACCTGGTCTATGGGAACCTCAATCCTTCCCCCCCACCTTCCTTTCACCCTGTGAGGCTGGGGCACTAGAGGAGTGAGGTGTCTCAGTTGGGGCATAGGGGAGTTTTGGAGGAGTTTTTTTGCTTCTCACTTGTGTGGTCCCCAACTGATTTTTCTGTGGGTCAGTGACCCCCCCCACCCAAAAATACTTCTCCACCCCTGCCTTAAATAAACAAAACATTGAGACCTTTTCTGTTGGGCATAATGTTTTACTTTATTTAAAATGAAATTTGACAAAGTAACATGAGAAATTAAAAATTCTTAATCTGTATTATAGTTTAAATTAAACTGATCTGCTCAGCTGCAGCACTAGCAACATGGCTCAGGTGTAATTATATAATTAACAGTGAGTGTCCATTAGCAACTGGTAGTCCATGGAAAGGTTTGCATTGACCCAGGTGGTCCACAGAGCATGCAGTGGAGAGAGTCCCTCCCCCTATCCCATGAGAGTGACACGGCCCAGGGCAGGAGCATTAAATCTTTGCACACCCCTTGGGAACGGTAACTGACCCCGTTCTAGTTCTTCTAAATGACTGGCCCAGCAATCCCTAGGAACCTGTAAGGAGCCGGATGAGGGTGTCACTAACAGCAGTGAATAATAGGAGGTGTCCTATCACCTGGAGTCAGTACAGATACTGGGGGTGGGGGGGAGGAGTGCAGTAGCGCCCTCTTCTTCCCCCCTTCCGAGTGCTGAGTCCCATGTGAACCCCCCAAAAAGTGCACACAGGGCCAGAAGCAGGCAACTCCTCTTGTGGCCACTAGATGGCAGAGCAGCCTCCCAATTCCCCATTCTCCTGATTATCTGAAAGTTTGATGATCTGATCAGAGACATTCCAATTTGACATGGCCAATGGGGCTCTGTCGTGTAACAGCTGGAACAGACAATGGAGTTTCTATTGTATTGTGTGTAAGGGGCCTGTTGTCCCCCCACTAAAACTCAGAGGAGAGGGGGTGTTAAATAGCCCCCAACACCAACAGGAAGGGGAAGGGTTGATGGGAATCAGGGCCTTGAAACTGACAGTCCTCGGGTCAATGGGAAGAGGCCAAGGCTGCAGGGCAGCATGATGGACAAGCGGGCTGGCTAATGAAGGAGCCAGGGTCAGGCAGAGTGGGGCTGAGGTAGGGAGAGAGCAGGGACTGAGCGGAGGTGGGGAGCAGAGTCGAGTGAGCCAGAGAGGGGCAGAAAGCAGCCAGGAAGCAGGACAGTGCTGAGCACAGAAGCAGCCCAGACAGCTCACCTATGCGGGAAACAGGCTCCAGGCACCAGAGCGGGGAGAGAAGCAGACCAGGGGGTGGGAGGCAGATCAGCATCAGTGTGGCAGCAGAGTGGGGTTGGGAGGCAGATGAGCATCAGAGTGGCAGCAGAATGGGGCTGGGGCTGGAGGAGTTCGGAGCCAGGTGTGGTGAGGAGCTGGGGAGAGTGTGGAGGGGGACCCTGGGCTGAGGGCCTGGCACAGGGAGACCCCACCAGTCCAGAGGCCTGGCAGGCCACTCTTGGAGGCGATCATTACCCTGATGCGGGGAAGGGGGCGGGCTGACACTGAGAAGTAGGGTTCTGCCACCTAGTGCCTGAAGGCCTATGGCCACCACCAGGACAGGAGGGTAATTGTCTGACCCACAGCAGAGCTGAGCACTGTGAGGGAAGCCTGGGGCAGTCTGTGAACTTCCCATAAGTTACATAGATGGGTGTGTGTGATGTCCCCAGGCCACAGAGCAGGGCTGTGTGTTTTCTTTTAACCTTTCTCATTTTCCCTTTTCTTAATTGCTGTTTTAAAAATGGCCCTTGCTTTGAGCTGTATGTAGCCATGGAATCATAGAACTGGAAGAGAACTGGACCATTGAGTTCAGTTCCCTGCACTCATGACAGGACCAAGCACCATCTAGGCCATCTCTGACAGGTGATTGTCTAATCTCCTCTTAAAAATCTCCAGTGATGGTGTCAGGTGTATGCCCCGCTTTGACAGTCTGAGTGCAGAAGGTGGGGGCCCGCAAGAGACCTTACAAATACTTTGCCTCTCTAGGCTTCTGCTTAAAAGCTCCCCAAGGTCACAGATTCTCTGGCCTTCAGAGACAGGCTGCCACCACCAAGTGAAAACTGCTTTTTCTCTTGAACTCAGGACGAAGCATTTGGAACTTCTTCCAGAGAGGTACCCCTAGCTCTTCTACCATAAGAGATCTTAAAAAAAAAAAAAAAAAAAAAAGAATACCTGTAATCTCTGATTACACACTTAAGACTGAGAGGTCAGCTTACACAGAACTCCTATTACCTTCCAGGACACAAGCATCAAATCTCCACCTTAAAAAAAGGTGATTTTATTAACAAAACAAAAAAATACACTTGATAAAGCATACTCGGTTGCTAGGTGTTTTAATGCAACTGAGAAAAGAACAAATTAAAAGCAAAGAGAAATTCATCCCTGGGATTCAGCTTAAGGTTACAGTGTAGGGGGAGCAGGAACATGGATTTAGCACAGAGAAGTTTAATCAAACAACAAAAAAAAGAAAATAACCTGATTACGTCTAAATAGATATTTCCTGTCTAGTCTCATACCCCGTGCTTCAAAGTCCAGACTATTTCCATGCCCTGTATTCTTTGTAGGTAAGGTAGTTCTGCCTGGTTCAATTCATCTTGTTCCCCCAGCTCCTGACTTAAAACTCACATAAAGAAACACAGGAGGCAGTTTATGAACTTCCAATTGAACTTCCAATTCAAATGTCAATACTTTCTTATTGGTTCTTTTGGCTTCCTGCCCACATTTTCTAGCTACCTGGCTTGAACCCTTTGGTTACTGAATATGGGGATGTATAGAAAAGGCCAGCACTCCTCCTATCCATCACACACCTCTCAAATCATAGTCTGGGCTAGACGGGTGGTCCACACTGGCTGTGATTTTTTTCTGGAGATTTAGGCAAAAGCATAATATACCTGCGCACACTAAATTTACTACTGAATACAGAAAGAACTAAACAAGATCCCCTTCATGCATGGAATACAATGATTTAGATACACGGAGAGTTTTAACTGGCTTAGTCTGGAAAAGTTTTAAGAGAGAAAGCATCAGCCACTTTGTTAGAAACTCCTCAGATGTGTTGTATGTCAAAGACCGAAGGAGTTAGTCTCTTTGATTGTGTGAAACCACTTCAGGGCAGAATGGTCAGTCTGCAGATGAAAGTTTTGTCCACAAATATATGGTCATAGCTTCTCTAGAGCGTATACAATGGCATAGCATTACTTCTCGGAGACAGACCAGTGGGTTTCCCTGCCCCTCGCCCAGTGCCCCATGGCTCAGTTGTACCCCTGGGGGTTGCTCCACTCTAGAGTGTGACAGGAGCTGGGCCTGCCCCAAAGGTCCATCCCTGCAGGGGGGAAATACTGGGGATGTGATGCAGGTCACCCTTCCCCAGGCACACGGGCCCCTGCCACCTTCCCAATGTTGGGAACAAAGTTCTAGAGATGTAGCTGGGGCGGGTGGGGGGGAGGGGGATGGTCTTGTTCCCTGCTCTTGCTCTGCCTCTTCCCTCAACGCCTTGGCCAAAGAGATAGTAACAGAATATTTGTCCACTTTTAAGTATAGCAGGAGAAGTACAGATGGGTGTTTCTGTGGTGTAGTGGTTATCACCTTTGTCTAACATGCAAACAGTCCCTGGTTCAAAGCCAGGTGGAAACAGAGGGTCTTCTCTTACTGTGGTTCCCTGTGGTGCCTGGGATAAGCCGAACTCCCATGTGACTGAGGGTGGTGACATAAGCTGAGAATGCCTCTTGGTGCCAGCCTGGGGAAGTGAAATGGGCCAGGCAGCTGCTTGTGGCTTGGCCTGGTGTATGGGGCTGGCTTTTCCTGCTGCCTCCCTTGTGTGACGTGAGGCAAGAATTGGGCAGAGGAGGAAAGCCAATCTGAGGGGGGCAGGGCAGAAGCTCAGTAACTCAGTGGGGTGAGCAGAGGCCCCCCTTTGTTCTGCCAAAGCCTGTGGTGTGGGGTTGGCTGCAGGGAGGCAGAGTCCTGGTCCTGTCTCAGGGCATCCCAGAGATGGCTCCTTGCAGCCCAGAAGAAGAAGGGGGTTCTGGGTGGAAGGAAAGCAAGCAAAGCTGGGTCCCAGTGGACATGGACCAGGTGAGTGAAGGGTTCTGGGCTTGACAGGTCCCCCAAGCTGTAGGTCCCATGTTGTAAGGTTCAGTGCTCTGAATCCTGCAATCTAAGTTTAAGTTCAAATCTCAGTGGGACCTGCTGCTGTTGGGCTGCCAACCCCTTGTGCTTTTGTTTCCTCCCCATTAGGTTCATGAGACACAATTTTGTGCTTCTTGCTGGGTGTCTGATGCCCCCTGGAGCTGGGTCTCTGGTCCGTCTGGCTCAGCGGGGGGCTGGGATGGTATAGGGCCATGGAACTTACATGGTATAGGACCATGGCTGGAGATACAGGAGGGCTGAGGTTGTGTTTCTTGCTGCTTCCCCTCATGCCATCATGCCTAGTCCCTACAGCTGCCAGGCTCTGCCTCTTGCCCCCTGGCACCAGGGCCGGCCTTAAGCCGATTTGGCCGAATCGGGCCCCGCGCCTAAGGGGGCCCCGCGCCCTGCACCCAGAAGTCGGCTCCCTCGGCTCGGCTGGCTGTGCTCCCCCCCCTTACCTGCGCACGCTGCCAGCTGCTGCTGCTGCCATGCAGGTGGGTGGGGAGATGCCTGGGCGTGACATGATGTCACACCCGGGATTTTGAAACTAAAAAGGCGGTGGCGGTGCACGCAGGTTGGAGTCCTGCCCCGCAGAAGGTAGGGAAGGGGGAAACTAGAGGGAGCTGTGGGAGAGGAAGAGGCTTGTGCGGAGGGGGAAGGTACCAAGAGACAGGCTGGAGGAGAGACAAATGGCAGGGGGCCAAGTGCAGACAATGAGGGAAAGGGCAGGAGGGGAGGTGTCAGTGGGAGGGGGACAGAGTGATGCGGGGAGAGGAGAGGAGAGGCGAAGGGCATTGGGGGCTGGAGGGGGAGGTGGTGGGAGAAGGCTTGAAAGAAGGGGTGGGCATGCGAAAGGTGGGGATGGAGCAAGGCATGTGTGAGGACACAGGGGCAGGAGGGGAACGGGGCAGAGAGTGGTGAGGGGTTGAGCATCAGGGAAAAAGGGGGCAGGGGCAGTGAGGGAAGGGGGAGGCACCAGGAGGGTGCAGGGCTAAGGGAAGGTGCAGGTGCCAGGGGATTCTGGGCGTGAAGCAGAAGGGCAGACACCTGCAGGGGAGGGACCAGCACCAGAGAAGAGAGGCAGGGCAGGTGTGTAGAGGGAGGTTTTAGGAGAGGGGAAGAGGAGGGGTAGCTCACATGATCAGAGTGGGGCTACAGGAGGAGTGGGCACAGGGGGGAGAGAAGGGCTGGTGGAGGGGGGCCGGTCGCAGGAGAGCTGAGGGCAGTGAGAAGGGCAGGAGTCAAGACAGCAGAGGAGGGTGAGGAGTTTGGGGGCAGCAGGCACCAGGGGAGATGATGGAGGAAGGAGAGGAGACATGGCAGCAGAGAGAAAAGGGAAAGGTTTATAAAATATTTATTAATAACTTGGTATGCTGCCCACGGCCAGTTTGTTTGCGCCCCTCGGTGCAGTTTGGGTTTATGTGGGGATCAACACGTGGCGAGTGGGAGCCAAAACAAAAAAGTAGTCAGTGTAATGATCTTCTGTTAATATGTTTTAGTAGTTAAATTCTTGGACTGTCATTGCTCATGAAAAATGCTGTCACATGGGTAGAAATTGGGTAAATATTGCATTTTATTAATATCAGCAGAACTGACTTAAATGGGGCCTGTGTGTTGTGTAGTCTTGCCTTAATCTTTGTATTCATGCCTGTCAGTGTGAGAGAATCTATTTGTATATCATAGAATCATAGAATACTAGGACTGGAAGGGACCTCGAGAGGTCATCGAGTCCAATCCCCTGCCCTCATGGCAGGACCAAATACTGTCTAGACCATCCCTGATAGACATTTATCTAACCTACTCTTAAATATCTCCAGAGATGGAGATTCCACAACCTCCCTGGGCAATTTATTCCAGTGTTTGACCACCCTGACAGTTAGGAACTTTTTCCTAATGTCCAACCTAAACCTCCCTTGCTGCAGTTTAAGCCCATTGCTTCTTGTTCTATCCTCAGAGGCCAAGATGAACAAGTTTTCTCCCTCCTCCTTATGACACCCTTTTAGATATCTGAAAACTGCTATCATGTCCCCCCTCAATCTTCTCTTTTCTAAACTAAACAAACCCAATTCCTTCAGCCTTCCCTCATAGGTCATGTTCTCTAGACCTTTAATCATTCTCGTTGCTCTTCTCTGGACCCTCTCCAATTTTTCCACATCTTTCTTGAAATGCAGTGCCCAGAACTGGACATAATACTCCAATTGAGGCCTAACCAGTGCAGAGTAGAGTGGAAGAATGACTTCTCGTGTCTTGCTCACAACACACCTGTTAATACATCCCAGAATCATGTTTGCTTTCTTTGCAACAGCATCACACTGCTGACTCATATTTAACTTGTGGTCCACTATAACCACTAGATCCCTTTCTGCCGTACTCCTTCCCAGACCGTCGCTTCCCATTCTGTATGTGTGAAACTGATTGTTCCTTCCTAAGTGGAGCACTTTACATTTGTCTTTATTAAACTTCATCCTATTTATCTCAGACCATTTCTCCAATTTGTCCAGGTCATTTTGAATTATGACCCTATCCTCCAGATTAGTCGCAACCCCTCCCAGCTTGGTATCATCTGCAAACTTAATAAGCATACTTTCTATACCAATATCTAAATCGTTGATGAAGATATTGAACAGAGCTGGTCCCAAAACAGACTCCTGCGGAACCCCACTTGTTATGCCTTTCCAGCAGGATTGTGAACCATTAATAACTACTCTCTGAGTACGGTTATCTAGCCAGTTATGCACCCACCTTATAGTAGCCCCATCTAAGTTGTATTTACCTAGTTTATTGATAAGAATATCATGCGAGACCATATCAAACGCCTTACTAAAGTCTAGGTATACCACATCCACCGCTTCTCCCTTATCCACAAGACTCGTATCCTATTAAAGAAAGCTATCAGATTGGTTTGACATGATTTGTTCTTTACAAATCCATGCTGGCTGTTCCCTATCACCTTGCCACTTTCCAAGTGTTTACAGATGATTTCCTTAATTACTTGCTCCATTATCTTCCCTGGCACAGAAGTTAAACTAACTGGTCTGTAGTTTCCTGGGTTGTTCTTATTTCCCTTTTTATAGATGGGCACTATATTTGCCCTTTTCCAGTCCTCTGGAATCTCTCCGGTCTCCCATGATTTTCCAAAGATGATAGCTAGAGGCTCAGATACCTCCTCTTTCAGCTCCTTGAGTATTCTAGGATGTATTTCATCAGGCCCTGGTGACTTGCAGGCATCTAACTTTTCTAGGTGATTTTTAACTTGTTCTTTTTTTATTTTACCTTCTAAAGTTACCCCCTTTCCACTAGCATTCACTATGTTAGGCATTCCTACAGACTTCTCGGTAAAGACCGAAACAAAGAAGTCATTGAGCATTTCTGCCATTTCCAAGTTTCCTGTTACTGTTTCTCCCTCCTCACTGACCAGTGGGCCTACCCTCTCCTTGGTCTTCCTCTTGCTTCTAATGTATTTATAAAACGTCTTCTTGTTTCCCTTTATTCCCGTAGCTAGTTTGAGCTCATTCTGTGCCTTTGCCTTTCTAATCTTGACCCTGCATTCCTGTGCTGTTTGCCTATATTCATCCTTTGTAATTTGTCCTACTTTCCATTTTTTATATGACTCCTTTTTTATTTTTAGATCATTCAAGATCTCGTGGTTAAGCCAAGGCGGTCTTTTGCCATATTTTCTATCTTTCCGACACATCGGAATAGCTTGTTTTTGGGCCCTTAACAATGTCCCTTTGAAAAACTGCTAACTCTCCTCAGTTGTTTTTCCTCTCAGTCTCGATTCCCATGGGACCTTACTTATCAGCTCTCTGAGCTTACCAAAATCCACCTTCCAGAAATCCATTGTCTCTATTTTGCTGTTCTCCCTTCTACCCTTCCTTAGAATTGTGAACTCTATGATTTCATGATCACTTTCACCCAAGCTGCCTTCCACTTTCAAATTCTCAACCAGTTCCTCCCTATTTGTTAGGATCAAATCTAGAACAGCTTTCTCCCTGGTAGCTTTTTCAACCTTCTGAAATAAAAAGTTGTCTCCAATGCAGTCCAAGAACTTATTGGATAGTCTGTGCCCTGCAGTGTTATTTTCCCAACATATATCTGGATAGTTGAAGTCCCCCATCACCACCAAATCTTGGGCTTTGGATGATTTTGTTAGTTGTTTAAAAAAAGCCTCATCCACTTCTTCCACCTGGGTAGGTGGCCTGTGTGACAGCGCGTTGGGGTTTTCCCGTCTCCTGCACCCCCGTAATGGCACGGACAGACTCCACCAGCCAGTAGAATAGAGGGAGTTTATTGCTTCTCCAGGATACAGCACAGCACAGCACAGATGTAATCTGGTTACAGGGCAGGCCTAGGATGCCTCAGGCCCCCTTGAGATGGGGGAACCTGGGCCCCTAACCCCCAGCCCGTTGCCTAGGCTGCTTCCTCCATGATCCCAGCCAGAAACCTAACTAACTCACTTCCAGCCCTGCCCCCAGCCGGGGCTCCACTCCCCTTCTTCCCATTGTTCCGCTCCCTGGGAGATAACTCGTCAGACAGGGTCGAAGCCTCCTCGCATAATGACTCATCCCCTGCCCTGCTGGGCCAGGCTGCAGCCAGCAGCCAGCAGCCAGCGAAGGTCACTCACAACCCACTGCCCAGCATAGCAACTAGCAAGGTACCCCCCACTACGTCACAGTTCTCCCCCCTCCGAGAGCAAACTGAGCAGGGTCACTCCGCTCGTGACCTAGGGAAGTTCGGGTCCCCTGCCTGGGAAAGCCGCCACGGTGACATTGGCACACCCCTTGGCTCGGCTTGGCTGCGGCGATGCCTTGCAGGGGCCAGCTCTCCCCTGTCTCGTTGCTGCACAGCTCCAGGGGGGCCGGCACGGGCCTGTCTTCGGTGGCTGTACCAGCCCTTCCACTGCCCTTGATCTCTGGCCCGGGTCTCTCTGGCTGGGCCCATGAGCCTAGCGAGCTTTTCCCGGAAAGCCAGGACGTCATCCACCCCCGACGCTCCATCCAGGGAGGTCTTCCCCTCCCATAACTCTCTCAGCAAGCCCAGGGGGTCCTCTATATGGGGTAGGGGCCCCCAAGCAGCTTTCCTCCCATCTTCGGCCTCCTCACCCCTCTGGCAGGATTTGCAGGACCGGCAATATTGCTGCACAGTCGCAAATATCCCTGGCCAATAGAAGTGTTGGAGCAGCCTCAGCCAGGTGCTCTGGATCCCCCGGTGGCCCCCCAACGGGAACATTGTGGGACAAATACAGCAGCTTGCGGCGATACCTTTGGGGGACTACCAGCTGCCGCTGGACCCCCCCATGCCCTCACTTTCCTGGGGGGAAGCCATTCCCGGAATAGGAATCTCCGCTCCCACAGGAATCTCTCCTGGCCACCTCTTCCCAGGGGCTGAGCTGCACGGAGGCTAGCCTGGTCCCTCAGCATCTGCAAGGAGGGATCTGCCTGCACCTCAGCCTGGAATTCAGCCGCTGGGGCAGGGATCAGGACCTGTTCCCCACCTTTGCCTAGGTCCGGAGACCCAGCTTGGCTGGACCCCGAGTCCACTGGGATGGGACCCTGAGGACCCTGCATGGAGTCCTTCCCTGGATCCAGGTTGCCAGGCCCTCGTTGGCTCTGGCTCCGGGCAGTGACTAGAGCCTGCTGGGATTCATGGGACCACTCCTCTAGGTCATTCCCCATCAGCACCTCTGTGGGCAAGTGCAGGTGCACCCCCACTTCCTTGGCCCCCCATTTCAGATGCACCCTGGCTACAGGCACCTTAAACGGGGACCCGTCTATGCCCTTCAGGGTCAGCTGAGTGTGGGGTAGTACCCAGTCTGGGGCCACTATGTCGGATCGGGCCAGCGTCACCTCCGCCCCCGTGTCCCAGAAACCCATCACCTTCCTACCATCCACCTCCAGGGGTAAGAGGCACTCGCTCCACAGAGGCCGCCCTGCCCCCACCTGGTACACGGAGAAATCCTCCTCCCGAGGGTCAGACCTCCCCGGGGAGGTGCACTGAGCATCCTTCCCCCCACTCTGAGCTGAGGTTTGCCTGCCAGCCCTTGCCTCTGGGGCAGCCTGCCCTTCCTCCAGCCCCAGCCAGTTAACCCTGGAAAGTCCCAGGTCATGGGACCTGGTGCACTGAGCCCTCTTGTGGCCTTTTTGCCCACAGTGATGGCAAGTTAGGCCCTGCAGGCCCCTTTGGGCTGTCTCTGTCCTGGCCTTGGCTGGTTCTCTGGGGCGCAGACGACTTGTCTCTTGGGCTTGCCTCGTAGATGACGCTCTCCGTCGCTCAGCCGAGATCCGGTCTCAGCACGATTCCCTCTCTCTCCGGGACTCCCGTTCACACCCGGACCGGCTCTCCGTGAACTCATCCGCCAGCCTCCCGGCTTCCTGGGGGTTCTCTGGCCTCCGGTCCTTGAGCCACAGCCTCAGGCTGGGTGTGCACGCTTCATAGAACTGCTCCATCATGATCAGCTTGAGCAGTTCCTCTGCGGTCTGGGCTCCGACTCCAGACACCCACTTGCGGCAGTATTGCGCCAGGCGGGAGGCCAGATCCACATAGGTCTCCCGTGGCCCCTTCTGCACCCCCCGGAACTTCTTCCTGTATGTCTCGGGGGTCAGCCCAAACTTGTGCAGCAGGGCCTCCTTGACTCGGTTGTAATCCCCTGGCTGTAGGCCCTCCAGCTGATTGAGCACTCCGGCAGCCTCCTGGTTCAGTGAAGGGATGAGCTCCTGTAGCCAGTCAGCTGGGGGGACCCGTTGCAGTCCACAGGCCCTCTCAAAGGAGCTGAGGAACCCGTCTATGTCACCCACGTCCTTCAGTTGGGCCACCACGAGCTACTCCAAGCGTCTGGCTGCCCTGGGCCCTTGGGGCCCGTCCGCACTCGGCGCAGCTGGGGCCCTACCGCTTCTCTGCTCTGCTATGGCCAGCTCATGCTGTCACTGCTCTCTACGGTCCTGAACTTCCAATTCCTTCATCTGCAGCTGGATCTCCAGCCGCCTCAGCTCCGCTGGGCTGGCTCCTGCCCTAGATGGGCTACGGCTTGCAGGGCTTCCCAGGGAAGCTGTCCCATCTCTCCAGCAGGCTCCAGTGCTCCGCCCCCTCTCAGAGCCTGACACGCTCCCAGGGGGGGGTCTGGCTGCTCCCCACGGGGACAAGATCCTGTGACTAGTCATTCTCCTCCAGCCGGGCAATCAGCTGGGCCTTGGTTGCGTTCCGCGCAGGCAAGCCCCTTTCTCTGCACAGCTTCACCAGCTCTGCCTTCAAGAGTCGGGCGTAGGCCATCTCCCTGCTGGTCCCCTCGGTGCAGACTCACCAGTCTAGTGCTGCAGCACCCCACAATTCCCAGGAACCGCTTTGCTCTGTCTCCGGCACGCCTGGTTCCACGGCTCTTGCTTCTATTGCGCTTTGTTACTCGCCACTGGATGCTCCATCCACAGGGTGCAGTGCATCCCACCCCTGGCACCAGTGTGACGGCGCGTTGGGGTTTTCCCGTCTCCTGCACCCCCGTAATGGCATAGACAGACTCCACCAGCCAGTAGAATAGAGGGAGTTTATTGCTTCTCCAGGATACAGCACAGCACAGATGTAATCTGGTTACAGGGCAGGCCTAGGATGCCTCAGGCCCCCTTGAGATGGGGGAGCCTGGGCCCCTAACCCCCAGCCCGTTGCCTAGGCTGCTTCCTCCATGATCCCAGCCAGAAACCTAACTAACTCACTTCCAGCCCTGCCCCCAGCCGGGGCTCCACTCCCCTTCTTCCCATTGTTCTGCTCCCTGGGAGATAACTCGTCAGACAGGTTCGAAGCCCCCTCGCATAATGACTCATCCCCTGCCCTGCTGGGCCAGGCTGCAGCCAGCAGCCAGTGAAGGTCACTCACAACCCACTGTCCAGCATAGCAACTAGCAAGGTACCCCCCGCTACATCACAGCCTGTAGCAGACTCCTAGCATGACATCACCTTTGTTTTTAATCCCTTTTAGCCTAACCCAGAGACTCTCAACACTTCCGTCTCCTATGTCCATCTCCACCTCACTCCAAGTGTGTTCATTTTTAATGTATAAGGCAACACCTCCTCCCTTTTTCCCTGTCTATCCTTCCTGAGCAAGCTGTACCCTTCTATACAAACATTCCAATCATGTGTATTATCCCACCAAGTTTCTGTGATGCCAACAATGTCATAATTGTACTTATTTATTAGCACTTCCAGTTCTTCCTGCTTATTTCCCATACTTTCGTGATTTGTATATAGGCATCTAAGATCCTGATTTGACCTTGCCTCCCAGTTTTGCCTGACCCTCCTTTCTCTCTGCCATTGTAGCCCACGCTCCTTCCCATTTCTGACCCATCTCCCAGGTCTCCATGTTCTCCACTTACCCGTGGGCTTTGCTCACCTGTCCCCGTCGAACCTAGTTTAAAGCCCTCCTCACTAGGTTAGCCATTCTGTGTCCAAATAGGGTCTTCCCCCTCCTCGGAAGGTGGACGCCATCCCTGCTTAGCAGTCCTTCCTGGAATAGCACCCCATGGCTGAGGAAGCCAAAGCCCTCCTGGCGACACCATCCTCGCAGCCAGGCATTCACCTCCAGGATGCACCTGTCTCTGCCCGGGCCCCTACCTTCGACAAGAAGGATCAAAGAGAATACCACCTGTGCTCCAAACTCCTTCACCTGTACTCCCAGAGCCCTGTAGTCACTCTTGATCCGCTCAGTGTCACACCTCGCAGTATCATTTGTGCCCACATGGATGAGTAGCATGGGGTAGTAGTCAGAGGGCCGGATAATCCTCGACAATGCCTCCGTAACATCTCGGATATGGGCCCCCGGCAGACAGCATACCTCCCGAGATTAAATGTCAGAGCGACAGATGGGCGCCTCCGTCCCCCCTCAGAAGAGAGTCTCCGACCACCACTACCCTACGTTTCCTATTCGCAGTGGTGGCAGCAGACCTCCCAGCCTTGGGGGTATGGGGCTTCTCCTCCTCGGGTGTGGGGGTGATTGCTGATCTCCTGTATAAAGAAGAGCATAATGGTTTCCTAGTACCACGGCGGGAGGGTTCGGAGCAGGGGTGGAGCAGTGCCTGCTGCCAGAAGTAACCAGCTGCCACAGTCCACCCTGAGCCGTCTCCTCCTCCACCAGTGGTGTGTCCACAGTCCTGTGTACCGGGACAGCTACCTCAGCTGTCTCCTCATGAACGCAGTCCAGGAATTTCTCATGGATGCAGGTGCTCCTCAACCTAGCCACCTCCTCCTGTAGCTCTGCCACCTGCTGCCTGAGAGATTCCACCAGCAGGCACCTTTCGCATTGGATGATCTCCCCAGCCTGGATATCAATAAGTGGGAATTGCAATCCACAGTCCCTGCAAAACCACACCACGATCTGGGTAGAGGCATCCATGCTCAGGCGCTCTCTCTGGCTACAGGTGCAGGTGGAGGAGACAGAAGCAGTGCTGGCACAGGTGTTGCAGGTCTTCCTGACCATCGTAGGCCTTCCTTTGCCAAACTCCCTCTCAAACTCCCCTGTCTGCAGCTCCTGTCAGCTTCGCTCCCTGGTGGCTCCGCCTCTGGCTTTTAAAGCCTGCTTGCCCAGGCCAGGCCTGCCCCCGATGAGTCACACACAGGGGAAGGCTGACCAGGTGCAATCAAGAGAGCAATCAAGGGAACAAAAGGTCAGGCACTCAGTCCCAATTGCCACAGCAGCTGAAACTGAAACTGCGGTCACCTGAAATCAGATTCAGAACTCAACAAACAAACAAAATTCAAACAGTCGAGCAAACTCACTCACACCAAAAGCGAGCACTCTCACCAAGTAGCCTGTTCAGCGGTGGGATCTCTTGCGGTCCCTCTCAAACTCCCCTGTCTTGCATATATATATATGCATATGCAACCACATATATGCATATGCAACCACACTTAAGTTGAGGTCCTCAGCATGTTCTGTAAGTATCAGTGTGGCTCCTGGGGCTTCCAAAGTTGAGTTGCCCTAGCTCCTCCCTGACAAGTGTCTGTCTAACCTGGTCTTAAATATCTGCAATTTAAGCCCATTGCTTTTCATCCTAACCTCAGTGGCCAAGCAGAACAATTTTTCTTCCTCCTCCTTATGATACTCTTTTAGATACTTGAAAGCTGCTCTCATGTCCCTTTTTGGTCTTCTCTTTTCCAAGGTAAACAAGGCCAATTTCTTCAGCTTTGCCTCATATGTCATGTTCTCTAGACCTTTCATCATTTGTGTCGATCTTCTCTGGACTTTCTCCAGTTTCTCCACGTTTCCTGAAATGTGGCGCCCAGAACTGGACATGATACTCCAGCTGGGGCTTAATGTAGATGGCTCATTCCCTGCCTAGGGAACGTGAGACTGGGCGGGTTAATTTCAATCCTCCTGTTTATTCTTTTCCTAAGCCAGGAGGGCACAGTAGTTCTGATGGGGTTGGAGAGGATGGAACCCAGATCCAAGATCAATGAGCTCTGGGAAGTGGGCCCATTGAAAGGAGACTGGACCTGTGGATGCCTTAGGGGTCAGCAGCAAGGGCCTGCTTTGGGAAGCCCCCTCTTTGGAGGTGAATGTGGCAGCATTGAGACACCACCCAGAAGCAGGCGCCACAGACACTAACTGCAGATTCATGGGAAAGGTCTCACAAATCTTGCACATGCATAAGAGGATAGATCTGCAGGAGAGGGGGCAGTGGCGTAGTAAGGGGGCTGGAGGGGTCAGTTGCCCCTGGGAGAAAAATAATGTAAAATTTAGTTAAAAATAGATCTCATTTTTAAAAGGAATACCATACCTTCTGCCTTTTGTCTATTTTTGTCTCTTTAGGCCCCCAGTTAAAATTTTCAAAAGCACTTGAGGGACTAAAGTCATTTTTGAAAATTGGACTTGGAAATCTAAGCTCAGATTTTCTAAGGTAATTAAGCTCCTAAAGAGACAGTTGCCAACTCGGATCTTCAAAGATATCTATCTGATCTTTACACACCTTTGAAAATCTGGTCATAAGTGTCCTAGTCAGTTCTGAAAGTGAGATGTAGGAGCGCAGTCCTAATTCCTTCAGGCTTTTTTTTTTTTTTAAATTTGAACATTTATCTACACTAATTTCCCTCCTTTCTCTTTCACTAGCCAATAAATGCATGGGTCAGAATTATAGGTGCTTTGTGAATATGCTGACTTGAGAGTGGAAAGATTTCATATTGTCATGTATGATTCCTGGTAACCCATCTCAAATATGAAAAACTAGGTTGATACCTGTTCATATCAGGAGCTGTTGAATTCAGTTAACCATTTGCAGTATCTCATTAGGATGTTTAGTGGAGAAGATATTGTGTTTTTTTTAATTTATACTGTGGGCAAAGCATGGGCTCACAAGAATTCCTCCAGTGTTTTACCATGAGTCTCAAAACATTTGGTGTTTTTCTAAAGGCCTGAGTCAATTGATTATGTAGGAATCTCAGCTTTCATTTTAAAAAAGTTCTCTATACTTCTGGGCCTTACAGCTAAGGAGGAAAGCTTTAAAACATGAACCCTAAATACTCAAGAAACAAAAGGCCAATAAAATCCAACATGTTTTATTTTTAAAAATCTTATGATTTGTAGACCATTCTCATAACTTTGTGTAGGCGTTCCTTGTGATTTTTGGGTTGGCAATACTGCTCTTTGATTGGTGAATTTAGAGAGGTCTCTCCCTTCAGTTTCCCTTTCCACCCTCCTTTTTTGTCACAGGTCATCAGAGAATCATAGAGACAATGGAGAGTAGGGTGAATCCATGACTATGGTTAATGACTGGTCAGGGTGACTAACTATTATCAGCCAGTGGTCTGAATGAGCTATCTACTGCCATCTGTTAATCAACTGTAGGAAAAGGCTTCCCGAGCAGACCTTATTTATATAGACAACTTACTTTGCCACAGAGATCAGTAGACACACTTGCTGTGTCAAGGTGATCAATTTTGGCTCTTTTGGGTTGAAATTCACTTAAGACTTGGAGCTGGGAGAATGAAATGTTGTTATCCATATTGTATGATTAAAAGATTAAAGACCTGAACTTAATATGACTTGGCTTAGGGTCTACCATAACTTGAACACTAAGCAGAGGATAGTGAGTCACATCTAACTGAAAGTCACAGAAGATGGAAACAGGTTTTATTTCTGGTGGTGTAGAGTCTATTTGGGAGTCCTCAATTATATCTGAGACTTTACATCCAGTGTTTAAAGGCAGAGCTGACTAGAATCAATTGAGAGTCCTTGTCTTGTCTCAGTGATCGCTGAGCAAAAATCATTGATAAAATCTTGTGTAGACTGACCTTGGACTCAACATGCAGGCAGTGTGTTGAAGGGCAGTGCAAAGGAGGCAATGGTGGTGAGGTACCATATTACCTAGTGAAATCATTGGTGCTGAAATCACTAAGGCCTGGAATTTGACCACAGAACTGACACTTTCTTAACAAAGACTCCATTTTTGCTATTTAAAAAGTAAATCAATGTAACAGAAAACTGCAACGCTCTCTGGTAACTTTTTAAAAATCAAACTTTAAACTGTATTGAGAAAATTGGATAGTTTGCAATTGAAAATATTTGACCTACACTTAAGGCAACTGATTTAATTTTGTGTAAAATTTTGCGTAATAAAGGATGGCATTTTTATTTTGAAAATGTTCAACTATATTGATATACATTTTGATCGGTTCAAATTGGGCCCCGCACTTCCTAAAGCCGGCCCTGTCTGGCACTAACAGGAAAGAGTGTCAGGCCAGGCTGACTAGCCAAGGAATGGCTGACTAACCAAGGAATGGCTGGAGCCCTGTCCTAGGACGGGCGGGGAGGGGCCAGTGTGTATGAGGGCATCGCCAAGACAGACAGCCCCAAGCTGGAAGGACAGAGCTGTGCGACATCTCTAATGCTCCTGAGGCTGAGGGGATCCCAGCACAGACACAAGAGCAGCAGTCTTGGCCAATGGTCCCAGGTTTGCAGGGACCGTCCCTGGCTCCCCGCTCAGACTGGCCAGTGGGGAACATTGGCACTAACAATATGCTCAAGTGGCGCCATGTTCCAGCCAGGCTGACAGGGAGCATTTCTTGTGGCACCATCTGATGCCCACAAGTGTGGCCCTTGCACCCCCCGCTTTTCCCTGGTTCCCATGGGGCTGACAGGAAAGAGGCCCAGGGCTAGGCTGGAGCCAGGGGAAAGCAGGAGGCAGAGAAACACCCAGAACCCAGATGTGCTATAAAAGTAGCCCCCTGTGCTCGGGAAGGCAGGTTTGCTGTTTGAATTCTGTGTGCCAGTTGATGTCAGGCCTGGGCACTGGGATTATTTACCAGTTTCCCTGGTCCTGGGGGCACTGCTGAGCTTACAGCTGTGATGACTGAGTGGTTAAGGCTTTGGTCTTGAAATCCAATAGGGTTTCCCTGTGCAGGTTCAAATCCTGCTCACAGTGAGGCCTATGTTTTGGCCACACCCCTTGCTAGGACAACACGCTACACAACCCCTGAGACCCTTGGCACAGAGTAGAACATGCCCATCCCATCTGAAGGGACACCTGGCAAAGGAGGCTACACAAAGCAGGTGGGAAACAGATCACAGGGCCCTGCCTAACTGACAGGACAACTGTCAGGCTTACAGCAGAGCCACCTCCCCCTGGACACAGCCAGGGGGCCAAGTGTCTCCAGTGGCCCCTCCCTCTCCCTACTTCATCTCGCCAGAAGCCAGCCCTGGTTGGGCAGAAAGATTCTGGGCCCCGGCAGCCTCCCTTTGCCTGGCAGAGGCAGAAGCAATGGAGACAACCTCAGGTGGCCGAGTTGTTCACCTGGGGAACAGAGACAGGGCACCTGCAGGAGGGGGGGAGAAAGGCATGCAACCATTTCTGGCTCTGATTTTTCCCCTCAAACAGGATCAGCGGGGATGCTTAGGGGTTCCCCTCCACCACTACCTCCGTAGGAAGCCTGATCTGATGCTCCAATCTTTCAGGAGGCTGGAGCGCCAGCATGAGCTTCCTGCTTTGAGGGGAGTGGGGGGGGGGGGGGGGTGAGCTCAAGCTGTGAGTATGGTCTCCATATTGGCCCCAGAAGACAAAATGAATGGAAGACGCTGGGGCAGCAGGAATGGGATGGGTAGGGTTGTTACTTTACCTTCTATCTATGGAGTTTTACGAAGCTTAATGCTACAACATGCTTTCTAGCTCCTAGCTGGCCTTGTGAAGGGGCTGGGCTGTAACCTTTAGCCTGCAACATTATAAAGCATAGAAGATTTACTGTAATATCACCCTCCAGCTCAAAGGTTATTCCTGAGTAATAAATTGCTGATGTTTTGTGCCTTATCACTAGCGTAGATCAGCTGCCTCTGAACTTCACCCAGGGAGCCCCTGGAGCCTGGCTGGTCCCAGGAGGATGGTGAGATATTCAGCAAGACACAGCCAAGCCGAGGTTCCTCTGCACACACAGTGTCACTGAAATAACTTGGGGAGTGGGGGTGTTAATTCCCATCTATAGCTGTTTCACTCCACATCTGTGTGAGCCTGTGAACGCTCTCACTGTGAGTTAAGAATGTCTTAGTGGCTCCCAGCTTGGCAGACCCTGAGTTTAAGCTTTTGTGTTCTTTTTTATTTCCTTCTCCCCTTTTCTTTTCAATCACTTTGAAAGGATTTCAAACAAAAATGATTAACAGTCTAGAATACATAAGCTATGAGGGAAGATTGAAAGAACTGGGCTTCTTTAATTTAAAAAAGAGAAGACTGAGAGGGAACATGATAGCAGCTTTCAAGTATCTTAATAGGTGTCACAAAGAGGAGGGAGAAAAATTGTTCTCCTTGGCCTCTAAGGATAGGACAAGAAGCAATGGGCTTAAATTGCAGCAAGGGAGGTTTAGGTTGGACATTAGGAAAAATGTCCTGTCTGTCAGGGTGGTTAAACACTGGAATAAATCACCTAGGAAGGTTGTGGAATCTCCATCACTGGAGCGATTTAAGAGCAGGTTGGACAGACACCTATCTAGGATGAGCTAGATGAGTAATTCTTAACCTGGGGTGCATGCACCCCTTGGGGGTGCGAGATGCCCTTTCTGGGGGTGCAAGACATGCCAGATTTTTATGATATATCTTAGGTTTAAAGAACTGACCAATGATTTTTAATAAGGGGTGTGAAAACATATTTTGAGCACCAAAGGGGTGCAGGCTGCAGTAAGGTTTAGAACCACTGATCTAGATGGTGCTTGGTCCTGCCATGAAGGCAGGGGACTGGACTCGGATGACCTCTCGAGATCCCTTCCAGTCTTAGGATTCCAGGATTCTGTGATTCTTTGCACTCTGGTATTCCCATTCCTTGACTATGAATTCTTGCTTCCTTCTTTGCTTATCCTTCTATATCGCCTCAACCTGACTTTTCCTTTCTCTTCATGTCTCTCTGACTCTGTGCAGCTGATAGGAGGTGGGGCAGGGACCTCCCATTATCAGCAAAAACCATTTCTGGTGCAGAGAACAGAAGTCCAGAGAGCTCCCAGCAGCCATGGCCACAGCAACTCCTATACAGGAAATCCAAGGGGAAACCAAATGTGCCATCTGCCTGGAATATCTGACTGATCCAGTGACCATTCTTTGTGGACACAACTTCTGCCGAGGCTGCATCACTCAATACTGTGAGACTTTGACAGAGCTCGGCTCTTTGTGCTGCCCCAGCTGCAGAGAACGAATCCAGAAAGGGGCTCTCTGGAGTAATTGCCAGCTGGCAAATATCGTGGAAAAACTCAAACAAGTGAGTTTCACACCAGGCGACGGGAATGTGTGTGGGAGACATGGCAAAGCCCTGGATCTGTTCTGTGAGGTGGAGGGGGAAGCCGTGTGTGTAGTTTGTGAGAGGTCACCTGGGCACAGATCTCACCAGGTGGTGCTCCTGGAGGCAGCTGCTGAGAAATGCAAGGTAGGACACACCCTGGATGTGGGTTAATGTGAACCTTCCTGTCAGGCCAGACAGGCAGCTAGTGACAGACCCAGGAACAGCGTCCAGAGGCAGCAAAGAGATCAGGATGGGACAGGGTGTGTGAGGAACAGCAGGAGACTCTGAAACCATTCTGTGAAGACGAACAAACATCTGGTTTGCCACCTACCCCTATGCTCACAGGGTGCTTCCTATACAGGAAGCAGTTCAGGGACACAAGGAACAGAGTAGCTGTTCTGTCTAATGGGCAATAACTTTGCATTTTAATAACTGGTTACTGGCCTCCCAAGCTGCCTGAAACAGGGGTGTGACTGTGTCATTCAGTTCTGCACAGCCTTCACTGCCTGAAAATTGCTGCACAAATCAATGACTCTCCAGCTTCACATGAAAGGTGACAGAGGAATAGAATCATAGAATCATAGAATACTAGGACTGGAAGGGACCTTGAGAGGTCATTGAGTCCAGTCCCCTGCCCTCATGGCAGGACCAAATACTGACTAGACCATCCCTCATAGACATTTATCTAATCTACTCTTCAATATCTCCAGAGATGGAGATTCCGCAACCTCCCTGGGCAATTTATTCCAGTGTTTGACTACTCTGACAGTTAGGAACTTTTTCCTAATGTCCAACCTAAACCTCCCTTGCTGCAGTTTAAGCCCATTGCTTCTTGTTCTATCCTCAGAGGCCAAGATGAACAAGTTTTCTCCCTCCTCCTCATGACACCCTTTTAGATACCTGAAAACTGCTATCATGTCCCCCCCCCCCCCAATCTTCTCTTTTCTAAACTAAACAAACCCAATTCTTTCAGCCTTCCTTCATAGGTCACGTTCTCTAGACCTTTAATCATTCTTATTGCTCTTCTCTAGACCCTCTCCAATTTCTCCACATTGTTCTTGAAATGCGGTGCCCAGAACTGGACACAATACTCCAACTGAGGCCTAACCAGCGCAGAGTAGAGCGGAAGAATGACTTCTCGTGTCTTGCTCACAACACACCTGTTAATGCATCCCAGAATCATGTTTGCTTTTTTTGCAACAGCATCACACTGTTGACTCATATTTAGCTTGTGGTCCATTATAACCCCTAGATCCCTTTCTGCCGTACTCCTTTCTAGACAGTTGCTTCCCATTCTGTATGTGTGAAACTGATTGTTCCTTCCTAAGTGGAGCACTTTGCATTTGTCTTTATTAAACTTCATCCTGTTTACCTCAGACCATTTCTCCAATTTGTCCAGGAAGATTTGGGGAAGTTTTTCTCTGAGCTGCTAAATCCTTTTCAAACCCAGCTCACAGCAGTGGTCTGTGTGACACTAATTTCCTGCTGGATCAACTCTGGAGAAAATGGATATCATAACTCCAAACAGTCTGAATACAACACAACCCCTTTTCCATAAACATGGTTTAATTTCCATGGTGTCTCTGAGGTCCTACATCTAGACAGGCCCTCTGTTAGGTAAGTGTTGTAACCCTGCTGGCTGTGGGATGTTAGAGAGACAAGGCAGGTACCTTCCAAGTCCTAATGACTCAACCAACTAAACAATGGTTACTTAAGAACTATTTGTACCTCCTCTGTCAGCTTCTTGTAATTTGAACACTCTAATTCACTATTTTCCCTTCCTTCCCTCCCCCCCCCCCCCCCATTTATTTTTGGATCTGGACTTTTAATACTCCAGTCATCTGAAGAAGTGGGTTGTACCCACGAAAACTCATGATTCCATCGACATGTTTTGTAAGTCTTTGTTAGCTGCTAGACCAATGGTCTCCAACCTTTTAAAGCATGAGATCACTTAGGGTATGTCTACACTTGCACCCTAGTTCGAACTAGGGATGCAAATGCAGGCATTCAAAATAGTCAATGAAGCAGGGGATTTAAATATCCCGCGCTTCATTAGCATGATCTCGCCGGCATGCTAGTTTGAATCACAGCTGATTCGAACCAGGAAGTGCACCCCTTGGTTCGAACTAACGTTACTCCTCAGGTAGCTCCTGAGCAAGCTCTAAGGCAAAGGCCAGGAGATGCATAGCAGTCAGGAGAGGGGCAGCCGAAGTGCCAGCACTTGATAGCCTCTTGGCCAAACCAGTCAGGATCACCTGTCAGAGGCTCCAAGATCTACCAGTAGATTGGTTAGTGACCACTCTACTAAACTATTTTAGTGACCACTGTGCTAAACTATTCATTGCTTTTCAAGGCAGGTGAAGTCATATCCACTAGTGTCCCAGCTGCTGTGGGTGAGGGACATGGTCTGCAGCTTACAAAGAACTTCTCTTCAGGTCCAGCAAAGAGTCTGTTCCCCAGAGCTGAGCTCTGTAAAAGCCCCAAAGCTCGGCTCTCTCACAGACAGGAGCTGGGCCAGGAGAAGATATCGCCTCCCCTACCGAGTCTGTCTAGGGAGACCCACAATTGTCTTGGAGTATGGGTGGGAAAATGCCCCCTGCAAACAGACCGTCATTACTCAAAATAAAACTGCCAATTCATTTCTGTTTGTCAGGAAAAACTCCAGGCTCATTTGATGATTCAGAGAGAAGAGAGAGAGAAGCTGCTGGGATTTAAGGTGACCGGTAAGAAGAGAAACCAGGTGTATCTGGTAGGTGTTTGTAGTTATTCAGCAGCTGGGACATGGAGATGTGAGGATTGTTTATTGTTAGATTTCTCTGTGGCCTTGGTGATCGTGGTCTTGTGTGTGTCTCCATGATCATGGGATAGTGTATCGCAAATAACACCAGGACCTTCTTTCCTTGGAGAAGGACAACAGCATCTTCTGCATCATGAAAGATGCATTTTAATTAAGGAGTTAATTATTACTCACTGTGGAGTTCACAAAACTTCTCCCACACTGCACGGATTATTTGCCTGGAGACACAGAGATGTCCCTTTAAGAACTATTGCGGACAAACCTGTAAAAAAAAACCCTCTCCCTTGTGATCCCAATGTACGGTCAAGTGTCCAGCTAGGAAGGATCACAGGTTCTCAGCCTGTGTCCAGGAGTCCCAGACAGTCACCTCAAACCAGCAGCTCTCTGGAACACTCTGGGGAGGGGCCAGTATCACTGCAGCCAGATTGTGGCCTCCCCTCCTACCTGTGCCACAGCAGGAGGTTGGTCAGTGCCAGCCCTTCCTGCAGCCCAGATGAGGGCTGGACCATGGGGACCTGGGAGAGGACTCTGTGGCCGAATTTGTTTTGACTCCTAATCTTGATTCTGGCAACAACCCTTAATGAGATCCTGACTCAGACCCAGGTTTGAGTCTGGCTTTAGTTCCTGACTTCAGCCACAGCCCTAGGATTGATGATTCATGCCCTGGTCCCTACACAGAGGTCTTAGAAACTGTCTCTTGTAACACTGTATTAAAGACTTTCAGTCTCTGCCCGTGCCCCTGACCAGCCCTTTCCCTGTTTTCATACAGAAACAGACACAAGCTGTGAGGCAGAAGATTGTGGCTGAGTTTCAGCAGCTGTGGCAGTTCCTGGAGGAACAAGAGCAACTCCTGCTGGCCCAGCTGGAGAACCTGGACGAGGAGATTGGGAGTCTCCAGACTGACACTGTCAGGAAACTCTCCGCACAGATTTCCTATCTCAGCGAGCTGATCAGGGAGTTGGAGGGGAAGTGTCAGAAGCCAGCGAGTGAATTCCTGCAGGTGAGACTGCGGGAGAAACCTCCCAGCTCCCCACACAGGGAAGGGAGGCTCCTGAATCACAAGTGCTGGGATCCAGCTGTCGGATCTGGGTGTAACTCGGCATGTGCATTGCTGACATGTGAGTGTCTGTTGTGCTTTGCAGAGTCACAGGCACAGAGAGATTAGAGATGGCAAAACCCCATTCACTCAGGGAATGACCTCTCTTCCTTATTTTCTAAAATCCTTTTCCTTAGTGTCCCCTTTGTATGTCATCTGGGTGTTTCCAGTGTGTATTATTGGATTGAGATAGTTTTCTCTCTCTCCCCTCCAGGATGTCAGAAGCACCTTGAGCAGGTAAGTGGCTCTCACTCCCCTCACACTGCACAGCGCAGGGAAAGAGCTTGGAGCTGATGTTGGCACCACATCTCCCCAGGGACCTACAGCCAGATGTGAGGGGAAGGTCACAGGCTGGGCACAAACCTCTGATCAGCTTCAGCCTGAGGCTCTCACCCTCGCACAGCAGACTCTGGAATTCCCCGTTCAGGGCACAGTCTGACCTCAAGTGTTTCCTAGAGCTGTCACCTCCCTGGGGACTGGCTGCCTCAGGGCTCTGGGGTGGGACATGTACCTGTCACTGCTGGGCACTGGGCACATTCAGCCCAGGGCAGCAGGGACCTAGAGTCTGTCCCACCCGAGGGCTGTTCGGAGACCTGTATGGAATGGGCTGGGAAGGGGGAAGCTGGTGTCTCAGTCTAGTCCCTAGTGGGCAGATTCCTACAGCCCTTCACCTGGGAACCTCCTGTCCCTCAGCGCCTGGAGGCGAATAGTGAATTGGCCATGGAGACTCAATTCCCCTTTTGTGCCCAGAGCTGGGGATACGTCTACAATGCATGCTTATTTTGGAATAAGCTATTTCAGAAGAAATTTTCCAAAGTAGCTTCTTTTGAAATAGTGCATCTACACTACAGGGAAGGCTGGAAATTAGTCCAAGGCCATCTCCCCTAATGTGGACATGCTACCTCGACTTAGAGTAGAAGCACTGGGGAGTAATTACTGTCAATGGCCCTGGGGAGGAGCTATTTTGAAATAGCAGCAGTGGAGCATCCACACGACCGCTATTCCAAAATAGCTATTATGGAAGAGGCATTATTCCTCGTGCAGTGAAGTTTACGGAAGTTGAAATAAGCCATCCGTTATTTCCATGTTATTCTGAAATAACACTACTGTGTAGATGCACCCTGAGCCAGAGGTGAAGACTATTAAGGGGACCTTTGAGGGGGATGTTGCAGGGCTAGGGGCTGCGCTGCCCCTGCTCTCAGGCTGGGAGAATTGAAGGGATTCTAACTCCAGGCCCAGCAGAGCAGCGACTCTTATTTCCAGCCCCTTTCCTTTTTTTCCTTCCCCCTTCTCCCCTATTTATTTTGGGTCTGCACATCCTAAACTCCAAACTCCGGTCATCTGAAGAAGTGGGCTGTGCCCACGAAAGCTCATGATAACATCTACATGTTTTGTTAGTCTGTAAAGTGCTACCAGACCATTTGTTGTTTTTCAAGTTTGTCTTGTACTGACTAACTTGGCTACCCCCAAAGCTAATCAGAGCTTATGAGTATCTCAGTGCAGTGTCACCATGTGACATTATTTCTGTCCAGATGTGAGATGGGGCAGTTCCACCCTCCAGAGGCGATTTCTCCTGAACTGGACGAGCGAGTCAGGGCTTTCTCCCAGAAAATGATTGCGCTGTTGGAGACTCTGAAGAAATTCAAAGGTACTTAAAAGGGATCAAGGGGGGGAAAGTGACATAAGCATCTGAGGTTGTGAAAAGAGAATGGTGCTGGTCAATCTACTCTATATTTGAGAGAGTTGTCTGTTTGCAAGTGAGCGAGTCTGTTGGTCCATTCAAGAACCCTTCCAATAAGAACTATGACTACAAATTTGGTATTTGTCTTCCTTTTATCATAACTTAAAGCAAGGTCAGTGTCTGGTTTGGGGGATGGGGGGGTTGAAGCTCCCCCCTTGCATATGGTGATGCATAAAATCATACAGAAAAGAGACAGAAAAATTGAGCAAGTGAAAGGGATTGGCGGAGACTGTACCAGCCCAAACCCTCCAACCCCCCCCCCTGCACCTTTTAGGAAGGGGGGCTGCAACCGCCCACATTCATGTGGGGACACTGCTGGCTGTTCCCCCTTTATCAGAGAGCAAGGGGATAGTGCCCAGTTTGCTGCATTCCTCACTCTGGCTGGGGAGTGTAGGGGGCAGATGAACCTGGACCTGTCTGAGACAGGGGACATGCACCCCTGCCCTAGCTGGGCCCACTGGAGCTGCAGTGGCCATGGAGACATGCTTCTCACCTGGCCCTAAGCTGCTGCCATGAGAGAGCACTGGGGTAATCCTCTCTCCCTGGGGCAGGCAGCATACTGAACTCCTGCCCCCCAGCCGCACCCCACAGCCACAGGCAGATTGAGCGGGAGCTGCAGGGGCCCAGCCCCTTTGAGAACCAAGCCCCGGGGCCTAAAGGGCAGCACCCAAAGTCTAGCCTCTCCATTAAAGGCCGATTGTTAGAGCTGGGCCCAGCCCTGCACTGAGCTCTGGTCCCCTTTGGCAGCCAGTCTGGGCCAAAAGGGCTGCAGGGAAGAAGAAAGCTCCTCCCCTATGAGTAGGGGTCCCTCCCACACAGGAACCTCTTGTGCCTCCTCCCCAGCAGCTGCAGGCCCAAGGCCTGTCCCTGCGGGGGGGGGGGGAAGAGGGACATAGGCAGGGCAAAGCTGGGCCTCTGGCTTTCTGCTCCCTGGCCCAGGCACACAGGACTATTGTAACCGGGATCTGACTCTGGCTGGGCCTGTGCCAAAGCTCTGCCCCTGTCCCTGCAGCAACTCACCAGTTGCCTCCTCACCTTGCTTGGGCCAGTACAGGGTGAATCTAGCCCATGGAGCCAATCTGCCCCTTCCACAGAGATAATATGCTTGCGTTATTATTTCCATTTCTGTCTAAGGAAGATTAGGCCCCATCATGCTGTGCTCTCTGTGGAGATGCTGAGTAAACAGACCACTCAACTCAATTAGAGCCAGGACTTTGCAAATTCTTAATATCCCGTTAACATAAAAAATGTAGGTAAAATTTCTTTTTATAGCAAAGACTTCCCTATATGTGTGTCTAGGGTGCATCTACACAGCAGCGTTATTTCAGAATAACAAATGTTATTCTGAAATAACTTTGCAAGTGTCTACACAGGAATTCCATTATTTTGAAATAATAGATGGTGTATTCTGGATTCTGTAAACCTCATTCCATGAGGAATAATGCCTGTTCTGAAATAGCTATTTCAGAATAGCAGTAGTGTGGACTAGGGATATGAAATATCAGTTAATGAAATAGTCTATTGGTGTCAAGGCTATTCCCCACTCTGGCATGATGAATGCAGATGTGGGGGCCTGCAAAAGCATCCCAAAACCTGATCTCTACAGGCCTTGGTACAAAAACTTCCCCCTAAAATCCTAATACCCGGACTTTGGGAAATAAAAACCATAAAAAATCCCGCTGCCACCACCCAAGTATTCCAAAGGAACCAGGGAAGAGGTCACTTGGGAAACCTCAGCCTTAAAGTAGAACCAGGACACAAAAATTAACCAATACCATGTTAATTAAAAAAAGAAAGAACTTTTATTATTGAAACAATACCCCAGTTACAAGCATAGTTGGAATGGATAGATGGTAAGAGTCATCAATTAATATACTCATGGAGGATTCTCCCACGGGCCAAAACTTAGTTGCAAAAGAGAGCAAAAACCATTTCTAACAGCACAGACATCAGATCCAAATTCCCAAACCAGAAAACAATAAAACCTGACGGATTTATCTAGACTTTACCCTACTTGCACATTATGAAGAGTCTTTTTCTTGGAGAGAGACATGTCTTCTGTCTCCCTCAGTATCTAGAGAGCAAACTGGCCCAAGAGACAAAAGAGGGAAAACCCAAACATTCCTTTGTCTCAGTTTGAAATCCTTATTTGCATTTCTATTGTCTGAGCAGATACCTGGCTAGGTACAGGGACATAGTTAACTTCTTAGTCCCCAGGCTGCTGGCCATCCCTCATGGACATGACAATTGGTTACTCAACTATTTTATAGTCTCTGTATTGGAGGCAGTAACATGGGGTGCCAGGCAGGAACTGGTCTTTGAGGGGAGACAGTTTAAAAACCAGCTCCCCTTGCAGACTGGCTACCTGTCACCCTGTGCAGCTGCCTCTGATACAGAGATAGCAGTGTGGTGTGGCAGCAGCTCCTAGCGGGGAGGAGGGCTGAGCTCCCAGACCTGGCATGAGCCAGAACTGAGCCAGGCTGCCTGCCCACCTAGCTCCTAATACACTTTAAATGCAGAGCTGCAGTGGGAGTAGGTCCCAGACCTGGCGTGAGCCAGGACTGAGCTGGCCAGCCTGCTAAAAAAATTACTGGCAAACGGGGGGGCGGATCTTAATGCATGTAGCTTTTGCTTATCAGTTAGCAGATGAATCGACTACACTATTACATCCCTAATGTGGATGCTCCACCGCTGCTATTTCAAAATAGCTCCTTCCCAGGGTCATTCAAAGTAATTGCTCCCCAGTGCTTCCTGGGGCTCTAAATCGAGATAGCGTATCCACATTAGGGGACCTACCTTGGACTAATTTCCAGCCTTCCCTGTAGTATAGATGCACTGTTTCAAAATAAGCTATTTTGGAGTATTTCTTCTGGAATAGCTTATTCCAAAATAAGCATGCAGTGTAGATGTACTCTAGGTTATGAGAAAAGTCAGTAATTATATGAGAGAAACCAATTGCAGTCTGAAGGGTGAGATGGGATGATGAGGGGAAAAGTGATTCTCATTTGCAGATTTTTTGTCCTGTGATGAACAAAGAGTAGGAATGAATGGTCAGTTTTCAGAATGGAGAGAATTAACTAGTGGTGTCATTCAGGAGTCTATACTGGGACCAATCCTATTCAACATATCCATAAATGATCTGGAGGAAAGGGACAAACAGTGAGGTGGCAAAATTTGCAGATGATAAAAAGATGTTCAAAATAATTAAGTCAAAAGTTGTAGATAATTCTGACATTGATAGAAGAGGTTTTTCCATCAGTGCAGTGAATCCACCTCTGGAAAAGCTTCAAAAGGATCTCACAAATCTGGGTTACTGGGTAACAAAATGGCAAATGACATTCAATATTGATACATCCAATGTAATGGATATTGTAAAACAATTTCAGTTGAATGTATAAAATGCTAAGGACTAAATTAGCTGCTACCACTCAAAAGAAAAATCTTGGAGTCAGTATGGGTAGTTCTCTGCAGCTGTCAAGCAAACAGAATGTTCTGAATCATTTTTTTAAAAGGGGAATAAGACAGAGAATATCTTATTGCCTCTACATAAATCCATGTTATGCCCACATCTTGAATACTGTGTGCAGATGTAGTCAACCCCTCTCAAAGATATATTGGAATTGGAAAAGATGCAGAAAAGAGCACCAAAAATTATTAGGAATATGGAATGGCTGAATAAAGAAGACTTATTTACTTTTCCCCCAACAGAAGAATTAGGGGTCATCAAATGAAATTAATAGGCATCCAGTTTAAAAATGAACAGATGGAAGTATTTCTTCACACAATGCGCAGTCAACCTGCGGAACTCCTTGCCAGAAGTTATTGTGAATGCCAAAACTGTAACATGGTTCAAAAAAGAATTTGATAAATTCAAGTATTTTTTTCCCTCCAGACACTCTGCCATCCACAGTGGAGACAAAAGGAGAGGAACCCTTAGGAACATACAGAAAGGGTGAGATTTCAAGTGGAGATTATCTTTAACTCGTGAGAAAATTTGAGTGAAAAAATCTTCCTGAGATTGTAGCTAAAGTTACCAACCAAACCTACAGCGACCACAGCAAATTCGGCCCTAAATCTAACCCATTGATCAGTGAGGAGGCCCAGGGGCACTGGGTCAGGGAACCAGGGGTGTGTGGCCTGTCCATGTCAAGAAGTGGGATGGCTGAGCCCTCTACTTTTTATATGGGCATATTTTGAGGGCAGAGGGCCTTGTTAACCCCACAAACTGCAAATCTTGGGCAGGGGCTGTGCTTTGTGGTGGGACAGCTGATCAGTGCAGCCCCTGCCTGGGGCACTTGCCTCTTCCCTGTGCTGGCCTTTCCATGTAGCCTCACCCCTGCTCCTTTTCCCCCAAAGCTCTGGCCACCCCAGGTCAGAAGTTAGTCAAGCTGCCCCCCTGTTAAGTCCAGGCTGCTTTGAAGAGCCCTGGACTTTACACCTGCCCTGGGTGGTGCACTCCATATAATGGGGACATGGGCTGGGGCCAGGGGCGGCCCGTGCATATGGACGACTCGGCCGTCGCCTAGGGCGCTGCCTTCAATGGAGCTCCCAATGATGACGTCACGCCATTGAGGGCCGTGCAGGCAGGGGCGCCAATTGTGCATTCCGCCTGGGGCACCAGCTGCCGGCAGCCCACCTCGGGCCGCCCCTGGCTGGGGCCAGCTCTCAGGCCCCCTGGACCTTGACCCAGGGCAGGTGGAGTGTCAGGGACTCTCCACAGCAGTCAAGGCTCTCATCCTGGTCAGGAGGTGGGGCCTCAGTCAAAAAAGGAGGAGTGGGGAGGCACCATAGAGGGGATAGGGCCACAGGCTATGTGACATCGTGCCCCCTCCCCTTGGCCACATTCTGCCAAGGTTCCAGAACCCCTGCGGGCGATCCCCAGCTGACATGACATGAACACACCTGACACCAGCCATGGGGCTGAGTTCTTGCCCAGGCTGCTGCACAGAAACCCTCTCCCTGAGCAGCACCCACACAGAGCTCTCTGCCCTGAGCTTCCACCTCCCTCTGCTTCACCCTGGTGCACGGGGCTCCCCATTGCTCTTCTCCCCCATCCAGCCTTTCCTCTGGGCAGGTCTGGGCTCTGCCATTGAGGCTGCTCCCTGCTCCCTGCTCCCTGCCTTTGGGAGAGGCTCTCCCTGTGCTGCTGGCAGCTTCTTCCTTCTTTCTGAACTGGGGCTGTCCCATCCAATGCCACCCCCTGCTCTCTGGGGTGAGGCAGCTCTTCCCCCGCACTGCACCTTCTCCTCCGTGCCCTGGGCTGGGAGTGGAGGCTGCAGCAGGGGAGGGAGTTTCCCTCTGGGGTTTAAAGCTGGTACCTGCCTCCTCTGCCCCCACCTCACTAAACCCTCCTGCTCTGGGCCTCACCCTGGGGATGGAGCAGCCCAAGCTTAGGGGGTAGGAGGCTGCAGCCTCTGCTCACAAATGAGAAATTATTGAAGCGGGTCCCATTGTCCAGGCTGAGGCACTGCAGTGACAGCTCGGCTCAGTCTTAGGGCCCAGGACAGAGGCAGTTCCCTGGGGCCCAAGCCTGTCCCAGCCAGAACAGGGCTGCTGGGGAGGGTGAGAAATGGCCCCAGCCACCCCCAGGGCTGAGCTATGCCCCTCATACTCTGATTCTCTTTCCCCAGCAACTATGACTCTGGATGCAGACACAGCTCATCCTGGCCTCGTCCTGTCTGGGGATTGGAAATGTGTGAGATGGGGAGATACACGGCAGCAACTGCCCAACAACCCTGAGAGATTTGACACTGAGCCCTGTGTGCTGGGCCGTGAGGGATTCACCATGGGGAGACATTGCTGGGAGGTGGAGGTGGGGGATGGGCAATACTGGGTAGTGGCGGTGGCCAGAGGAAGGGACCAATCAACTATAGCCTGCAGGGGGGGATCTGGGCTGTGCAGTGGTGTGAGGATCAGATCCAGGCTCTCACCTCCCCTGCGTCTCCTCTGCCCTGGCATCGGTTCCCCAGCAGGATCCGGGTTTGTCTGGACTGTGACCGGGGGCAGGTGACATTTATCGATGCTGGTGCTGAGGCCCCGATCTTCACTTTCCCACCGGGCTCCCTGCCTGGGGAGAGAATCCGACCCTGGTTCCGGGTGGGGCTGGAACCCCAGCTCAGACTGTGTCCCTGAGACACTGGGCTTCACACACTGCAGTCTCTATGATCGCTCCCTGTGCCTTGTCTGTCCTGCCGTCACTGTAACCTTGGAGGTGGCTGCAGGTCTCAGCCCCTGGAGAGTCCAACCTCAGAGAGCACTGAGTGAGCAAGACAGAGATGCTGATCTCATAGCCCCAGGGACTGTGCAGCCTGTTTGCCGCTGTCCTCTCTCTTCTAGGATCCTGGGTCAGACAGTGTCAATGGGATAAGGGGAGAACAGCAAACTAGGAATGAAAGAACGGGCTTCTCTAGCCAAATAACTCTAGCCTCTTTCCCTCCAGGACGAGGCAGATGTGGGGCTAGGTAGGGTGAAGAATTTACAGCCAATCTGGGGACAGGCAGATGTGGGGTGGCAGGGACACAACACTAAATAATTTGGATTTGGGGAGAAGCTGGATGCTTACCACCAGTAGAGAGCCTGTGAGAGGGATAGCCAGGGAGTGGGCAGTGTGCATTTATCCTAATAAGTGTTGGAAAAAGTACCCAAAAAACTTGTTTGAGTAAAAGTACTGCTACTTTGAAAAAAATGTAACTAAGTAAAAATCAAAGTATCTTTCTGGAAAACTACTTGAGTAAAAGTACAAAAGTATTGCATCTTAATTGTACTCAGGTATCCAGAAGTAAAAAGTAGCCATCCTCTGGAAATCTATGGCTTACTACCCAAATTATCATGGGGCACCATTATTTTTTATACACACACGGCTGCGTCTAGACTGGCATGATTTTGCGCAAATACTTTTAACGGAAAAGTTTTTCCATTAAAAGTATTTGCGCAAGAGAGCGTCTACACTGGCACAGATGCTTTTGCGCAAGAAAGCTCTCTTGCGCAAGAAAGCTCTGATGGCCATTTTAGCCATCGGGCTTTTTTGCGCAAGAAATTAACTTGCTGTCTACACTGGCCCTCTTGCGCAAGGATACTTGCGCAAGAGGGCTTATCCCTGAGCGGGAGCATCAGAGTATTTGCGCAAGAAGCACTGATTTTGTACAGTACAAGGTCAGTGTTCTTGCACAAATACTCACGGCCAGTGTAGACAGGCGGCAAGATTTTGCACAAAAGTGGCCACTTTTGTGCAAAATCTTGCCAGTCTAGACGCAGCCACACATGTGTATATATATACACACATAGGGTATGTCTAGACTACATGGCTCCGTCGACGGAGCCATGTAGATGAGTTTACTAGAAATAGGAAAATGATGCAGCGATTTAAATAATCGCCGCTTCATTTACATCAAAATGGCTGCCGCGCTGTGCCAATCAGCTGTTTGGCGGCACAGTGGGGCAATCTGGACGCACCGCGGTCGACAAGGGAAACCTTTGTCGACCACTCCGGTATGCCTCGTGAAATGAGGGTGCCAGACCAGGGAGGTCCAACCCCTACCCCAGTTCCCCTCCTTGCATCTTCCCTCCTAGCCAGACACCCTACCCTCAGTCTGCTCCTGCTCCCTTCCTCTTGGCCATATACCCTGACCTCACTCTGCTACTGCATGTACTGATGCTCCTGGACCCTCTTTCCTGGCCATACACTGCACCCTCCCTTGCTCCTGCTCCCTCCCCCTGGCCAGACACCCTATTCCCAGCCTGCTTCTGCATCCCACCTCCCACCCAGACCTCACAACCTCTCCACTTTCTGCACTCCACCTCCCTCCCAGACCCTGCACCCCCATCCCTATCCCACTCACTGGCAACCCTGTCCCACACACTGAGCCCCTCATTTTTGTCCCCACCTCATAGAATCATAGAACCATAGAGCTGGAAGAGACCTCAGAAGGTCATCAAGTCCAGCCCCCTGCTCTAGGCAGGACCAATCCCAACTAAATCAATCCGGCCAGGGCTTTGTCAAGCCGAGACTTAAACACCTCTAGGGATAGAGACTCCACTACTTCCCTAGGTAACCCATTCCAGTGCTTCACTACCCTCCTAGTGAAATAGTTTTTCCTAATATCCAACCTGGACCTTTCCCACCACAACTTGAGACCATTGCTCCTTGTTCTGCCATCTGTCACTACTGAGAACAGCCTTTCTCCATCCTCTTTGGAACCTCCCTTCAGGAAGTTGAAGGCTGCTATCAAATCCCCCCTCACTCTTCACTTCTGCAGACTAAACAGACCCAACTCCCTCAGCCTCTCCTCATAGGTCATATGCTCCAGCCCCCTAATCATTTTGGTTGCCCTCCGCTGGACCCTCTCCAATGCGTCCACATCCTTTTTGTAGAGGCTTCTGGGAAGCCCTGAATCTCAGTCATCCCTGTCCCTTCTCTTCACCCCGTGGAGCACCAGAGGAGTGAGCTGTCTGAGTTGAGGGCCACCTCAGTGAGGTTTTGGGGGGTTTGGAGGAGTTTTTTTGTTTCTCACTTGTGTGATCCCCATCTGATTTTTCTGTGCATCAGTGGCCCCAACCCAAAAAAGGTTGCCTATCCCTGCCATAAATAAAGAAAACATTGAAAACTTTTGTATTGGACAAAAATTAATATTTTACTTTATTTAAAATTAAGTTTTATAAACTAGCATGAGAAAGTTAAAATGTTTAATCTGTTTAATAATTGAAATTAAACCATTCTCCCTAACTGCAGTGCTAGCAAAATGGCTTGGGCATAATTGTGTAAGTAAAGGTGAGTTTCCATTAGCAACTGGCAATCTGCGGAAGGTTTACTTTGAACCAGGTGGTCCACAGTCCAAAAAGTCTGAGAACCACTGAAATAGACTCCGGCCTCTCCTCCTGAGACACCACTGCAGGCTCCCTGCTGCTCCACAAGAGCCCATGAAGGGTACGTCTACACTTGCTCCCTAGTTCGAACTAGGGATGCAAATGTAGGTGACCGAAATTGCTAATGAAGTGGGGATTTAAATATCCCACATTTCATTAGCATAATCTCGCCCGCACGCTATTCCGATCGCCAGCTGATTCGAACCAGGAAGTGCACTCCGGGCCGCGTTAGTTCGAATCAAACCCCTTGGTTCGAACTAACGTTACTCCTCATTTTTTACCAAATGCAAGGCAACAGTGACGTCACAAGGGCCTTTTGCAGCACCGCAGCTTATTGGTTGGAAGGCAGTGACCTCACAAAGGGACCATGGCAACAGCCAGGTGGGACAGACTGGAGGGCTGGAGCAATCTCAGAGACACCTCCCCCCCTGCCACGACTTGGCTGCCTGGAATCTCCTTTTTGAGGTTTTCCCTTGGGGGCAGCAGTAACATCACAAGGACCTTTTGCAGCACTTCAGCTCATTGGTTGGGAGGCAGTGACCTCACAGAGGGTTCATGACAACAGCTGGGTGGGACGGGGCAATCTCAGAGACCACCCCCTCATGGCTGGGCTGCCTGGAATCTCCCTTTTGAGGTTTCTCCTTGAGGGCAGGAGGAATTGAGGGTCACATCTGGGAGTGTCTCTGTGGAGTTTTCCCCTTTCCCCAGGCTGCAGGGGGCAGTGGCAGGCAGCGTTATAGGAGGGGCTGGCACTGAACTGAAGAGCGCTCTGTGAAAGGGTTGTAAACACCCAATGAGGATGGGATTTGAACTCATGCATACAGAGCACAATAGATTAACAGTCTATTGCCTTAACCACTCAGCCATGAGTTTTGGAGTGGGAGGAGGGGGAGGGATGAGGGGGACTTATTTCAAACCACCCAAAGCCAGAGCTGCTGGGAACCTTTGTGCCACTCGCTGGCTGGCCAGGGACACCCAGCGCTGGAAGTTTGGGGCTTTTCACAATCTTCCCTGGGCTACTGTGCAAAGCTCAGTGCTGGTAATAAACCCAAACATCCCCTGGGTGCCCCTAGTCACAGTGCTCTCAGAGTGCTCTCTGCAGTGGGAAGATGCCCGTGGAGCAGTCACACGGCAGTGGCACATGGCTCTGGTGCACCAGGGAAGGAAGGCCCAGCATCCGTAGGAGTGTTTCAGAGAGGAGCTTTTACTGACAGTGTCTGTCTCTGTTCCGATTCTTCTGTGTGAGATGCAGGCACCTACAGCACTGTGGGCAGGTGGGGGGGCCCAGATTGGGAGCCAGGTGGGACAGCTTGGAATCCAGGTATTGGAGATGCTTAACCCTCCAGTTAATACACCTGGGGGGCTCCCTCCATTTCTGCTCAGCCTGGTTTTCCTTGGCCCTGCAGACACTCCCTTAGGGGGCATTGTTAGAGGGCTGGTGCGTCCACTCCCTGGTTCTTCTCACCTCAATAGAGAGTCCCAAGAGTAGAAGGAAGAAAGTTCAGAATTAACCCAGCACCTTCCTGTGGGTCTGTAAGTGTTGCTTTCCCTGCTATAAAGACAGGATCTAGGTGCAGGGAGTTGGGTCACATTCTCCTGCCTAACAATCTGGGTGCATCTACACACCTGGGTATGTCTACACTGGCGCGATCTTGTGCCAGAGATATGCAAATGAGGCTAAGTGTGGAATATCGCCGAGCCTCATTTGCATATCTAATGAGCCGCCATTTTGCGGAAGAGGCTCTTGCGCCAGAAGGAGCTGTCTACACTGCCCCTTCTTGCGCAAGAAAAACCCTCTTGATTATTTTCAGGAATAACAGCATTGCGCAAGAGGGTTTTTCTTGCGCAAGAAGGGGCAGTGTAGACAGCTCCTTCTGGCGCAAGAGCCTCTTCCGCAAAAATGGAGGCTCATTAGATATGCCAAGGAGGCTCGGCGATATTCCACGCTTAGCCTCATTTGCATATCTCAGGCGCAAGATCGCGCCAGTGTAGACATAGCCCTGCTGTGTGTCTGGTTACTCTTTCCATCAATTCACCGTGGCTACGTCTACACTGGCGCGTTCTCACGCAAAAACTCTTTTGCAGAAGAGTTCTTCTGCAAAAACTCTTCCAGAAGAGAGCGTCTACACTGGCATGTGCTTTTGCGCAAGAGATGTGCTTTTGAGATTTGCTTGCGCAAGAAAGTTCTGATAGCCATTTTCAGGGCTCGCTGAACCACGGCGAGCCCCGCTCGCCAGCCGCGCTGTCCGGCGATCTGCGCATGCGCAGATCGTTCTACACATGCGCAGATCGCCTGCACCCGGCTCTTCTGGGTTACAATCTACTCGCCACAGGCGAGTAGATTGTATTATTTGTCGAGCCCTGGCCATTTTAACCATAGGGCTTTCTTGCGCAAGAAATTCATGTTGCCTGTCTACACTGGCCTCTTGCGCAAGAACAGTTGTGCAAAAGGGCTTATTCCTGAGCGGGAGCATCAGAGTTCTTGTGCAAGAAGCCCTGATTTCATACATTAGAACGTCAGTTTACTTGCGCAACAACACGCGACCAGTGTAGACAGACAACAAGTTTTTGCGCAAGAGCGGCCGCTTTTGCGCAAGATCGCGCCAGTGTAGACACAGCTCAAGGGTGAGGTCTTGAATGCCCATTGGCAGGTCCTTGGTCTTCATGGGCTGTGCTGTGCAGAAGAACAAGATCCACGTCCAGCTGGGGAGGAAGGGCCTACTTTGTATTGCATGGGGGGGGGGTTGCCCTAATATGGGACTGAAAATGCAACTGTAGGTGAGCAGGAGCCTGTTACAAACATACAAGAGACACCTTTATCAGCCTGCCTGGTGCACATGCCTACCTTTCTGTGTGCACACAACATACATTGGGATCTGCAAGAAAATTCTCTACACCTTAGGGACCAGGAACCTTGGGGGAAAATCCTTAGCAAATATAACATCAGCCACCATCTCAGCTGCTCTTCCCCCTACCACCTCCTTTTCCCAGTCTCCCCAGGGGTTCATCCCCCCCCCCCCAATTTTGTTCAATAAACCCAGTTTCTATTTTTGAACATACGTGTCTTATTTGACATCAGGAAGAGGGGCTAGGGAGGGGTAAGTGGAAGGATGAGAGGGGAGTTTAATTAGGCAAAGTCAGCAGCATCTCCTACCTTGTACTCCTGGGCAGCCTCCTCAATGGGCACCACCGTGTGGAACTTGTGGTCCCAGGATTTCGCACACAGCAAACAAATGGTGGCTCCATCCTGCTCACAGAAGAGTTTGAGATGTTCCTGGTGTCTCTCACACAGACCCTCCATTTGCCCTTCCCCTGTCTTTGGCCCCAGCTGCTGCAGCTTCTGAAGGATGTTGCTCAGCTGGGTGCTGGGTTTGAACTGCCCTTTCTGGAACCGGGCTCTGCACTGGGGTCAGGTTGGGGTGGGGGGGGGGGGTCTTTGTTCCCTGTTCCTCACAGTGCTGGGTGAGACAGGCTCCACAGAAGTTGCGCCCACAGGCTACTGTTATCAGCTCAGTCAGATACCCCAGGCAGATGGAGCAAGTGGCTTCTTCTTGCAATTCCTCTGCTGTAGCTGCGCGGAGGCCATGGCCATCGGGTGCAAGTCTCTATCTGCCAGGCACGGGCTTATGCTAACACTGAGGGTATGTCTAGACTACATGGCTCTGTCAACGGAGCCATGCAGATGAGTTTACTAGACATAGGGAAATGAAGCGGTGATTTAAATAATCGCCACTTCATTTACATCAAAATGGCCACTGCGCTGTGCCGATCAGCTGTTTGGCAGCACAGCACGGTAGTCTGGATGCGCCGCCACGGTCGACAAGGGAAGCCTTTGTCGACCGCCCCAGTAAACCTCATTTCACGAGGCATACCAGGGCAGTCGACAGGCGAAGCAACTTAGCTGCTCTTTCCCAGAAACACCAATGCAAACCACACAGACCTGGCCTCTAGGATCATGGGCAACAGGAGCCCTAAAGGCAACATGGCACCCCAGTGAGCCCCTGTACTGTCACTAGTCTGTTGTGAGCAAAATGAATTGCTGGGTCTCATGCGCTTCTGAGCCAACTGGCTCTGCACTGAGTCTAGTCGCTCTATCCAGCCTTGGGCTCAGACCTTTAATCTACTCTCCCCCCTTAGGGTGTGGGAGGCGTGCATGCAGCTTCCCAGGACTCTGAAAGCAGCATTTGAGCCTCTCGAGCCTCCACATGGAAGGGAGAAAAGCTTCTTGAAAAGTTCTAGAAAAGCTTCTATGGGTAAAGTTTAGAGGTGGAAGCAACAGGGGTGATGTTGTGGTTGGTGTCTGCTATAGACCACCGGATCAGGTGGATGAGGTAGACGAGGCTTTCTTCAGACAACTGAGAGAAGCTTCCAGATCACAGGCCCTGGTTCTCTTGGAGGACTTTAATCACCTTGACATCTGTTGGAAGACCAATACAGCAGTACACAGACAATCCAGAAAGCTTTTGGAGAATGTTGAGGATAACTTCTTGGTACAAGTGCTGAAGGAACTGACCAGGGCCATGCGCAGCTTGACCTGCTGCTCACAAATATGGAGGAACTAGTAGGGGAAGTAGAGATGGGTGACAACCTGGGAAGCAGTGATCATGAGATGGTAGATTTCAGTATCCTGACCAAAGGAAGAAAGGAGAGTAGCAAAATACACACCCTGGACTTCAGAAAAGCAGACTTTGACTCCCTCAGAGAACTGATGGGCAGGATTCCCTGGCATGCTAACATGAAGGGGAAAGGAGTCCAGGAGAGCTGGCAGTATTTTAAAGAAGCCTTATTAAAGGCACAGTATGATGGAGCAGCAGAGGCAGCTCGTAAGAGAATTGTCAGAACAACACCAAGCCCAACAGGAAAGATGGTTGCAGCAATACGGCCTGCCTAGTCGGGGGAGTCCAGGAACACTTGTAAGTAGCGAGGATGAAGCGGGCGGGATCTCTCAGTTGCCAGACCCGCTAACCAAGATGGGCCCTACAGATGACACGGAGGTCTTTTTAACGACCTTTGAAAGGGTGGCTACCATGTCTCGATGGCCCGAGGATCACTGGGCCACCCTGCTGGCCCCCTACCTAACAGGGCAGGCCCAGTTAGTGTACCGTAGCCTCAGCACCCGAGAGGCTTTGTATTATTACAAAGTTAAAGAGGCAATTCTAGATCAGATGGGGATAACACCAGAAATGTATAGGCAGCGATTCAGGCAGGAATGGTACCCACAGGAACCTAGGCCAAGGGCAGTAGCTCAGAGATTAAGGGAAACAGGGTGGTGATGGCTAGACCCAGATCAATGGACGGGGGCCCAGGTAGCAGAGACAGTGATTTTAGAACAGTTTCTGAACATTCTACCCATTGGGGGCCAGCGATGGGTGTGGAGGCATCACCCCTCGACCTTAAATGAGGCGGTTGCCCTAATGGACGATTATGAAGCTGCTGAGTCTGCCACCCAAAGCACGGGCAGGGTTTGCATAGCCAGGTCTGTTCTTTTCACAAGAAGAGATACAAACACGGAGCCTCACAGACATACTGGGTTCAGTAAGGAATATGAATTTCACCAAGACATGATGCTCTGGAGTGTCTCTGCCTTGGGAAGTCCTAGGAGTGCTGTCTGGGGCTTTGGCCCTGCTTTCCTTAGACAGGGGAGAGATTATTTCCATGAGTGAGAGGGGAAAAGTGAAAAGCAGCTGAGATGGAAATGGTTTGTATCTCACTGGCTAGAGGGATCATTCAGGAGCTTCCCAGCCATTTCTGCTCTGGACCATGTTCAGGGATGTGGCATCTGCGCTAACACACGGGGGCGGAGTTGCCCTGAGTGGTTGCAGGAGGCAGAGTCCCTGCTTGGAGCTGGGCATCTCTGCTCCCATGGTGCCTTTGGGGCTGGCAGAGCCAAGCTGCTGCTTCCTTCCAGGCCGGGTCCCTGCATGTGTGTGGAAGGCTGGTGTGTACGGCACTCACCATCTGCCGGACAGGCAAATAATGGCTCTTTGTCATCCACGATGCTCTGCAGGAAAAACACCAGGGGGCCCTGGGCCTGCTCAGGAAGGAGCTGGAGGAGGCCCTGGCACTGAGAACTGAAGAGGAGAGAACCACAGAGTGGCAGATGGGTGTCTGGGTTTCTCTCCTGGAGCCCTTCCCCTGGCAGCGCTCCCAGCTGCCTGAACAGGGCAGCCCTGGGAGCAGGTTATCAAGAATGAGCAGTGCCCACATCCTGCTGTGACAGGTCCCCTGCTGGGGAGGTGAATGCCCAGCACTGTGCACCCAAATCTCCTTCCCCACAGATGCCCTGTGCTGTCCCCCTTCACCCCTGTACATCTTGCCTGTTTCCTCCATTTCTTCCCTCTCCCCTGTATCCATCCCATGCTGCCTGCAATAACAGACTGCGGCTTTACCTAGCACCTAGGACAACCCTGCTATGGGACTGTCCCTGTTCACTGTGAGCTAAAACCAACCCTTTATGGTACAAACAACAAGGAATCTGGACTCCTTGTTGTGTCTGCTGAAGCAGACTGACACAGCTACCTCGCTGAAACTTTCTGGTGTGTGTCCCAAAGAAGTAACTAGCCTTACAACCTCATACAGATCTGATTCTCCCTGCTTCATGGGCAGAGACCCCATCTGTAACTCGTCAGCATTTGGCCTGAGGTTTCCTCTCTCTTTTCCTTTCTCCAAAGGAAAGTGCAGGCGAAGCGGGAGACGATTGCCAGTGAATTTAACAAAATGCACATGCTGCTGAGGGAGGAGGAGCGGCTGCTTCTGCAGAGGTTGGCGGAAGATGAGAGGGAGACTGACAGGAAAATGTCACCAAACTCTCCCAGCAAAGTGCTTCTCTGCAGCAGCTGATCGCAGAGATCGAGGGGAAGTGTCAGCAGCTGGATGCTGAGCTGCTGAAGGTGAGAAGGCATCAAAACTCTGTCTCCAGCCAGAATTACAGCTCAGATCCATGGGTCTGGATCCCAAGGATGAGAGTAAACATGCTATGAGCAGTGCTCACAGACAATATCTGGCCAAGGGCTCCATCAGTTCCAAACGGTGCAGTTCAGGTGGGAGGGGAATCATAGAGATCCAGGGAGGCCCTGGGAGATTAAATATTTGGTGCAAAAATGGTACTGTGCTAAGCCCATCCCTGCTGTGATTCCAGAGCATTGGACTCCCTAGGAGGATCCCTAGGAGGAAGAACCATTTAACTAAATTCCTATCTGACGTACAAACAATGAATCGAGTGTAAATGCAAAATGGTGCAGGAAATTTTGCCACAGAACAGTGAAGCCTGGGAGGGTGAATCTATTCTTTGTATGAAAGGCTGCTGCCCGGATGGGTGAATCACTCTGGTTTATGCCCCTGGTGTTTACACAGAGCATCGATTCCCTTTCTCCTTTCAGGACTTGAAAAGCACATTGAGCAGGTGCATGCCCCATTTTCATTGCCCCTGTATTCTTGGTGGGGTCCCTGCAGTGATGCCGGCGCAGAGCAGCTGATGATGCTGGGATGTTTACTTCCTAAGGGACCCAAAGCTGTTTGTACCTACCTGAGGAAACAGTATAAAATATGCCTGTACTTCAGGGAAGTGCTGAACAGATTCGCAGGTGAGTGGAGCCCCTGGGACATTGAGCTGTTTGGTGCCAGGAGCTCTAAGCAGAGCCTGAGGCCCCAGGACACGCGTGGACACAGCTGGGAACTGTGCAGTAGCCAGAGGCTGATGCGCTCAGTGCTGGGGAGTTTGCTGCTATTCACACCCACCTGCTGACCTGGTCCCATCACCCCAACATCCTGACCCTCCCTGGCTGGATCAGTGGGGCCACTGAGCAGGTGCTGGGAGGCCTGGCCTGGGCCTATGTGCTGGGGGCTGCACAGATGGGTCATGGGGGCAGGTCTGTGCCTCTCTCCAGGCACATGGTGAGGGTTGTGCTGCATGGCCCCCGCTCAGCATTGCCACAGCCCTGTTAGCCCAGGCCGGCCAAGCTCTCTGGGCTGGGGAGGAGCCGGCCTGGCTGCTGCGCCCTGGACTGGGCAGTGTGTTACTGGGGAGCAAGCTGAGCCTTATGGGCCCCTTGACTGCCCAGCGTGAGTCTGGGTCAGTAATTTGCTGCTTGGTGGGTGAGCAGTTATTTGCTGCTTGGGAGCTGAGCCTAAGCTGTCCCCGTCCAACCCCCCATAGCCCAGCTTGGAGACCAGGGCAAAGGCAGACATGTGGCAGCGAGGGGGGCAGAGAGGAAACTGCGGAAGAGGGAGAGGGAGAGGAGGCTGAGAGGGTTCAGAGAGCTCTGGCTGGGAGTGTTGCACAAGCCCCTTCACCTACCCCTGCCGCTCCGCTCTCCCCACCGCCCTCCAACAGGGGTAGTCAAAGGGGCCCAGCCGGGTTTGTGTGTCTAGGGTTGCCAGATGGTTTCAACAAAAATACTGGACACGCTTGACATTACGTCACAATCTACATTATATCTTATTTAGAAAATACCGGACATTTCTATTTTCTCATTTATATTTTCTCAATTTGTTTCCTAAACAGAAAGCTCAAATACTGGACTGTCTGGTTCAAAACTGGACACCTGGCAACCCTATGTGTGTCCCGGCCGATGGAGGCTGCGCAGTTGGTGGCGGCTGCAGGGCCAGGAGCGCTGGGCTCTGTGGATCAGGAAGCCCAGGCTGTGGGGGAAGCAGCTTCCTCTCTGTGACCAGAGCAATTCTGGTCTCCAGCTGCTGCTGCTCCTCTGGGATCAGGCTCCTTGGCCAGGGTCTTGGCCATTCCAGCTGCTGCTTGCTCCCTGTGGGGTGGTGCCAGACGCTCGGTACGTTCGGCAGCTTTGGGTGTCTCACCAGGCCCTGGCTCACGCACGTGGCTGCCAGCTCTCTGGGGAGCTGGAGCAGCATTTCTTCTGCTGACCCCTGGGCCTTTTTCAGTGTCTTGGCCCATCTGCTCTCCAGAGCCACACGCTGGTGGCTTCTGTCCTGCTCTGACAGTGGCCCCTGCAGCCTGTCACTGGGTCACTGGGCTGTTCCTCTTGCTTGGGCCCTAAGTTCAGTAAGAAACCTGGGCCTGCAAATGGCAGAGCTGTTCATCAGCCCTGTCCGAGCACTTGTCACACCCTGCTCCTGGAACCCCCAGAAATGCTGAATCCCATTTACCTTCTGCCCCAGTGCCCTGGCCCAGAGAGCTGGCTTTGCCCTAGTGCTGCTGGCTGCATCATTTCCCAGGGAGCTGCTCCAATGCCCCACAATGCCAAGCTGAGAATCTGGGAGTAAGGCTCAGGTATCGCAGGTAAGCGGTGGAGCGTCTGAAACCCATGGCTGGCCTCTCCCCTCTGACCCTCCTCGGTGTAGTGTGCTGGATTCCTGGCCAGACACCAGCTTGGGAGAGCAAATGTCCCATGGGCTGGAGGGTGCCTCGGCTGTGCTGCTTTGGCAGCCTCCTTGGCGAAATACATATCGCAAGTATCACCAGCTCTCTCAGAGCTGGCATGATGGATGTTGGCTGGTGGGGTTTGTGCTGCAGCATTAAATACTAGTGTAAGCGGGGTCAGGGTAAACTCTACCCTGACATCTGGTGGTGAACTGTGGCAAGTGGTGCAAAGAGACTTCAGGGGCTGATCCCAATTTGCATAGACACACCCACCCTGTCTAGTAGGTGCTCACAGCAGCCCAAATGGTCACTTTGGCCACTGTGGGATCCCCAATCTCTCTGTTATTGAGGCAGGGGGGATAAAAGTGTTGTTACCCTGATTATGCGAATCAAGGACAATGGAATGGTGGAACTGTTTATGACAGAGGGATTCGCCATAAACTAAGTAGCACTCGCTAGACAAGGGGCATGGGTTCCAAACCCAGTCAAATTGAGAGAGGCTGGGGACAGGTCTTTGTATCTGGTGGTGGGGCCCTGTCTGAGGGCCTAAACAACATTGCTTGCACCCCCCTCCCTCTCCTCCACTGTGGAATATCAGAACTAATTTGGATTCCATTAGGAGTCTAGTTGTGAGCTGTGGAGTTAACTTCACTGTGGCCCAGTAGAGCACTAGTGTGAGGCTCCTCTGTTCTAAGCTGAAGAGCTGAAATCACTGTGTGCTGAGCGGAGCCTGGCGCTATACTGCGGATGAGCTGAAATCACTGTGTGCTGAGCGGAGCCTGGCGCTATATTGCGGACGAGCTGAAATCACTGTTGCTGAGGGGAGCCCGGTGCTAAGCTGCTGGGCTACTAGCAGAGCAGCTTGCAAGGGACAACGAAGAAGCACAGGCGGACAGCAGAGAGGTTTGCCGGGACTACCAGTGGGTGCAGGCGGACAGCAGAGCGGCTGACGGGGACGACCAGCGGCTGGTAGGAGCGGCAGCAGACAGCCAGTGGAGCAGCGGCAGGAGCAACCAGCTGGCAGCCAGGGGCGTCGACCGAGACGGCTGGCGGAGCCGACAGTGGAGGCAGCTCACTGGACGACAGGTGGAGTGTGGTGGAGTGACTTGTGTCGACGGCGCGGCGGCAGAACCCCACGGAGAGGCGGAGCCATCGGACATGTAAGGTGTATCGATCCCGCCTCCAGGTTGGGATGGTGAAACCCTGCCGGGTGAACTTTTGAACCCTGGGGCAGCACTGACCCGGGGCAGAGACTTTTGGGGTGTTGGACTTTGGGTAATTTTTTGGGTTGCTGGACTTAAGAGACTTTTGGGGTGTTGGACTTTGGGTGATTTTTTGGGGGGATTTGTGTTGAGGGGGAGGGCCTTTGCTCATGTTTGGTCTGTAAATCTGAGTTGTGGTGTTTTCCCAATTTAATGCTGATGTCGGTTACCTCATGTTATAAAAGGTTTTGCTGCTATACTGAGGCTCTGTGCTTGCGAGAGGGGAAGAATTGCCTCTTTGAGGCACCCAGAGGTGTATGAAAGATTTCCCAGGTCACTGGGTGGGGGCTCGAGCCGGTGTTGTATTACATTGTTGGAAGGAGACCCCTAGATACTGAACCCGGCCCTTGCTGCTATTTACTCAGCCTGGCAGAAGGGTTACACTAGTACTTCATACTGGACACCCCCCCTTTGGGCGGGAGAATCACTCAAGGCAGGAGGGGATTGTGGTATGACAGGACCTGTAATTAAAGTGTAGAGTGGAGTGCAGGAATCTCAGGGCAGGGGGTTGGGGAATGTGTGGTTGCCAGGAGAGCTCAGGACAGGGAGTGAGGATGTGGGTGGGTACACAAGTCAGGGCAGGGGATTGGAAGACTGAAGGGGCTTGGGCTGTGTGTGTGTGTGTGGGGGGGGTCAATAGTTTTAGAATCCCAGCTCCTTCTGCTCTGGGCTCCCTGAGGCCCTTTAATAAACAAGAGCTTTCTCTGCAGCGCGCTGGGGAGAGAAACCCCTGAGCCAGTGACACAGACTGATCTGGGTGCAAGCGAACAAGAAGTGTTTCAATAAAGCTACATGTGAATAGATCCATCTAGCAACCACTGCCCCTCACTGCCCATCCCACAGCCCCATGCTACCAGCCTGGGCACCTTCTGGCTCCATGGTGCCCCTCACTCACTCTGTGGCACGCCTTACTGCCAACACCTTACTGTGCCTGTAACACCTTACTGCCACCTGACTGTGCCAACGGCCATAGCGGCCGGGGGGGGCGTTTTCGGGCTCCGGCGGTCGATTTCAGCCTCCGCAGCCCGTGTCGGCGATTCAGCTTCAAAAATTGATTTCGGCCATCGCGGCCCGGAGGGGCATTTTCGGGCTCTGGAGTTCGATTTTGGCCTCCGCGTCCCGGGTTGGCGTTTTCGGCTTGAAAAGTCGATTTCAGCCATCGCGGTCCAGGGGGGCGTTTTCAGGCTCTGGAGGTCGATTTCGGTGTCCGCAGCCCGCGTCGGCGTTTTCGTCTTGAAAAGTCGATTTTGGTCTCCGCGGTCTGCGTTGGTGTTTTCGGCTTCAAAAGTCGATTTCAGCCATCACGGCACGGGGGGGCGTTCTCGGCTTCAAAAGTCGATTTCGGCCATCACGGCCCAGGAGGGCGTTTTCGGGCTCCGGAGGTCGATTTTGGCCTCCGCAGCCCGGGTCGGCGTTTTCAGCTTGAAAAGTCGATTTCGGCCATCGCAGCCCAGAGGGGCGTTTTTGGGCTCCAGAGGTCTATTTTGGCCTCCGCAGCACGGGTCGGCGTTTTCGGCTTGAAAAGTCGATTTCGGCCATCGCAGCCTGGAGGAGCGTTCTCGGGCTCCGGAGGTCGATTTCGGCCTCCGCAGCCCGTGTCGGCGATTCGGCTTCAAAAATTGATTTCGGCCATCGCGGCCCGGAGGGGCGCTTTCGGGCTCTGGAGGTCAATTTCGGCCTCCTCGGCCCGTGTCGGCGTTTTCAGCTTCAAAAATCGATTTCGGGCATCTTGGCCCAGGGGGGGCGTTTTCGGCTTCAAAAGTCGATTTCGGCCATCACGACCCGGGAGGGCGTTTTTGGGCTCCAGAGGTCGATTTCGGCCTCCGTGACCCAGGTCTGCGATTTCGGCTTCAAAAGTCAATTTCGGCTATCGCGGCCCGGGGGGGCGTTTTCAGGCTCCCGAGGTCGATTTCGGCGTCCGCAGCCCGTGTCGGTGTTTTCGTCTTGAGAAGTCGATTTTGGTCTCCGCGGTCTGCATTGGCGTTTTCGGCTACAAAAGTTGATTTCGGCCATTGCGGCACGGGGGGCGTATTTGGCTTCAAAAGTTGATTACGGCCATCACAGCCCGGAAGGGCGTTTTCGGGCTACGGAGGTCGATTTCGGCCTCCGCGGCCCTTACAGGCGTTTACAGCTTCAAAAGTCGATTTCGGCCATCGTGGCCCGGGGGGGCTTTTTCGGGCTCCGGAGGTCGATTTTGGCCTCCACGCCATGGGTCGGCGTTTTCGGCTTGAAAAGTCGACTTTGGCCATCGCAGCCTGGAGGGGCGTTTTTGGGCTCCAGTGGTCTATTTCGGCCTCCGCGGCCTGCCTCGGCGTTTTCGGCTTCAAAAGTCGATTTCGGCCATCGCGGCCAGGAAGGGAGTTTTTGGGCTCCAGAGGTCTATTTCGGCCTCCGCGACCCGGGTTGTCATTTTCGGCGTCAAAAGTCGATTTCTGCCATCACGGGCTGGGGGGCGTTTTCAGGTCCGGAGTTCTATTTTGGCCTCCGCGGCCCGGGTCGGCGTTTTCATCTTGAAAAGTCGATTTCAGCCTCCGCGGTCTGCGTTGGCGTTTTCAGCTTGAAAATTCGATTTCGGCCATTGCGGCCCGGAGGGGCGTTTTTGGGCTCCGGCTGTATATTTCGGCCTCCGAGGCCGGGGTCGGCGTTTTTGGCGTCAAAAGACGATTCTGGCCATCGCGGCCCGGGGGGGCGTTTTCAGGCTCCGGAGTTCGATTTTGGCCTCCGCGGCATGGAGCGGCATTTTCAGCTTCAAAAGTCGATTTCGGCCATCACGACCCGGGAGGGAGTTTTCGGGCTCCGGAGGTCGACTACGTCCTCCGCGACCCGGGTCGGCGAATTCGGCTTCAAAAGTCAATTTCGGCTATTGCGGCCCAGGGGGGCGTTTACGGGTCCGGAGTTTGATTTTGGCCTCCACGGCCTGGGGCGGCGTTTTCGGCTTCAACAATCGATTTTGGCCATCGCGGCCCAGAGGGACGTTTTCGGTATCCGGCTGTCTATTTCGGCCACTGCGGCCCAGGTTGGCGTTCGGCTTCAAAAATCGATTTCGCCACCTCGGCCCGGAGGGGCGCTGGCTTCGAGGTCAATTTCGGCCTCCGCGGCCCGGGTCGGCGTTTTTGGCTTCAAAAGTCGATTTCGGCCATCGTGGCCCGTGGGGGCATTTTCAGTGTCCTTAGGTCGATTTCGGCCTCCAAGGCCCGGGTCGGCATTTTCGTCATCAAAAGTCGATTTTGGCCATTGCGGCCCAGAGGGACGTTTTCGGAATCCGGCTGTCTATTTCGGCCACCGCGGCCCAGGTCGGCTTTTTCGGCTTCAAAAGTCGATTTCGGCCTTCGCGGCCAGGGGGGGCATTTTCGGGCTCCGGAGGTCGATTTCGGTATCCATGTCCGGGGTCGTTGTTTTTGTCGTCAAAAGTCAATTTCGGCCATCACAGCCCGTGGGGGTGTTTTCGGGCTCCGGAGGTCAATTTCGGCCTCCGCGGCATGGGTCAGCATTTTCGGCTTCAAAAGTCGATTTTGACCATCGCTGCCGGGGAGGGCGTTTTCGGGGTCCGGAGGTCAATTTCGGCCTCCGTGGCCCGGGTGGCGCTTTCGGTTTGAAAAGTCGATTCCGGCCATCGCGGCCCGGGGTGTTTTCAAGCTCCAGAGGTCGATTTCGGCCACTGCGGCCCAGGTCGGCGTTTTCGGCTTCAAAAGTCGATTTCGGCCTTTGCGGCCGGGGGGGCGTTTTGGGGCTCCAGAGGTCAATTTCGGCCTCCGTGCCCCGGGTCGTTGTTTTCGTCGTCTAAAGTCGATTTCGGCCATCGCGGCCTGGGGGGCGTTTTTGGGATCCAGAGGTCAATTTCGGCCTCCGTGGCCCGGGTCGGCGTTTTCGGGCTCCGGAGGTCAATTTACGCCTCCACGGCCCAGGTCGACCTTTTCGGCGCGAAAAGTCTATTTCAGCCATCGCGGCCCCGGGGGGGAGTTTTCGGGCTCCGGAGGTCGATTTCGGCCTCCGTGCCCCGGGTCGTGGTTTACGGTGTCAAAATTCAATTTTGGGCATCACAGCCCGGGGGTGCGTTTTTGGGATCCGGAGGTCGATTTCGGCCTCTGCGGCCCCAGTCGGCTTTTTCGGCGTCCAAAGTCGATTTCGGCCATCACGGCCTCGGTGAGTCGTTTTCGGAATCCGGAGGTCGATTTCGGCCATCGCGACCGGGGTATTTTCGGCGTCAAAAGTCAAATTCGCCATCGCGGACGGGCGTGGGCTCTGAGGTCGATTTCGCCTCCGTGGCCCGGTCGGTGTTTTCGGCTTGAAAAGTCAATTTCAGTCATAGCTGCCCAGGGGCGTTTTGGGCTCCTGAGGTCGATTTCGGCCTCTGCGGCCCGGTCGGCATTTTCAGCTTCAAAGTCGATTTCGCCATCGCAGCCCCGGGGGGTCTTTTTTGGGCTCTTGAGGTCGATTTTGGCCTCCGCGGCCCGGGTCGGCATTTTTGGCGTAAAAAGGTGATTTCGTCCATCAGGGCCTGAGGGGGTGTGTTCGGGATCCGGTGGTCTATTTCGGCCACCGCGGCCCGGGTCTGCGTTTTTGGCATCAAAAGTTGAGTTTGGCCATCGCGGCTCAGGGGCGCGTTTTCGGGCTCCGGAGGTGGATTTGGGCCTCCGCGGCCTGGGTCGGTGTTTTCGGCTTCAAAAGTCAATTTCAGCCATCGCGGTCCCGGGGGGGTCGTTTTCAGGCTCCGGAGGTCAATTTCGGCCTCTGTGCCCCGGTTCGTTGTTTTCGACGTCTAAAGTCAATTTCGCTCATCGCGGCCCGGGGGAGCGTTTTCCGGATCCGGAGGTGGATTTCGGCCTCCGCGGCCCGGTTGGGCGTTTTCGGCGTCTAAAGTCGATGTCTCCCATTGCGGCCCGGAGGGGCGTTTTCGGGCTCCGGTGATCGATTTGGGCCTACGCAGCCCCGGTCGACCTTTTCGGCTTCAAAAGTCGATTTCTGCCATCGCGGCCCCGGGGGGTTGTTTCGGGATTCGGAGGTCGATTTCGGCCTCCGTGCCCCGGGTCCTTGTTTTCGGCGTCAAAAGTCAATTTTGGCCATCGCGGCCCGGTGGGGCATTTTCGGGATCCGGAGGTCGATATCTTCCTCTGCGGCCTGGTTCGGCGCTTTCGGCGTCTAAAGTCGATTTCAGCCATTGCGGCCCGGGCCGGGGCGTTTTCGGCGTCAAAAGCCGATTTCGGCCAAAGCGGCCCGGGGTGGCATTTTTGGGCTCCAGACGTCGATTACGGTCTCCGCGGCCCGGATCGCCATTTTCGGCGTAAAAAGTCGATTTCATCCATCGCGGCCGGAGGGGGCGTTTTCGGGCTCCAGAGGTGTATTTCGGCCACCGCGGCCCGGGTCAGCATGTTTGGCGTCAAAAGTCAATTTTGGCCATTGCAGCCCGGGGGGGCGTTTTCGAGCTCCAAAGGTCCAATTCGGCCTCCACGGCCTGGGTCGGTGTTTTCGGCTTCTTAAGTCGATTTCGGCCATTGCGGCCCGGGGGGGCGTTTTCGGGCTCCAGAGGTCGAATTCGGCCTCCACGGCCTGGGTCAGTGTTTTTGGCTTCTTAAGTCGATTTTGGCCATCGCGGCCCAGGGGGGCATTTTCGGGCTACGGAGGTCTATTTGGGCCTCTGTGTCCGGGTAGTTGTTTTCGGTGTCAAAGGTCAATTTCTGCCATTGCAGGCCGAGGGGGGTGTTTTTCAGGCTCCTAAGGTCGATTTTGGCCTCCGCGGCACGGGTCCTCATTTTCGGCGTCAAAAGTTGATTTCGCCATCGCGGCGCAGGATGGGTGTTTCGGCTCCGGAGGTCGATTTGGCCTCCATGCCCGTGTCTTTGTTTTCTGCATCAAAGTCCATTTCGCCATCACGGCCCGGGGTGTTCTTGGGATCCGGAGTCGATTTTGGCCTCCGAGGCCCGGGTCGGTGTTTTTGGCTTCAAAACTTGATATTGGCCATTGTGGCCCGAGGGGCATTTTTGGGCTCGGAGGTCTATCCCACGGAGCACCCTATCCCCTAGGCCACATGGGAACCTGCCCCACTACCTTACTGTCAGACTGCCCTTATCCCTTCTGCCCTGGGGCTGACCCAACCTGACCTGGATGAGGCAGGACTTGAACCCGTGACACTGTCCTCCTACAGGTGAGTGCCCTATCCCCTAGCCCATGCAGGAACCCACCCCACCACCTTACCGTCAGGCTGCCTATTATGCCTCCTGGCCTGGGGCCAACCCAACCTGACCCACGTGATGTGGGTCTTGAACCCATGACCCTGTCCTCCCCAGGGGAGCGCCCTATCCCCTAGGCCAAGTGGGAACCCTCCCCACTGCCAGGCTGCCCCTTATGCCTCCTGCCCCAGCACCAACCCCACCCGGGTGAGGCAGGACTTGAAACCACAACCCTGTCCTCTGCACGTGAGCGCCCTATCCCCTTGGCCAGGTCAGAACCCACCCCACCACCTTGCTGTCAGGACGCCCCTTATGCCTCCTGGCCTGGGGCTGACCCAACCCAGGTGAGGTGGGACTTGAACCCATGACCCCATCCTCCCCAGGGGAGTGCCTTTTCCCATAGGCCACGCGGGTGCCCGCCCAATTGCCTTACTGTCAGGACGCCCCTTATGCCTCCTGCCCTGGGCCGACCCAACCCCACCCGATTACAGCCTCCACGGCCCGGGTCGGCGTTTCCGGCTTCAAAAGTCGATTTCGGCCATCGCGGCCCGGGGAGGCGTTTTCTGGCGCTGAAGGTCAATTTCAGCCTCCGCGGACGGGGTCGGAGTTTTCAGCATCAAGAGTCAATTTGGGCCATCGCGGCCGGGGGGGCGTTTTCGGGCTCTGGAGGTCGATTTCGTCCTTTGGGGCCCGGGAGGGCGTTTTGGCTTCAAAAGTAGATTTTGGCCATCGCGGCTCGGGGCGTTTTCAGGCTCGGAGGTAGATTTCGGCCTCCGTGCCCCGCGTTGGCGTTTTCGGCTTGAAAAGTCGATTTCTGCCATCGCGGCCCCGGGGGGGCGTTTTCGGGCCCCGGAGGTCGATTTTGGCCTCCGTGCCCCGGGTCGTTGTTTTCGGCGTCAAAATTCAAATTCGGCCATCGCGGCCTGGGGGGCGTTTTCGGGATCCGGAGGTCGATTTCGGCCTCCGTACCCCGGGTCGGTGTTTTCAGGGCCTAAAGTCAATTTCTCCATCGTGGCCGGGGGTTGTTTTTGGGCTCTGGAGGTCTATTTGGGCCTCTGCGGTCCAGGTCGTTGTTTTCGGCGTCAAAGTTCAATTTCCGCCATCGCAGCCTGGGGGGGGGTGTTTTAAGGCTCCTTAGGTCGATTTGGGCCTCCACGGCCCGGGTCGACCTTTTCGACTTCAAAAGTCGATTTCTGCCATCGCAGCCCGGGGGGTCGTTTTCGGGCTCCGGAGGTCGATTTCGGACTCCGTGCCCCAGGTCGTTGTTTTCGGCGACAAAAGTCAATTTCAGCCATCGTGGCCCGGGGGGGCGTTTTCAGGCTCCTTTGGTTGATTTTGGCCTCTGCGGCCTGGCCGGGGTGGGAGTGTTCGGGCTCCAGAGGTCGATTTCAGCCTCCGCGGCCCGGTTCGGCGTTTCCGGCGTCAAACGTGGATTTCGGCCATCGCGGCCCGGGGAGGCGTTTTCGGGCTCCGGAGGTCGATTTTGGCCTCCGTACCCCGGGTCGGTGTTTCCAGGGGATAAAGTCGATTTCGGCCATCGCGGCTGGGGGGGTCGTTTTCGGGCTCCGGAGGTCGATTTCGGCCTCCGTGTTCTGGGTCATTGTTTTCGACGTCAAAAGCCAATTTCGGCCATCGCAGCCCGGGAGGCGTTTTTGGGCTCTATAGGTCTATTTCGGCCTCCGCGGCCCGGGTCGTAAATTTCGGCATCAAAACTCAATTTTGGCCATCGCAGCCCAGGGGGGCGTTTTTGGGCTCTGGCGGTCTTTTTCGCCGCCGCGGCCGGCCCGTGTCTGCATTTTCGGCTTCAAAAGTCGATTTCGGCCATCGCGGCCCGGGGGGGGTGTTTTCGGGTTCTGGAGGTCGATTTTTGCCTCCGTGCCTCGGGTCGTTGTTTTCGGCATCAAAATTCGATTTTGGCCATCGCGGCCTCGGTGGGCATTTTCGGGCTCTGGCGGTCTATTTCGGCCACCGCGGCCCGGGTCGGCGTTTTTAGCTTCAAAGGTCGATTTCGGCCACCATGGCCCGGGGGGTCGTTTTCGGGCTCCGGAGGTCGATTTTGGCCTTCGTGCCCCGGGTCATTGTTTTTGGCGACAAAAGTCAATTTCGGCCATCGCGGCCGGAGGGGGGGGCGTTTTCGGGATTTGGAGGTCGATTTAGGCCTCCGCGGCCAGGGTTGGCGTTTTCGGCGTCAAAATTCGATTTTGGCCATCGCGGCCTCGGTGGGCGTTTTCGGGCTCCGGTGGTCTATTTCAGCCACTGCGGCCCGGGTCGGCATTTTCGGCGTCAAAAGTCGATTTCGGCCATCACGGCCCGGGGGGTCGTTTTAGGGCTCCGGAGGTCGATTTCGGCCTCCGCGCCCCGGGTCGGCGTTTTCAGCTTTAAAGGTCGATTTCGGCCAACGCGACCCCGGGGGGCATTTTCAGTATCCGGAGGTCGATTTCGGCCTCCGCGCCCCGGGTCGACCTTTTCGGCTTCAAAAGTTGATTTCGGTCATCGCGTCCCAGAGGGGCATTTTCGGGCTCCGTAGGTCGATTTCGGCCTCCGTGTCCCGGGTCATTGTTTTCGACGTCAAAAGCCAATTTCGGCCATCGCAGCCCGGGAGGCGTTTTCGGGCTCTATAGGTCTATTTCGGCCTCCGCGGCCCGGGTCGTCATTTTCGGCATCAAAAGTCAATTTTGGCAATCGCAGCCCGGGGGGGGCGTTTTCGGGCTCCGGAGGTCGATTTCGGCCTCCGCGGCCCAGGTCGGCGTTTTCGGTGTAAAAGGTCGATTTTGTCCATCACGGCCTGACGGGGCGTTTTTCAGGCTCCGGCGGTCTATTTCAGCCACCGCGGCCCGGGTGGGCGTTTTCGGCATCAAAAGTCGATTTCGGCCTCCGCAGCCCGGGTCAGCGTTTTCTGCTTGAAAAGTTAATTTCGGCCATCGTGGCCCAGGGGGACGTTTAAGGGCTCCGAAGGTCGATTTGGGCCTCCACGGCCCGGGTCAACCTTTTCAGAGTCAAAAGTCGATTTCTGCCATCGCGGCCTGGGGGGGGCGTTTTCGGGCTCCGGAGGTCAATTTGGGCCTCCACGGCCTGGGTCGACCTTTTCGACTTCAAAAGTCGATTTCTGCCATCCTGGCCCGGGGGGTTGTTTTCAGGCTCCGGAGGTCGATTACGTCCTCCGCGACCCGGGTCGGCGGATTCGGCTTCAAAAGTCAATTTCGGCTATTGCGGCCCAGGGGGGCGTTTTCGGGTCCGGAGTTTGATTTTGGCCTCCACGGCCTGGGGCGGCGTTTTCGGCTTCAACAATCGATTTTGGCCATCGCGGCCCAGAGGGACGTTTTCGGTATCCGGCTGTCTATTTCGGCCACTGCGGCCCAGGTTGGCGTTTTCGGCTTCAAAAATCGATTTCGGCCACCTCGGCCCGGGAGGGGCGTTTTCGGGCTTCGGAGGTCAATTTCGGCCTCCGCGGCCCGGGTCGGCGTTTTTGGCTTCAAAAGTCGATTTCGGCCATCGTGGCCCGTGGGGGCATTTTCAGTGTCCTTAGGTCGATTTCGGCCTCCAAGGCCCGGGTCGGCATTTTCGTCATCAAAAGTCGATTTTGGCCATTGCGGCCCAGAGGGACGTTTTCGGAATCCGGCTGTCTATTTCGGCCACCGCGGCCCAGGTCGGCTTTTTCGGCTTCAAAAGTCGATTTCGGCCTTCGCGGCCAGGGGGGGCATTTTCGGGCTCCGGAGGTCGATTTCGGTATCCATGTCCGGGGTCGTTGTTTTTGTCGTCAAAAGTCAATTTCGGCCATCACAGCCCGTGGGGGTGTTTTCGGGCTCCGGAGGTCAATTTCGGCCTCCGCGGCATGGGTCAGCATTTTCGGCTTCAAAAGTCGATTTTGACCATCGCTGCCGGGGAGGGCGTTTTCGGGGTCCGGAGGTCAATTTCGGCCTCCGTGGCCCGGGTGGCGTTTTCGGTTTGAAAAGTCGATTTCGGCCATCGCGGCCCGGGGGGGGGGTGTTTTCAAGCTCCAGAGGTCGATTTCGGCCACTGCGGCCCAGGTCGGCGTTTTCGGCTTCAAAAGTCGATTTCGGCCTTTGCGGCCGGGGGGGCGTTTTGGGGCTCCAGAGGTCAATTTCGGCCTCCGTGCCCCGGGTCGTTGTTTTCGTCGTCTAAAGTCGATTTCGGCCATCGCGGCCTGGGGGGCGTTTTTGGGATCCAGAGGTCAATTTCGGCCTCCGTGGCCCGGGTCGGCGTTTTCGGGCTCCGGAGGTCAATTTACGCCTCCACGGCCCAGGTCGACCTTTTCGGCGCGAAAAGTCTATTTCAGCCATCGCGGCCCCGGGGGGGAGTTTTCGGGCTCCGGAGGTCGATTTCGGCCTCCGTGCCCCGGGTCGTGGTTTACGGTGTCAAAATTCAATTTTGGGCATCACAGCCCGGGGGTGCGTTTTTGGGATCCGGAGGTCGATTTCGGCCTCTGCGGCCCCAGTCGGCTTTTTCGGCGTCCAAAGTCGATTTCGGCCATCACGGCCTCGGTGAGTCGTTTTCGGAATCCGGAGGTCGATTTCGGCCATCGCGACCCGGGGGGGTATTTTCGGCGTCAAAAGTCAAATTCGGCCATCGCGGACGGGGGGGCGTTTTCGGGCTCTGGAGGTCGATTTCGGCCTCCGTGGCCCGGGTCGGTGTTTTCGGCTTGAAAAGTCAATTTCAGTCATAGCTGCCCAGGGGGGCGTTTTTGGGCTCCTGAGGTCGATTTCGGCCTCTGCGGCCCGGGTCGGCATTTTCAGCTTCAAAAGTCGATTTCTGCCATCGCAGCCCCGGGGGGTCTTTTTTGGGCTCTTGAGGTCGATTTTGGCCTCCGCGGCCCGGGTCGGCATTTTTGGCGTAAAAAGGTGATTTCGTCCATCAGGGCCTGAGGGGGTGTGTTCGGGATCCGGTGGTCTATTTCGGCCACCGCGGCCCGGGTCTGCGTTTTTGGCATCAAAAGTTGAGTTTGGCCATCGCGCTCAGGGCGCGTTCGGGCTCCGGAGGTGGATTTGGGCCTCCGCGGCCTGGGTCGGTGTTTTCGGCTTCAAAAGTCAATTTCAGCCATCGCGGTCCCGGGGGGGTCGTTTTCAGGCTCCGGAGGTCAATTTCGGCCTCTGTGCCCCGGTTCGTTGTTTTCGACGTCTAAAGTCAATTTCGCTCATCGCGGCCCGGGGGAGCGTTTTCCGGATCCGGAGGTGGATTTCGGCCTCCGCGGCCCGGTTGGGCGTTTTCGGCGTCTAAAGTCGATGTCTCCCATTGCGGCCCGGAGGGCGTTTGAGCTCCGGTGATCGATTTGGGCCTCGCGGCCCCGGTCGACCTTTTCGGCTTCAAAAGTCGATTTCTGCCATCGCGGCCCCGGGGGGTTGTTTCGGGATTCGGAGGTCGATTTCGGCCTCCGTGCCCCGGGTCCTTGTTTTCGGCGTCAAAAGTCAATTTTGGCCATCGCGGCCCGGTGGGGCATTTTCGGGATCCGGAGGTCGATATCTTCCTCTGCGGCCTGGTTCGGCGCTTTCGGCGTCTAAAGTCGATTTCAGCCATTGCGGCCCGGGGCGGGGCGTTTTCGGCGTCAAAAGCCGATTTCGGCCAAAGCGGCCCGGGGTGGCATTTTTGGGCTCCAGACGTCGATTACGGTCTCCGCGGCCCGGATCGCCATTTTCGGCGTAAAAAGTCGATTTCATCCATCGCGGCCGGGGGCGTTTCGGGCTCAGAGGTGTATTTCGCCACCGCGGCCCGGTCAGCATGTTTGGCGTCAAAGTCAATTTTGGCCATTGCAGCCCGGGGCGTTCGAGCTCAAAGGTCCAGTCGGCCTCCACGGCCTGGGTCGGTGTTTTCGGCTTCTTAAGTCGATTTCGCCATTGCGGCCCGGGGCGTCGGGCTCCAGAGGTCGAATTCGGCCTCCACGGCCTGGGTCAGTGTTTTTGGCTTCTTAAGTCGATTTTGGCCATCGCGGCCCAGGGGGGCATTTTCGGGCTACGGAGGTCTATTTGGGCCTCTGTGTCCGGGTAGTTGTTTTCGGTGTCAAAGGTCAATTTCTGCCATTGCAGGCCGAGGGGGGTGTTTTTCAGGCTCCTAAGGTCGATTTTGGCCTCCGCGGCACGGGTCCTCATTTTCGGCGTCAAAAGTTGATTTCGGCCATCGCGGCACGGGATGGGTGTTTTCGGGCTCCGGAGGTCGATTTCGGCCTCCATGCCCCGTGTCTTTGTTTTCTGCATCAAAAGTCCATTTCGGCCATCACGGCCCGGGGGGTGTTCTTGGGATCCGGAGGTCGATTTTGGCCTCCGAGGCCCGGGTCGGTGTTTTTGGCTTCAAAACTTGATATTGGCCATTGTGGCCCGAGGGGGCATTTTTGGGCTCCGGAGGTCTATCCCACGGGAGCACCCTATCCCCTAGGCCACATGGGAACCTGCCCCACTACCTTACTGTCAGACTGCCCCTTATCCCTTCTGCCCTGGGGCTGACCCAACCTGACCTGGATGAGGCAGGACTTGAACCCGTGACACTGTCCTCCTACAGGTGAGTGCCCTATCCCCTAGCCCATGCAGGAACCCACCCCACCACCTTACCGTCAGGCTGCCTATTATGCCTCCTGGCCTGGGGCCAACCCAACCTGACCCACGTGATGTGGGTCTTGAACCCATGACCCTGTCCTCCCCAGGGGGGAGCGCCCTATCCCCTAGGCCAAGTGGGAACCCTCCCCACTGCCAGGCTGCCCCCTTATGCCTCCTGCCCCAGCACCAACCCCACCCGGGTGAGGCAGGACTTGAAACCACAACCCTGTCCTCTGCACGTGAGCGCCCTATCCCCTTGGCCAGGTCAGAACCCACCCCACCACCTTGCTGTCAGGACGCCCCTTATGCCTCCTGGCCTGGGGCTGACCCAACCCAGGTGAGGTGGGACTTGAACCCATGACCCCATCCTCCCCAGGGGAGTGCCTTTTCCCATAGGCCACGCGGGTGCCCGCCCAATTGCCTTACTGTCAGGACGCCCCTTATGCCTCCTGCCCTGGGCCGACCCAACCCCACCCGATTACAGCCTCCACGGCCCGGTCGGCGTTCCGGCTTCAAAAGTCGATTTCGGCCATCGCGGCCCGGGGAGGCGTTTTCTGGCGCTGAAGGTCAATTTCAGCCTCCGCGGACGGGGTCGGAGTTTTCAGCATCAAGAGTCAATTTGGGCCATCGCGGCCCGGGGGGGGCGTTTTCGGGCTCTGGAGGTCGATTTCGTCCTTTGGGGCCCGGGAGGGCGTTTTTGGCTTCAAAAGTAGATTTTGGCCATCGCGGCTCGGGGGGCGTTTTCAGGCTCCGGAGGTAGATTTCGGCCTCCGTGCCCCGCGTTGGCGTTTTCGGCTTGAAAAGTCGATTTCTGCCATCGCGGCCCCGGGGGGGCGTTTTCGGGCCCCGGAGGTCGATTTTGGCCTCCGTGCCCCGGGTCGTTGTTTTCGGCGTCAAAATTCAAATTCGGCCATCGCGGCCTGGGGGGCGTTTTCGGGATCCGGAGGTCGATTTCGGCCTCCGTACCCCGGGTCGGTGTTTTCAGGGCCTAAAGTCAATTTCTCCATCGTGGCCGGGGTTGTTTTTGGGCTCTGGAGGTCTATTTGGGCCTCTGCGGTCCAGGTCGTTGTTTTCGCGCGTAAAGTTCAATTTCCGCCATCGCAGCCTGGGGGTGTTTTAAGGCTCCTTAGGTCGATTTGGCCTCCACGGCCCGGGTCGACCTTTTTCGACTTCAAAGTCGATTTCTGCCATCGCAGCCCGGGGGTCGTTTCGGGCTCCGAGGTCGATTTCGGACTCCGTGCCCCAGGTCGTTGTTTTCGACAAAGTCAATTTCAGCCATCGTGGCCCGGGGCGTTTTCAGGCTCCTTTGGTTGATTTTGGCCTCTGCGGCCTGGCCGGGTGGGAGTTTTCGGGCTCCAGAGGTCGATTTCAGCCTCCGCGGCCCGGGTCGGCGTTTCCGGCGTCAACGTGGATTTCGCCATCGCGGCCCGGGAGGCGCTTTCGGCCCGGAGGTCGATTTTGGCCTCCGACCCGGGTCGGTGTTTCCAGGGGATAAAGTCGATTTCGCCATCGCGCTGGGGGTCGCTGGCCCGGAGGTCGATTTCGCCTCCGTGTTCTGGGTCATTGTTTTCGGCGTCAAAGCCAATTTCGCCATCGCAGCCCGGGAGGCGTTTTGGGCTCTATAGGTCTATTTCGCCTCCGCGGCCCGGGTCGTAAATTTCGGCATCAAAACTCAATTTTGGCCATCGCAGCCCAGGGGGGCGTTTTTGGGCTCTGGCGGTCTTTTCCGGCCGCCGCGGCCCGTGTCTGCATTTTCGGCTTCAAAAGTCGATTTCGGCCATCGCGGCCCGGGGGGGGTGTTTTCGGGTTCTGGAGGTCGATTTTTGCCTCCGTGCCTCGGGTCGTTGTTTTCGGCATCAAAATTCGATTTTGGCCATCGCGCCTCGTGGGCATTTTCGGCTCTGGCGGTCTATTTCGCCACCGCGCCCGGTCGGCGTTTTTAGCTTCAAAGGTCGATTTCGCCACCATGGCCCGGGGTCGTTTTCGGCCCGAGGTCGATTTTGGCCTTGCGTGCCCGGTCATTGTTTTGGCGATAAAGTCAATTCCCGCCATCGCGCCGGAGGGGGCGTTTTCGGGATTTGGAGGTCGATTTAGGCCTCCGCGGCCAGGGTTGGCGCGCAAAATTCGATTTTGGCCATCGCGCCTCGGTGGGCTGGGCTCCGGTGGTCTATTTCAGCCACTGCGGCCCGGTCGGCATTTTCGGCGTCAAAAGTCGATTTCGCCATCACGGCCCGGGGTCGTTTAGGGCTCGAGGTCGATTTCCGCCTCCGCGCCCGGGTCGGCGTTTTCAGCTTTAAAGGTCGATTTCGCCAACGCGACTCGGGGGCATTTTCAGTATCCGGAGGTCGATTTCGCCTCCGCGCCCGGTCGACCTTTTCGGCTTCAAAAGTTGATTTCGGTCATCGCGTCCCAGAGGGCATTTTCGGCCCGTGAGGTCGATTTCGCCTCCGTGTCCCGGTCATTGTTTTCGACGTCAAAAGCCAATTTCGCCATCGCAGCCCGGAGGCGTTTTGGGCTCTATAGGTCTATTTCGCCTCCGCGCCCGGCCGTCATTTTCGCATCAAAAGTCAATTTTGGCAATCGCAGCCCGGGGCGCTGGCCCGGAGGTCGATTTCGCCTCCGCGCCCAGGTCGGCGCCGGTGTAAAAGGTCGATTTTGTCCATCACGGCCTGACGGGCGTTTTTCAGGCTCCGCGGTCTATTTCAGCCACCGCGGCCCGGTGGGCGTTCGGCATCAAAAGTCGATTTCGCCTCCGCAGCCCGGTCAGCGTTTCTGCTTGAAAAGTTAATTTCGCCATCGTGGCCCAGGGGACGCGTTTAAGGGCTCCGAAGGTCGATTTAGCCTCCACGGCCCGGGTCAACCTTTTCAGAGTCAAAAGTCGATTTCTGCCATCGCGGCCTGGGGGGGGCGTTTTCGGGCTCCGGAGGTCAATTTGGGCCTCCACGGCCTGGGTCGACCTTTTCGACTTCAAAAGTCGATTTCTGCCATCCTGGCCCGGGGGGTTGTTTTCAGGCTCCGGAGATCGATTTCGGCCTCCGTGCCCCAGGTCGGCATTTTCGGCGTAAAAAGTCGATTTTCTCCATCTCGTCCCGAGGGGTCGTTTTTTGGGCTCCGGCGTCTCTTTCATCCACCGCGGCCCGGGTGGGCGTTTTCGGCATCAAAAGTCTATGTCGGCCATCACGGCCCAGGGGGGCGTTTTTGGGCTCCAGAGGTGGATTTCAGCCTCCGCATCCCGGTTCGGCGTTTTCGGCGTCTAAAGTCAATTTCGCCCATCGCGGCCCGGGGAGGCTTTTTCGGGCTCCGGAGGTCGATTTCGGCCTCCTTGCCCTGGGTCGTTGTGTTCGGCGTCAAAAGTCGATTTCGGCCATCGTGGCCCGGGAGGGTCGTTTTGGGCTCCGGTGGTCTATTTCGGCCTCCGCGGCCCGGGTCGGTGTTTGTGGCGTCAAACGTCGATTTCGGCCATCGTGGCCCGGGGGGGGCATTTTCAGGATCCTTAGGTCGATTTCGGGCTCCGCAGCCTGGGTCGGTGTTTACAGCTTGAAAAGTCAATTTCGGCCAGCGCGGCCTGGGGGGATGTTTTCTGGCTCCGGAGGTCGATTTCGGCCTCTGTGCCCCAAGTCGTTGTTATCGGCGTCAAAAGTCAATTTTGGCCATCGCGGCCCGAGGGGGTGTTTTCAGGCTCCGGAGGTCGATTTGGGCCTTCGTGCCCCAGGTCGTTCTTTTCGGCGTCAAAAGTCAATTTCGGCCATCGCGGTCCGGGGGGGCGTTTTCGCGGATCCAGAGGTCGATTTCGGCAGCTGCGGCCCGGTTCGGCGTTTTCGGCGTCTAAAGTCGATTTCGGCCATCGCGTCACGGAGGGGGGTTTTCAGGCTCCGGAGATCGATTTCTGCCTCCGCGGCCCGGTTCGGCGTTTCTGGCGTCAAACATTGATTTCGCCATCGCGCTCCCGGGGGCGCTGGCTTCAAAAGTCGATTTCGCCATCGCGCCCGGGGCGCTTTCGGATCCAGAGGTTGATTTCGCCTCTGCGGCCCGGGTCGGCATTTTCGGCGTCAAAAGTTGATTTCGGCCATCGCGGCCTGGCGGGGGGGGGGGTTCAGAAGAGGCTTGTGCAGCGGGGGAAGAAAGGGGAAGGCATCAAGAGACAGGGTGGAGGAGAGACAAATGCCAGGAGGCCAAGTGCAGACAATGAGGGCAAGGGCAGGAGGGGAGGTGTCAGTGGGAGCGGGGCAGGGTGATGCTGGGAGAGGAGAGGAGAGTGGAAGGGCATTGGGGGGGGCTAGAAGGGGAGGTGCTGGGTGAAGGCTTGAAAGAAGACATGGGCATGCGAAAGGTGGGGCTGGAGCAAGTCATGTGTGAGGACTCAGAGGGGCAGGAGCGGAATGGGGGCAGAGAGTGGTGAGGGGGAAAAGAGGGCAAAGGAGGCAGAGGCAGTGAGGGAAGGGGGAGGCACCAGGAGGGTGCAGGGCTAAGGGAAGGTGCAGGTGCCAAGGGATTCTGGGGTGAAGCAGAAGGGCAGACACCTGCAGGGGAGGGACTAGCACGAGAGGAGAGGCAGGCCAGGTGTGTAGAGGGAGGTGTTAGAAGAGGGGTAGCTCACATGATCAGAGTGGGGCTACTGGAGGAGTGGGCACAGAGGGGAGAGAAAGGCTGGTGGAGGGGGGGCAGGTCACTGAGGGCAGTGAGAAGGGCAGGAGTCAGGACAGCAAAGGCGGGTGAGGAGTTGGGGGCAGCAGGCACCAGGGGAGATGATGGAAGAAGGAGAGGAGACATGACAGCAGAGAAAAAAGGTAAAGGTTTATAAAATATTTATTAATAACTTGGTATGCTGCCCACGGCCAGTTTGTTTGCGCCCCGTGGTGCAGTTTGGGTTTATGTGGGGATCAACATGTGGCCGGCGAGTGGGAGCCAAAACAAATATTAGTCAGTGTCATGATCTTCTCTCGATATGTGTTTTAGTAGTTAAATTCTTGAACTGTCATTGCTCGTGAAAAGTGCTGTCACATGAAAAGTGCTGTCAGGTAAGTATTGTATTTTATTAATAGCAGCAGAACTGACTTAAATGGGTTCTGTGTGTTGTGTAGTCTTGCCTTAATCTTTCTATTCATGCCTGTCAGTGTGAGAGAAGCTATTTGTATATATTTGCTTGCATATGCAACCACACTTAAGTTGAGTCACTCAGCATGTTCTGTAAGTATCAGTGTGGCCCCTGGGGCTTCCAAAGATGAGTTGCCCTAGCTCATCCCTGACAGGTGTCTATCTAACCTGGTCTTAAACATCTGCAATTTAAGCCCATTGCTTCTCATCCTAACCTCAGAGGCCAAGCAGAACAATTTTTCTTCCCCTTCCTTATGATACTCTTTTAGGGTATGTCTATACTACAAAGTTAATTCGAACTAACAGCCGTTAGTTTGAATTATCTTTCATAGCAGCTATACATGCAGCGCTTAATTCTAACTAGGAAAACCTCATACTATGAGTAGTAAAGCCTAGTTCAAATTAAGTAGTTCGAATTAAGGGCTGTGTAGCCACTTCATTTGAACTAGCTGGAGGCTAGCCCTTCCCTGGTGGCCACTCTGGGCCAAACCAGGGAAACTCTTCTGCCCCCCCCTCCCAGCCCCGGAGCCCTTAAAGGGCCACGGTCTGGCTACAGTGCTTGTGCCAGTTGCAAGCCTGCCAGCACCCAGCCAGCAGACCCTGCACCTGGCACAAGATGAGCCAGCCACCCGCTGCCACCCAGCGCTCCACCTCTTCCCAAGACCAGGCTGGCGGCTCCCAGGAGCCTGCCCGGGGGCGCAAGAGGTGGGCGCCCGCCTGGTCTAGTGCAGAGATCGTGGTCCTCATTGAGGTTTGGGGGGAGGTCGCCAACGTCCACAATCTCCGCACTAGGCACAGGAACGCAGCCGTCTACAGATGCATGGCTGCCAGCCTGGCCACCAGAGGCCACATGCAGACCCCGGAGCAGGTCCGCTGCAAAATGAAGGCCCTGCGGCAGGCCTACTCTAGGGCCTCCCAGCCAGGGGCCGACCGGGAGGCATGCCTTCATTATGAGTCCCTGGACCACATCTTGGGGGCTCACGCAGTCCATGTCCCCCCAGGTGGTGATCAACCCCGGGGTAGAGGGGCCCCGTCCCTGACAGAGGAGGAGGAGGAGGAGGAGCAGGAGGATGCCTAGAGCCAGGTGCCTGCAGGGTACTGCAGGATACCAGTACCAGGATCCCCGAGGCATCCCACAGAGCACATCGTCTGTGTCGTCCGAGGCCGGGGAGGGCTCCACATATGAGTGCCATCATGCTCCCCTTATGTGTATGGGGGGGGCGGGGAGAGGGAGCCCAGGGACCGTGCACCTGGGCCTTGCCCACCATGGAGCAGCAACTGGGTGTCATGCAGGGGCCCTGGCCCGTTCCCCACACGCCAACCTTGCCTTGCAGCGGCGGGGGCTGGGTTTCACCCACTGTGTCCCCAGGGGAGAACTGACCACTGCTTTTGTTTCACCACCTGAGACTGGAGGGCGCACCACCCCGCCTGCAACAGCCACCCGCACCCAGGCTAGCAGGCGCACCCGCAACCTGGAGGACTATCAGCGGCGGCACCTGCAGCTACTGCGTCCAGGAGGACCTGTGGCTGCAGCAGCGGAGCTTGGAGGCACTGGAGGAGCAGGGCTGTGCCCTCAGAGGCCACCTCCAGACCTTGGTGGACAGGTTCCTGCCTCCTCCTGCTCTAGCCCCTGTGGTGGCCCCAGCTCTCGCTCCTCCTCCCACCTGTGCTCCCCCTCCCGCTTCCTCTGCACCCCCACGTCCCTCCACATCCACTCCCCCCCCCCGACGCCCTCGCACCCACAGTGCTGCGAGACGGGAGAGCCAGCAGGAACCCGAGCCCTGAGCTTTCCCTTCCCTTCCTCCCAGGTTTCCCTCGCACCTTCATTCCTTCCCACAAGGGCTTCCCGGATCTGGAGGCCCCGCCCCCCCCCGCTGGGCCTCCCGGACGGCGGCGGTGTGGGGGCTGCGTGTACTGGCCAGCCATGAGGTCAGCCTCAACCATCCAGCCTGGCAGGAAAGGCTCCCCCTTCCGCTCACATAAATTGTGCAACACACAACCTGCCGCCACCATGGGAGGGATATTGTGCTCGGTGAGGTCGAGGCGGGTGGGGAGGCACCTAAAGTGTTCTTTCAGTTGGCCGAAGGGCCCTCCCCCACCCCCGACCACAATGCGGGCCCTGGTGAGCCTTGCATTGAAGGCTTGCCGGGAGGGGTTGAGGTGTCCCATGTAGGGCTGAGGCGGTAGGCCGCATCCCCCCACAAGGCAGACGGGCATGTCCACATCCCCGACCCTGATGTGGCGGTTGGGGAAGAAGGTCCCGGTGTGCAGCCTCTGGCACACGGAGGAGTTGCGAAACACCCTGGCGTCGTGTGCCTTGCCGGACCAGCCCACATTAATGTCCGTGAACTGGCCCCAGTGGTCAGACAAGGCCTGCAGGATCACGGCGAAGTAACCCTTGTGGTTAATGTAGAGGGGAGGCCTGGTGTTTTGGGGCACTGATGGGAATGTGCATCCTGTCAATTGCCCCCCCCCCCAGCAGTTGGGGAAGCCGAGGGCGCCGAACCCCGATGACCGTGTCCGGTCAGTGAGCCAGACCACCCTGCGGAGCAGCACCCGGTTCATGGCCATGACCACCTACAGAGAGAGACACCAAACCGCGAATCACTGGGGTGGCTGGCAGTGTTCATTCCCTGGCACTGCCCCGCGCCCACTACCAGAAGCAACGCCCCCCGCTGCGATCCTGGCCACTGCGGGCAGCGTGTAGTACGGCCGGGATAGACCGAACCCTCCCGTGCGGGGCACTTTTGCCTCCTTTCCCCCCCTCCCCATTTTCCCTGGGAAGGCCCATCCCCTACGTGCAGCCCCTCTCGGCCAGTGGCCAGTGAGTGCCATACCTGAATGAGCATTGCTCCGACGGTGAACTGGTTCCCAACGGATTGGTAGCTGTCTGGCACGGAGAGCTTCCACAGGGCGATGGCCACATGCTTCTGGAGGGGGATGGCGGGCCTCATGCGCGTGTCCTATCGCCGCAGAGCAGGGGCAAGCCACTCGCAGAGCTCCACGACGGTGTCCTTCTTCATCCTGAAGTTCTGGGTCCACTGTTGGTCTCCCTAGCATTCCAGGACAATGCGGTCCCACCAGTCCCTGCTGGTGTCCAGACGCCAGATGCGGCGGGGCACGCTGGCATCCGGGCGCTGCTGCGGCTCCTCCACGGCCCCCGGAGGCTTGCAGCAGCAAGTCCAAAAACTGGAGCAGCATGCCCAGGGTGAGCTCTGGCTCCCTGATGCGCACTGCGGCAGCGTCCCCAATGTGAACCACCGACACAGGCAGGCAGAGAGGAAAACACTTTGCGGTCCCGCGGCGAGGTAGGCAAGCAAGTGAAAAAAACTGAGAACTGGCTGTCCGGGGAGGCGGGCTTCCTTAAGCATGAGCCTCAGATCGCAGCCACACAAAGCAACTACTGACCTGATGCCCTGCCAGAACCGCTTTCAGCTGCCCTTATATGCGACCTAGAGTCCAATCAGTGTGGACGCGCTAGTTTGAATGAGCAAAACGCTAATTCGCATTAGTTTTAAGTCGAGATGCGCTAATTCGAATTAGCTTAGTTAGTTAACTAAGTTAGGTCGAATTAGTGCTGTAGTGTAGACATACCCATACTGAGATGAGACTAAGAAGACTGGGATTTTTTTTGTTTGGTTTGGAAAAACATGTTCGCGGCCTAGAGGAGCCTTAATGTGTGAAACAACAGAAAACGGCACTGTTACGCATTCCTACAGTAACGTAATACAGGTTGAGCCGATTAAATTTATAGGGCAGTAGATGTAAAACAAACTATTTTTTTTTCACTGTGGCACTCTTTGCCAGGACCTACTAAGGCCAAAATCATAAGAGGTTTCCAATAAGATTAAAACAAGTTCAAGGCTTTTTAGGTTCATCAATGGCTACTAACCAATGTCTGTGGTCCAGAACATGACGAATGAGTGTAGCTCATGATGATTGCTTCTTCTATTTTTCTGAAGCAGCTGTCATTGCCCCCCCCCCCACACACACACACTTTCACGCTTGCGCCCCTCACATCAGGGCATTCACAGCGAGCTCTCCCCATACCAGACAATGGGGCTCTGCGCCCGATTCTCTGTCACCCCTACAATAGTCTCAAAACTATAGTATCTATGCAGAAAGTGTTCATAATGTGACTGAAAACTTGGTTATTCTCTACTTTATGTAGAGAGCCCTTCTAATAAGCAGTCTCACGCTGAAAACAGAGCTGTCGGTGGCATTTTGGTATCAGTCTATGCTTTTTTTTTTTCAGTATTAGCTCTGTGAATCAGATATAGACAAAGGCAATGTTTTGGAGAAATTGTTTTTAGCAGGTAACTGTAGCCGAAATCTGTTTGTACTGTAAATTTAGTGGAGCTTTCCTTGTGAAGATTCAATAAATTCATTCTTTGCGCGTTGTTTCCTATTGTGTAGAAAGTTTGTTAAAGTTTTTTTTTTTTTAGGCCTTAGAAGCTGTAGCAGAGCTTTGATTTAGATATAGACAGAGGCAGTGTTTGGCTAAACTGGTTTAATCTGGTGATTACATATTAAGTCCGATTGTACTGTACATTGGGTGGCTATTCCCTCACGAAGCTTCTGAAACATAAATTACCTGTAGAAAGTTACGCACTTATGAGCATAGACTTTGACTATACAGTAGAAAGAATTTTTCACAATGGACGCTGAAAGGAAAAAAATTCTGTATTGCTCAGAAAGCGATATTAGCAGAGGGAAAGTTTGTCAGCTGCAGGGAAAAAAATATAACTACGGTGTTTTTTTAACTATACTTTGCATAGAGGTTTCCAAAAAACTCTCCAGGCGGGCTCCGGGGGAAAAAAAAAATCAAAAGTTTTGTAGTTACGGTAAAAACACAACAGTCTGTGGTTTGGTACTAAGAGGCAAAGTCATACTTCTCATAGAGAAAGACACATATGGAGTCTATTTTTTGTGGGAACTATGTTATAGCAGGAAATTATATCTACATCTACACACAATCAGCATGTTCCTTTCACATGGAAAATCCTTGAAGAAATTTTGTCAGAAGTGCCATTACAAATAAATATGGTTTAATTAGCGCCTACCTTGGCTTGTCAAATCATGTTTAGTTGGTATGTAGCCGATGTTCCAGCGCTTTCACAAGGCACGTGTGGAAAGCAACTGAGAAACTCAATGGTGCTGTGCTCTGAGAATAGAATTTTACTGTGATCTAGACTCACTAGTAGCATTCGTCGTAACATGAGTTGAAATGGAAATTCCAGTAATGTCACAAATCACAGCAGTAGTACAGCTTTTGTCCGCGTGATTTCTTCGAGAGTGTTTCAAATCCGAAAAAAAGTTGCTCGGAATAAGTAGTTTTTAGGAAATGCGTCAAAAAAGCCTGTTGAGAGTGCTGGAAAATGCTATTTGTCACTCAAAAAAAATTCCATAATTCTGATTCTGAGGTACACGCAACAGCTGTGTTAAACGTAAGAGTCTATGCTCAACGTACTGCTTAGAAAACACCGCGATAAATGGCCCGTCATTCTGCATACGTTTCTTCCATTAATTTTTCACACCACTGCTGCAGAAAATTGTAGGTAGGGCAGCAACCTACTGAATCATGACGCACATACCATGCATGAGTTCGTTATACCACAACCAAACCGAGAAAGCGCTATCCTGCGTTTGCGCCACATACGAGCCATGGGTGACTTAATGGTTTAATCACGCAGCAACCGGCATTTGTTGCGGAGAAAAATGGGCCCCAGGACTAACGTGGTCCAGGCACATACAAAATCTGTATAGCGTCCAGTGAGTGCCTCATAAACTCTAACAATGGGGAAGTCGGATAACTAAATGGAAGACGTCGAAAAAAGGGTGCCCTGTGGCGGGGACTGGGCAATTCTGCGTACTCACAAATCGAAATGTTTTCCACTATGACGCCTTGGCGAGTGCGGTCCCAGATCCATATTTCTGCTTTATTCCAAACAATTTACCTGATTTGATTCAAGTAACCTCTCCTAATCACAGTTGCACGCCCAAACAGTAATCGGAGCCATCCTTTTATTATCAGGAGTTAGTGGTCCAGAGTTCCTCCTAGGACTAAATTTAAAAAACTGGCCCGGAAACCGCCGCAGGTATCCAGGTCACTAAGGGTATGACCGAGACCTGACAAGCAGCTTATTAGAGTATCTAGTCTAGTGTAGTCTACCTATTCAAAAAAAAAGTCCAGGGACTTTTATTTTTCTAGCCATCGGAACAGGACGCGCGTTGGCTGTACTGTAACATCCATTTATTAAAAAGCTGTGGCTTTATACATGTAAATTTCCATGTCAGTCTGGTTGGTGGGTTTTTTTTTCTTTTTTCTTTTTTGGTTTGGTTTGGTTTGGTTTGGTTTTTTTTTGGCAGTTTCATTCTGTAAGCATTCAGCCTCAGGAGGTATTGCCCTTTGCTGACAATTCTCAGACTTCTCAGCGTTGTCGCTCACTCTTATTAGCCGTCTCTGCCTGTCTCCAGGGACATGAACCTTGTCAATACTGCTAATTCAATTCCTGGTCACCTAGCATGCCTATTTCCTGTTATCTTGAAGAGGCCCACTGCATTCACACCAAACAATTTTACAGCTTTTTCAAACAAGTTGAATAGTTATTAAAGAAAAACTGAAACGAAAGAACGCTTCGACAACATAGCTTGTTATACAGAAAAGGGGTACAATTTACTTGTTCATTCTAACAGATGCCTTACAGAGAAACAGGGCGAAGTATACACTTATTAGGCAGCATAATTATGTTATCACCAAAACGAAAAGCTACATTGGTCCCCCTTATAAATGTACATATAAATTTAAGGTAGCGGTGCAAGGGGGGGGAGATCAGATCGTAATTTAATCAGGTTTACCTGAAATGTTGATTTGGTCAATTTGTTCACAGTTGAGGACAGCCTTACTTGGTTCAATTAACACCTAGTGCTAAACAAAACTAATAAAATATTGTATTTATCCTTTGGGGCTGTAACATATAGCCATGCTAAGTTTCAAGACCTACTCATTTTTGTCATAGATGCTAATTTAAGGCTACAGCTATAGCTTTTTGTAGCAAAATAAAGTCAAATGTTTTGTTAGCGCGATGCTCAAGTGTCCAATACCCACCTAACCCCTTTTTACTGTCATGCCACTTCTTTAGTAGCAGGTTTACCTGCATGGGGACTTGCCTGTACTGCCCTGTACAGTAGTGAGGGCAGCCTTAAACTTCCAATAGTATACATCGGGTAGGCGTGCCGGAAAAAGGGTGAAAACATGCCAATTAATACCGGAACGGGCTGGAGCTGCCTCTCTCTCTGGCGGAGTTCTTGGAAGCCCTCCGTCTCATGCCCACCAATAAATCCCCGGGCATGGACGTGCTGACCGTGGCGTTTTACCGCATGCTCTGGGTCGTCGTCGGGTTTATCTCGAGAGTGTCCTCTGAGAGGGTGCACCCTGCCCACCCCTCACCCCGCAGCCCTCCCGCTCACTCCATTGGCCTTCAGCCCCGCGTACCTTCCCGACCGCCTCCCCCTCATCACCCAAGCTGGCTGCACGCGTTGCAGCCGGGCCCCTTCCGAACTGCACCAAAAAGTCACCTGTACACGCTTGTGCTTCACATGCGCCACTTCCCCACCCTCATGTCCCGCTCAGACACCGCCCTGTTTCAGAGGGTAGGAGGGAGCCCAGAGCAGCCCAGATTTCAGGCCCTAGCCTCCATCCATGTCTCTTGCTGGCTTGCTTTCTTCTCCCAGCTCACTTTCTTCGAAGTCTCACCCTCCATGCTCACGGTGACTGAAGGGGGCTTTTTGGGGTGGGGTTGGGGGGCTGCCCCCAGAAGACACATGCTTAATCAAGGCTTCCCGGTAAAAAGGAACGTACTCTTTCCCTGCTCAATCAATTGAGCAATCATTTCCTTTCAGTCTCATTGAAGAGCTCAGCTCTGTCATGTGACTTTTAAATAATGAAACGGTCTTTTTGTGATAAGCCTTCTTGAGTGGCTTCTTCTTTTGCCACGTAATTTAGACATCCGCGAATCTTCCAGTGAGTAATTCTGGTCCAAATTAAAATTCTCGAACCCTCCAGTTCCGATCCCAAAAGTCCCAGGGGGCTTCAGACCTTACTAGCTAGCGGTAGAGGACTTAGAGACAGATGATTATAGAAACCCAGCAATCGCATCCTCAATTTTTTTTTCTTTCTTAGCCACAGGAAATAGTGAGGGAAAAGATATACTTAAACCCTAACTGACCGATAGCTTATTTAATCAGGATTGGATCGTGCGCAAAACGGACGTGAATAAACCAGATACTGGTGTTGTGGGGTGATCAGTGGCTTTGTGAGAATTTGTTACTGGGCACGCTATTTTATATCTGTCCTAACGCCTAATACCGCATAAAGAGCGCTTAATTACGGACTCTGTTTGAAAAGTAACATGCTTCGTAAAAAGCCCTCAGCTTCGCAGTACACATCCAGTAACGAAAATAACAGATTTTGCTGAAAAAAAGTCGCCAAATGAGGGATCATGCAGTTCTTGTGACAATTTGCTACTCAGAGACAATCAAAGCTTTAATTTTTCTCTATGTATGACTAGCCCAAATAAACCTTGTCGTTGAACAGCGTTATTGTGGTCTTTGCAACCTCAGGCAGCTTTTTCACACATTTCTGAGGCAATACAAGAAATGGCGTGAAAAACCGTCTCGAAAGCAGAAGTGCGATAGGGGAATGTTGAATGACGTCTTTCTAGCTAGTCACAGATTTTTTTTAAGTCCCATAGACGCCAGATCCAAGATCAATGAGCCCTGGGAAAGGAGACTGGATCTGTGGATGACTTGGGAGTCAGCAGCAAAGGCCTGCTTTGGGAAGCCCCCCCCTCTTTGGAGGTGAATGTGGCAGCATTGAGATACCACCCAGAAGCAGGCGCCACAGACACTAACTGCAGCGTCATGGGACGGCTCTCACAAATTTTTTTCACATGCATAAGATGCTAGACCGGGCGGGGGGGGGGCATATTTGCCCCCGGGAGAAAAATAATATAAAATTTAGTTAAAAATAGATGTCACACATTTTTTAAAAGGAATACCTTATCTCCTGCCTTTTGTCTATTTTTGTCTCGTTAGGCCTCCAGTTAAAATTTTCAAAAGCACTTGAGGGACTAAAGTCATTTTTGAAAATTGGACTTGGAAATCTAAGCTCAGATTTTTCAAAGGTAATTAAGCTCCTAAAGAGACAGTTGCCAACTCGGATCTTCAAAGATCTGTACACACCTTTGAAAATCTGGTCATAAGTGTCCTAGTCAGTTCTGAATGTGACATGTAGGAGCCCAGTCCTAATTCCTTCAGGCTTTTTTTTTTTTTTTTTAATTTGAACATTTATCTACACTTTAATTTGAGCAGTTATCTACACTAATTCCCCTCCTTTCTCTTTCACTATCCAATAAATGCATGGATCAAACTGCATGGTGCTTTGTGAATATGCTGACTTGAGAGTGGAAAGATTTCATATTGTCATGTATGATTCCTGGTAACCCAGCTCAAATATCAAAAACTAGGTTGATACCTGTTCATATCAGGAGGTGTTGAATTCAGTTCACCATTTGCAGTATCTCATTAGGATGTTTAGTGGAGAAGATGTTGTTGTTGTTTTTATGTATACTGTGGGCAAAGCATGGGCTCACAAGAATTCCTCCATTGTTTTACCATGAGTCTCAAAACATTTGGTGTTTTTCTAAAGGCCTGGAGTCAATTGATTATGTAGGAATCTCAGCTTTCATTTAAAAAAAAGCTCTCTATACTTCTGGGCCTTACAGCTAAGGAGGAAAGCTTTAAAACCTGAATCCTAAATACTCAAGAAACAAAAGGCCAATAAAAAGCCAACATGTTTTATTTTTAAAAGAGTCTTATGATTTGTAGACCATTCTCATAACTTTGTGTAGGCGTTCCTTGTGATTTTTTGGGTTGGCAATACTGCTCTTTGATTCATGAATTTAGAGCGGTCTCTCTCCCTTCAGTTTACCTTTCCACCCTCTTTTTTGTCACAGGTCATCAGACAATCATAGAGACAATGGACAGTGGGGTGAGTCCATGACTCTGGTTAATGACTGGTCAGGGTGCCTAACTATTATCAGCCAGTGGTCTGAATGAGCTATCTACTGCCATCTGTCAATCAACTATAGGAAAAGGCTTCACTCGACCTTATTTATATAGACAACCTACTTTGCCACAGAGATCAGTAGACACACTTGCTGTGTCAAGGTGATCAATTTTGGCTCTTTTGGGTTGAAATCCACTTAAGACTTAGAGCTGGGTGAATGAAATGTTGTTATCCATATTGTATGATTAAAAGGTAAAAGACCTGAACTTAATATGACCTGGCTTAGGGTCTACCATAACGTGAACACTAAGCAGAGGATAGTGAGTCACAGCTAACTGAAAGTCACAGAAGATGGAAACAGGTTTTAGTTCTGGTGATGTAGAGTTTATTTGGGAGTCCTCAATTATATCTGACACTTTACATCCCAGTGTTTAAAGGCAGAGCTGACTAGAATCAAGTGAGAGTCCTTGACTTGTCTCAGTGATCGCTTGAGAAAAAAAATCAGTGATAAAATCTTGTGTAGGCTGACCTTGGACTCAACATGCAGGCAATGTGTTGAAGGGCAGTGAAAAGGAGGCAGTATTGGTGAGGTACCATATTACCTAGTGAAATCATTGATGCTGACATCACTAAGGCCTGGAATTTGACCACAGAACTGACACTTTCTTAACAAAGCCTCCATTTTTGCTATTTAAAAAGTAAATCAATGTAACAGAAAACTGCAACGCTCTCTGGTAACTTTTTAAAAATCAAACTTTAAACTTTATTGAAAAAATTGGATAGTTTGCAATTGAAAATATTTGACCAACTGATTTAATTGTATGTAAAATTTCGCATACTAAAGGATGGCATTTTTTTTTGGAAAATGATCAGTTATAGTGATATACATTTTGAGCAGATCTACTTCTGATGTGATAGTTGTGTGTGGTTGTGGTTTGTTGTGTGGGTGGGCTTTTTTTTTTTTTTAAGCAACAAAAAATCCTGGGTGAGGTATGAATTGGGCCTCGCACTTCCTAAAGACGGCCCTGCATGCCCGTCCTCCAGAGACACGACACCCACCTGCAGTCCACCATCTCCCTGGTGAAGTGGCTCGGAGGGAGAGGGGGGGCCCTCCTTATGGCACTCTCGGGCTGTAGTCTCTGCAAGGTGTGGGAAGTCATGGTTAAGGGGGTTCCTCAGGAAAATGCGGCTGTGGGGGGCATAATGGGGGGAAGCCTCATATCGTGGGGGGTTGTAGTGTCCCGCCTAAACACAGCCCTACTTCCGGGGGGAGCCGCCTCATAGGGGGTGGCTCCTAGGGTGTTTCTGGGCAGGAGATAGTTGGGGGCGGGCACCTCCCAAGTGCTCCGGCACTCCCGCTCTAATTTTCTGTTTTGTGTGTTTCTTGGTTGCCTTATGTAGGATGTGAGGGCCATCAACTTGATTCTGATGCAGAGGGAAGAAATTGATTTTTTTTTAGCAGTAGCTGAGCTGTTTGCACCCAGGGCCATTCGAAAACTGTGACTAGCTGTATACAACAGTCCACTATATCAGTTTCCCTTATGTCAGGCAGGTTTTTTCACACGTTTCTGAGGCAGTACAAGAAATGGCTTGAAAAAGCGACTTGGAAGCAGACGTGCTTTAGGGGAATGTTGAATTAAGTGTTTCTAGCTAGTCTCAGGTTTTAAGTCCCATGGAGGCAAACACCGTAGATTTTGCAAAATGTGTCTGCAAATGAGGAATCAAGCACCTCTTGTGAAAATTTTCTTATCAGAGCCAATGACGGATTTCATGTCTCTCCATGTATGACTGTCCCAACCAAATCATGTAGGTAAACAGAATTGTTGCATTCCAGAAAACGGTGCAAAGGAAACGAGGTTGGGAATTACCTTAAAAAGGTACTTGAAATAAGAGGTTAAATTATAGAGTGTTCATAAGGTTCGAATGTTGCGTTGGCTTGTGTTTGTATGAAGCTCTAACACAGTGTCAGTACTCGTCAAAAGTTGCAAGAATTCTAAGACGAATTCACTGTACGGATTTTCAAAAAGGGAATGTTAAACCTAACTACCACCTAGTGCTAAAGTTTCCGAACTTCAGACTTCTGAAATTGCTTTGATTTCAGCCCTTGTGTAGAAAGTTTACTAACGCTGTGATAATGACATGCTAGAGTGAAAGTTTTTTCTCTCGCTCTCCTATTGCCATGTGTAGGAAAACTTTCACAGAGATAATAGTGACACAGGGTTTTGTAGGCACTATATAAGCCCTTTCAAAAAAAAAAAAAAACCCAACACTATCATGCGCTGCGGCAGAACCTCACTAATGAGAACTGTAGGTTGACTAAAAGGACTTCCTTAAAAAAACTCTTCGTACTCTGCGATTTACCTGTAGAATTTACGGATATATTGATGTACTTTGAGTACAGATTGTTGTATGTATCTTCGAATAATTATCACGGTTGCATAAAATTTTAATTTTCTGCAGCAGTGGTGTGAAAAATTAATGGAAGAAACGTATGCAGAATGACGGGCCATTTATCGCGGTGTTTTCTAAGCAGTACGTTGAGCATAGACTCTTACGTTTAACACAGCTGTTGCGTGTACCTCAGAATCAGAATTATGGAATTTTTTTTGAGTGACAAATAGCATTTTCCAGCACTCTCAACAGGCTTTTTTGACGCATTTCCTAAAAACTACTTATTCCGAGCAACTTTTTTTCGGATTTGAAACACTCTCGAAGAAATCACGCGGACAAAAGCTGTACTACTGCTGTGATTTGTGACATTACTGGAATTTCCATTTCAACTCATGTTACGACGAATGCTACTAGTGAGTCTAGATCACAGTAAAATTCTATTCTCAGAGCACAGCACCATTGAGTTTCTCAGTTGCTTTCCACACGTGCCTTGTGAAAGCGCTGGAACATCGACATACCAACTAAACATGATTTGACAAGCCAAGGTAGGCGCTAATTAAACCATATTTATTTGTAATGGCACTTCTGACAAAATTTCTTCAAGGATTTTCCATGTGAAAGGAACATGCTGATTGTGTGTAGATGTAGATATAATTTCCTGCTATAACATAGTTCCCACAAAAAATAGACTCCATATGTGTCTTTCTCTATGAGAAGTATGACTTTGCCTCTTAGTACCAAACCACAGACTGTTGTGTTTTTACCGTAACTACAAAACTTTTGATTTTTTTCCCCAGCCCGCCTGGAGAGTTTTTGGAAACCTCTATGCAAAGTATAGTTAAAAACACCGTAGTTATATTTTTCCTGCAGCTGACAAACTTTCCCTCTGCTAATATCGCTTTCTGAGCAATACAGAATTTTTTTCCTTTCAGCGTCCATTGTGAAAAATTCTTTCTACTGTATAGTCAAAGTCTATGCTCATAAGTGCGTAACTTTCTACAGGTAATTTATGTTTCAGAAGCTTCGTGAGGGAATAGCCACCCAATGTACAGTACAATCGGACTTAATATGTAATCACCAGATTAAACCAGTTTAGCCAAACACTGCCTCTGTCTATATCTAAATCAAAGCTCTGCTACAGCTTCTAAGGCCTAAAAAAAAAAAAAAAAACTTTAACAAACTTTCTACACAATAGGAAACAACGCGCAAAGAATGAATTTATTGAATCTTCACAAGGAAAGCTCCACTAAATTTACAGTACAAACAGATTTCGGCTACAGTTACCTGCTAAAAACAATTTCTCCAAAACATTGCCTTTGTCTATATCTGATTCACAGAGCTAATACTGAAAAAAAAAAAAAAGCATAGACTGATACCAAAATGCCACCGACAGCTCTGTTTTCAGCGTGAGACTGCTTATTAGAAGGGCTCTCTACATAAAGTAGAGAATAACCGAAGTTTTCAGTCACATTATGAACACTTTCTGCATAGATACTATAGTTTTGAGACTATTGTAGGGGTGACAGAGAATCGGGCGCAGAGCCCCATTGTCTGGTATGGGGAGAGCTCGCTGTGAATGCCCTGATGTGAGGGGCGCAAGCGTGAAAGTGTGTGTGTGTGGGGCAATGACAGCTGCTTCAGAAAAATAGAAGAAGCAATCATCATGAGCTACACTCATTCGTCATGTTCTGGACCACAGACATTGGTTAGTAGCCATTGATGAACCTAAAAAGCCTTGAACTTGTTTTAATCTTATTGGAAACCTCTTATGATTTTGGCCTTAGTAGGTCCTGGCAAAGAGTGCCACAGTGAAAAAAAAATAGTTTGTTTTACATCTACTGCCCTATAAATTTAATCGGCTCAACCTGTATTACGTTACTGTAGGAATGCGTAACAGTGCCGTTTTCTGTTGTTTCACACATTAAGGCTCCTCTAGGCCGCGAACATGTTTTTCCAAACCAAACAAAAAAAAAAAAAATCCCAGTCTTCTTAGTCTCATCTCAGTATGGGTATGTCTACACTACAGCACTAATTCGACCTAACTTAGTTAACTAACTAAGCTAATTCGAATTAGCGCATCTCGACTTAAAAACTAATGCGAATTAGCGTTTTGCTCATTCAAACTAGCGCGTCCACACTGATTGGACTCTAGGTCGCATATAAGGGCAGCTGAAAGCGGTTCTGGCAGGGCATCAGGTCAGTAGTTGCTTTGTGTGGCTGCGATCTGAGGCTCATGCTTAAGGGGAAGCCCGCCTCCCCCCCCCCCGGACAGCCAGTTCTCAGTTTTTTTCACTTGCTTGCCTACCTCGCCGCGGGACCGCAAAGTGTTTTCCTCTCTGCCTGCCTGTGTCGGTGGTTCACATTGGGGACGCTGCCGCAGTGCGCATCAGGGAGCCAGAGCTCACCCTGGGCATGCTGCTCCAGTTTTTGGACTTGCTGCTGCAAGCCTCCGGGGCCGTGGAGGAGCGCAGCGCCCGGATGCCAGCGTGCCCGCCGCATCTGGCGCCTGGACACCAGCAGGGACTGGTGGGACCGCATTGTCCTGGAATGCTAGGGAGACCAACAGTGGACCCAGAACTTCAGGATGAAGAAGGACACGTCGTGGAGCTCTGCGAGTGGCTTGCCCCTGCTCTGCGGCGATAGGACACGCGCATGAGGCCCGCCATCCTCCAGAAGCATGTGGCCATCGCCTGTGGAAGCTCTCCGTGCCAGACAGCTACCAATCCGTTGGGAACCAGTTCACCGTCGGAGCAATGCTCATTCAGGTATGGCACTCACTGGCCACTGGCCGAGAGGGGCTGCACGGAGGGGATGGGCCTTCCCAGGGAAAATGGGGGGGGGGGAGGAGGGAAAAGTGCCCCGCATGGGAGTGTTCGGCCTGTCCCGGCCGTACTACACGCTGCCCGCAGTGGCCAGGATCGTAGCGGGGGGGGGGGTTGCTTCTGGGAGTGGGCGCGGGGCAGTGCCAGGGAATGAACACTCCCAGCCACCCGGGCACCCCAGTGATTCGCGGTTTGGTGTGTCTCGCTGTAGGTGGTCAAGGCCATGAACCGGGTGCTGCCTGCAGGGTGGTCTGCCTCTCTGACCGGACACGGTCATCAGGGTTCGGCGCCCTCGGCTTCCCCAACTGCCGGGGAATTGACAGGACGCACATTCCCATCAGTGCCCCAAAACACCAGGCCTCCCCTCTACATTAACTGCAAGGGTTACTTCGCCGTGATCCTGCAAGCCTTGTCTGACCACTGGGGCCAGTTCACGGACATTAATGTGGGCTGATCCGGCAAGGCACACGACGCCAGGGTGTTTCGCAACTCCTCCGTGTGCCAGAGGCTGCACACCGGGACCTTCTTCCCCAACCGCCACATCAGGGTCGGGGACGTGGACATGCCCATCTGCCTTGTGGGGGGATGCGGCCTACCACCTCAGCCCTACATGGGACACCTCAACCCCTCCCGGCAAGCCTTCAATGCAAGGCTCACCAGGGCCCGCATTGTGGTCGGGGTGGGGGAGGGCCCTTCGGGCAACTGAAAGAACACTTTAGGTGCCTCCCCACCCGCCTCGACCTCACCGAGCACAATATCCATCCCATGGTGGCGGCATGTTGTGTGCTGCACAATTTATGTGAGCGGAAGGGGGAGCCTTTCCTGCCAGGCTGGATGGTTGAGGCTGACCTCATGGCTGGCCAGTACACGCAACCCCCACAACGCTGCCGTCCGGGAGGCCCAGCGGGGGGGGGAGGGCCTCCAGATCCGGGAAGCCCTTGCGGGAGAGCTTCCAGGTGCAGGAGGACTGAACTCTCCCTGCATGCCCCACTTTGTCCTTCTTCCACCTTCCCCTCCTTCCCCTCCCTAACGCCCCCTTCCTAATGGCAAATAAAGACACCTGTTTTGGCAACAAAAAAAATCTCTTTTATTTTACATAACTGGGGTGGAGGGAGGAAGGAATGAAGGTGGGAGGGAAACCTGGGAGGAAGGGAAGGGAAAGCTCAGGGCTCGGGGTCCGGCTGGCTCTCCCGTCTCGCAGCACTGTGCGAGTGCGAGGCCGGGAGTAGATGTGGAGGGATGTGGGGGGGTGCAGAGGAAGCAGGAGGGGGAGCACAGGTGGGAGGAGGAGCGAGAGCTGGGGCCACCACAGGGGCTAGAGCAGGAGGAGGCAGAAACCTATCCACCAAGGTCTGGAGGTGGCCTCTGAGGGCACGGCCCTGCTCCTCCTGTGCCTCCAAGCTCCGCTGCTGCAGCCACAGGTCCTCCTGGACCCAGTAGCTACCGCCGCTGATAGTCCTCCAGGTTGCGGGTGCGCCTGCTAGCCTGGGTGCGGGTGGCTGTTGCAGGCAGAGTGGCACGCCCTCCAGTCTCAGGTGGTGAAACAAGAGCAGTGGTCAGTTCTCCCTGGGGATACAGTGGGTGAAACCCAGCCCCCGCCGCTGCAAGGCAAGGTTGGCGTGTGGGGAATGGGCCAGGGCCCGCTGCATGACACCTAGTTGCTGCTCCATGGTGGGCAAGGCCCAGGCGCACGGTCCCTGGGCTCCCTCTCCCGGCCCCCCCCCATACACATAAGGGGAGCATGATGGCACTCATATGTGGAGCCCTCCCCGGCCTCGGACGACACAGACGATGTGCTCTGTGGGATGCCTCGGGGATCCTGGTACTGGGATCCTGCAGTACCCTGCAGGCACCTGGCTCTAGGCATCCTCCTCCTCCTCCTCTGTGTCAGGGACGGGGCTCCCTCTACCCCGGGGTTGATCACCACCTGGGGGACGTGGACTGCGTGAGCCCCCAGGATGCGGTCCAGGGACTCATAATGAAGGCATGCCTCCCGGTCGGCCCCTGGCTGGGATGCCCTAGAGTAGGCCTGCCGCAGGGCCTTCAGTTTGCAGCAGACCTGCTCCGGGGTCTGCATGTGGCCTCTGGTGGCCATGCTGGCAGCCATACAGCTGTAGACGGCTGCGTTCCTGTGCCTAGTGCGGAGATTGTGGACGTTGGCGACCTCCCCCCAAACCTCAATGAGGACCACGATCTCTGCACTAGACCAGGCGGGCGCCCACCTCTTGCGCCCCCGGGCAGGCTCCTGGGAGCCGCCAGCCTGGTCTTGGGAAGAGGTGGAGCGCTGGGTGGCAGCGGGTGGCTGGCTCATCTTGTGCCAGGTGCAGGGTCTGCTGGCTGGGTGCTGGCAGGCTTGCAACTGGCACAAGCACTGTAGCCAGACCGTGGCCCTTTAAGGGCTCTGGGGCTGGGAGGGGGGCAGAAGAGTTTCCCTGGTTTGGCCCAGAGTGGCCACCAGGGAAGGGCTAGCCTCCAGCTAGTTCAAATGAAGTGGCTACACAGCCCTTAATTCAAACTACTTAATTCGAGCTAGGCTTTACTACTCATAGTATGAGGTTTTCCTAGTTAGAATTAAGCGCACCGCTATTTTGAATTATAATGCATGTATAGCTGCTATGAAAGATAATTCAAACTAACGGCTGTTAGTTCGAATTAACTTTGTAGTATAGACATACCCTAAAAGAGTATCATAAGGAAGGGGAAGAAAAATTGTTCTGCTTGGCCTCTGAGGTTAGGATGAGAAGCAATGGGCTTAAAGTGCAAATGTTTAAGACCAGGTTAGACAGACACCTGTCAGGGATGAGCTAGGGCAACTCAACTTTGGAAGCCCCAGGGGCCACACTGATACTTACAGAACATGCTGAGTGACTCAACTTAAGTGTGGTTGCATATGCAAGCAAATATATACAAATAGCTTCTCTCACACTGACAGGCATGAATACAAAGATTAAGGCAAGACTACACAACACACAGAACCCATTTAAGTCAGTTCTGCTGCTATTAATAAAATGCAATATTTACCTGACAGCATTTTTCATGTGACAGCACTTTTCACGAGCAATGACAGTTCAAGAATTTAACTACTAAAACACATATCAAGAGAAGATCATGACACTGACTAATTTTTGGTTTTGGCTCCCATGCGCCGGCCACATGTTGATCCCCACATAAACCCAAACTGCACCACGGGGCGCAAACAAACTGGCCGTGGGCAGCATACCAAGTTATTAATAAATATTTTATAAACCTTTACCTTTTTTCTCTGCTGTCATGTCTCCTCTCCTTCTTCCATCATCTCCTGGTGCCTGCTGCCCCAACTCCACCCGCCTTTGCTGTCCTGACTCCTGCCCTTCTCACTGCCCTCAGTGACCTGCCCCCCCTCCACCAGCCTTTCTCTCCCCTCTGTGCCCACTCCTCCAGTAGCCCCACTCTGATCATGTGAGCTACCCCTCTTCTAACACCTCCCTCTACACACCTGGCCTGCCTCTCCTCTCGTGCTAGTCCCTCCCCTGCAGGTGTCTGCCCTTCTGCTTCACCCCAGAATCCCTTGGCACCTGCACCTTCCCTTAGCCCTGCACCCTCCTGGTGCCTCCCCCTTCCCTCACTGCCATTGCCTCCTTTGCCCTCTTTTTCCCCTCACCACTCTCTGCCCCCATTCCGCGCCTGCCCTTCACCCAGCACCTCCCCTTCTAGCCCCCCCAATGCCCTTCCACTCTCCTCTCCTCTCCCAGCATCACCCTGCCCCGCTCCCACTGACACCTCCCCTCCTGCCCTTGCCCTCATTGTCTGCACTTGGCCCCCTGGCATTTGTCTCTCCTCCACCCTGTCTCTTGATGCCTTCCCCTTTCTTCCCCCTCTGCACAAGCCTCTTCCAAACCTCCCCCCCCCACCCTCCGGGCTGCGATGGCCGAAATCAACTTTTGACACCAAAAATGCTGACCCGGGCCACAGAGGCCGAAATCGACCTCTGGATCCTGAAACCCCCCCCCCTCCGGGCCGTGGTAGCCGAAATCGACTTTTGATGCCACTAACAACGACTTGGGGCACGGAGGCCGAAATCGACCTCCGGAGCCAGAAAACACCCCCCCAGGCCGCGCTGGCTGAAATCGACTTTTCAAGCTGTAAACACCGACCCGGGCCGCGGCGCCCGAAATCGACCTAAGGATCCTGAAAACGCCCCCCCCCGGGCCACGAAGGCCGAAATCGACGTTTGACGCCACAAACACCGACCCGGGCCGCGGAGGCCGAAATCGATCACCGGAGCCCAAAACGACCCCCCCGGGCCGCGATGGCCGAAATTGAATTTTGACGCCGATAACAACGACTTGGGGAACGGAGGCCAAAATCGACCTTCCGAGCCCCAAAAACGCCCCTGGACCGCGATGGCCGAAATTCACTTTTTGAAGCCGAAAATGCTGACCAGGGCTGCAGAAGCCGAAATTGACCTCCCGATCCCGAAAACGCCCCTCCGGGCCGCGATGGCTGAAATCGAGTTTTGACGCCGAAAATGCCGACCCGGGCCGCGGAGGCCAAAATCGATCTCCGGAGCTCGAAAACGCCCCGCCCGGGCCTCGATGGCCGAAATCGACTTTAGACGACGAAAACGCCGAACCGGTATGCGGAGGCAGAAATCGATCTCCGGAGCCCGAAAACGCCTCCTTGGGCCATGATGGCCGAAATCGACTTTTGACACCGAAAATGCCCCTCCCCAGGGCCGTGATGGCAGAAATCGACTTTAGACACCGAAAAAGGCGAACCAGGCCGCGGAGGCCAAAATCGTCCTCCCGATCCCGAAAACCTCCCCCCGCGTTGGCCAAAATTGACTTTTGATGCCAGAAACGCCGACCCAGGCCGCGGAGGCCGAAATCTATCTCCAGAGACCGAAAACGCCCCCCCGTGTCGCGATGACCGAAATTGACTTTTGACGCCAAAAACAACGACCTGGGGCATGAAGGCCAAAATCGAACTCCGGAGTCCGAAAGCGCCCACACCGGGCCGCAATGGCCGAAATCAAGTTTTGACGCCGAAAACAACGACCCGGGACACGGAGGCCGAAATCGACCTCCGGGGCCCGAAAATGCCCCCCCCCCGGCCGCGATGCCCGAAATTGGCTTTTGATGCCGGAAACGCCGAACCGGGCCGCGGAGGCTGAAATCGGCCTCTGGGGCCCGAAAACTCCCCCCCGGCAGGGCCGCAGAGGCCAAAATCAACCAAAGGAGCCTGAAAACGCCCCCCCGGGCCACGATGGCCGAAATCCACGTTTGACGCTGGAAACGCCGAACCAGGCCGCTGAGGTTGAAATCGACCTCCGGAGCCCAAAAACGCCCCCCCTGGGCCGCTGAGGTTGAAATCGACCTCTGGAGCCCAAAAACGCCCCCCTGGGCCACGATGGACGAAATTGATGTTTGATGCCGAAAACGCCCCCCACCGGGCCACAATGGCAGAAATTGACTTTAGACGCTGAAAAAGGCGAACCAGGCCGCGGAGGCCGAAATTGTCCTCCGGATCCCGAAAACGCTCACCGGGCCACGATGGCAGAAATCGGCACGGAAGTCAAAAGGTCGACCGGGCCGTGGAGGCTCAAATCGACCTCCGAGCCCAAAACGCGCCCCGGGCCGCGATGGTGAAATCGACTTCAGGCCCTGAAAAGAGCGACCCACGCTGCGGAGGCCGAAATTGACCTCCGGAGCCTGAAAACACCCCCTCCGGACTGCGAAGGCCGAAATCAACTTTTGACGCCGAAAACAACGACCCGACGCATGGAGGCCGAAATCGACCTCCGGAGCCCGAAAACGCCCCCCCGGGCCGCGATGGCCAAAATCGATTTTTTACGCCGAAAATGCCGACCCGGGCCGCGGTGGCCGAAATAGACCGCCGGAGCCCGAAAACGCCCACCGAGGCCGCGATGGCCAAAATCGAATTTTGACGCCAAAACGCCGACACTGGAAGCGGAGGCCTAAATCGACCTCCGGAGCCCGAAACGCCGGCCGCGCGATGGCCAAAATCGATTTTTTACGCCGAAAATGCCGACCCGGGCCGCGGTGGCCGAAATAGACCGCCGGAGCCCGAAAACGCCCACCGAGGCCGCGATGGCCAAAATCGAATTTTGACGCCGAAAACGCCGACACTGGAAGCGGAGGCCTAAATCGACCTCCGGAGCCCGAAAACGCCCCCCCGGGCCGTGATGGGCGAAATCGACTTTTGACGCCGAATTCGCTGACCCGGGCCGCGGTGGCCGAAATAGACCTCCGGAGCCTGAAAACCGCACCCCCGGGCTGCGAAGGCTGAAATCGACTTTTGACGCCGAAAACAATGACCCGGGGCACGAAGGCCAAAATCGACCTCCGGGGATCACGAAAACCCCCCCGCGGGCCGCGAAGGCAGAAATTGACTTTTCAAGCCAAAAACGCCGACCCGGGCTGCGGAGGCCGAAATCGACTTTTGAAGCTGCAAACACTGACCTGGGCCGCGGTGGCCGAAATAGGCTGCCGGATCCCGAAAACGCCCCTCTGGGCCACGATGGCCGAAATCGACTTTTTACGCCGAAAATGCTGACCCGGGCCGCGGAGTCTGAAATCGGCGTAAGGAGCCACGCCCACCGGCCGCGATGGCCAAAATCGACTTTGAAGCCGGAACGCCCCGGGCCGCAATGGCGAAATCGACTTTTGATGCGAAAAGGTAGACCGGGCGTGAAAGCCGAAATCGACCTCCGGAGCCTGAAAACCGCCCCGGCTGCGAAGGCTGAAATTGACTTTGACGAAAACAATGACCGGGCACGGCGAAATCGACCTCCGGGTCACGAAACCCCGCGGGCCGCGAAGGCAGAAATTGACTTTTCAAGCCGAAAATGCCGACCCGGGCTGCGGAGGCCGAAATCGACTTTTGAAGCCGAAAATGCCAACAGGGGCCATGAAGGCCAAAATCGACGCCCGTAGCCTGAACCTGAATGTCCCCGGCCGCGATGGCTGAAATCGACTTTTGAAGCCAAACGCCCGACCTGGGCCATGGAGGCTGAAATCGAATTTTGAAGCCGAAAATGCAAAACTGGGCCGCGGAGGCCAAAATTGACCTCCGGAGCCCTAAAACCCCAACCCCGTGCCGCGATGGCAGAAATCGACTTTTGACGCCGGAAACGCCGAACCGGGCCGCGGAGGCTGAAATCGACCTCCGGAGCCCGAAAACTCCCCCCTGGCAGGGCCGCAGAGGCCAAAATCAACCAAAGGAGCCTGAAAACGCCCCCCCGGGCCACGATGGCCGAAATCCACGTTTGACGCCGGAAACGCCGAACCGGGCCGCTGAGGTTGAAATCGACCTCCGGAGCCCAAAACCGCCCCCCTGGGCCGCGATGGACAAAATTGATGTTTGACGCCAAAAACGCCCCCCACCGGGCCACAATGGCCAAAATTGACTTTTGATGCCGAAAATGCCGACCCAGGCCGCGGAGGCCGAAGCGGGCTGCGGAGGCCAAAATCGACCTCCGGAACCCTAAAAAGCCCCCCGGGGCCGCGATGGCCGAAATCAACTTTTGACGCCGAAAACAATGACCCGGGGCCGAAATCGATCTCCAGAGCCTGAAAACGACCCCCCCCAGCCGCGATGGCAGAAATCGACTTTTGAAGTGGAAAAGGTCGACCCGGGCCATGGAGGCCCAAATCGACCTACGGAGCCCGAAAACGCCCATCCGGGACGCGATGACCAAAATCGACTTTTGAAGCCAAAAACGCCGACCTGGGCCGCGGTGGCCGAAATAGACCGCGGATCAGCGCCCCTCCGGGCCGTGATGGCGAAATCGACTTTTGACACAAAACGCTGATCTGGGCAATGGAGGCGAAATCGAATTTTGAAGCGAAAATGCAAAACTGGGCCGTGGAGGCCAAAATTGACCTCGGGCCCTAAACCCCCGGCCGCGATGGCTGAAATTGACTTTTCAAGCCGAAACGACGACCAGGGCCGTGAGGCCCAAATCGACCTCCGAGCCCAAAACGCCCCCGGCCGTGATGGCTGAAATTGGCTTTTGACGCCGAAAAGAACGACCCGGGGCACGGAGGCCGAAATCGACCTCCGGAGCCCGAAAACGCCCCCCCCGGGCCACGATGGCCGAAATTCACTTTTCAAGCCGAAAACACTGACCCGGGCCGCGGAGGCCGATATCGACCTCCGGATCAAAACGACCCCTGTGTCCGCGATGGCGAAATTCACTTTTCAAGCCGAAAATGCTGGCCCTGGCCGGAGGCGAAATCGACCTCGGATCAACGCCCCCGGACGCGATAGCGAATCGACTTTGAAGCCTTAAAAGCCGATCCGGGCGGTGGAGGCGAAATCAACCTCCCGATGCAAAACGCCCCTCCGGGCCGCGATGGCTGAAATCGACTTTAGACGACGAAACGCCGAACCGGTAGGTGGAGGCAGAAATCGATCTCCGAGCCCGGAACGCTCGGGCCGTGAAGGCGAAATCGACTTTTGACGCCGAAAATGCCCCCCCAGGGCCGTGATGGCAGAAATCGACTTTAGACACCGAAAAAGGCGAACCAGGCCGCGGAGGCCAAAATCGTCCTCCGATCCCTCCTCCCGCGCGTTGGCCAAAATTGACTTTTGATGCCAGAAAGCGCCGACCCAGGCGCGGAGGCGAAATCTATCTCCAGAGACCGAAAACGCCCCCCCGTGTCGCGATGACCGAAATTGACTTTTGACGCCAAAAACAACGACCTGGGGCATGAAGGCCAAAATCGAACTCCGGAGTCCGAAAGCGCCCACACCGGGCCGCAATGGCCGAAATCAAGTTTTGACGCCGAAAACAACGACCCGGGACACGGAGGCCGAAATCGACCTCCGGGGCCCGAAATGCCCCGCCGCGATGCGAAATTGGCTTTTGATGCCGGAAACGCCGAACCGGGCCGCGGAGGCTGAAATCGGCCTCTGGGGCCCGAAAACTCCCCCCCGGCAGGGCCGCAGAGGCCAAAATCAACCAAAGGAGCCTGAAAACGCCCCCCCGGGCCACGATGGCCGAAATCCACGTTTGACGCTGGAAACGCCGAACCAGGCCGCTGAGGTTGAAATCGACCTCCGGAGCCCAAAAACGCCCCCCCTGGGCCGCTGAGGTTGAAATCGACCTCTGGAGCCCAAAAACGCCCCTGGCCACGATGGACGAAATTGATGTTTGATGCCGAAACGCCCACCGGGCCACAATGGCAGAAATTGACTTTAGACGCTGAAAAAGGCGAACCAGGCCGCGGAGGCCGAAATTGTCCTCCGGATCCCGAAAACGCTCACCGGGCCACGATGGCAGAAATCGGCTTTGGAAGTCAAAAGGTCGACCCGGGCCGTGGAGGCCCAAATCGACCTCGAGCCCAAAACGCCCCGGGCGCGATGGTGAAATCGACTTCAGGCCCTGAAAAGAGCGACCCACGCTGCGGAGGCGAAATTGACCTCCGAGCCTGAAAACACCCCTCCGGACTGCGAAGCGTCGAAATCAACTTTGACGCCAAAACAACGCACTCGACGCATGGAGGCCGAAATCGACCTCCGAGCCCAAAACGCCCCGGCCGCGATGGCCAAAATCGATTTTTACGCGAAAATGCCGACCCGGGCCGCTGTGGCGAAATAGACCTGAGCCCGAACGCCCACCGAGGCCGCGATGGCCAAAATCGAATTTTGACGCCGGCGCCGACACTGGAAGCGGAGGCCTAAATCGACCGAGCCCAAAACGCCCCCGGGCCGCGATGGCCAAAATCGATTTACGCGAAAATGCCGACCCGGCCGCGGTGGCGAAATAGACCGCCGAGCCAAAACGCCCACCGAGGCCGCGATGGCCAAAATCGAATTTTGACGCCGAAACGCCGACACTGGAAGCGGAGGCTCGACCTCGGGCCCGAACGCCCCGGGCGTGATGGCGAAATCGACTTTTGACGCCCGGTCGCTGACCCGGGCCGCGAAATAGACCTCCGAGCCTGAAAACCGCACCCCGGGCTGCGAAGGCTGAAATCGACTTTGACGCCGAAACAATGACCCGGGGCACGAAGGCCAAAATCGACCTCCGGGATCACGAAACCCCGGCCGCGCGAAGGCGAAATTGACTTTTCAAGCCAAAACGCCGACCCGGGCTGCGAGGCCGAAATCGACTTTTGAAGCTGCAAACACTGACCTGGGCCACGGTGGCCGAAATAGGCCGCCGGATCCCGAAAACGCCCCTCTGGGCCACGATGGCCGAAATCGACTTTTTACGCCGAAAATGCTGACCCGGGCCGCGGAGTCTGAAATCGGCGTGAGCCAAAACGCCCACCCGGGCCGCGATGGCCAAAATCGACTTTTGAAGCCGGAAACGCCCCCCCCGGGCCGCAATGGCCGAAATCGACTTTTGATGCCGAAAAGGTAGACCCGGGCCGTGAAAGCCGAAATCGACCTCCGGAGCCTGAAAACCGCCCCGGCTGCGAAGGCTGAAATTGACTTTTGACGCCGAAAACAATGACCCGGGGCACGAAGGCCGAAATCGACCTCCGGGTCACGAAACCCCCCCGCGGGCCGCGAAGGCAGAAATTGACTTTTCAAGCCGAAAATGCCGACCCGGGCTGCGGAGGCCGAAATCGACTTTTGAAGCCGAAAATGCCAACAGGGGCCATGAAGGCCAAAATCGACGCCCGTAGCCTGAAAATGTCCCCCCCCCCCGGCCGCGATGGCTGAAATCGACTTTTGAAGCCGAAAACGCCGACCTGGGCCATGGAGGCTGAAATCGAATTTTGAAGCCGAAAATGCAAAACTGGGCCGCGGAGGCCAAAATTGACCTCCGGAGCCCTAAAACCCCAACCCCGTGCCGCGATGGCAGAAATCGACTTTTGACGCCGGAAACGCCGAACCGGGCCGCGGAGGCTGAAATCGACCTCCGGAGCCCGAAAACTCCCCCCTGGCAGGGCCGCAGAGGCCAAAATCAACCAAAGGAGCCTGAAAACGCCCCCCCGGGCCACGATGGCCGAAATCCACGTTTGACGCCGGAAACGCCGAACCGGGCCGCTGAGGTTGAAATCGACCGAGCCCAAAACCGCCCCTGGGCCGATGGACAAAATTGATGTTTGACGCCAAAAACGCCCCCCACCGGGCCACAATGGCCAAAATTGACTTTTGATGCCGAAAATGCCGACCCAGGCCGCGGAGGCCGAACCGGGCTGCGGAGGCCAAAATCGACCTCCGGAACCCTAAAAAGCCCCCCGGGGCCGCGATGGCCGAAATCAACTTTTGACGCCGAAAACAATGACCCGGGGCCGAAATCGATCTCCAGAGCCTGAAAACGACCCCCCCCAGCCGCGATGGCAGAAATCGACTTTTGAAGTGGAAAAGGTCGACCCGGGCCATGGAGGCCCAAATCGACCTACGGAGCCCGAAAACGCCCATCCGGGACGCGATGACCAAAATCGACTTTTGAAGCCAAAAACGCCGACCTGGGCCGCGGTGGCCGAAATAGACCGCCGGATCCCGAAAACGCCCCTCCGGGCCGTGATGGCCGAAATCGACTTTTGACACCGAAAACGCTGATCTGGGCAATGGAGGCCGAAATCGAATTTTGAAGCCGAAAATGCAAAACTGGGCCGTGGAGGCCAAAATTGACCTCCGGAGCCCTAAACCCCGGCCGCGATGGCTGAAATTGACTTTTCAAGCCGAAAACGACGACCAGGGCCGTGGAGGCCCAAATCGACCTCCGGAGCCCGAAAACGCCCCCCCCGGCCGTGATGGCTGAAATTGGCTTTTGACGCCGAAAAGAACGACCCGGGGCACGGAGGCCGAAATCGACCTCCGGAGCCCGAAAACGCCCCCCCCGGGCCACGATGGCCGAAATTCACTTTTCAAGCCGAAAACACTGACCCGGGCCGCGGAGGCCGATATCGACCTCCGGATCCCGAAAACGACCCCCTGTGTCCGCGATGGCCGAAATTCACTTTTCAAGCCGAAAATGCTGACCCGGGCCGCGGAGGCCGAAATCGACCTCCGGATCCCGAAAACGCCCCCCCGGGCCGCGATAGCCGAATCGACTTTTGAAGCCTTAAAAGCCGATCCGGGCGGTGGAGGCCGAAATCAACCTCCCGATGCCAAAAACGCCCCTCCGGGCCGCGATGGCTGAAATCGACTTTAGACGACGAAAACGCCGAACCGGTAGGTGGAGGCAGAAATCGATCTCCGGAGCCCGAAAACGCCCCCTCGGGCCGTGAAGGCCGAAATCGACTTTTGACGCCGAAAATGCCCCCCCAGGGCCGTGATGGCAGAAATCGACTTTAGACACGGAAAAAGGCGAACCAGGCCGCGGAGGCCAAAATCGTCCTCCCGATCCCGAAAACCTCCCCCGCGTTGGCCAAAATTGACTTTTGATGCCAGAAACGCCGACCCAGGCCGCGGAGGCCGAAATCTATCTCCAGAGACCGAAAACGCCCCCCCGTGTCGCGATGACCGAAATTGACTTTTGACGCCAAAAACAACGACCTGGGGCATGAAGGCCAAAATCGAACTCCGAGTCCGAAAGCGCCCACACCGGGCCGCAATGGCCGAAATCAAGTTTTGACGCCGAAAACAACGACGCGGGACACGGAGGCCGAAATCGACCTCCGGGGCCCGAAAATGCCCCCCCCCGGCCGCGATGCCCGAAATTGGCTTTTGATGCCGGAAACGCCGAACCGGGCCGCGGAGGTTGAAATCGACCTCTGGAGCCCAAAAACGCCCCCCTGGGCCACGATGGACGAAATTGATGTTTGATGCCGAAAACGCCCCCCACCGGGCCACAATGGCAGAAATTGACTTTAGACGCTGAAAAAGGCGAACCAGGCCGCGGAGGCCGAAATTGTCCTCCGGATCCCGAAAACGCTCACCCGGGCCACGATGGCAGAAATCGGCTTTGGAAGTCAAAAAGGTCGACCCGGGCCGTGGAGGCCCAAATCGACCTCCGGAGCCCAAAAATGCCCCCCCCGGGCCGCGATGGTGAAATCGACTTCAGGCCCTGAAAAGAGCGACCCACGCTGCGGAGGCCGAAATTGACCTCCGGAGCCTGAAAACACCCCCTCCGGACTGCGAAGGCCGAAATCAACTTTTGACGCCGAAAACAACGACCCGACGCATGGAGGCCGAAATCGACCTCCGGAGCCCGAAAACGCGCCCCTGGCGCGATGGCCAAAATCGATTTTTTACGCCGAAAATGCCGACCCGGGCCGCGGTGGCCGAAATAGACCGCCGGAGCCCGAAAACGCCCACCGAGGCCGCGATGGCCAAAATCGAATTTTGACGCCGAAAACGCCGACACTGGAAGCGGAGGCCTAAATCGACCTCCGGAGCCCGAAAACGCCCCCCCGGGCCGCGATGGCCAAAATCGATTTTTTACGCCGAAAATGCCGACCCGGGCCGCGGTGGCCGAAATAGACCGCCGGAGCCCGAAAACGCCCACCGAGGCCGCGATGGCCAAAATCGAATTTTGATGCCGAAAACGCCGACACTGGAAGCGGAGGCCTAAATCGACCTCCGGAGCCCGAAAACGCCCCCCCGGGCCGTGATGGGCGAAATCGACTTTTGACGCCGGATTCGCTGACCCGGGCCGCGGTGGCCGAAATAGACCTCCGGAGCCTGAAAACCGCACCCCCGGGCTGCGAAGGCTGAAATCGACTTTGACGCCAAAACAATGACCCGGGCACGAAGGCCAAAATCGACCTCCGGGATCACGAAACCTTCGCGGCCGCGAAGGCAGAAATTGACTTTTCAAGCCAAAAACGCCGACCCGGGCTGCGGAGGCCGAAATCGACTTTTGAAGCTGCAAACACTGACCTGGGCCGCGGTGGCCGAAATAGGCCGCCGGATCCCGAAAACGCCCCTCTGGGCCACGATGGCCGAAATCGACTTTTTACGCCGAAAATGCTGACCCGGGCCGCGGAGTCTGAAATCGACGTAAGGAGCCCGAAAACGCCCACCCGGGCCGCGATGGCCAAAATCGACTTTTGAAGCCGGAAACGCCGAACCGGGCCGCGGAGGCTGAAATCGACCTCCGGAGCCCGAAAACTCCCCCCTGGCAGGGCCGCAGAGGCCAAAATCAACCAACCGGGCCGCGATGGCTGAAATCGACTTTAGACGACGAAAACGCCGAACCGGTAGGTGGAGGCAGAAATCGATCTCCGGAGCCCGAAAACGCCCCCTCGGGCCGTGAAGGCCGAAATCGACTTTTGACGCCGAAAATGCCCCCCCAGGGCCGTGATGGCAGAAATCGACTTTAGACGCCGAAAAAGGCGAACCAGGCCGCGGAGGCCAAAATCGTCCTCCGGATGCCGAAAACGACACCCCCCCGCCGCGTTGGCCAAAATTGACTTTTCATGCCAGAAACGCCGACCCAGGCCGCGGAGGCCGAAATCTATCTCCAGAGACCGAAAACGCCCCCCCCGGGTCGCGATGACCGAAATTGACTTTTGATGCCAAAAACAACGACCCGGGGCATGGAGGCCGAAATCGACCTCCGGAGTCCGAAAACGCCCACCCCGGGCAGCGATGGCCGAAATCAACTTTTGAAACCGAAAGCGCCGACCCGGCCACGGAGACCGAAATCGACGTCAGGAGCCCGGAAACGCCCCCCTGGGCCGCGATGGCCGAAATCGACTTTTGAAGCCGAAAACGCCGACCCGGGCCGCGGAGGCCGAAATCGACCTCCGGAGCCCGAAAACGCCCGCCCCCGGGGCCACGATGGCTGAAATCGACCTTTCAAGCCGAAAACACCAACCCGGGCCGCGGAGACCGTAATCGACGTCTGGAGCCCAAAAACACCCCCCTGGGCCATGATGGCTGAAATCGAATTTTGAAGCAGAAAACGCCGACCCGGGCAGCGACGGCCGAAATCGACCTCCGGAGCCTGAAAACACCCCCACTGGCTGCGATGGGCGAAACTGACTTTTGACTCCGAAAACAACGACCCGGGGCACGGAGGCCGAAATCGACCTCCGGGGCCCGAGAACGCCCCCGCCCGGGCCACGATGGCCAACATCGACTTTTGATGCAAAAGGCCCACCCGGGCCATGGTGGCCGAAATAAACCGCCGGAGCCCAAAAACCGCCCCCTCGGGCCGCGATGGCCGAAATCGACTTTTGATGCCGAAAATGCCAACCCGGGCTGCGGAGGCTGAAATTGACCTGAGAATCCTGAAAACGCCCCCCCCGGGCCACGATGGTCGAAATCGACGTTTGACGCCAGAAATGCCGACCCTGGCTGCGGAGGCCGAAATCGACCACCGGAGTCCAAAACGACCACCTGGGGCCATGATGACAGAAATCGACTTTTGAAGCCGAAAAGGTCAACCCAGGCCGTGGAGGCCCAAATTGACCTCTGGAGCCCAAAAACGCCCCCCTGGGCCACGATAGCCGAAATTGACTTTTCAAGCCAAAAACGTCGACCCGGGCCGCAGAGGCCGAAATCGACCTCCGGATCCCGAAAACGCCCCCCCCCGGCCACGATGGCTGAAATTGGCTTTTGACGCGGAAAAGAACGACCCGGGGCACGGAGGCCGAAATCGACCTCCGGAGCCCGAAAACGCCCGGGCCACGATGGCCGAAATTCACTTTTCAAGCCGAAAACACTGACCCGGGCCGCGGAGGCCGATATCGACCTCCGGATCCCGAAAACGCCCCCCCGGGCCGCGATAGCCGAATCGACTTTTGAAGCCTTAAAAGCCGATCCGGGCGGTGGAGGCCGAAATCAACCTCCCGATGCCGAAAACGCCCCTCCGGGCCGCCATGGCTGAAATCGACTTTAGACAACGAAAACGCCGAACCGGTAGGCGGAGGCAGAAATCGATCTCCGGAGCCCGAAAACGCCCCCTCGGGCCGTGAAGGCCGAAATCGACTTTTGATGCCGAAAACAACGACCCGGGGCATGGAGGCCGAAATCGACCTCCGAGTCCGAAAACGCCCACCCCGGGCCGCGATGGCCGAAATCAAGTTTTGACGCCGAAAATGACCCGGGGCACGGAAGCCGAAATCGACCTCTGGAGCCCGAAAACGCCCCCCCGGGCCGTGATGGGCGAAATCGACTTTTGACGCCGAAAACGCCGACCCGGGCGCGGTGGCCGAAATAGACCGCCGGAGCCAGAAAACACCCACTGAGGCCGCGATGGCCAAAATCGACTTTTGAAGCGGAAAAAGCCGACACGGGCCGCGGAGGCCGAAATAGACCTCCGGAGTCCAAAAACGCCCCCCCCGGGCAGCGATGGACGAAATCGACTTTTGAAGCCAAAAACGCCGACCAAGGACGCGGAGGCCGAAATCGGCCTGCGGAGCCCAAAAACGCCCCTCAAGCCGTGATGGCCAAAATCGACTTTTGAAGATGAAAACGCCGACCCTGGACACGGAGGCCGAAATCGACCTCCGGAGCCCGAAAACGCCCTCCCGGGCTGCGATGGGCAAAATGGACTTTTGACGCCGAAAACAACGAATCGGTGCATGGAGGCCGAAATCGACCTCTGCAGTCCGAAAACGCCCGCCCGGGCTGCGATGGACAAAATCGACTTTTGAACCCAAAAATGCTGACCCGGTCCGCGGAGGCAAAAATCGACCTCCGGAGCCTGAAAATGCCCCCCCGGGCCGCGATGGCCGAAATCGACTTTTGATGCCGAAAAAGTCTACCCGGGCCGTGGAGGCCCAAATCGACCTCCGGAGTCCGAAAACGCCCCCCCGGGCTGCGATGGCCAAAATTGACTTATCACGGTGAAAACGCCGATCCGGGCCGCGATGGCCGAAATCGACTTTTGAAGCCAAAAACGCCCTCCCGGGCCCCAGAGGATGAAATCGACCTCCAGAGCCCAAAAACTCCCCCCCGGGCCGCAATGGCCCAAATCGACTCTTGACGCCGAAAACTCCGACCCCGTCCGCGGAGGCCGAAATTGACCTTCAGCGCCAGAAAATGCCTCCCCGTGCCACGATGGCCAAAATCAACTTTTGAATCCAGAAACGCCGACCTGGGCCGCAGAGGCCAAAAAGTGACCTCCGGAGCCTGAAAACGCCCTCCCATGTCACGATGCCCCAAATCGACTTTTAAAGCCAAAAACACACCCCCAGGCCGCCATTGCCGAAATCGACTTTTCAAGCCGAAAAGGTCAACCCGGGACGTGGAGGCCCAAATCCACCCCCGGAGCCTGAAAACAGCCCCCCGGGCCGCGATGGCCGAAATCGACTTTTGACGCCGAAAACACCGACCTGGGCCGCGGTGGCCGAAATTGACTTTCGACGCCGAAAACTACGACCCAGGGCACGGAGGCCAAAATCGTCCTCCGGAGCCCAAAAACGCCCCCCCGGGCCGCGATGGCCGAAATCGACTTTTGAAGCCGAAAACGCCGATCCAGGCCCCGGAGGACGAAATAGACCGCCGGAGAAGGAAAACGCCACCCCGGGCCGCGATGGCCAAAATCAAGTTTTGACGCCGGAAATGCCGAACCGTGCCTCGGAGGCCGAAATCGAATTCCAGAGCCCAAAAACGCCCCCTGGGCCACGATGGCCGAAATCGACTTTTGAAGCCGAAAACGCCGATCCGGGCAGCGAAGGCCGAAATCGACCTCCGGAGCCCGAAAACACCCCCACTGGTTGCGATGGGCGAAATTGACTTTTGACTCCGAAAACAACGACCTGGGGCACGGAGGCCCAAATCGACCTCCGGAGCCTGAAAACGCGCCCCTGGGCCGAGATGGCCGAACTCGACTTTTGATACCGAAAGCGCCGACCCGGCCACGGAGACCGAAATCGACGTCAGGAGCCCGGAAACGCCCCCCTGGGCCGCGATGGCCGAAATCGACTTTTGAAGCCAAAAACGCCCTCCCGGGCCCCAGAGGATGAAATCGACCTCCAGAGCCCAAAAACTCCCCCCCCCCGGGCTGCGATGGCCCAAATTGACTCTTGACGCCGAAAACTCCGACCCCGTCCGCGGAGGCCGAAATTGACCTTCAGCGCCAGAAAATGCCTCCCCGTGCCGCGATGGCCGAAATCGACTTTTGAAGCCGGAAACGCCGACCCGGGCCGTGGAGGCTGTAATCGGCTGGGGTCGGGTCGGCCCAAGGCAGGAGGCCTAAGGGGCGTCCTGATGGTAAGGTGGTGGGGCGGGTTCCCGCGTGGCCTAGCGGATAGGGCGCTCACCTGGGGAGGACGGGGTTGTTGGTTCAACCTGCGCCTCAGGTCGGGTCGGGTCGGGTTGGAAAAAAGCAGGTCGGCCCCAGGGAAGGAGACATAAAGGGCATCCTGACGGTAAGGTGGTGGGGGCAGATTCCAGCATGGCCTAGGGGATAAGGCACTCACCTGGGGAGGACAGGGTTGTGGGTTCAAGTCCCACCTCGCTCAGGTCAGCCCTGGAGCAGGAGGCACAATAGGCAGCCTGACAGTAAGGTGGTGGGGTGGGTTCCTGTGGGTTCCCACATAGCCTAGGGGATAGGGTGCTCACCTGGGGAGGATGGGGTTGTGGGTTTAAGACCCACCTCACCTGGGTCGGGTTGGGTCAGCCCCAGGGAAGAAGGGACAAGCAGCAGCCTGGCAGTAAGGTAGTAGGGCAGGTTCCCACATGGCCTAGGGGATAGGGCACTCCACTGGGATCAACATCCAGAGCCCAAAAACACCCCCCATGCCACAATGGCCAAAATCAACTTTTGAATCCGGAAACGCCGACCCAGCCACAGAGACCAAAATCGACATCAGGAGCCCGGAAACGCCCCCCTGGGCCGCGATGGCCAAAATCGACTTTTGACGCCGAAAACGCCGACCTGAGCCGCGGTGGCCGAAATAGACCGCCGATCCCGAAAACGCCCCTCCGGGCCGCGATGGCCAAAATCGACTTTTGATGCCGAAAAGGTAGACCCCGGCCGTGGAAGCCAAAATCAACCTCCGGAGTCCGAAAACGCCCCCCTGGGCCGCGATGGCCGAAATTCACTTTTCAAGCCGAAAACACCGATCCAGGCCCCGGAGGACGAAATAGACCGCTGGAGAAGGAAAACGCCACCCCGGGCCGCGATGGCCAAAATCAACTTTTGAAACCGAAAGCTCCGACCCGGCCACGGAGACCAAAATCGACATCAGGAGCCCGGAAACGCCCCCCCTGGGCCACGATGGCCGAAATCGACTTTTGAAGCTGAAAACGCCGACCTGGGCCGCGGAGGCTGAAATCGACCTCCGGAGCCCAAAAACTGCGCGCCGGGCCACGATGGCTGAAATCGATTTTTGAAGCAGAAAACGCCGACCTAGGCCACGGAGGCCGAAATCGACCTCCGGATCCCGAGAACACTCCCCGGGCCGCGATGGCCGAAATTAAATTTTGATGCAGAAAACAATGACCCGGGGCACGGAGGCCCAAATCGACCTCCGGAGCCCAAAAACGCCCCCCTGGGCCACAATGGCCGAAATTGACTTTTAAAGCCGAAAACGCCGATCCGGGCCGTGGAGGCCCAAATCGACCTCCGCAGCGCGAAAACGCCCCCCAGGCCGCGATGGCCGAAATGGACTTTTGACGCAGAAAACAAAGACACGGGGCATGGAGGCCGAAATCGACCTCCGGAGCTCTAAAACGCCCATCCCGTGCTGCGATGGCCGAAATCAACTTTTGATGCCGAAAATGAGGACCCGTGACGCGGAGGCCGAAATCGACCTTAGGAGCCTGAAAACACCCCCCCGGCCTGCGATGGTGGAAATTGACCTTTGACGCCAAAAACGACTACCCAGACCACAGAGGCCCAAATAGACCTCCATAGCCCGAAAACGCCCCCCTGGGCCGCGATGGCCGAAATTGACTTTTCTAGCCGAAAACACCGACCTGGGTCGCGGTGGCCGAAATAGACCGCCGCATCCCGAAAACGCCCCTCCGGGCCGCGATGGCCGAAATCGACTTTTCACGCCGAAAACGCCGACCTGGGCCGCGGTGGCCGAAATAGACCGCCGGATCCCGAAAACGCCCCTCCGGGCCGCGATGGCCGAAATCGACTTTTGATGCCGAAAAGGTAGACCCGGGCCGTGGAAGACAAAACCGACCTACGGAGCCCGAAAACGCCCCCCCGGGCCGCGATGGCCGAAATTCACTTTTCAAGCCGAAAACACCGACCTGGGTCGCGGAGGCCGAAATCGAGCTCCGGAGCCCAAAAACACCTCCGCCCGGGCCGCGATGGCCGAAATCGACTTTTGATGCAAAACGCCCACCCGGGCTGTGGTGGCTGAAATAAACCGCCGGAGCCCAAAAACCGCCCCCTCGGGCCGCGATGGACCAAATCGACCGTTGAAGCCGAAAACGCCGATCCAGGCCCCGGAGGACGAAATAGAACGCCGGAGTCCGAAAACGCACCCCCGGGCCACGATGGCCGAAATCAAGTTTTGACGCCGAAAACGCCGACCCCGTCCGCAGAGGCCGAAATCGACCTTCAGAGCCCGAAAAAGCCCCCCCGGACCACGATGGCCAAAATCGACTTTTGACGCCGAAAACGCCGACCCCGTCCGCAGAGGCCGAAATAGACTGCCGCATCCCGAAAATGCCCCTCTGGGCCACGATGGCCGAAATCGACTTTTGACGCCGAAAACGCCGACCTGAGCCGCGGTGGCCGAAATAGACCGCCGGATCCTGAAAACGCCCCTCCGGGCCGCGATGGCCGAAATCGACTTTTGATGCCGAAAAGGTAGACCCCGGCCGTGGAAGCCAAAATCGACCTCCGAGCCGGAAAACGCCCCCCCGGGCCGCGATGGCCGAAATTCACTTTTCAAGCCGAAATCGCCAACCCGGGCTGCAGAGGCCGAAATCGATTTTTGAAGCCGAACACGCCGATCCGGGCCGCGGAGGACGAAATAGACCGCCGGAGCAGAAAAACGCCCCCCCGGGCCGCGATGGCCGAAATCGACTTTTGAAGCCGAAAACGCCGATCCAGGCCCCGGAGGACGAAATAGACCGCCGGAGAAGGAAAACGCCACCCCGGGCCACGATGGCCAAAATCGACTTTTGATGCCGAAAACGCCGACCCGGGGCACGGAGGCCATAATCGACTTCCGGAACCTGAAAACGCCAGGCTACGATGGCCAAAATCGACTTTGGACGCCGAAAACCCCGACCCGGGCCGCGGAGGCTGAAATCGACTTCCGGATTCCGAAAATGCCTCTCCGGGCGGCGATGGCCGAAATCAAATTTAGCCACCGAAAATGACAAACCGGGCCGCAAAGGCTGAAATCGACCTCCGGATCGCGAAAACGCGCCCCCGGGCCGCGATGGCTGAAAATGACTTTTGACGCCGTAAACAACGATCCTGGGCACGAAGACCGAAATCGACCTCCGGTGCCCGAAAACGCTCCCCCCCGGCCGCGATGGGCGAAATTGACTTTTGACGCCGAAAACGCCGACCCGGGCAGCGGAGGCCGAAATCGACCTCCAGATCCCAAAAATACCCTCCCAGGCCGCGATGGCCAAAATCGACTTTTGACGCAGAAAATGCCGCCCAGGGCCGTGGAGGCCGAAATCAACGTCCGGAGTCCAAAAACGCCGCCCAGGACCGCAATGGCCAAAATCGACATTAGATGCCAGAAATGCCGACCCTGGCCGCCGAGGTGGAAATCAACCTCCGGAACCCGAAAACACCCCTCCATGCCGTGCTGGCCGAAATTCAGTTTTGAAGCCTAAAACGCCGACCAGGGCCGCGGAGGACGAAATAGACCGCCAGAGCCCGAAAATGCCCGCCCCCCGGCCGCGATGGCCGAAATTGACTTTTGACACCGAAAATGCCGACCCCGTCCGCGGAGGCCGAAATCGACCTCCAGAGCCCGAAAACGCCCCCCCTGGCCGCGATAGCCGAAATCGACTTTTGAAGCCGGAAACGCCGACCCAGGCCGCGGAGGCCGAAATCGACCTTTGGAGCCTGAAAACGCCCCCACGTGCTGCAATGGCTGAAATCGACTTTTGAAGCCGAAAACGACGACCCTGGCCACGGAGGCCGAAATAGACCTTCGGAGTCCGAAAACGCCCCCACGGTCTGCGATGGCCGAAATTGACTTTTGATGACAAAAACAATGACGCGGGGCACGGAGGCCGAAATTGACCTCCGGAGCCCAAAAACGACCCCCCGGGCCTTGATGGCCGAAATCGAATTTTGAAGCCGAAAACACCGACCCGGGACACCGAGGCGGAAATCGACCTCCGGAACCCGAAAACACCCCTCCGTGCCACGCTGGCCGAAATTGTCGTTTGAAGTTGAATACACTGATCCGGGCCGCGCCGGACGAAATAGACTGCCAGAGCCCAAAAACGCCCCCCGGGCCGCGATGGCCAAAATCGACTTTTGAAGCCGAAAACCTCAACCCGGGCCGCAGAGGACGAAATAGACCGCCGGAGCCCGAAAACGCCCCCCCCCCCCGGGCAGCGATGGTCGAAATCGACTTTTGACAACGAAAATGCCGACCCTGGCCGTGGAGTCCAAAATCGGACTCAGGAGCCCGAAAACGCCCCCCCGGGTAGCGGAGGCCGAAATCGACTTTTGATGCCGGATACGGCAACCCGGTATGCAGAGGCAGAAATCGACCTCCAGATCCCAAAACGCCCCCCCCCCGGCCGCGATGGCCGAAATCAACTTTTGACAACGAAAACAACGACCCGGGCCGTGAACGCCGAAATAAACCTTAGGAGCCCAAAAACTACCCCCGGGCTGCGATGGCCAAAATTAACTTTTGACGCTGAAAATGACCCGGGGCATGGAGGCTGAAATTGACCTCTGGAGCCCGAGAACTACCCCCCGGGCCGCGATGGCCAAAATCGACTTTAGACGCTGAAAACGCCGACCCGAGCCGCGGAGGCCGAAATAGACTGCCGGAGCCCGAAAACGCCCCCCCCGGGCTGCGATGGCCGAAAACGACTTTTGACGCCGAAAACGCCGACCCGGGCAGCGGAGGCCGAAAATCGACCTCCCAAGCCCGAAAACGCAGGCCCGGGCTGCGATGGCCGAAATCGACTTTTGAAGCCGAAAACGCCGACCCTAGAGGAATAGGCGAGGTGGGGGGGGGGCCTGGAGCAGGGTCAGGTATGGCAAGGTGAGGGGGAGCTGGCATAAGTATGGCAGGGTGAGAGGGGGCAGGGAGAGGCATAGTGGGGTGGAGCAGGGAGAGGAGCCAGCTATGGCATCATCTCCCGTATGGTAGCACACATGTTGTGGTCCTGCTGCACCAGCTCAGTCCACATTTGGGTCTATCATTGGTCATCATCCCACGTCTTCTGGGCCAGAGGCTGGTGCATGTCCTGGAGGATGGCCACATGCTCCCTCATGAGGTCCTCCTGGCACCTGTGGCTCCCCTGGGGTTTGGTGGCTGGCTCATCTGCCAGTGATCACCCCTCAGCAATGTCTCGTCCAGTTATGGAGAATAAAGCGAGAGGTGGTCAGTCATCCATGTCCCTGAGGCCCCCACCCCGTGAGCTGCAACCTACAGTCCTCAGGCCAAAGGACTGGGAGCAGTGGGCTCTGCCTCATAGAGGCCCAGCGGGAACCATGCTTCCCGACCCACAGACAAGCAGGCAAGGGAAGTGTCCAGACACACTGGGATCCCTGGAGCAGCCTGGACGTCCAAGAGGGCCACACACACAACTTTGCCTGGCAGTGCTGTCACCAGGAACAGGTTGTGCCTTGAGTATACAGGCATGCCCATGTGCCATGTTCCTGAAGACGGTTCGCCGTGTATAGCTGCTTGCTGTTGTGTGCTGGAAAAAGTTCATGGTTTCCTAGAGGTGATTGGGGGTGGTGGATGGGGTTGTGTCCTCTCCCAGCCCATTTAGTGCGTGGGTTGTGTTAAACATGCTGAAGCTGCTCCCCACACACACACACACACAGGATATAAGGGATCTTTCGAACCGGCTTTATTTTCCGAAGATCAGCGGCCAGACTGGCGCTTTTTTCCGGCAAAGCGCCATGAGTAGCCATTTTTTATGCTAATGAAGTGGGGGAGATTTAAATCCCCGCTTCATTAGCAATTGCGATACAGCTAATTTACATCCCTTTTACGAAAAAGGGACGTAGACTAAGGGTATGTCTACACTACAGCGTTAATTCAAGTTAACTTAATTTGAAATAGTTAATTCAAATTAAGCTAAGTCAAAATAACGCATCTATATTAATAAAACTATTTCGAAATAGCATTTTGCTATTTCAAAATAGCGTGTCCACTCTGCGCGGACCCTGAACTGAAGTTAAGGCTGGCCGGAACCAGTGCTGACAGGGCATCAGGTTAGACTTAGCGCAGTGGGGCTGCTGCCAGAGGCTAACTGCGCTCCATGCTTAAAGGACCCCTCCCCGGACAGACAGTTCTCAGGGTTCCCTGCTTGCTTCTCTACCTCGATGAGGGACAGCAAAGCAGTCTTGTTTTGGCGTGCCCGCACGCAGAACACCACAGCACTCGGTCACATGGAGCCAGAGCTGCCCCTGGGAGTGGCTCGTGGGGGTCGTTGCCACCAGCCAGTGAACTTGCTGCAGGCTGCCATCGGGGGGGGGGGGAGGTCCATCGGGGGCTGTCAGGATCCATGAGGCCCTGTGGGAGAGTGTCCACCCCAAGGCGCCCTCAGAGCTACCCCGGTACTCCCGATGAATCACTGGGGAGACTGGGAAAAGGAGGTGGGCGAGGGGAAGAGAGAGGGTGGGAGAGGGGAGAGGGGAGAGCTGGGAGGAGGGAGCTGGAAAGGGGAAGGGGAAGCTCAGGGACCGGGGGGGAGGGGGGGTCTTACTGGACCAACTTGATTTTCATGCAAACCTGCTCCCGTGTTTGCATGTGGCCTTTAGTGGCCAGGCTGGCAGCTATCCTGCCATATGCGGCTGCATTCCTCCATCTAGTGCGGCGATCATGGACGTTGGGGGCATCCCCCCAAACCCTAATAAGGTCCATGATCTCCACCCTGGACCAGGAAGTCGCCTGCCTTCTCCAGCCCCTGTCAGGCTCCTGGGAGCAGAGTGCTCCTGGGGAGCGGTGGAGGGCTGGCTGCCACTGGCTTGCTGGCTCATGTTTTGGGGCCACTGGGTCAGGGGCCCCGGTGGCCACTGCTGGCTCTGGGCTGGCAGGCTTGGAGCAGGCACAGGCACTGTGGCCAGGGTCTACCCCTTTAATGTCTCCAGGGCAGGGGGAGAGGAGAGTAAGTTTTCCTGGTTGTGGCCACCAGGGCTCCCTGGGAAGAACTGGCGGTCCTCTGACTTAAGTGTCTACACAGCACTTAATTCGACATAGCTATTTTGAATTTGGCGTTACTCCTCATAGAAGGAGGCTTACCAAATTCGAATTAAGGTTTGCATGTATAGACACTGTAAAAGTTAATGCGAAGTAACGGCGACTTCTTAAAAAAAACAACCTTTGCATCCTAATACTGAGGGATGGGGTTTTTTTGTTGTTGCAGTAAAACCCCTTTTCGCTCAATGAGTAGAACTCGCTGTTTTTGTGTAGCAATGCTCTCAAAACTGTATTCCAAGAGTTTCATGGATCTCATAACTGTAAAAGTGTTGTAAAGCTGTATCCAGAGGTAATGTAATTGTAGGCGAAAAGTAACTTAATGGAAAAGTAATGTTTGTTGTACTTTAAGAAAACTCGACGCAGGCTCCAATAGACGCACATTGTCAACTGTAGCGCTGATATACAAGAATGATTTCTGAATTAGCAAAGCGCTTTTTGTGGCACGTTAGTTAGAAAAGCCAAAGACGCAGCCCCAGCACATTGAGACCAGAAACTCTGGAGGCCGTGTGGCATCAATTGCCTCAGTCTTTGCAAGTTCTTTTCTATTGTGTGGCTGTAAAAAGGTTGATTAAAAATTAATACTGATATTAAAGGGAATGAGGTTTTTTTTTTTACATATATATATATTAGCACGTTGAATTAGATATAGACAGAGGCAACGTTTTAGAGAAACTGTTTTATCAGGTAACTATAAGGAAAGCTCCACTCAATGTACAGTACAAACGGATTTCGGATACATAGATTCAATAAATTCATTCTTTGCGTGTTGTTTCCTATTGTGTTTCTGTAGAAAGTTTGTTAAAGGGTGGTGGGTTTTTTTCTGGCATTAGCCTCTGTATCAGAGCTTTGACTTAGATATAGACACACGCATCGCTTTGGAGAAACTGTTTAATTTGGTGACTATATACTAAATCCAATGTTCCTCACAAAGCTTCTGAAACATAAATTACTCGCATAACGTTACAGAGAAACGCAATTATGAGCATGACTATACAGTAGAAAGACAGCATTTGTCGCAATAGACGTTGAAAGGAAAACATTCTGTATTGCTCAGAAGTTATGTTGACAAACTGATGTTAGCAGACGAAAGTGTGTCAGCTGTGGAAAAAATACAGACTTTTTAACTATACTTTGAATAGAGGTTTCAGCCAGCTCTGGAAAAACTGAAAGCTTTGTAGTTACTGTAAAAACACAGTCATCTGTAGTTTCTGTACTAAGAGTCATAGTATTAAACCTATAGAGAAATAAACACGAGTCTATTTTTTTGTGGGAACTATGTTATATATCAGGAAATTATATCTACATCTACACACACACTCAGCACGTTCCTTTCACATGGAAAAATCATTGAAGAAATTTTGGCAGAAGTGCCATTACAAATACATATAGTTTAATGAGAGCCTACCTAAACTTGTCAAATCATGTGTATAGTGAGTATGTAGCCAACGTTCTAGCGCTTTCACATGGCAAGTGTAGAAAGCAACTGAGAAACTCGATGGTGCTGTGCTCTGACAATAGACTATTACCATGATCTAGACTCACTAGTAGCATTGTTCGTAACGTGAGTTGAAATGAAAATTCCAGCAATGTCACAAAGCACAGCAGTAGTACAGCTTTGTCCGCATGATTTCTTCGAGAGTGTTTCAAATCCGAAAAAAAAGGTACTTGGAATGAGTAGTTTTTAGGAACTGCTTCAAAAAAAGTCTGTTGATGGTGCCGCAAAATGCTATTTGTCACGAAAAAAATTCCATAATGCTGAGTCTGAGCTACGCAACAGCTATGTTAAACGTGAGAGTCTATGCTCAACGCACTGCATATAAACACCCCATTCACTTTAACCAGATAGCGTATAAACAGCTCAACGAGAGACTTTATGCATCGCATTTCCTAGCCTTTTTAGCTGTGAGTGACCAACGGGCCTTGTCTATCTCTGTAGTATTATATGTATGAATTTTCCTTCGAAGGCGACTTGAAAGCTAATATTGATTCTAAATGTCTTCTGGCAATCTGTGCGCTAAGATCTGAAATATTGCGTGTTTCAGTAACTTGATGCCGTAAAACCAGCTCTAGGAAAAACCGCGCTAAATAACCCTTCATTCTCAGTACATGTCTCTTACATTAATTTTTCACAACATTGCTGCAGAAAATTTAAATTTTATGCAAACATGATAAGTAGTCGACGATACATATCAAATCTGTACTCAAAGTACATCGTTATATCCATAAATTCTACAGTTAAATCACAGAGTACGAAGTTTTTAAGGAAGTTCTTTTACTCAACGTACAGTTCTCATTAGCGGGTGCTGCCCCACGAAAACTCATGATACCTACTTGGTTGTTTTTTTTTTTTTTTTTTTTTTTTTTAAAGGTCTTATGTAGTTTGTACAGAAACCCTGTGTCATTATTATCTCTGTGAAAGTTTTCCTACACATGCCAGTAGGGGGAAGAAAAAAACATTCACTCTCTATCACTACCACAGCGTTGATACACTTTCTACACAAGTTCTGAAATCAAATCAAGTTCAGAAGTCTGAGGTTATTTGAATCAAATCAGGTAAATTGTTTGGAATAAAGCAGAAATATGGATCTGGGACCGCACTCGCCAAGGCGTCATAGTGGAAAACATTTCGGTTTGTGAGTACGCAGAATTGCCCAGTCCCCGCCACAGGGCACCCTTTTTTCGACGTCTTCCATTTAGTTATCCGACTTCCCCATTATTAGAGTTTATGAGGCACTCACTGGACGCTATACATATCTTGTATGTGCCTGGACCACGTTAGTCCTGGGGCCCATTTTTCTCCGCAACAAATGCCGGTTGCTGCGTGATTAAACCATTAAGTCACCCATGGCTCGCATGTGGCGCAAACGCAGGATAGCGCTTTCTCGGTTTGGTTGTGGTATAACGAACTCATGCATGGTATGTGCGTCATGATTCAGTAGGTTGCTGCCCTACCAGTGTAGCTCATGCTTAATCAAGGCTTCCCGGTAAAAAGGAACGTACTCTTTCCCTGCTCAATCAATTGAGCAATCATTTCCTTTCAGTCTCATTGAAGAGCTCAGCTCTGTCATGTGACTTTTAAATAATGAAACGGTCTTTTTGTGATAAGCCTTCTTGAGTGGCTTCTTCTTTTGCCACGTAATTTAGACATCCGCGAATCTTCCAGTGAGTAATTCTGGTCCAAATTAAAATTCTCGAACCCTCCGGATTCCGATCCCAAAAGTCCCAGGGGGCTTCAGACCTTACTAGCTAGCGGTAGAGGACTTAGAGACAGATGATTATAGAAACCCAGCAATCGCATCCTCAAATTTTTCTCTTTCTTAGCCACAGGAAATAGTGAGGGAAAAGATATACTTAAACCCTAACTGACCGATAGCTTATTTAATCAGGATTGGATCGTGCGCAAAACGGACGTGAATAAACCAGATACTGGTGTTGTGGGGTGATCAGTGGCTTTGTGAGAATTTGTTACTGGGCACGCTATTTTATATCTGTCCTACTCCTAATACCGCACAAAGAGCGCTTAATTACGGACTCTGTTTGAAAAGTAACATGCTTCGTAAAAAGCCCTCAGCTTCGCAGTACACATCCAGTAACGAAAAGTTCGCAAGTGGTCCTTCCGCCTGCAGTGCGCTTAAAGGATTCCACGAAGGGAAGGTGCTGACTCTATTATGGCTGAGCGAGCTTTATTTCAGCGTACCCGGCCTTTGCGAGCGCCAACGGAGTAATGCTTTTCTAGAGAATACCCTAGATGTAACAGCCTACTCCTTAGTTCATAGGTAAAGCGCGTCTTTCTAGTAGCTAAAATGAGTCTAATTGTTCACCAAGGGTGAAGGGTATTGGAAAGCTATTAGTGATAGCCAGAAAAGAATTCCAAGAGGTCGCTGGTGTAAACACGTCCTCGGCACTGCCGTGTTGGCTACTGTAGGGGGCACAGGCTTAAACCCTATACGCCATAGTGACGCCAGGACCAATCCGGGTTTGTTTTTGTTTGTTTTGGACAGCCAGGTAAATGCTGAGCTTTTTTATGGCCAACAGGACAACGGTTGTGCGCTACCCAGTGTCCTAAGACTGGGACTTGAAAGAAGCGCTTGCAAAGTAAATCCCATGCGGATTTATGTAACTACTGTTTCTGAACGCTTCGCAAGGTAATGCTACTAAGGGACTGTGAACCACTGATTGGAATCAGCTAAATAGCGCATCAACAGTGTTTATAACGCTGATTAAAAGGAAATTCAAGAAAGTGAGATTATTACTGCAGGGTGAGAAAAAAATTTTCCTAACGGGCAAAATAGAGAGCTTTTCATATGCCGTAGATAGTGTTCCTAGTCACCTGGATTGACATGAACTACAAAATGCAAATTCCAGAAAAAGGTGCAAAGGCAACAAGATTGCTCATTACCTTAAAAAAGTACATGAAATAAGTGGTTAAATTAAGGAGCGTTCCTAAGGTACAGATTTTGTTTGTATGAAGCTCTAAGACAGTGTCAGTAGTTGTCGAAAGTTGCAAGAATTGGAAGACGCGTTCATTTTAAGGATTGTCAAAAAGGGAATAATAATGAACCGAGCCACCACCTCGTGCTAAAATATCCTCAGACTTCTGAACTTGATTTGATTTCAGAACTTGTGTAGAAAGTGTATCAACGCTGTGGTAGTGATAGAGAGTGAATGTTTTTTCTTCCCCCTACTGGCATGTGTAGGAAAACTTTCACAGAGATAATAATGACACAGGGTTTCTGTACAAACTACATAAGACCTTTAAAAAAAAAAAAAAAAAAAAAAAAAACAACCAAGTAGGTATCATGAGTTTTCGTGGGCAGCACCCGCTAATGAGAACTGTACGTTGAGTAAAAGAACTTCCTTAAAAACTTCACTCTGTGATTTAACTGTAGAATTTATGGATATAACGATGTACTTTGAGTACAGATTTGATATGTATCGTCGACTACTTATCATGTTTGCATAAAATTTAAATTTTCTGCAGCAATGTTGTGAAAAATTAATGTAAGAGACATGTACTGAGAATGAAGGGTTATTTAGCGCGGTTTTTCCTAGAGCTGGTTTTACGGCATCAAGTTACTGAAACACGCAATATTTCAGATCTTAGCGCACAGATTGCCAGAAGACATTTAGAATCAATATTAGCTTTCAAGTCGCCTTCGAAGGAAAATTCATACATATAATACTACAGAGATAGACAAGGCCCGTTGGTCACTCACAGCTAAAAAGGCTAGGAAATGCGATGCATAAAAGTCTCTCGTTGAGCTGTTTATACGCTATCTGGTTAAAGTGAATGGGGTGTTTATATGCAGTACGTTGAGCATAGACTCTCACGTTTAACATAGCTGTTGCACGTAGCTCAGACTCAGCATTATGGAATTTTTTTTTTTCGTGACAAATAGCATTTTGCGGCACCATCAACAGACTTTTTTTGAAGCAGTTCCTAAAAACTACTCATTCCAAGTACCTTTTTTTTCGGATTTGAAACACTCTCGAAGAAATCATGCGGACAAAGCTGTACTACTGCTGTGCTTTGTGACATTGCTGGAATTTTCATTTCAACTCACGTTACGAACAATGCTACTAGTGAGTCTAGATCATGGTAATAGTCTATTGTCAGAGCACAGCACCATCGAGTTTCTCAGTTGCTTTCTACACTTGCCATGTGAAAGCGCTAGAACGTTGGCTACATACTCACTATACACATGATTTGACAAGTTTAGGTAGGCTCTCATTAAACTATATGTATTTGTAATGGCACTTCTGCCAAAATTTCTTCAATGATTTTTTCCATGTGAAAGGAACGTGCTGAGTGTGTGTGTAGATGTAGATATAATTTCCTGATATATAACATAGTTCCCACAAAAAAATAGACTCGTGTTTATTTCTCTATAGGTTTAATACTATGACTCTTAGTACAGAAACTACAGATGACTGTGTTTTTACAGTAACTACAAAGCTTTCAGTTTTTTTTCCAGAGCTGGCTGGAAACCTCTATTCAAAGTATAGTTAAAAAAGTCTGTATTTTTTTTTTCCACAGCTGACACACTTTCGTCTGCTAACATCAGTTTGTCAACATAACTTCTGAGCAATACAGAATGTTTTCCTTTCAACGTCTATTGCGACAAATGCTGTCTTTCTACTGTATAGTCATGCTCATAATTGCGTTTCTCTGTAACGTTGTACGAGTAATTTATGTTTCAGAAGCTTTGTGAGGAACATTGGATTTAGTATATAGTCACCAAATTAAACAGTTTCTCCAAACGATGCGTGTGTCTATATCTAAGTCAAAGCTCTGATACAGAGGCTAATGCCAGAAAAAAACCCACCACCCTTTAACAAACTTTCTACAGAAACACAATAGGAAACAACACGCAAAGAATGAATTTATTGAATCTATGTATCCGAAATCCGTTTGTACTGTACATTGAGTGGAGCTTTCCTTATAGTTACCTGATAAAACAGTTTCTCTAAAACGTTGCCTCTGTCTATATCTAATTCAACGTGCTAATATATATATATGTAAAAAAAAAAACCTCATTCCCTTTAATATCAGTATTAATTTTTAATCAACCTTTTTACAGCCACACAATAGAAAAGAACTTGCAAAGACTGAGGCAATTGATGCCACACGGCCTCCAGAGTTTCTGGTCTCAATGTGCTGGGGCTGCGTCTTTAGGCTTTTTCTAACTAACGTACCACAAAAACGCTTTGCTAATTCAGAAATCATTCTTGTATATCAGCGCTACAGTTGACAATGTGCGTCTATTGGAGCCTGCACGTCGAGTTTTTCTTAAAGTACAACAAACATTACTTTTCCATTAAGTTACTTTTCGCCTACAATTACATTACCTCTGGATACAGCTTTACAACACTTTTACAGTTATGAGATCCGCAAACTCTTGGAATACAGTTTTGAGAGCATTGCTACACAAAAACAGCGAGTTCTACTCATTGAGCGAAAAGGGGTTTTACTGCAACAACAAAAAAACCCCATCCCTCAGTATTAGGATGCAAAGGTTGTTTTTTTTAAGAAGTCGCCGTTACTTCGCATTAACTTTTACAGTGTCTATACATGCAAACCTTAATTCGAATTTGGTAAGCCTCCTTCTATGAGGAGTAACGCCAAATTCAAAATAGCTATGTCGAATTAAGTGCTGTGTAGACACTTAATTCGAAAGAGGGGACCGCCAGTTCTTCCCAGGGAGCCCTGGTGGCCACAACCAGGAAAACTTACTCTCCTCTCCCCCTGCCCTGGAGACATTAAAGGGGTAGACCCTGGCCACAGTGCCTGTGCCTGCTCCAAGCCTGCCAGCCCAGAGCCAGCAGTGGCCACCGGGGCCCCTGACCCAGTGGCCCCAAAACATGAGCCAGCAAGCCAGTGGCAGCCAGCCCTCCACCGCTCCCCAGGAGCACTCTGCCAGCTCCCAGGAGCCTGACAGGGGCTGGAGAAGGCAGGCGACTTCCTGGTCCAGGGTGGAGATCATGGACCTTATTAGGGTTTGGGGGGATGCCCCCAACGTCCATGATCGCCGCACTAGATGGAGGAATGCAGCCGCATATGGCAGGATAGCTGCCAGCCTGGCCACTAAAGGCCACATGCAAACACGGGAGCAGGTTTGCATGAAAATCAAGTTGGTCCAGTAAGACCCCCCCTCCCCCCCGGTCCCTGAGCTTCCCTCCCCTTTCCAGCTCCCTCCTCCCAGCTCCCCTCTCCCCTCTCCCACCCTCTCTCTTCCCCTCGCCCACCTCCTTTTCCCAGTCTCCCCAGTGATTCATCGGGAGTACGGGTAGCTCTGAGGCGCCTTGGGTGGACACTCTCCCACAGGGCCTCATGGATCCTGACAGCCCCGATGGACCTCCCGATGGCAGCCTGCAGCAAGTTCACTGGCTGGTGGCAACGACCCCCACGAGCCACTCCCAGGGGCAGCTCTGGCTCCATGTGACCGAGTGCTGTGGTGTTCTGCGTGCGGGCACGCCAAGACAAGACTGCTTTGCTGTCCCTCATCGAGGTAGAGAAGCAAGCAGGGAACCCTGAGAACTGTCTGTCCGGGAAGGGGGGGGGTCCCTTTAAGCATGGAGCGCAGTTAGCCTCTGGCAGCAGCCCCACACGCTAAGTCCTAACCTGATGCCCTGTCAGCACTGGTTCCGGCCAGCCTTAACTTCAGTTCAGGGTCCACGCAGAGTGGACACGCTATTTTGAAATAGCAAAATGCTATTTCGAAATAGTTTTTGTGTATAGATGCGTTATTTTGACTTAGCTTAATTTGAATTAACTATTTCAAATTAAGTTAACTTGAATTAACTGAATTAACGCTGTAGTGTAGACATACCCTTAGTCTACGTCCCTTTTTCGTAAAAGGGATGTAAATTAGCTGTATCGCAATTGCTAATGAAGCGGGGATTTAAATCTCCCCCACTTCATTAGCATAAAAAATGGCTACTCATGGCGCTTTGCCGGAAAAAAGCGCCAGTCTAGCCGCTGATCTTGCGGAAAATAAAGCCGGTTCCGAAAGATCCCTTATATCCCTGTGTGTGTGTGTGTGGGGGGGGGGGGGAGCAGCTTCAGCATGTTTAACACAACCCACGCACTAAATGGGCTGGGAGAGGGGACACAACCTCATCCACCACCCCCCAATCACCTCTAGGAAACCATGAACTTTTTTTTTCCAGCACACAACTTAGCAAGCAGCTATACACGGCGAACCGTCTTCAGGAACATGGCACATGGGCATGCCTGTATACTCAAGGCACAACCTGTTCCTGGTGACAGCACTGCCAGGCAAAGTTGTGTGTGTGTGGCCCTCTTGGACGTCCAGGCTGCTCCAGGGATCCCAGTGTGTCTGGACACTTCCCTTGCCTGCTTGTCTGTGGGTCGGGGAAGCATGGTTCCCGCTGGGCCTCTATGAGGCAGAGCCCACTGCTCCCAGTCCTTTGGCCTGAGGACTGTAGGTTGCAGCTCACGGGGTGGGGGGGGGGGCCTCAGGGACATGGATGACTGACCACCTCTCGCTTTATTCTCCATAACTGGACGAGACATTGCTGAGGGGTGATCACTGGCAGATGAGCCAGCCACCAAACCCCAGGGGAGCCACAGGTGCCAGGAGGACCTCATGAGGGAGCATGTGGCCATCCTCCAGGACATGCACCAGCCTCTGGCCCAGAAGACGTGGGATGATGACCAATGATAGACCCAAATGTGGACTGAGCTGGTGCAGCAGGACCACAACATGTGTGCTACCATACGGGAGATGATGCCATAGCTGGCTCCTCTCCTGCTCCACCCCACTATGCCTCTCCTGCCCCTCTCACCCTGCCATACTTATGCCAGCTCCCCCTCACCTTGCCATACCTGACCCTGCTCCAGGCCCCCACCTCGCCTATTCCTCTAGGGTCGGCGTTTTCGGCTTCAAAAGTCGATTTCGGCCATCGCAGCCCGGGCCTGCGTTTTCGGGCTTGGGAGGTCGATTTTTGCCCTCCGCGGTCCGGGTCAGCGTTTTCGGCGTCAAAAGTCGATTTCGGCCATCGCGACCCGGGGAGGCATTTTCTGGCGCTGAAGGTCGATTTTGGCCTCCGCGGAAGGGGTTGGAGTTTTCGGCGTCAAAAGTCGATTTGGGCCATCGCGGCCCGGGGGGTCGTTTTCGGGCTCTGGAGGTCTATTTTGTCCTCCGCAGCCCGCATCGGTGTTTTCGCCTTGAAAAGTCTATTTCGGCCATCGTGGCACGGGGGGGGCGTTTTTGGGCTCCGGAGTTTGATTTCGGCCTCCGTGCCCCGGGTCGCTGTTTTCAGCGTCAAAAGTTAATTTCGGCCATCGTGGCCCAGTTCGGCGTTTTCGGCATCTACTGTCGATTTTGGCCATTGTGGTCCTGGGCGGCGTTTTTGGACTCCGGACGTCGATTTCGGCCTCCGCGGCCCTGGTTGGCGTTTCCGGCGTCAAAAGTCGATTTCGGCCATCACGTCCCGGAGGGGCTTTTTCGGGCTCCGCAGGTCAATTTCGGCCTCCACGGCCCGGGTCAGCGTTTTTGGTGTCAAAAGTCGATTTCGGCCATCGTGCTCGGGCGGCCGTTTTTGGGTTCGGGCAGTCTATTTCGGCCACCGCGGCGCAGGTCGGTGTTTTCGGCGTCAAAAGTCGATTTTGGCCATCGCGGCCCAGGGGGTGCGTTTTCGGGCTCCTGAGGCCAATTTCGGCCTCTGCGGCCGGGGTCAGCGTTTTCGGTTTCAAAAGTCGATTTCTGCCATCGCTGCCTGGGGGGGGGGCGTTTTCGGGCCCCAGAGGTCGATTTCGGCCTCCGCGGCTGGGGTCGACCTTTACGGCGTCAATAGTCGATTTTGGCCATTGCGGCCCGGGTGGGCCTTTTCGGGCTCCAGAGGTCGATTTCGGCTTCCACGGCCTGGGTCGGCATTTTTGGCCTCAAAAGTCAATTTCGGCCATCGCGGGCTGAAGGGGCGTTTTCGGGCTCCGGCGGTCTATTTCGGCGTCCGCGGCCCGCGTCGTAGTTTTAGGTTTGAAAAGTCTATTTCATCCATCGCGGCATAGAGTGGCGTTTTCGAGCTCTGGAGGTCAATTTCGGCCATCGCTGCCCGGGGGGGCGTTTTCGGGGTCCGGAGCTCGATTTCGGCCTCTGCGTACCAGGTAAGCGTTTCCGGCGTCAAAAGTTGATTTTGGCCATTGCTACCCGGGGGGGGGGGCGTTTTCGGGCTCCGGAGGTCGATTTCGGCCTCCGCGTACCGGGTCGGCGTTTCCGGCATCAAAACTCGATTTTGGCCATCGCTTCCCGGGGGCGCGTTTTCGGGCTCCGAAGGTCGATTTGGAGCTCCGCGGCCCGGGTCGTTGTTTTCGGCGTCAAAGGACAATTTCAGCCATCCTGGCCCATGCCGGCATTTTGGGCGTCAAAAGTCGATTTCGGCCATCGCGTCCCGAGGGGTCGTTTTAGGGCTCCGGAAGTCGATTTCTGCGTCCGCGTACCGGGTCAGCGTTTCCGGCATCAGAAGTCGATTTTGGCCATCGCGGGCCGGAGGGCCGTTTTCGAGCTCTGGAGGTCGAATTTGGCCTCCGCGGCTCGGGTCGGAGTTTCCGGCATCAAAAGTCGATTTCGGCCATCGTGGACCGGGGGGCCTTTTCAACCTCCAGAGGTCGATTTCGGTGACCGCGGTCTGGGTCGGTGTTTTCGGCTTCAAAAGTCGATTTCTGCCATCGTGGCCCGGGGGGGGGCATTTTCAGGCTCTGCCGCTCTATTTCGTCCTCCGCAGAATGGATCGGCGTTTCCGGCGTCAGAAGTCGATTTCGGCTATGGTGGCCCGGGGGGCGTTTTCGGGCTCCGGAGGTCAATTTCGTCCTCCACCGCCCGGGTCGGCGTTTTCAGCGTCAAAAGTCGATATCGGCCATTGCGGCCTGGGGGGGCGTTTTCGGGCTTTGGAGGTCGATTTCAGTCTCCGTGGCCCGGGTTGGCGTTCTCGGTGTCAAAAGTCCTTTCCGGCCATCGCGGCCCGGAGGGCGTTTTCGGGCTCCAGACATCAATTTCTGCCTCCTCGGCCCGGTTCGGCGTTTCCGGCGTCTAAAGACGATTTCTGCCATCGCGGCCCAGGAGGGCGTTTTTGGACTCCGGAGGTCATTCTGGGGCCTCCGCGTCCCGGGTCGTCGTTTTCGTCATCAAAAGTCGATTTCGTCCTCCGCGGCCCAGGTTGGTGTTTTTGGCGTCAAAAGTCGATTTCGTCCTCCACGGCCCAGGTTGGCGTTTTCAGCTTGAAAAGTCGATTTCGGCCATTACAGCCTGTGGGGGCGTTTTTGGGCTCCGGCGGTCTATTTCGGCCACCGCGGCCCCAGTCGGCGTTTTCGGCGTCAAAAGTCGATTTCGGCCATCGCGGCCCGGGGGGTGCGCTTTTGGGCTCCGGAGGCGATTTCGCCTCCGCGGCCCAGGTCGGCGTTTTCGTCTTCAACAGTCGATTTCGGCCATCGCGGCACGGAGGGGCGTTTTCGGGCTCTGGAGGTTGATTTCGGCCTCCGCGGTCCGGGTCGGTGTTTTCGGTGTCAAAAGTAGATTTTTGGACATTGCAGTCCGGGGGGGCGTTTTCGGCTTCAAAAGTCGATTTCAGCCCTCGCGGCCCGGAGTGGTGTTTTCGGGCTCCGGAGTTCGATTTCGGCCTCCGCAGATGGGGTCGGCATTTTCGGCTTGAAATGTCATTTTCGGCCATCGTGGACGGGGGGGGCGTTTTCGTGCTCCAGAGGTCAGAAGTTCTGGTAGCCCGGGTCGGCATTTTCTGCATCAAATATCGATTTCGCCCATCACGGCCCGGGGGGGCGTTTTCTGGCTCAAGGGGTCGATTTCTGCCTCCGCGGCCCGGGTCATCGCTTTCGGCGTCAAAAGTCAATTTCGGCCATTACAGCCCGGGGGGGGCGTTTTTGGGCTCCGGCGGTCTATTTCGGCCACCGCGGCCCCAGTCAGCGTTTTCAGCATCAAAACTCGATTTTGGCCATCGCGGCCCGGGGGGTGCGTTTTTGGGCTCCGGAGGCCGATTTCGGCCTCCGCTGTCCGGGTCGGTGTTTTCAGCGTTAAAAGTCGATTTCAGCCATCGCGGCCCGGAGGGGCATTTTCGTACTCGGGAGGTCGATTTCGGCCACCGCGGCCCGGGTAGGCGTTTTCGGTTTGAAAAGTCCATTTCGGACTCCGCGGCCCAGGTCGGCGATTTCGTCTTCAACAGTCGATTTCGGCCATCGCGGCAGGGAGGGGCGTTTTCGGGTCCGGAGGTTGATTTCGGCCTCCGCTGTCCGGGTCGGTGTTTCCGGTGTCAAAAGTAGATTTTTGGACATTGCAGCCCGGGGGGGCGTTTTCGGCTTCAAAAGTCGATTTCAGCCCTCGCGGCCCGGAGGGGCGTTTTCGGTCTCCGGAGGTTGATTTCGGCCACAGCGGCCCGGGTAGGCGTTTTCGGTTTGAAAAGTCCATTTCGGACTCCGCGGCCCAGGTCGGCGTTTTCGGCTTCAAAAGTCGATTGCAGCCCTCGCGACCCGGAGGGGTGTTTTCGGTCTCCGGAGGTCGATTTCAGCCACCGCGGCCCATGTATGCGTTTTCGGTTTGAAAAGTCCATTTCGGCCATCGCGGCCCGGGGGGCATTTTTGGGCTCCGGCGGTCTATTTCGGCCACCGTGGCCCTAGTCGGCGTTTTCAGCGTCAAAAGTCGATTTCGGCCATCGCGGCCCGGGGGGCGTTTTTGGGCTCCGGCGGTCTATTTCGGCCACCGTGGCCCTGGTCGGCGTTTTCAGCGTCAAAAGTCGATTTCGGCCATCACGGCACGGAGGGGCGTTTTCCGGCTCCGGAGGTTGATTTCGGCCTCCGCGGTCCGGGTCGGTGTTTTTGGTGTCAAAAGTAGATTTTTGGACATTGCAGCCCGGGGGGGCGTTTTCGGCTTCAAAAGTCGATTTCAGCCCTCGCGGCCCGGAGTGGTGTTTTCACTCTCTGGAGGTCGATTTCGGCCACCGCGGCCCGGAGGGTCCTTTTTGGGCTCCAAAGGTCGATTTCGGCCTCCGCAGACGGGGTCGGAATTTTCGGCTTGAAAAGTCCATTTTGGCCCTCACGGCCCGGAGGGGCGTTTTCGTGCTCCGGAGGTCGATTTCGGCCACCGCGGCCAGGGTAGGCGTTTTCGGTTTGAAAAGTCCATTTCGGCCATTACAGCCCGGGGGCGCGTTTTTGGGCTCCGGCGGTCTATTTCGGCCACCACGGCCCCAGTCGGCATTTTCGGCGTCAAAAGTCGATTTCGGCCATCGCGGCCCGGGGGGTGCGTTTTTGGGCTCTGGCGGTCTATTTCGGCCACCGCGGCCCCAGTCGGCGTTTTCGGCGTCAAAAGTCGATTTCGGCCATCGCGGCCCGGGGGGTGCGTTTTTGGGCTCCGGAGGCCGATTTCGGCCTCCGCGGCCCTGGTCGGCGTTTACGGTTTGAAAAGTCCATTTTGGCCATCGCGGCCTGGGAGGCATTTTTGGGCTCTGGCGGTCTATTTCGGCCACCGCGGCCCCAGTCGGCGTTTTCAGCGTCAGAAGTCGATTTCGGCCATCGCGGCCCGGGGGGTGCGCTTTTGGGCTCCGGAGGCCGATTTCGGCCTCCGCGGCCCAGGTCGGCGTTTTCGTCTTCAACAGTCCATTTCGGCCATCGCAGCACGGAGGGGCGTTTTCGGGCTCCGGAGGTTGATTTCGGCCTCCGCGGTCCGGGTCGGTGTTTTCGGTGTCAAAAGTAGATTTTTGGACATTGCAGCCCGGGGGGGCGTTTTCGGCTTCAAAAGTCGATTTCAGCCCTCGCGGCCCGGAGCGTTTTCGGGCTCGAGGTCGATTCCGGCCACCGTGGCCCGGGTAGGCGTTTCGGTTTGAAAAGTCTATTTCGGCCATCGCTGCCCGGGAGAGCGTTTTCGGGCTCCAAAGGTCGATTTCGGCCTCCGCAGACGTGGTCGGCATTTTCGGCTTGAAATGTCGTTTTCGGCCATCGTGGACCGGGGGGGCGTTTTCGGGCTCCAGAGGTCAGAAATTCTGGTAGCACAGGTCGGCATTTTCTGCGTCAAATATCGATTTCGCCCATCGCGGCCCGGGGGGGCGTTTTCTGGCTCAAGGGGTCGATTTCTGCCTCCGCGGCCCGGGTCATCGTTTTCGGCGTCAAAAGTCAATTTCGGCCATTACAGCCCGAGGGGGCGTTTTTGGGCTCCTGCGGTCTATTTCGGCCACCGCGGCCCCAGTCGGCGTTTTCGGCGTCAAAACTCGATTTCGGCCATCACGGCCCGGGGGGTGCATTTTTGGGCTCCGGAGGCCGATTTCGGCCACCGCGGCCCCAGTCGGCGTTTTCGGCGTCAAAAGTCGATTTCGGCCATCGCGGCCCGGGGGGTGCGTTTTTGGGCTCCGGAGGCCAATTTCGGGTTCCGCGGCCCGGGTCGGCGTTTACGGTTTGAAAAGTCCATTTTGGCCATCGCGGCCCGGGGGGCATTTTTGGGCTCTGGCGGTCTATTTCGGCCTCCGTGGCCCCAGTCGGCGTTTTCGCCGTCAGAAGTCGATTTCGGCCATCACGGCCCGGGGGGTGCGTTTTTGGGCTCCGGCGGTCTATGTCGGCCACCGCGGCGCCAGTCGGCGTTTTCGGCGTCAAAAGTCGATTTCGGCCATCGCGGCCCGGGGGGTGCATTTTTGGGCTCCGGAGGCCGATTTCGGCCTCCGCGGCCCAGGTCGGCGTTTTCGTCTTCAACAGTCGATTTCGGCCATCGCGGCCCGGAGGGGAGTTTTCGGTCTCCGGAGGTCGATTTCGGCCACCGCGGCCCAGGTCATCGTTTTCCACGTCAAAAGTCTATTTCGGCCATTACAGCCCGGGGGGTCGTTTTTGGGCTCCGGCAGTCTATATCTGCCACTGCGGCCCCAGTCGGCGTTTTCGGCGTCAAAAGTAGATTTCGGCCGTCGCGGCCCTGGGGGTGCATTTTTGGGCTCCGGAGGCCGATTTCGGCCTCCGCGGCCCAGGTCGGCGTTTTCGAATTCAACAGTCGATTTCGGCCATCGCGGCATGGAGGGGCGTTTTCGGGCTCCGGAGGTTGATTTCGGCCTCCGCGGTCGGGGTCGGTGTTTTTGGTGTGAAAAGTAGATTTTTGGACATTGCAGCCCGGGGGGGCGTTTTCGCCTTCAAAAGTCGATTTCAGCCCTCGCGGCCCGGAGGGGCGTTTTCGGGCTCCGGAGGTCAATTTCGGCCACCGCGGCCCGGGTAGGCGTTTTCGGTTTAAAAAGTCTATTTCGGCCATCGCTGCCCAGGGGGGCGTTTTTGGGCTCCAAAGGTCGATTTTGGCCTCCGCAGACGGGGTCGGGATTTTCGGCTTGAAATCTCGATTTCGGCCATCGTGGCCCGGGGGGGGCGTTTTCGGGTTCCAGAGGTCAGAAATTCTGGTAGCCCGGGTTGGCACTTTCTGCGTCAAATATCGATTTCGCCCATCGCGGCCCGGGGGGGCGTTTTCTGGCTCAAGGGGTCGATTTCTGCCTCCGCGGCCCGGGTCATCGTTTCCGGCGTCAAAAGTCAATTTCGGCCATTACAGCCCGGGGGGGCGTTTTTGGGCTCCGGCGGTCTATTTCGTCCACCGCGGCCCGGGTCGGCGTTTTCGTCTTCAAAAGTCGATTTCGGCCATCGCGGCATGGAGGAGCGTTTTCGGGCTCCGGAGGTCGATTTCGGCCACCGCGGCCCGGGTAGGCGTTTTCGGTTTGAAAAGTCCATTTCGGCCATCGCGGCCCGATTCGGCATTTTCGGCTTCAAAAGACGATTTCAGCCCTCGCGGCCCGGAGGGGCGTTTTCGGTCTCCGGAGGTCGATTTCGGCCACCGCGGCCCGGGTAGGCATTTTCGGTTTGAAAAGTCCATTTCGGCCATCGCGGCCCGATTCGGCATTTTCAGCGTCAAAAGTCGATTTCGGCCATCGCGGCCCGGGGGGGTGCGTTTTTGGGCTCCGGAGGCCGATTTCGGCCTCCGCGGCCCCGGTCGGTGTTTTCGTCTTCAACAGTCAATTTCGGCCATCGCGGCACGGAGGGGCGTTTTCTGGCTCTGGAGGTTGATTTCGGCCTCCGCTGTCCGGGTCGGTGTTTTCAGCGTTAAAAGTCGATTTCGGCCTCCACGGCCCGAGTCGGCGTTTTCGGCTTCAAAAGTCGATTTCAGCCATCGCAGCCCGGAGGGGCGTTTTCGTGCTCCGGAGGTCGATTTCGGCCACCGCGGCCCGGGTAGGCGTTTTCGGTTTGAAAAGTCCATTTTGGCCATCGCGGCCCGGGGGGCATTTTTGGGCTCCGGCGATCTATTTCGGCCACCGTGGCCCTAGTCGGCGTTTTCAGCGTCAAAAGTCGATTTTGGCCATCGCGGCCCGGGGGGTGTGTTTTTGGGCTCCGGAGGCCGATTTCGGCCACCGCGGCCCGGGTAGGTGTTTTCGGTTTGAAAAGTCGATTTCAGCCCTCGCGGCCCGGAGGGTCCTTTTTGGGCTCCAAAGGTCGATTTCGGCCTCCGCAGACGGGGTCAGCATTTTCGGCTTGAAAAGTCCATTTCGGCCCTCGCGGCCCAGGGGGTGCATTTTTGGGCTCCGGAGGCCGATTTCGGCCTCCGCGGCCCAGGTCGGCGTTTTCGTCTTCAACAGGCGATTTCGGCCATCGCTGCCCGGGGGGGCGTTTTCACGCTCCAAAAGTCAATTTCGGACTCCGCAGACGGGTTCGGCATTTTCGTTTGAAATGTCGATTTCGGCCATCGTGGCCCGGGGGGGCGTTTTCGGGCTCCAAAGGTCGATTTTGGCCTCCGCAGACGGGGTCGGCATGTTCGGCTTGAAATCTCGATTTCGGCCATCGTGGCCCGGGGGGGCGTTTTCGGGCTCCAGAGGTCAGAAATTCTGGTAGCCCGGGTCGGCACTTTCTGCGTCAAATATCGATTTCGCCCATCGCGGCCCGGGTGGGCGTTTTCTGGCTGCAGGGGTCGATTTCTGCCTCCGCGGCCCGGGTCATTGTTTTCGGCGTCAAAAGTCAATTTCGGCCATTACAGCCCGGGAGGGGGCGTTTTTGGGCTCCGGTCTATTTCGTCCACCGTGGCCCCAGTCAGCGTTTTCGGCGTCAAAAGTCGATTTCGGCCATCGCGGCCCGGGGGTGCGTTTTTGGGCTCCGGAGGCCGATTTCGGCCTCCGCGGCCCGGGTCGGCGTTTTCGTCTTCAAAAGTCGATTTCGGCCATCGCGGCTTGGAGTAGCGTTTTCGGGCTCTGGAGGTTGATTTCGGCCTCCGCTGTCCTGGTCAGTGTTTTCAGCGCTAAAAGTCGATTTCGGCCTCCACGGCCCGATTCGGCGTTTTCGGCTTCAAAAGTCGATTTTAGCCATCGCGGCCCGGAGGGGCGCTGCGTGTTCGAGGTCAATTTCGCCACCGCGCCCGGGTAGGCGTGGTTTGAAAAGTCCATTTCGGCCATCACGGCCCGGGGGGCATTTTTGGGCTGCGGAGGCCGATTTCGGCCACCGTGGCCCTAGTCGGCGCTGCATCAAAGTCGATTTCGCCATCGCGCCCGGGTGCATCTGCCCGAGGCCGATTTCGGCCTCCGCTGTCCGGGTCGGTGTTTTCAGCGTTAAAATTCGATTTCGGCCTCCGCGGCCCAGCTCGGCGTTTTCGTCTTCAACAGTCAATTTCGGCCATCGCGGCACGGAGGCGCTCGCCCGAGGTTGCTTTCGGCCTCCGCGGTCCGGGTCGGTGTTTTCGGTGTTAAAAGTAGATTTTTGGACATTTTAGCCCGGGGGGGCGTTATCGCCTTCAAAGTCGATTTCAGCCCTCGCGGCCCGGAGGGGCGTTTTCGGGCTCCAGAGGTCCATTTCGGCCACCGCGGCCCGGGTAGGCGTCTTCGGTTTGAAAAGTCTATTTCGGCCATCGCTGCCCGGGGGGGCCTTTTCGGGCTCCAAAGGTTGATTTCGGCCTCCGCAGATGGGGTCGGCATTTTCGGTTTGAAATGTCGATTTCGGCCATCGTGGCCCGGGGGGGCGTTTTCAGGCTCCAGAGGTCAGAAATTCTGGTAGCCCGTGTCGGCATTTTCTGCGTCAAATATCGATTTCGCCCATCGCGGCCCGGGGGGGCGTTTTCTGGCTCCAGGGGTCGATTTCTGCCTCCGCGGCCCGGGTCATCATTTTCGGCGTCAAAAGTCAATTTCGGCCATTACAGCCCGGGGGGGCGTTTTTGGGCTCCGGCGGTCTATTTCGGCCACCGCCACCCCAGTCGACCTTTCCGGCGTCAAAAGTCGATTTCGGCTATCGTGGCCCGGGGTGCATTTGTCGGCTCCGGAGGCCGATTTCGGCCTCCGCTGTCCGGGTCGGTGTTTTCAGCGTTAAAAGTCGATTTCGGCCTTCGCGGCCCGAGTCGGTGTTTTCGGCTTCAATAGTCGATTTCAGCCATCGCGGCCCGGAGGGGCGTTGCGGTTCGAGGTCATTTCGCCACCGCGCCAGGGTAGGCGTTTCGGTTTGAAAAGTCCATTTCGCCATCGCGGCTCGGGTGTGCGCTGGGCCCGAGGTCGATTTCGCCTCCGCGCCCGGTCTGCGCCGCGCCAGTAATTGATTTCGGTCATTGCGGCCCTGGGGGGCGTTTTTGGGCTCCAGAGGTCGATTTCGGCCTCCGCGGCCGGGGTCGGCGTTTTTGGCGTCAAAATTCGATTTCGGCCATCGCGCCCGGGGGGCGTTTTCGGGCTCCGGAGGTCGATTTCGGCCTCCGCCCCCCGGGTCGGCATTTTCGACTTGAAAAGTCGATTTCGGCCATCGCGGCCTGGAGGGGCGTTTTCGGGCTCCGGGTCTATTTTGGCCTCTGCGGCCCAGGTCGGCATTTTCAGCATTAAATGTCGATTTTGGCCATCGCGGCCCGGGTAGTCGTTTTCGGGCTCCGGAGGTCGATTTCGGCCTCCGCGGCACGGGTCAGTATTTTCGGCTTGAGAAGTCTATTTCGGCCATCGTGGCCCGTAGGGGCGTTTTCGGTCTTCGGCGGTCTATTTCGGCCTCCTCTTCCCTCCTCTCCAGTCCCCGATGGTGGCACTCACTCCCAAGTTCCTGTTACCTGCCTGTGTTTGTATTCTCCACAAACCTTTCTGTTAATGCTGGCTGAGAGTCACTCTGGGCTAGAGAACAGGGCTGTGTCATTACTTCTGGGAGCAGGAGGCCCCCATAGCCCAGAGTGAGTGGACTCCCCAAGGAGTCCCACAGCGAGAGACAGGCAGCTAGAGGCTCGGGAGGGGCAGTCCCAGGAGGCAAAGGGGCACTTGTGACTCTCAACTGGCAGCTGACACTCTGTGCTCCTTGCTTCCCTTCTGCTGCTTCATCTCTCAGGATCCTCCCTCCTGCCCCATGCTGAGAGCCAGGCCCAAGCAGCAAAGAGGTGGCTGGAGCCTCTTGCCTCCAGGGTGTCACCACTCATCTTCTTCCCCATCATTGGCTGGTCATTGCCCCTTTCGCACACAGAAGAACCTCCATGAAACGAGGCAGAAATGTGGCATCTTGTTCTCTGTGGCTCCCATTTCTGCCCTGTAAGGCACTGCCTCTTCTACCACTGGCCTCTGCCTGGCATCCCTCCCCCTCCCAGCACCACAGAAAGCCTCTTGGTGTGAGCGTGGGCAAGGTAGAGGCCTCAGGCCTGTTCCCAGTGGATCCCAGGAAGAGAAGTGTGGCCTTTAGTGAGCCAGAGCAGGGCAGGGCTGTGTTTGACCACGTGTCTGTGGGCAGTGCCCTCTGTGAGCTATGTGCTTGTGTGGCTGCTTGGGAGAGACTCAAACACCTCCCAGCTGATTTGCTGGGATTTGTTATCTTGGTGGTGCACATTTCTCAGTGCAAATTATACAAATATTCTGCCCATGGATGGAAATGCTTAGAGGGAACATTGTCTTTGGCGGTCCAGCCAGGCCAAGCAAGGGCTGTTCCCTGTATGCTGTGCCAGGGAGTCTGGGTAAGTGCGGTTGGGCATCCTGAGCTGGGCCTGCCCCTGGGTTTATTGGGATCCCTAACAGGGTGTCTCTTCTGCGGCATGGTGCTTGTTCCCGGGGGCTAATTCCTATCCCTGCGATGGATGCCAGGCAGGGACCATGGCTGGGAGCCTGGACTCAGGACCCTTCCCCAAAAGAAGTATTTCCCCCATCTGACACTGCTCCACTTAAGACCCTGGAGCCGTCGCTTTGCCTGGCTGGTGCATCACCTTGTCCCCCCAGGTGGGGAATTAGCCCTAGAGTGCTCCCTCTGCATGTGAGAGGTGGTGGCATTGCTTCCTGCAAGTCTGTCTTTTTGGAAGAGGAAGGGGGGCAGGCTCTCCAGCCCATGCTGCTCCTGTCACACTCTGTGGCCCCCATGAGTACAACTGAGCCATGGGGCGCTGGGTGAGGGGCAGGGGCTGAGAGTTTGCCTGACACCTCAGGGACCCAGCTGGAAAGCACCATCCCAAGCGTCTCTCTGACAGGAGCAGAAGGGGATTGATGGGGGATTGGGAGTGTAGGGAGAGTGTTTCAGGGGGTGTGTAGCTTGTTGCCTGGTTAGGGGTGTGGCCAAAACACAGGGCTCAATGTGAGCAGGATTTGAACCCATGCAGGAAAACCCTATGGAATTTCAAGTCCAACACCTTAACTATACAGCCATCACAGCTATGAGCATAACAGTGCACTAGGGCCCAGGAAACTGGTAAATAATCCCAGTGCCCAGGCCTGACATCACCTGCCACACAGAATTCAAACAGCAAATCTGGCTCCCAGAGCACAGGGGGAGTTTGGGCCTTGTTGCTGGGCCATGGGGTGAAGCATCAAACCAGCCCCATCCTGTGATGCCTTGAGTGTTGCTGAATCTGGGCCCCTGCACCTGGGCAACGTCAAATCAGGGCCGGCTCTAGGCACCAGCATACCAAGCAGTGCTTGGGGCGGCACATCTCCAGGAGCGGCATTCCGGCCAGCCTTACCGCCCGATGCGGGCCTGCCTGCAGGGGGAGCACACGCTCTTGCTGACCCACTATTGTGTCCTTGGTAACAGTGACGCGTTTTCCAGCCCTGCATGTAGTTCTTTACAACTCCGCAGTCAGCAGGGAGCTGGGGTTACTTCAGTGCCCTGCTGCTTCTCCAAAGCGCCCTTAGCAGCAAAGGAGCAGCCTCTATTGATTCTGAGCGGGGAGGCTGCCTCCTTGCAATCACTGCTCACTTTACGGATGGGAAGCTGTCTCAAGGTCTCCTTCTCCCTTGCCAGCATGCTCCAGCCTGCAGCTCCGGGTGAGCCAGCCAATGCCTGGAGTAAGGGGATCAGCCTTTGAGTGGGAGAGGCAGGGACCAAGAGCAAAGTGCCAGAGTCCGGCAAAGTCTGAAGAAGCTCAAAGTGGGATAAAGGGCTTTTGGGGGGCGGCTGGAAAGAGCAGCGCGCCTTGCCCGAGGGCTCCGCTGGGCAGGGCTGGCAGGAGTGGGAGGGGGCCGCGCACACCCGCCGGGGCCCCGGCCAATTCTGGCAATGCACTGCTGAATGACAAGCGTCTGTCGCCCGCCCCGCAGAGGAGATTGATGGCAGAAGTTCAGCCCTTCGATCGGAAAGCCGCTGAGCATCCTGGCTGCAGTGTCGGCGCGCGGGGCGCGAGGATGGGAGGCGAGACTGGCACAGAGGCTCCTCGGCAGAGCAAGTCCCCAGGCTTAGGTCAGGCGCGCACATAGACCCGAGTCGAGTGTCACATGCCCTTGAGTGCAGCTGCGGCTTCCTCCCTGTCTCAGCGCTGCAGTGAGGCGCTTTCCGAGAGACCAGTGCGGGGAAAGGCTTATGAATGAAAGGAAAGGCATCATAAGTAAATCAATGCAGACTCGGGCACTGAAGAGCATCAATGAATTATTAATCTGTGCTTTTGTGGAGTGGGCATAAGATTCACAAGGAGACACAGAGGGAGCAGGAAGGATTCATTCAGGTAGTTTTTGGTGGGTTTTAATCTCCCCCCACTTGCTTCTCTTCTCCCCTCCCGTCTCCTGCCTTCGCTTGTTCTTACCCTCCATCTTCCAAAGCTAAAGACTTAAAATAGCATTTGATTCCTAAGAATTTGCAGCAAACCAGCATCTCGCCAGGTCACCCTACTGAGGTTTGAACTCTAACTGCATAGTTCAAAGTGCTGAGTTCTACCCATTACATTACAGGACCTGCAAGGGTGGTGCTCTTAGGGTCCCTGTGATTCTGGTATGGCAGCTGATATTGTGCACTTCTGGCTTCCCTGCAGCTCAAGGGTCCAGCTCGGGGTGGGAACCTTTTCTCAGTTGGGGGACTGCAGAACCACAGAGAAATCCGTTTGGTGAGGTGTTTGCTCAGGGTTACAAAAGGTGCTGGGCAGCCACTGACCACGGAGAAGTTGATGTGCCCTTTGCAACACCTCTGCACAGCTCCCCAAGCTCTGCTACTCCTGGTGGAAACCCACAGCCTTAGCGTGTCACAAAACCAATTGTAAGACAAATTCTTTGTGAAAACCAGTCACTCTCTGGGGTCAGTGAGGGTCCATCTTACCTGAGATGTGTGTTCTACAAAAGCCTCTTGTTCCCTGCCCAGTTCCGAGCACTGGATCAGACACAGTGATATTTGGTGCATTGGCTGCTGTCCCTTCTGGCAGGGAGCTGGCCCACACCTGCAGTTCATCCACCATCCAGAGAGGCGGCAGTTCTGTGAGAGGGAGAAGCAATATGGGTGGGTGTGCAAGCTGGGGCATTGACCTGCATGTGTAAATTTTAATCAAGCCTCATTTTTAACCCCTCTGGTCTGGGAACAGAAATGGATCTTGCTGAAGCAGGGTCTGTCCTTCAAGTTCCTGAAAATCAATGAGGCAAATGTCAGGTATGTGGGGGCATAGCTCAGTAGTAGAGTGGTCTACTGCAGATCAAGTGGTCCTTGGTTCAACTCCAACTGCCCCCTTGGAAAAGTAGGTATTTAAATGGAAACATTTGCCTTTCCAGTTGCATCACATTTTGAATTTCTATTGTACAGGGATTCTTAAAATGACTGCAAACCCTTAATGCTTTCCTGTGCCAATACACATAAACCAGGCAAACCTGTCCCTCAGCTGAAACCAGTTCAAACCCGCTGTGGGTCTGGTTTCTGTTTCCATCAATTCAACAAGGGTGTGATCTGAATGCCCATTGGCAGGTCCTTGGGCTCCATGGGCTGTGATGAGCAGAAGAACAGGAACCACGTCCAGCTGGGGAAGAATGGCCTAAAGTGTATTGCGTTGTGGGAGGTTGCCCTAATATGGGACATAAAAATGGACTGAAGTTGGGCAGGAGCCTGTTACAAACATACAAGACTGCCTGGTGCACATTCCTTTGTGCACACAACATACATTAAGGCTCTAATTAATGACCACCTGTCTTTCATATGGATCATTGATCCCTGTGACTTTCAGATGCATTCATATTAAAGTGGTTTAAACATAATGTGCTTCTATTGCATGATCAGTAGCAGAGTCTCAGCAGTAGGGCAGTTAGTGTCTGCATATGACTAACTGCACTGTTAGGCCACATCTACACTCTGGGGGAGGTTGCTGCTGCCGTGATTGATCTTCCGGAGTTTGATTTAGCAAGTCTAGCTAACACTCACTAAATTGAACCCAGAAGGCATCTCCACCTGTGTGCAGTTCTCCGGCTCTTTGCTACTGTTGTACTCCCGCTGTGAGGACACTGTGAAGCTCGACTGAGGGTAAAGCCAACTCCAGCTACTTACTGAGGGACAGAAGGAAGAGCAGACACATTGGCCAGGCACCACTGGAGGCTGCCTCCCTGACCTCCCCCGTACCTGTCAGGTGCCTTGGCCAGCTTAGCCATGGGGCCGCTCTCTGGGACTTTTCTCCCAGCTGCTCCACGTGTTGCCATTGCTCATCCCAAGGGAGGGGAGAGGAGAGTCACTCTCCATGGCTGCAGGAGCTGCAGAAGTTGCACCCCCAGGGAATCACAAGGGCTTGTGGCACTAGCGCTCTTGTCCCGGCAATTGCAGTCAGAGCCCTGCCTTGCCAGTGCCAGTCATGGCAGCCTCCTCACCCGCTCCAGGCTTGCTGTTTCCTTCTTCCCAATGCTCTCTCCAATCAGCCTTTTCCTGAACAAGCAGTTCCAGGGATGGCCAGGGGAGGCCTCTTCTCTGTCCCAGAAGGGCATAGGAAAATGTGAGCAAATGCTACAAGGCTATGTCTACACTGCAGGCTTCTTGCGCAAGAACCTTTTTGTGGAAGAGATCTTCCGCAAAAAGTTCTTGCGCAAGAGCGCGCCCACACTACATGGACACTTTTGCGCAAAAAAGGCCACCTGGAACCACTTCAAGGCAGGGCAAACGGTCACCAGTTGCTTCTGAGGGCTGGTGCTGGAACCCTGGAGAGACACGTGCTTAAAGGGACCTTTCTGGACAGCCGATTCTCTGCTGCTGCTGCGTGTTTGTGGACCTCTTTGAGGGACAGCAAAGCTGTAGCGGTGCCTGCTGTGGTTACCCTGTGCTTCTTTGGACATCACAGATTTTCCATTTTGTGCCATGGAGCCAGAGATGCCCCTGGCCATGTCCTGGTCCCACATAGGCATGCTGCAGTTTGTGCAGCAGTTGCTGCACAGTGCCATGCTGCTCCTGCATGAGCTCGACTCCGAGCTCAATGTGGAGGCCCTCTGCCTGGATGCGGTGGCTACACTGTGGCAACTGCAGCCCATTGTGAAGAGGCTGGACACCAGTTCTGACTGGTGGGACCAGCTAGTGATGGAGTGGTGGGATGACCAGCAGTCAGGGCCGGCCTTAGGCCGATTCGCCCAGCCGATTCGCCCCTGCACCCAGAAGTGCTGGCGAGTTACAGAGCTGGGGCCCTGCTCCACCAATATGTGGAGCTGGGTCTCTCCCCGGCTCTGCCTGGAGCGGGCCCCGGCCCCCCCTGCTGGCCCCCCGCGCGTCCTCCCACCCCAGAGTGCCCCCCTTGGCCCTGGACCATCCCTACCGTGCGCGGCTCAGCGCGGCTCCTCCTCGCCGGCTGCTGCTGCTACCTTGCGCAGTGTTGCTGGTGGGTGGGGAGGACGCCCAGGCATGACATGACGTCATGGCCCAGGTTTTTGAAACTCATGGGAGGCATGTTGCGGGGCCTGGCTGGCACTGGGTTCGGCCTCCGGGCCCTGAGTGCAGACTCCAGCCCCACAACATGGAAGGCAGAAGGTAAGGAACCGGCTTGTGCAGCGGCGGCGGTGGCAGGGAAAGGGCGAGGGCGAGGGCAGGGGCGGAGGTGGGGAGGGAGGAGGGAGGGACTTGGGTGGGGCGGAGGCGGAAGGGGCTTGGGTGGAGGTGGGGGTGGGGGCAGAGGTGGGAAGAGGGGAAGGGGCTTGGATGGAGGGGAGGGGTGGAAGGAGAAGGGGCTTGGGCAGAGGGGGAGGTAAAGGCACCAAGAGACAGGGTGGAGGAGAGACAAATGGCAGGGGGCCAAGTGCAGACAATGAGGGAAAGGGCAGGAGGGGAGGCGTTAGTGGGAGCGGGGACAGGGTGTTGCTGGGAGAGGAGAGGAGAGTGGAAGGGCATTGGGGGCTAGAAGGGGAAGTGCTGGGAGAAGGCTTGAAAGAAGACATGGGCATGCGAAAGGTGGGGATGGAGCAAGTCATGGGTGAGGGCACAGAGGGGCAGGAGCGGAATGGGGGCAGAGAGTGGTGAGGGGATGGGCATCAGGGAAAAAGAGGGCAAAGGAGGCAGAGGCAGTGAGGGAAGGGGGAGGCACCAGGAGGGTGCAGGGCTAAGGGAAGGTGCAGGTGCCAAGGGATTCTGGGGTGAAGCAGAAGGGCAGACACCTGCAGGGGAGGGACTAGCACCAGAGGAGAGAGGCAGGACAGGTGTGTAGAGGGAGGTGTTAGAAGAGGGGTAGCTCACATGATCAGAGTGGGGCTACTGGAGGAGTGGGCACAGAGGGGAGAGAAAGACTGGTGGAGGGGGGCAGGTCGCTGAGGGCAGTGAGCAGGGCAGGAGTCAGGACAGGAGAGGAGAGTGAGGAGTTGGGGGGCAGCAGGCACCAGGGGAGATGATGGAGCAAGGAGGGGAGACATGACAGCAGAGAAAAAAGGTAAAGGTTTATAAAATATTTATTAATAACTTGGTATGCTGCCCACGGCCAGTTTGTTTGCGCCCCGTGGTGCAGTTTGGGTTTATGTGGGGATCAACATGTGGCCGGCGAGTGGGAGCCAAAACAAAAAAGTAGTCAGTGTAATGATCTTCTGTTGATATGTGTTTTAGTAGTTAAATTCTTGAACTGTCGTTGCTCATGAAAAGTGCTGTCACATGAAAAGTGCTGTCAGGTAAATATTTCATTTTATTAATATCAGCAGAACTGACTTAAATGGGGCCTGTGTGTTGTGTAGTCTTGCCTTAATCTTTGTATTCATTCCTGTCAGTGTGAGAGGAGCTATTTGTATATATTTGCTTGCATATGCAACCATACTTAAGTTGAGGCCCTCAGCATGTTCTGTAAGTATCAGTGTGGCCCCTGGGGCTTCCAAAGTTGCGTTGTCCTAGCTCATCCCTGTCAGGTGTCTGTCTAACCTGGTCTTAAGTATCTCCAGTGATGGAGATTCCGCAATCTCACCAGGCAATTTATTCTAGTGTTTAACCACCCTGACAAGCAGGAAGTTTTTCCTAATGTCCAACCTAAACCTCCCTTGCTGCAATTTAAGCCCATTGCTTCTCATCCTAACCTCAGAGGCCAAGCAGAACAATTTTTCTTCCTCCTCCGTATGATACTCTTTTAGATACTTGAAAGCTGCTCTTATGTCCCTTCTCAGTCTTCTCTTTTCCAAGGTAAACAAGGCCAATTTCTTCAGCTTTGCCTCATATCTCATGTTCTCTAGACCTTTCATCATTTGTGTTGATCTTCTCTGGACTTTCTCCAGTTTCTCCATGTTTCCTGAAATGTGGCGCCCAGAACTGGACATGATACTCCAGCTGGGGCCTAATGTAGATGGCTCATTCCCTGCCTAGGGGACGTGAGACTGGGCGGGTTAATTTCCAATCCTCCTGTTTATTCTTTTCCTAAGCCAGGAGGGCACAGTAGTTCTGATGGGGGCTCTACAGGAAGGCAGCCCGCACTGCCCCCTTCCTGAAATCTTGTGCAGGTGTTAAACAGCTGTCCAGCCCACCCTAGAGGTGACTGCATTTCAGCATGCCTGAAGCAACACTGCACCGGCGATGGAGAGGAGAATGGCGCCCGGGCATGGCTTGCTCATGACTGCTTCAGACCCGTTGATGGGCCTCAGCCTCTTTCCTTCCACTCCCCTGCTTTGCAATGGGGCTGTAGACTCTGGGGGAGAGGGGTGGAGGCAGGCAGAGGTGTCTCCCTGCAGCAGATGTAGACACGTCTCTGTTTTAATCATTCTCTCATTGAAGTTTTTAGCTTTGTAGTGAGTCCTTTTACATGGAACCTTTGTGTTAAGTCTTGGTAGAATAGTCCCTGGGACAAGTGAGGCAGAGACTGTCCCTGTGGGGTGAATGAGGTGGGAATGTATAAGGCAGAAGGTGAGCACCTCTGGGCAGTTGCAAAGGTTGGAGAGGGGATAGAAACCAGATCCAAGATCAATGAGCCCTGGGAAGTGGGCCCATTGAAAGGAGACTGGATCTGTGGATGCCTTGGGGGGTCAGCAGCAAGGACCTGCTTTGGGAAGCCCCCTCTTTGGAGGTGAATGTGGCAGCATTGAGACACCACCCAGAAGCAGGCGCCACAGACACTAACTACAGATTCATGGGACGGCTCTCTCAGATCTTCACATGCATACGATGGTAGATCTGCGGGGGGGGCGGGGCGGGGGAAGTGGCGTAGTGAGGGGGCCGGAGGGATCAGTTGCCCCTGGGAGAAAAATAATATAAAATTTAGTTAAAAATAGATGTCACACGGTTTTAAAAGGAATACCATATATCCTGCCTTTTGTCTCTTTAGGCCCCCAGTTAAAATTTTCAAAAGCACTTGAGTGACTAAAGTCATTTTTGAAAATTGGACTTGGAAATCTAAGCTCAGATTTTCAAAGGTAATTAAGCTACTAAAGAGACAGTTGCCAACTCGGATCTTCAAAGATCTGTACACACCTTTGAAAATCTGGTCATAAGTGTCATAGTCCGTTCTGAACATGAGATGTAGGAGCCCAGTCCTAATTCCTTCAGGCCTTTTTTTTTTTTTTTTTTAATTTGAACACTTATCTACACTAATTCCCCTCCCTTCTCTTTCACTATCCAATAAATGCATGGATCAAAATTATAGGTGCTTTGTGAATATGCTGACTTGAGAGTGGAAAGATTTCATATTGTCATGTATGATTCCTGGTAACCCATCTCAAATATGAAAAACTAGTTTGATACCTGTTCATATCAGGAGCTGTTGAATTCAGTTCACCATTTGCAGTATCTCATTAGGATGTTTAGTGGATAAGATATTGTGGGTTTTTTTATTTATACTGTGGGCAAAGCATGGGCTCACAAGAATTCCTCCATTGTTTTACCATGAGTCTCAAAACATTTGGTGTTTTTCTAAAGGCCTGAGTCAATTGATCATGTAGGAATCTCAGCTTTCATTTAAAAAAAGTTCTCTATACTTCTGGGCCTTACAACTAAGGAGGAAAGCTTTAAAACATGAACCCTAAATACTCAAGAAACAAAAGGCCAATAAAAATCCAACATGTTTTATTTTTAAAAGAGTCTTATGATTTGTAGACCATTCTCATAACTTTCTGTAGGCGTTCCTTGTGATTTTTGGGTTGGCAATACTGCTCTTTGATTGGTGAATTTAGAAAGGTCTCTCCCTTCAGTTTCCCTTTCCACCCTCCTTTTTTTGTCACAGGTCATCAGAGAAACATAGAGCCAATGGTAGGGTGAGTCCATGACTATGGTCAATGACTGGTCAGGGTGACTAACTATTATCAGCCAGTGGTCTGAATGAGCTATCTACTGCCATCTGTTAATCAACTGTAGGAAAAGGCTTCACGAGCAGACCTTATTTATATAGACAACCTATTTTGCCACAGAGATCAGTAGACACACTTGCTGTGTCAAGGTGATCAATTTTGGCTCTTTTGGGTTGAAATTCACTTAAGCCTTGGAGCTGGGAGAATGAAATGTTGTTATCCATATTGTATGATTAAAAACCTGAACTTAATATGACCTGACTTAGGGTCTACCATAACTTGAACACTAAGCAGAGGATAATGAGTCACATCTAACTGAAAGTCACAGAAGATGGAAACAGGTTTTATTTCTGGTGGTGTAGAGTCTATTTGGGAGTCCTCAATTATATCTGAGACTTTACATCCAGTGTTTAAAGGCAGAGCTGACTAGAATCAATTGAGAATCCTTGTCTTGTCTCAGTGATCGCTTGAGCAAAAATCATTGATCAAATCTTGAGTAGACTGACCTTGGACTCAACATGCAGGCAGTGTGTTGAAGGGCAGTGCAAAGGAGGTACCATATTACCTAGTGAAATCATTGGTGCTGAAATCACTAAGGACTGGAATTTGACCACAGAACTGACACTTTCTTAACAAAGACTCCATTTTTGCTATTTAAAAATTATATCAATGTAACAGAAAACTACAACGCTCTCTGGTAACTTTTTAAAAATCAAACTTTAAATTTTATTGAAAAAATTGGATAGTTTGCAATTGAAAATATTTAATATTTACACTTAAGGCAACTGATTTAATTTTGTGTAATATTTTGCATAATAAAGGATGGCATTTTTTTGAAAATGTTCAATTATATTGATATACATTTTGATCAGATCTACTTCTAATGTGATATTCATTTGTGGTTTTGTGTGTGTGTGTGGGGGGGTGTTTCTCAAGAAAAAAATCGTGGGGGGGGGGGCCACCAAAACGGTTCGAATTGGGTCCCGCACTTCCTAAAGCCAGCCCTGTCCGCAGTGGCTCCAGAACTTCTGCATGAGGAAGGAGACGTTCCTAGAGCTACGTGCCTGGCTTGCCCCTGCCCTCCGGAGACAAGACACTCACCTGTGGCCAGCCATCCCCCTGAAGAAGAGGGTCGCCATCGCCCTCTGGAAGCTCGCCACCCCGGACAGCTACTGGTCGGTGGGCAACCAATTAGGTGTGGCCAAGTCCACCATCAGGGCCCTCCTCATGCATGTAAGGCCCTCTGGACCTGCAGTCCCTGCACGGCAGGGGGGGAGTGCAGTGAAGATGGGAGGTAACCCCATCCCCTGGGGGGTTGTGCCATCCCACTCTCATGGAGGGTGCTCCTGGGATGTTTATGGGAAGATGGCATCAGAGGGGGGGCAGGCACTGCCCAAGGGCTCACGGACCCAGGGCCGGATTAAGACCTTTAGAGGCCCTAAGCACTGAAAAGATTATGGTGCCCCCCATGTGTAATTCAAAATAAAAACAATATTATACCGTAATATCTCTTTTTTTTTTTTTTTTTTTTTTTTTTTTGGTGCCCCTGCTTTGCTGGTGCCTTAAGCATGTGCTTAGTCTGCATATTGGGTAATCCAGCCCTGCACGCACCCCTTCCCTCTCATTCTCTGTGTGTTTTCTGTGTTTCTCTGTGTCCTTCTGCAGCTGGTGAGGGCCATCAACTCCATCCTGCTGAAGAGGGTCCTCCATCTGCAAGACCTGGACGCGACCATGGCCGGATTCATGGCCCTGGGATTCCCCAGCTGTGGGGATGCCATTGATGGAACCCACATCCACATCCAAGCACTGGACCATTGAGCAGCCCACTCCATCAATCGCAAGGGCTACTTTTCAATTGTGCTGCAGGCCCTGGTCGACCACCATGGACACTTCACGGACATTTTTGTGGGGTGGTCAGGCAGGGCACACGATGCCTGCATCTTTTGAAACTCTAGCCTGTATCACAGTCTGGAGGTGGGTACATTCTTCCCCCACCGGGAATTTGTGGTTGGGGATGTGCAGATGCCACTGTGCATCGTGGGGGACACGACCTACCCCATCATGCCATGGCTCATGAAGCCATACACCAGACACCTGAACCCTAGCAGGGAACAATTTAATGCCAACTGGGCCAGGAACCAGGTGGAGTGTGCCTTCGGCCATCTGAAGGCGCGCTTCCATTGCCTGCTGACCCACCTTGATGTGGGGGAGCACAACATCCCTGAGGTGGCTGCAGCATGTTGTGTTCTCCACAACATTCTGAAGAGGAAGGGGGAGGCCTTCCTCCCGGGTTGGGGGGCAGACGCCGGCCATGAGGGCTGTGCGTTTGACCAGCCCTGGACAGCTGCCATCCGGCAGGCCCACCAGGCCGGGGAGCACATCCAGGAGGCCCTGTGGGAGAGGTTCTCGCAAGCACCCCAGTAAATGTCCCCAGTGCCTCCTACCAAGGGGCCCCTGCCTTGCAGCCACATCCCTTCCCCCCCACCATCCCTCCCCTCCCTTCCCCCCCTTCCCTGACTTCCTAATAAATAAGCCTCTTTGTTTTTCAACCAAAAATAAAATCTTTATTTTATATCCACAAAAGGTGGGCAGGGGAAGGGGGCTCTAAACTGGGAGGACTCAGGCTTGTGAGAGGCAGCTGCCTGTGCCACCTGGGTTGCAGGGGCCTTGTTGGGCTTGTGGATGGGTGGGTGAGGGGAGCACAGGGAGGTGGTGAGGATGGGGGTGGGCAGGAGAGTTCATGGGCATGACGGGGGGGCAGGAGGAGGGTGCATGGGCATGGCAGGGGGAAAGACGGGTGGGAGCCAGGAGGAGCAGCATGGGCCATGTGTGTGACCATGGTGGCCATGAGGTCACCGAAGTGCTCACAGTGGTCCATGACTTGGCCCCAGGCATGTTGCCACCACTCATGGTCAGAGCGGACCTTCCTCGCCAGCATGCACTCCATCTGCTCGATGGCTGTCACATGCCACCACAGGAGCTGGTCCTAGACCCTGGCATGCTTTTGTGTCCCCCAGGCTATGGCAGGTGGCAGCAGTGGACTGGCTGGCCCCTCACTCCCAGCTGGTCCGGCTGTGGAGAACACACAAGAGGGAGAGGCAGTCAGTCATCCCTGCAGACACTGTCCCTGAGGCCGTGCCCTCCTCTCTGAGGCTGAGCTAGAGGGTAAAGAATCTCTTCTTCAAGCCAAAGTCGAATCAGCCACCTAAGGCTCACTTGTGGAGTGCCCACTACAGTCCTCCGCTCTGCCAGCTGAGATATCAAAGTGTACCTGCAGTAGGCTGCTTTGTCTAGGTTGGCCCTTCCACAAGTGTCAGGGCAAGTGCCCCCCAAGGGGATGGCCTCCCAGGGGAGGGTAAGACGAACCCAGCACAATGACGCTTGTCATCATTTTTATTTCACTCTTATGCTCACATTGAATTCTCTGAGCAGTGAGTTCTGTCCTGGCTGGAGGAACGATCCTGGTAGGGATTTAAAAAAAATATATTATAGCTGAGTTCAGTGATTGTTTAGGTGCCAAAGTTCGGCATCATGACACTGAGCATCAGTGGGGATTTAGGTCTAAGGGTAAGGCTAAACTGCAGAGCTTTTTTGAGATACTTCCAGTATCCCATAAAAACTCTATCGTGTCCAGGAAACGCATCTGCTCTTCCGCTTTTTTTTGTGGAAGAGCAGATATGCTCTTTTGGAAGCCCTGTCTTCCTGCTCCCATGAGGAAGAAGGGCTCTTCCAAAAGAGGAGGTTTTTTCCAAAATTTGGCCCAGTGTAGATGGGCCAAATTTCAGAAAAGCCTCTTCCAGAAAAGCAATCGGAAAAAGCTACGCAAATTGCGCTCCAATAAAGGAGTGTGGTCTAGACTTAGCCTAAGAGTCCTTTGACAATGGGACTTGGGCTCTTGTACCAGTTGGTGCTTTTTGCTCCCAAGATCTTCTCTAATTCCCCGTGGGTGAGGGGTTCCAGAGCCACACAGAGGATTTAAAAGCCCAGCTCCTGTTCATTCCAATGGCAGCTGCACACCTCAGCCCCCAGTCTTAGCCCTGCATCCCTCTGTGCTGTGTGCATCATACTGCCAGGGAACAGAGACACCCGAGGGCACCAGACCTGATGTGCAGAATTAGGGAGTCTGCCTTCAGCAAATCCTCCAGGTGCTGCAGGGCATTAGGTTACAGGAGTGTCCCTTTTGCAGCACCACAGAGTAGGCTGCACATTAAACTCTGGTGCCAAGTGAACTCTTGGGAGAAAGGGGCTCCTTGTTAAAATTCCACACTCAATACCACAAGCTCCGTAAGAACTGTGCTTGATTCTTTGGTGTGAGGCAAAGGGTTTGTTCTCACTGCACAGGGGTTTTGGTGCTGAGATGCAACAGGGTCAGGAGAATGAGCCTTTTTCTTCCTTTAATCTGGGGAACCTGCAGACCCCGGCTTGCCTGGATCTGGTCCCTGAAACTCGAGGCTCCCCCTGCAGTACTGGGGAGTCTACATTGGCACTCCAGCCCCCCCGACTATCCCACCATGGGGCTGGACCATGCAAAATCTGCTAGCCTGGGGGTCAGCGGTCCTGACCCCAAAAAGGTTCCCACCCCTGCTTTAATCTCACTGTGGCATTGAGAACATGCGTTTTGTCCTACAGCCAGAGCAGCCCCAGCACAGTAGGTTCTGCTCACAGGGGATCACCCAGTGATGTTGCTCTGGGATCGGCCTTAGCAGACATTTGGGGGTGGGGAGCAGATGGGCTGGAATCTTTGTGGGGGTTCTCAGGCCACATGCAGGCAGGGTCTCCCCGCCTTTTGCCCTGCCCTGGGTTGTTCTGGGGTATTTAAGCCTTGCCACAGAGCTGTCAGTCCCAGCTGCCCTTGATTCATGTGCCCAGAGGAGGGAAGGTGGGTTGGGGGACAGTCTGCAACTCTCCATTGATTATTGAGCCTGGCCCTGCTGCTCCTTCCTTGAAGCGCCCTGGAGGCAAGAGGAACAGCCTGGAAGCTGCTGATACAGGGACCAAACATTTGGGCATCAGGTGAAGCAGCACAAGACACAACCTCAGCTCCCCTCAATCTCTAGCCAGTCTGTTACATTCTAGGGCCTCAACGTGCAGCAGCAACCCCGCTGAACCAGCCAGGCTAAACACCTAACTCTAGTGGGCACCAGTAACTCAGCAGGGGGCCAAAGACTCACTCTGGGGCATTTAAGGACATGGAAGCCAAGCACAGCTAAGTCTACACAGTTTCCCTCTTCCACCAAAGCCTATGCAAATGAAGCGTGGTTTAGCATATTGTCGTGCTTAATTTGCATAATTAATTAGGAACCATTTTTGCACAAGAGGTTTTTGCACAAAAAGGTGCTGTGTAGAGGAAGAACGGCTCTTGTGCAAAAACCTCTTGCGCAAAAATGGCTCCTGATTAATTATGCAAATGAAGCATGGCAATATGCTAATCTGCACTTCATTTGCATAGGCGTTCGCAGAAGACGGAAGCTGTGTAGACATAGCCTTGGATTCCTAAGGCTACATCTACACAGGCGCGTTCTCACGCAAGAACGCTTTTGCGGAAGAGTTCTTCTGCAAAAACTCTTCCAGAAGAGAGCGTCTACACTGGCATGTGCTTTTGCGCAAGAGATGTGCTTTTGCGTAAGAGCATCCATACCAGTGTAGATGCTCTCTTGCGCAAGAAAGCTCTGATGGCCATTTTAATCATAGGGCTTTCTTGAGCAAGAAATTCATGTTGCCTGTCTACACTGGCCTCTTGCGCAAGAACAGTTGCGCAAGAGGGCTTATTCCTGAGCGGGAGCATAATAGTTCTTGTGCAAGAAACCCTGATTTTATACAGTAGAACGTCAGCTAACTTGCGCAAGAACACACAGACAGTGTAGACAGGCAGCAAGTTTTTGCGCAAGAGCGGCCGCTTTGGCCCAAGATCGCGCCAGTGTAGACACAGCCTCTCTGTGTATATATAGTATTTCTAAGCTTTAGGGGGTAAGCTCATGATACCAGCTACATGTTTTGTTAGTCTATAAAGTGCTACCAGACCATTTGTTGTTTTTTGAAGTATTTCTACTTACAGTAAAACCTGTGTTATCTGGCACGTCCCGGGATTAGGGCATGCTGGCAACCTAAAAATTCTGGTTATCTGGGGGGGAGGGAGGAGCTGTGTGGGGCCTACAGGGGTAGAGGAGGGGCACGGGAACTGTGTGGGTGTTGGGATGTGGCCTGCTGGGGGTGCAGAGAGGCGCTATTACTCCTTAAAGGGAGTTGAGAGGCGCTATTACGTCCCCCAGTCGGGGCACAAACACCTGTACTCCCAACCTGTTCAGCATGGCTGTGCTGCCGAAGTCAGTATCGGTTGTGATACGAACCCCAAAGAAGCCGACGTCACCGGCAATGGCGGCACCAGCATGGCCCACGGGGGTCGATGCCAGTGCCTGTAATGGTGCCGAAACGTGCATCGGTGCTGAAGAGGCTGATGCTGAAGGGCCCGGTGCCGACGACTGGAATGGCACCCCTGGAAAGCTGCTCAGTGCTGGTATCGAAGATGATGATGATGGTGCCGTAGACGTCGCCGCAAGGCCAGGGTGATACGGCACCGGTGCAGCCAAGACGGGGTCTGGAAGGGGTCCCAGCACCGAGGGAGGTCGAGCCCAGTCGAGCGCCGAGTGAAGCCTGGCGGCCTGCGTCGAGGCCGGCACCAATGTGGAGGCAAGTGGTACTGGTCCCACAGGGGACGGTCCCGCTGCATAAGCGACCGGTGCCGTCTGGTCATGCCGGTGCGGAGGCGAAGCCGGTGCCAACACGGCCTCCGGCGTAGGTGATCTCGACCCTTCCGCCTCAACTGACGACGGAGGGGAGGTAGTGAGGCTAATAAGGTCATGCGCCACCTCAAAGGTGTCCAGTGTGGAGGGGCAGTGCGAGGGTAGTTGCCCTGGACTGGATGGACGTCCCGCTCGCTTACGCCGCACCATGGTGGATGAGGACGTGTGCACCGGAGACTCGGCACCACGGTGTAGGCTCGACTTAGACTTCTGGCTCGGAGACCTACCACGAGACGTTCTTGACCTCTTCGGTGCCGGAGAGTGAGACCGGTGCCAGGCCCTCGACGCTGAGGCCCAGTCCCGAGATGGAGCATCTCGCATGGACGCCGGTGCACTGCGCACCGCAGAGTGCCCAGCCGGTGCCGGCAGTAAAGCCGCCTCCATGAGGAGAAGTTTTAGACGAGAATCATTCTCCCTCTTAGTGCACGGCTTAAATGACTTGCAGATCTTACAGGCGTTCGTAAGATGGCCCTCACCCAGACACTTCAGACAACTGTCGTGAGGGTCTCCTTTGGGCATGACCTTTGCGCAGACAGCACACGCCTTAATGCCTTGCGGCCCTGGCATTCCTCACCCCCGAAGGGGGAGAAGGAAAAACAAAGAGACACTAACTATCTAACTAATTAAACTATTTAGAACTATCTACAATACTAATAGAAACGGGAACCATTACCTGATCTAAGAGAGAGACACGCTCCAACGACCGTTACGGGCGGTAAGAAGGAACTGAGGTGGGGGAGCGCCGGCAGGGGTACTTATGCCCCGCCATGGCGGCGCCACTCCAGGGGGCACCCTGCCGGCGCTACAGGTACCGCTAGGGAAAACGCTCCGGAAGACGCGGTGCACGCCGTCCTCGTGCTCCCAGTGGGGGTGCGGGGGCAGCTGCGGGCCCGTCCTCCGCAAGGGGTTGTCGACGCCACCTGAGAGGGGACAACCCCCGTGGGGCTGGTCAAGGTCCCTCCCAGGAGCCCAAGCACCAGTTTTGATGGGCTGCTAGAGAGTCGCACACCAGCCTCCCACCCTGGCCCCCCGTTTGGGGCCAGGTTATCCCGGTTTGCCCACGCCTGGGCAGGAATCACGACCGACGCCTGGGTACTAAAGATAGTCAGGAGTGGCTATACCATTCCCTTCCTGGGCTCACCCCCTTCCAACCCGCCCGCCCCATCCCTTTTCAGGGACACCTCTCATGAAGGCACGCTCCGCCAGAAGGTGCTGGCGCTCTTCGAAAAGGGAGCTGTGGAGAGGGTCCCTTCACATCTGGAGGGCAAGGGGTTTTATTCCTGATATTTCATTGTCCCGAAACCCAAGGGCGGGGTTCGTCCCATCTTAGATCTCAGGGACCTCAACAAGGCGGTCATGAAATCCAAGTTCAGAATGGTAACCCTGGCTTCTGTCATCCTGGTTTTACAGTTAGGAGACTGGTACGCAACTCTCGATCTCAAGGACGCTTACTTCCATGTGGCAATAAGACCTAGCCACAGGAGGTTTCTCCGTTTTATTGTTTCCCGATGCCACTTCCAATTTACAGTGCTCCCATTTGGCCTTTCAACAGCACCCAGGGTCTTTACAAAATGCATGGCAGCGTTCCTCCGCAAAAAAGGGGTACACGTTTTTCCGTACCTAGACGACTGGCTGATTTGTGGTCGTTCCTACGAGCAAGTGGAGGCCCATGTTTCCCGCACAAGGGCTCTCTTCGTAAGGCTGGGACTCATGCTAAATGAGGAAAAGTCATCGTTGACTCCCTCTCAGCACCTCGAATTCGTAGGTGCCCTCCTGGACGCCAGGGTGGCGAGAGCACTCCTCCCCAGAGCCAGGTTTCTGTCCATAGTGGAGCTGGTCTCCGAGTTAACCCGGTTCCCCATCACGACAGCCCGGGTCTGCTTGAGGCTGCTGGGACACATGGCGGCGTGTACATATGTGGTACGCCATGCTCGAATGAGGCTCAGGGCATTCAACCAGGCCAGGGGTCTCTGGGACACGGTTCTCACAGTGCCTCCGGAGGTGATAGCCTCCTTACAATGGTGGACCCAGGAGGAGGTCGTGTGCAGCGGGGTTCCGTTCACTGTACCTCCCCCCTCGCTTACACTGGTTACAGATGCTTCTGACCTGGGTTGGGGAGCACACCTGGGGTGTCACAGGACCCAGGGTTTATGGTCCCCAGCAGAGTGGGCTCTGCACATAAATGTTCGGGAGCTCAGGGCAGTCAGGAGAGCCTGCGAGACCTTCCTGTCGGAGCTCTCTCGCCGCTCTGTCCTGGTCCGCCTGGACAACACGGCGGCTGTGTTTTACCTCAACAGGCAGGGGGGAGCCCGGTAGCCTCCCCTCTGCTGCGAGGCTCTGTGCCTCTGGGACCTGTTTGTAGAGCATGACATAGTTTTGCAGGCAGAGTACCTGCCGGGGTGCAAAAACTTGCTGGCCAATGCTCTGAGCAGGTCCTTCGGAGCCCAATAATGGTCTCTCAAGGATTCGGCCCTTCGTCAGGTCTTCCACAGGTGGGGTTGTCCCCTAGTAGACCTGTTTGCCTCGGCACGCAACACCAAGTGCCAGACCTACTGCTCCCTGTTGGGGCTGGGGGAACACTCCAGGGGGGATGCCATGACCGTGCTGTGGTCGGCACCCTCTATGCGTTCCCTCCGTTTCCCCTAATTCCCAGGGTTCTGACCAGGGTCAAGACCTTCAGGTCCACGGTCATCCTGATAGCCCCGCGGTGGCCCAGACAATTCTGGTTCCCTATCCTGGTGGACATGCTCACCAAGGACCCTATAACGCTCCCGCCGGTTCGGGATCTCCTGACCCAACCTTGGGATGGGGGGGACCATGGTTCACCCGAATCTCAGCTCTTTCCACCTGACGGCCTGGTTTATCCGTGGCTGACCCAACCGGAAAGGGAATGTTCCCAGGAGGTACAGATGGTGCTCCTAAGTAGTAGGAAACCATCTACCAGGCGGTCGTACGCAGCCAAGTGGCGGCGGTTCTCATCTTGGGCGTCCAGAAGGGGAGTGCACCCGTCCTGTGCACCTGTCCCGTCCATTCTGGACTACCTCTTTGAACTTAGGTCCAGTGGCCTCTCTACCTCCTCTATCAAAGTCCATGTGGCATCTCTCTCCACCTTCCATGTTGGTTCAGCAGGAGTCTCTCTGTTTTCTGACCCTGTGGTTTTGAACAAGGTTCCTTAAGGGTTTGGACAAGTTGTATCCCTCGGTTAGACCCCCTCTCCCCGCTTGGGACCTTAACCTCATGTTGTCTAGACTTGTGTCGCCCCCCCTTTGAGCTGCTGGCCACGTGTTCATTGAAGCACCTCTCTATGAAGGTTGCGTTCATTGTGGCCATTACGTTGGCTCGCAGGGTCTCCGAGCTGAGGGCGTTAACTGTAAACCCGCCCTACCTAGTGTTTTCTGACAATAATGTGAGGCTCCGCCCTCACCCGGCTTTTCTAACCAAGGTGGTGTCACCGTTCCATTTGTCCCAAGAAATTTACCTCCTGGTTTTCTTTCCAAAGCCCCACGCCTCCCCTAAGGAGCAAGTGCTCCATTCCCTGGATGCTAGACGTGTGCTAGCCTTTTATATTGATAGGACTAAACCCTTTCGCAAGTCCACTCAATTGTTTATTGCTGTCGCTGACAGAATGAAAGGGCTTCCCATATCGACCCAGAGGTTGTCCAATTGGGTCACAGGGTGTATCACGGAGTGTTATGCCTTGGCCGGGAAGGTCCCGCCCCAGGTTACAGCACATTCCACCAGGGCGCAGGCGTCCTCTGTAGCTTTTGGGGCGCAGGTTCCAATCACTGAAATCTGCAGGGCGGCCACGTGGTCGTCGCTCCATACCTTTACGGCGCACTACGAGCTGGCACAGCAGGCTAGGGAGGACGAAGGGTTGGGATCTGTGGTCCTCAGCTCTGTATTGTAAATATGTTGGTTTATCGGTACACATTGCACTTTTCTACAGTTTTTTCTGTGTTCGGTTAGTTGAATAAATATGTTTGGATTGTTCAACTTTCGTGGACTTCTCTTTCTGAGTGCTCCGACCCCCTCCTCCTTGAAGTGTGGTTGGCTTGGAAGTCACCTAATTCGAATGGACATGAGCAACCACTCAAAGAAGAAAAGAACGGTTACTTACCTGTAACTGTTGTTCTTCGAGATGTGTTGCTCATGTCCATTTGATTCCCCCCCTACCTCCCGTTCGTCGGAGCATCCGGCAAGAAGGAACTGAGGTGGGGGAGTGCCGGCAGGGGTACTTATGCCCCGCCATGGCAGCGCCACTCCAGGGGGTGCCCTGCCGGCGCTACGGGTACCGCTAGGGGAAAACGCTCTGGAAGACGCAGTGCACGCGGTGCACACACCTAATTCGAATGGACATGAGCAACCACTCAAAGAAGAACGTCAGTTTACTTGCACAAGAACATGCGGCCAGTGTAGACAGGCAGCAAGTTTTTGTGCAAGAGCGGCTGCTTTCGTGCGAGATCACGCCAGTGTAGACACAGCCTAAGAGTTTGCAGCAAATCAGCATCTCACCAGTAGGTCCCCCTGAGATATGAGCTCAGGTTGCAGGATTCAGACTGAACTGCCTAGGAAGGTGCAGGAATCCAATAGTTTTTAAGAGCAACTTACAGAAAGAGCTGCCAGGCCAGGCAGATGTGCAGAGGAACAGACTGTGCAGCCTCCCTCAAGGTTCAGTATGAGAGCAAGAAAGAAAAAGACAGTAGGAACAGAGCACTGCTGCTGCAAACAGAGATGGTGACAGCAAACCTGCTGTGGAAATGACAGCAGCAGTAAAAGTACAGGCAAAGAGTAGCTCCATTTTTCTTTCTTTCATAGCAAGCATCCGGGGAAAGTGCAAAGGCAGCGCCTCACTGCCACAAATTCAGCAGTCAAGCTTCCTACATTGGGGAAATTGCAGGGGTCAGCACTCCTAGGCTATGTCTACACTGGTGGGTTCTTGCGCAAGAATGGCTGTAAAGCATGGGAAAAGAGGGCTTCTTGCGCAAGAGCTACACAGGTTTCTAACAAGCGTAAGCCCTCTTGTGCAAGAGGGCAGTGTGGATGCGTGGCAGGGGTTTCTTGCGCAAGAAAGCCCTATGGCTAATATGGCCATCAGAGCTTTCTTGCGCAAGAGAGCGTCCACCCTGCCATGGATGCTCTTGCGCAAAAGCACATGGCTGTGTTCTTGTGAAAGAGTACTTGTGCAGGAACTCTTGTGCAAGGTGTTCTTGCACAAGAACCCGCCAGCGTAGACATAGCCCCACAGTGCAGTGAATGAAGCTCATTCTGTGAAAACCACCTTTAGGATCATGATATTTCCCTTGCCAGATAAGTATGAGATCCTCAGGCACAATCACTGCCTGCCCCCAAGTGCCCAAAGACTGTCACCCAAAGACAGTGGACACTGCCTCATGACACACACACCCCCGCCCCACTACCATGCCTGTACCATGTCTCTCCGGCCGCCACTCACCACGATGCCACTCCAATGCCCCAGCCTAAGCCCCGCTCACTGAATTGGGGCCCTGCTCACCAGCCTGCTCCTGCTCCCACAAGGCTCCACTCATGATGACATTTGCATACATGCTTTTGTGGCTCCAACCCCTCCTGCTTGGGCCTGGTGCTCTCCCCTTTCCAGCCAGAGCCAGCTTTGCTGCTGCTAAAAGCCCAGCCACACTATGGCACCACTACCCCCTCCACAAACCAGTGAGAAAGGGGGCATGGGGAGGAACAGGAACATTCCCCCTTCCTCCTAAGAAAAAGGCTCCATCCCCTTCCCCACCCCATCTTTGCCTGGCTAGCCCCGTCATGTCAAACCACCTCTTGTAGGCCTCCCTTCTCCCTGGCCTACAAGGCAACCCCTTTAATGTGTCCAAATGAGCCCAAGACACAGGAAGGAAGACAGGCCGGCTTCCAGGACCTACAAGTCTCTGCACAACAGGGAGCTGGACTTGCACCCCACACAGGGATGTCAAACATGCAGGAGAGGAAAAGCAAGTCTAATATAGCTCAGCAAAAAAATGCATTTCTTCTCTCACTGGTGGTCTAGTGGCTAGGAATCACCACTTTCACTATTTTGGCTTGGGTTCCATTCCCAGTCAGGGAAACAGCCTGTTTTCTTACCGTATTGTAGCAGGGGGCTGTGAGGGGGTAGGGAGGGAGGCTGGGATGGCAGAGAAGCAATTAGCACCAGGACTCTTGCCACCAGGGTCTAGCTGCCCAACTCCCTCCCCATGGTGCTGAGCCCCCGACCGCTTCACCCACTAGCTCAGCCCAGAAGCTAAGGCAGGAATGGGGGGGGGCGGAAACAAGTCAAACAGTGAGTGGCAGGAAATGCTTGTCTTACCTTCCTGGGCAAGATGGACACTGCAGGCAGCAAGAATTTGGGTCATCAGGTGAGTGGGGCAAGACATGAGCATCTTCTCCTGCCCCAGGGGAAGGGCCCAAGTCCCTTTCAGCTCCCAGGTGAAGGAGGGAGCTGAGAGAGGGGAGGGAAGGAGGTGGCCAGACCCCCTCCCCTTGCAAGCTGCTCAGCCTGTTTCTTGTTCTGGCCTCCCTGCCCAGAGCAGTCAGCTAAAGGAAAACAGGCCACCTTGACAAAAACGTCCAGTGCCCAGCAAGAGGCTTGAACCCAGCGACTTGGCATGCAGAGGTGGAAAGTAACTACAGTAAAACCTGCATTATCTGGAATTTAAGCTTCTGGAAAACTGCAAATTTTTGATGCTAGGAAAAGTTTAAAAAAGGGGGGGGAAACTGGCCCTTTAAGTGCTCCTCAGCTGTGCAGCACATACCTGGGGAAGGGGTGAACGGCAACTGAAAGCAAGCATCTCGGCTCCCCCGTGGCTCCTGGCACCCCCAGCAGGCCAGACCCCCTAACAGCTCCCACAGCCCCTCCCCTGGCAGGCTGCCCCTGCCATCTCTACCTCCCACCCCCCAGATTCTACCCTCCTCACCAGGCCACATCCCAATCCCCGTGGCTCCTGGCACCCCGGCACACAAGCCTCCTCGTGGCTCCTGCGTGCCCCCCGGCAAGCCGCCTCCGCCATTTCTGCCTCTCGCCTCCCGGCTTCCACCTCCCATCACCAGGCCACATCCCACCCCAACCCCATGGCTTGTGCCCCCCCAGCAGGCCACATCCCAACACCCACACAGTTCCCGTGCCCCCCCCTGCCCCCGTAGGCCCCACACGGCTCCTCCCTCCCCCCCCAGATAACCAGAATTTTTAGGTTGCCAGTAGAAATACTTCAAAAAACAACAAATGGTCTGGTAGCACTTTATAGACTAACAAAACATGTAGATGGTATCATGAACTTACCCCCTGAAGCTTAGAAATACTATATATACACAGAGAGGCTGTGTCTACACTGGCGCGATCTTGGGCCAAAGCGGCCGCTCTTGCGCAAAAACTTGCTGCCTATCTACACTGTCTGTGTGTTCTTGCGCAAGTTAGCTGACGTTCTACTGTATAAAATCAGGGCTTCTTGCACAAGAACTATTATGCTCCCGCTCAGGAATAAGCCCTCTTGCGCAACTGTTCTTGCGCAAGAGGCCAGTGTAGACAGGCAACATGAATTTCTTGCGCAAGAAAGCCCTATGGTTAAAATGGCCATCAGAGCTTTCTTGCGCAAGAGAGCGTCTACACTGGTATGGATGCTCTTGCGCAAAAGCACATCTCTTGCGCAAAAGCACATGCCAGTGTAGACACTCTCTTCTGGAAGAGTTTTTGAAGAAGAACTCTTCCGCAAAAGAGTTCTTGCGCAAGAAGCTGCCAGTGTAGATGTAGCCAGAGAGAGAGAGAGACTCACGTGGTTAAACATAGGATCGCTACTTTTTACTTCTGGATACTTAAGTATAATTAAGATGTGATACTTTTGTACTTTTACTCAAGTAGTTTTCTAGAAGGATACTTTTACTTAGTTACATTTTTTTTCAAAGTAGCAGTACTTCTACTCAAGTAACTTTTTGGGTACTTTTTCCACCGCTGTTGATTAGCACCTAACTAGCTGGGCAAGCCAGCCCACAGCAAAGTGCCTTACAAATGGCCCTTTCAGAGAGGGGAACCATAGGCAGCTGCAGGGACACTGTGGGCTCTAGATTGAGAGGGGTGGCCAGGAAGGCCTCTGTGCTACAGCAGAGTTAGCTCAAGTGGCAGATTGCTCACTGTGCATGTGTGAGGTGGTGGGATTGATGCCCATGTTCTCCAGTGAGCGTGGTGTCCTTATTCCACCCTCTCAGAGACAGAGCTGGCTAGGGGCTTCTAGTTGCTCCTTTCTCTCTTCCTACTTGCTTTCCCAAAAAAAGACAGATCTGTCTTCCCTTTCTTTCCCCCCAGCAATTGCCATGCTGCAAAGCAAAGAGAGGTGATGTTGGGCTCTGTGGCATGTGTTTGACTTCTAAGTTATGCTGGTTGTGTGTGAGCCAGACCACCTATTCAAAGGTTATGGGTTCAAATCCCACCAGCATCACTTTAGCTTTTCCTGCTTCTTGAGAAGCTTTTACAGAACAGGCAACCCCTTGAATGCAGCCAAAGGTTCCCAGAACAAGGGAAGAAACACAACGCTGGTCACCAGGGGCTACAAGTCTTTGTGCAAGGAGGCCATGTGCTTGCACACAGGAAGTGAAAACTGGGTGGAGCAAAAGAGAAGCCAGCTGCCCCTTTCCAGAAGTGTTATGGTGAAAAATGCTGCTGCCACTTTGCCACCTCTACTCTCACTGGGTGCATCTACACAGCAGGGCTTACCTTGAAATAAACAACGCAAATTGACCTACACCAATTGCATAGTTTATTTTGAAATAGGGAGTGTCTACACAGCACTTATTTTGAAATAGAGCCCCCTTTCTCTGACTTCCCTTACTCCTCATACAATGAGGGTTACAGGAGTCAGAGTAAGAAGCCCTCCAGTTTGACAGTGCTCCAAGGGCAGCTTCTTTTCCTCCCCTGGCTGGGGCAGAGCAGGAGATGAGAAGGGCTTGGTGGCTCCTCAGCTAAGCAGCAGGACAGACAAGGCCCTTCCAGTAGGCACAGCTGGGCTCTCCACAGAGGAGCCAAACAAGGGCTCAGACTCTGGGAAAAAGGCCTTTGCCAAAGCCTGTGTTTGAACCAGAGGCATTTAAATTTTCAGTCTAATGCTCTCCCAACTGAGCTACTTTGGCAGCTGTATCTTGGACTCTAGGGACACCACTTCTCTCTCAGTCATGTTTTCTCAGCAGCAGTGCAAAAGAAAGACACTGTTGCAAGTGGCCCTGAAAGGCAAGATGAGGTTTGCCTGACTCACTACTTTGCCCCATTTCTGCCTCCCTTCCCGGGCTGACCCAGTGGCTGAAAGGGACTGTGACCAGCCAATGACGGGGAAGAAGATGGGTGGTGAGGTCCTAGTGGCAAGAGGGACCAGTTGCCTCTTTGCTGCATGGTCTTGGCTCTCAGCATGGGGCAGGAGGAGGTGCCCTGAGAGGTGAAGCAGCAGAAGGGAAGCAAGAAGCAGCGTGTCAGCTGCCAGCTGAGAGTCACAGGTGCCCTTCTGCCTCCTGAGACTGCCCCTCTCTGAGCCTCCAGACACCTGTATCTTGCCGTATGCCCCCTTGAGGAGTCCACTCGCTCTGGGCTACAGGGGCCTCCCACTCCCATAGGGAATAATGCAGCCCTGTTCTCTAGCCCAGAGCCACTCTCAGCCAGCATAGAACAGGAGGGTTTATTGAGCATCTAAGCACCGCATAGGCATAGGTACCTAGGGGTGAAGGTGGGGAGTGAGGGGCACCAGAGAGCTGGGCTAGCAAGGGCTGCATGATGGGAGTGGGGGCAATCACAGAGCTGGGATGGCAGGGAAGCAAGTAGCATCAGGACTCTTGCCACCAGGGTCTAGGTGCCCAACTTCCTCCCCACACTGCTGGTCCCCCAACCACTTCAGCCACTAGCTCAGTCCAGGAGCTAAGGCAGGAATGGGGGGAGGAAGGAAGTCAAATGGTGGCTGGCAGGAAACACTAGTCTTGCCTTCCACGGCAACGTCCTTTTTGTGTGACACAGCTGCCAAGCATCCCAAACAGAGAACTATGGCCCAGAAAAGCTTGCTGGCTGCAGCCAAAGAAGCATGGGGGGAAAGCATTAGATTAAACCTCTAATGGGTTCCCTGGTTCAATCCCAGGCTTTGGTGTGTCTCTGCTCTTTGGAAATGCTAGTGCAGATTCCTAACACCCATTTTTGCCACAGCATTGGAAACTCATGTTCATCTGATTAACCTATAGTACCGGGGCAGGTAGGGATAGCTCTGTGGTTTGAGCATTGGCCTGCTTAAACCCAGGGTTATGAGCTCAATCCTTGAGGAGGCAATTTAGGGATCTGGGGCAAATCTGTCAGGGATGATACTTGGTCCTGCCATGAGGGCAGAGGACTGGACTTGATGACCTCTCAAGGTCCCTTCTAGCTCTATGAGAGATGTATAGGTATATCACTTCCAAACTTTCCTCAGAATTGCTGCTTCCTTGGCTAAAGTCCCCTTCCCCCTGTGCATTTGGCTGGCAGTCATTGCTAGATTAATCCATTTATATGTGGCTTTACTGAAACACCCCTCGTTCACCTGCACTCAGTCAGTCCATGTCACTGGCTGAGGGGTTTCTCTCCTCAGCATGCTGCAGAGAAAGTTCTTGCTTGGGATCCAGGAGCTGGGATTCTAGTCCCATTGATCCCCCAACACATGCGAAGAATCCCAACCCCTCCACATTGCTAATCCTGTGGCCTTACTTCTGTACCCTCCCACATCTTGAGCCCCCCAAATCCCTGCCCTGAGGCCTTGCACCTTCCATTCCACACTTTAATTTCTTACAGGTACTGTCCTATCACAAGCCCTCCCCCAACTTCCTTCCTTGAGCCTTTGCCCTGACCAAAGGGAGGTGCCCAATAGACCAGTACCTGTAAAAATGTGTTGTTTTCACCACTGGGAGCAGCTCAAACATGCAAAGGGGCTACCTAGGGCAGAACATTAGCCTTGGAGGGCAGGGATGGGTGTGGCAGTGACATCACAAGGGCCTTTTGCAGCGCCTCAGTTTATTGACTAACGGAGGTTGGGAGGCGGTGACCTCACAGAGAGTCCATGACCAATGGCCAGGTGGGACAGGCTGCAGGGCAGGGGAATCTCAGAGATCACCAGGGATGTGCTGCAGTGAGTCTCCTTCTTGAAATCTGCCCTTGAGGCCAGAGAGAGAATTAGGGTCACAAGCATGAGTATGAGGAGAAGCATGTTTGGCGCATTCTCCTTTCCCACAACTAACTGATCTAGAAGACAGACATCCCTGTGGAAAAGGTGACCCTACCACCTACGATGAGATGGTTGCACTGGTGGAGCAATGGCTAGCGGTGAGAGAATTAGTTCTTCCCCCTACCGAGGAGAGGTCTGGCCCCAGAAGGAGGCAGCCAAACCCCAACCCACAGGGTCAAGCATCTAATTTTTTGCTTCGTTTTACATGTTTCATCTTTTCAATAGCCCAAAGTTCATGCCCAGGTTAACTTCCTTTGCCAGGTAATAGATGCCAAGTCTATTATATCACAACCCAGGCTTTTATTCACGTTTTCACAGGTTTAGGGTGACTATACCTGTTTAGCATAACTAAGCTTTGTTTACAAGCTTAGCAGTTTTTACATAAGAATGGTCAATCTGGGTCTGACTAAAGGCCCGTCTAGTCCAGTGTCCTGTCTTTTGACAGTGGGCAATGCAGGTGCCCCCAAGGGAATGAACAGAACAGGGAATCATCAAGTGATCCACCTCCTGTTCCCAGTACCCAGCTTCTGACAAGCAGAGGCCAAGGAAACCATTCCTGCCCATCGTGGGCAATAAGCGTTGATGGCCCTCCATGAATGTACCTAGCTATTTTTTTGAACCCTGTTATAATCCTGGTCTTCACAAAATCCTCATTTTTTCAGGAAGAACGGCTCTTGTGCAAGAGGGTGTTTTTGTGCAAAAAGGAGCTGTCTAGACAGCTCCTTTTTGCGCAAAAGCCTCTTGTGCAAAAATGCCCCCTAATTAATTATGCAAATGAAGCATAACTATATGCTAATCTGCACTTCATTTGCATAGGCTTTTGCGCAAGAGGGGATGCAATGTAGACATAGCCTCAGTGTTTACACTAACTGTAGGGATTAATTCCTACAATCAGTGCTCACTGCACTTTTCAACAGAAGGGGAAATTCCTGTCCTGTGCAGAACACTGACATAGCCAGAGTTAGTAACAGAATGTTTGTCCAAGTCTGTTGTGACAGACCACAGCCTGCAAACTGCAAAACTCTTATTCTAGTTGGTGTCTGGGAGGTGGGTAGGCATTAGCCTGCCCACATCTAAAGGACCACCCCTCCAGCCTATGGGGAGGGTCCACAGAGCCCAGAAAACCAACTGATTACGTGGGACAAATAATGAGAAAACAGGAACAGGTGTGAGGGCCAAAGGGCTAAAACGAGGGAACCGGATGGGGATACCGAGCAGAGAACCCTGGACTGCACCCACTGCCCCGGAAAGGTCTCGAGTGAGCCAGCGGATGCTGCCCATTGGAACTCTGCCCAGATACGTGAGTGGATACAGGAACGGAAATAGGCCCCACAGTCGCAGGCTCCTCCACTGGCCAACCTCTTCTCCCTGGTTTTATAGATTGCCGTGATAGCCAGGAGGAGGTTGACCAGGAGGTCCCGCGATTTTGTGGGGCCACAGATAGGGTGTGTATAAATTAACAAGTGGGGGGAAAAGTGCAGCTAGAACCTCAACAGGAGGTTCTGGAGGAGCCGAAAGAGGGGCTGTAACCTGGCGCACTCGAGGTAGATGTGCGCCAGGGTCTCCCTCATGCCACAAAAGAGGCAAATGTTGGGAATGGGCGTGAACCGCACCAAGTACACGCCTGTGCTCACCACACCGTGCAGGATTCTCCAGCTGATGTCCCCGGTGGGCAGTGGAACCAAGGTCAAATAGAGGCTGGCCCACTGGGGCTCCCCACCCTCTTGCAAAACTCCTAGGCTATGTCTACACTCGCGGCTTCTTGCACAAGTATGGCCGTTCTTGCGCAAGAATCCGCCGCAGAGCATCCACACTGCCCGCCCGCTCTTGCGCAAGGAAATTTACAGTACGGCGTGGTAAGAGAGGGCTTCTTGCGCAAGAGCTACGCTCTTTTTTAACAGGGTGTAAGCCCTCTTGCGCAGGAGCTCTTGCGCAAGAGGGCAGTATGGACACATGGCAGGGATTTCTTGCGCAAGAAAGCCCTATGGCTAAAATGGCCATCAGAGCTTTCTTGCGCAAGAAAGCGTCTACACTGCCATGGGCGCTCTTGCGCAAAAGCACAGCTCGCACATGGCAGTGTGGACGTTTTCTTGCGCAAGACTTCTTGCACAAGAAAGATGTTCTTGTGCAAGAAGCCGCGAGTGTAGACATCGCTCTATAGAAGGTAGCCATATTGGGAGGTGGGTTAATGCTTTCTTGTTTCCCAATTAGCCTCACCTGAACACAGCCCAGCAGCCAGGGTAGAAAATAGAGGCCTAATTAGGAGTCAGCTTGCAGCTGGGGTTAATTAAGCACCTGCTGCCAATTAAGGCCTCAGGGTTCCTATAAAAGGATTCCTCCCAGGCAGCAGGGGGTAGTTTTTGGAAGGTGCACAGAGCAGAACAAGGAAATGCTGAACCCCAAGGACTGGCCTGTGATGAGAATGACTTGGTAAGTGGGGACCCTTGCCCCTAGGGAAATCCCAGGGCAACAAAGGGGGCTCCATGAGTCTCTGAGGTGCTCAAATAACTGCCAAGAAGTACAGAACCCCCAGGAAGCTACCAAGGGACTTTGTCACAGTGTGTACAGGACAATAGGCTCCTGCGAGAGTTTCTGTAGCGTAGGGGTTATCGTGTTTGCCTAACACACAAAAGGCCCTTGGTTCAAAACCAATCAGAAAAAGTGTCATCTCTTACTATGGCTCCCTTTAGGGCCCAGGTAAGCACAGCTCCTACAACCTGGCCTGAGCCTGTGATAAGCCCAACTCCCATGTAAAAGAGGGTGATGACATCAGCTGAGAATGCACATTGGTGTCAGCCTGGGGAATGGAGATGAGTCAGGCCAGTCCCCTTTTGGAAGCTTGTGGCTTGGCCTCCCCTGCCCTCTGAGTGCCTCATTGTGACTAAGTGGAGTGAGCAGAGCCTCACCCTTTGTTCTGACAAAGCCTGTGGGGTACAGGTGGCTGTGGAGAGGCATAGTCCTGTGCCTGTCTCAGGGCATCCCAGAGATGGCCACTTGCAGCCCGGGAAGGGTTTCTGGGTGGAAGGAAAACAAGGAAATTGGTGTCCAAGTGGGCATGAGGTGGATCCATTTTGGGGATGGGGGCAGCTGTAGTGGGCTTGAGGGGCTCCCTGGCAGCCAGCTGGTTCCCCTTTCCTCTCTTGTTTCTTCTTAGCAAGGGGATGAAAAAGCAGCTCTCTGGTACGGGATCCCTGGGGCACAGCCTGGAACCTCTCCAGCCTGCACTGTCTCTCCCAGCGCCTCCTAGTGCCCACAAGCAATAGCCCCCCCTTCCCTGGGGCTACTGTCTCTCCGCTCACATGAAGGTGCAGCCTCTGCACCAGCTAGATTGTATGGACCCTCCCAGAGCCACTTGTGAATCACAGAGAGGCACCAGACAGCTCCCCCCAGCTCCCAGCACCACCCCTCAGCAATAGGCCCTCTCAGTGATTCACTGGTCACCACATTGTTACTGGGCAGTGGGGACAGACCAGCCTCTGCAACCCTGAGCTAGCCCCTCCCCAGATGCTTCAGGCAAATGTGCTGTGAGAGATAAACTGCCCAACAAGTACACTGGCTTGAGAAGGTGGATGGACAGAGTATTATGGGATCGGCAGAAGCAGAAGAGTGACCAAAAGAAAGTAGCAGAGAAGCAGTGGTCTCAGTTCTGAGCCCTGTTGCATGGGGCAGCAACTAGACTGCGAGGTTTTTCCTAATCATCATCCCTCCTGCACCTCAGCCCCATTAAACCTCCTCCCTTCACAACTGGCCTGGTCACCCCAATCCCACTGCTTCATCCCCCTGATGAACTCATTCCTACTCTTCCCCCAGCCCCATCATTTAAGTGGATACCTGGCAATGTTTTCATGATGATCTAATGATCCTTCAATGATGGGAATGCCTGACCTTTTCTTATTCTTAGTCACCCTGCCTGCCTCTTTCTAGTATAAACTCCCTGTCCCAAAGGCAAAGCTGCAAGCAGCTCAAACTCTGTTGCATTTAAGAGCTGCCTCTGGAGTCAGGAATGCAGCTTTCAGCAGAGCTCAAGCATGAAATCCAGGGAGTTCAAACTCAGGAGGGGGGCTAGTGCCCCCATAACTCTCCCCCTGCCTTGCCAGTGCCAGGCACAGAAGCTTCTTCATCCGCTCCAGGCTTGTGGTTTCCTTCTTTCCAATGCTCCTCTCCAATCAGCCTTTTCCTGAACAAGCAGTTCCACAAGTGGCCAGGGGAGTCCCAGAAGGACATAGGAAAACGTGAGCAAAGGCTACAGCAAGGCACCACTGGGAGTTGAACCGAAGATCTCCTGTTTACAAGAAGCAGTGTTGTCGTCTTTTTTTTTTTTCATGGTCCCAGACAACAGCTTTGACTACCAAAGTGCAGCCATTCCCCATTTCCTTCCAGCCCTGGTAGTGTCTGGCTCTTTGGGCATAGAAAGCTACAGCTCAGTGGGCAGAGGCTCTAACATGCACATCTCCCCCAGCCACTGGGACTGTAGAGTGGCTTGTGCTCTGTGTGCAGCTACCTTGGCTCAACATGCATGTGACTGTGGAGTGAAAGCTTTGCTGGCTGGAAGGTTTGGCTGCATTCTGTCTCCTTGTGAGAAGGGCCAATTAGAAAAGCTTTTGCAGCATTTGTGATGATTGTCTGAGTTAATAAAAATGCTTGGTGCCCTTTAGTTTCCTCTTCTTCAGCAGGACTATGTCTACACAACAGGATAAGGTCAAATTAATGTCATGATCAGGAGTGCTGACCAGCACCTGGTGACAAAGGGATTAACTCAGGTACCTAACAAAGGGGTTGGCTAGGGAGGGTCAGGCAATCCGCCAATAACAATGCAGGCAGGAATTTCAAATTGGAAAAGAGAGGTCTTCTTTGTTTGAGATCAGAGCAGTTTATCCCAGGTACTGAGGGAGATGGGAGACACTTTCCCTCTCCAGGACTTCTCAAAATGTGTAAGTAGGGAAAAGTTTAGATAGTCCATCAGGGTTTATTGTTTTCCTTGTTTGGGGATTTGGAAATCATGTCTGAGCTGGCTAATTGTTTTTTTCTTTTGTGACTAAGGATCACAGCCCAGGGACTTTCCTTTAGTGTAGATATATCAAATTGTAGCTATTTTCCAGCTATGCTTGCAACAGTAGTTTTGTTTTGATAATAAAAGAGTTTTTTCTTTTTATTCTAATTAACCGGTATAGGTTGATTGTTGTGTCCTTAGGACTCAGTGCCTAGTTACAAGGGCAGAGTCCATTGTTGTCTGTGGATTCCCTCTGTTTGTTTTCCCAACTCCAAGCAAGATGGAGGTTTGGGCAGGGGGAAGAGCTTTACCTTAGGGAGGAGATTTTCCAAGTGATATCTTCCCTGGAAAAGGGTTTATTTTTATATTTTCTTGGAATCATTTGGGTAGTGGCAGCAAAGAACCGGGGTTGTTATTGTTCTTTGGGGGGGGGAGTTGGAGGGGGTTGAATTTCAGAGGGACTGAGATGAACTAATTTTGTCTATGGGAATCACAGACAGGTCTTGCAGAGGTTATTCTGCTAGCTGCCCTCCCAACTCTGCATGCATCTCACAAGTGTGGCTTTGGGGTCACTTCCCTTCCTGTCACTGTATCAATCCCTCCCCACTCTCAAGGGGTGTGGTGCTTCCTCCACCTCTGGGGGGCTGGCAATGAAGATCAGATGCCTTTCTGGAATTTGCTTGGGTCCAAAACTCACTGCTGTGCAATGCAGGAGGCTGCCAATACATGTGGGTGGGGGAGGTGTCAGATGAGATGATCTAACTCTCTCTTCTGGCCTTTAAATCTGCAGGTTGCAGTCTAGGCACATTTGCAGTTTTGTGGGAGGAGTATCAGGGAGGGGGCAAAGGGCCAGGGCTCTCATGTTAGGTCACCCAGGAAGCAGCCAATGCCTCACCCCCAGGGAGCTGGCTGGGGATCATGTGGAGCGAGCTGCTGCCCCTTACCTGTGTAGAAGACATTTCCCCAACTAAGCAACTCTGTCCCCCTGGGGCCTGTCTCCATGGCTCCTGCCCTCTGCAGCAGTAGCAAATGTCCCAGCCCCACAGAAACCAGTTGATGGGAGACTTGTTTGGTCCTTTGCCAATTGGCACCATTGAAAGGCCAGGCCTGGGCACACCGGGGCCTCACCCCTGGGTGGGGAGGGGGGGCAGCAGCCAGTGTCTCCTGAATGGTGATGGGAAAATCCCCCCACTCCCCATTGCCTGACATTCCCCCTTCCCCCATGGCAAGGCAGCTGGGGGAGAGGAGCTGGGGGGCTGCTCCTCACACTGGGAGGCTGTCACATGACTGGTGCCTCCTTCCCCAAACAGAACCCAGAGGGCATAAAAGTTCCCCTTGAGAACAGTGGCGAGGAGCCCACAGCCTGCGGGCACGTGGGGCCCATCAGGGCAATCTGAGTGCATTTGCCAGGCCTTGTGCTGGTGTTGTCCAACTGCAGGCACCACACCTGCAGCTCCCAGTGGCTGTGGTTCCGTTCCCGGCCATGGGAGCTGTGGGAAGTAGCAGCCAGCACAGCCCTGTGGCCCCTTTGTTTTCTGTAGTTACATTGATCTATGGCTGTAAAGCTTTGTGATTGACAGTATCACTGCCAGTAAATCATTATTCATTGCTCCCCATTGGCTGACAGCCCCCCTCCCCCACACTAATTCCTTACAACTGTGAACATCTGAATAGAGAATATTTTTTAAATGAAACCTTCAAAACCACCACTTGAGGAAATTGTTTAAATCCATCGATATTTACAAAATGCTTCTCAACAAACATCTCTCCAGCCTGTGAGTCTCCAGGAGAGATTTCTACCAAGCCATGTCCCAGCTCACTGGTCAGAGCTCCCCTGAGAGAGGTGAGACCCTCACTCAGAGCCGTGTCCCCACCCAAGAGAGGAAGGGGAAATGAGCCCCAGGCTACTGCCCCTGGGTGAGCAGACGAGTGGGCTGAATATTCTCAGGGACACCACAGCAACATCCCTGCTCCCCCTCGGAAGAAGTTTCCTGCATGGAATAGCCCAAGCCCCAGCCTCCAGGAGAGGGACTCCCAGATGGGGATTCCCAGCAGCAGCATGGAAGCCAGTAAATGCAGAACAAAGGACACCAGGTGTGGGAGAAATTAACAATCTGCTTTATTTGCAAAAGAGGAACAAAGACAGACTCCTGTCCCCACCCCACTCAGCCTGGCACTTTGCAGCCCAGCCCAGCACCCCTCCAGGCACCCGCCAGAGAGCAGCATTCACACATGGGGGCTCAAAAGTGGAGAGAATCCCTGAGGCACCAACACAAAAGGAAACACTCTGGGTGTGTCTGCACTGAGAACAGTCCTGTGGCCAAGCTGCAGCTGGCCCAGCTCAGCTGTATCCAGCCTGCAGGGCTTAGGTTGGGAGATTAGAAACCTACAGCTAGGGCCATTCCTGGAGGGGTGCAGTAGCAGGGCAACGTCCTACCCCATGTCACCCATCTTCCCCTGCTCCAATCCCCCCTGCCCCCACTGCTGAGAGATACTGACCATTGTCATTGCTCCAACCACACACACAGCTTGTGGCAAATGATAGAAGATGATTAAAATACAATGAAAATTCTGGCAAATGATAATTTTTGTTGTGTTCTCTGCACATCTAACTAACCGGAGATCAAAGTGTATGACCCAACTGCCTTCACACAGAGAGAAAACCCACAACACAGGATGGGCTGTTAAATATTTTCACATCCATAGAGTGAAACATCAGGGAATCTCTTAAGCCTCAAAATCAGGGAAATAAACAAATTTGCTCATTTTCTTCTAAAGTGGCTAAACTTGCTTTACTTCTTGCCTTACTACTTGACTCTGTTAGTTACAAACATTCTATATGTCATTGTACTCAAATCCCCCAACTTCCTATGAATGAACAATCTGGAGTAGCCCAGAAAAGCCCAGCAGCACTTATACCCAGAGATGGAACCTGGGCCGTGAGATGGAACCAGTCACTCTGTGCTGGGAGGTTCACTGGGATTTCCCTGCCCATGCCCAGGTCTGTGACACTTTCTCCTGCAGCCCTCAGGAACCTGACTTAGGACCACAGAAATCACACTGGGATCCCTGTGCATGGAGAGCCCAGGCTGCTGTGGGCAGTGACCCTTGGGGAGGAGCAGCCGTAGACTGGGGAGAGGATAAAACTCTCCATGGCTGGGACAGAGATTCCTGTGTCTAGGTGGGAGAGTGATAGGGAAAGGAGAGAAGCCTCAGACTCACTGGTCCCCTTCTAATGGCACTGGAAGGAAAACACCATGTTTCACTGTCCCGCTGCTTTGGCATCTAGTGCAGGGGGCAGCAATGTATGGAACACATGCCGTAAGTGGCACATAAGATGATTTTCAGTGGCATGTGCAATGAACAGGCTCTCCCTCACTCCCCCACACCTACAGCTGGGAGCCTGTGCTGGCGATCAAGCATCACACACCCTGCAAAATTGGAGCCAGTGCCAGCTTCCTGTGTGGGGGCAGGGAGGAGTGAAGGGGAGCCCATTCATTGAGTGTGCCTTACAGACATGGCACTGAACTTTGGGGTGGGTGGAAGAGTCTAGGTACATTTGTGGTGCTGCCAACATAGGATGTGTAACGGGGGTGTTATGTGTGCATTGTCTCTGCAGAAGAGGAAAGGACATAAGTCAGCCAAGCTGCCCCTCATGGCAATTTGGCCCCACCCCTTTCTCTACCTGGGATATCAACTTCACAGTGCGTTCTTGGGTCTGTCACAGCCCCCAGCATGAGACCCAATTGCAGCCAGTGGGGGGGGGGGAGCAGAGAAGGAGGGGTGCATGTGTGTGTGCACTGAAGGGCAAAGTCTGGCAGCTCAGGCTTTGGGAAGCCCCAAAGCTCCACACCGGATCCAGATTGCAGGAAAATGTGCATCTGCTGATCTGCCCCCTCCTCACAGGAAAAGCTGGAGTGGGGTCCAGGACAGGAAACCAAGCAGGGCGCACGGTGGAGAGAAACTCTCCCACCCCCCAGCCTCCTGGGAGAGCGGTGTGGCCCAGGGCAGGAGGGTTAAATCTTGGCAACTCACTTTGGAAAGGTTGCTGATCCATGATCTATTGAGCTCTGGCCCATCAGGCAGGAAATGGACATATAATAAATGCTTTTCAGCATGGCCTGGAGCAGTGGTGGGCAGGAAGTGTTTAATGAGGCAGATCTGGCCCACTGCTGCCTCACTGGCACCCTTACTAAAGAGCAGCTGCAGCTGCTTTAAACAGCCAGCTGTACATAGCGAGACAGTCTGGACAAGAAGGAAAAAGTTTTTTGTGCTGTCTCTGCCCTCTAGCAAAATCCTCCAGCTCCCATTGGCCAGTTTCTGGCCAATAGGAGATGAGAATTTTGCTAAGGGCAGGGGCAGCAAATGAAACCTCCTCCCTCCCTGTGTCTGGGAATTAGCCAATCTAGCCTCACAGGGAACTAGCAATCACTCTGCTTAAGGGGAGAGGATCCCAGCATCCCTGAGGGACTTGGGAAGGGGAGGATTTAGCAGTCTTTATGCATACACCCTTTCCAGGGAAGAATGAGGGAGCCTAGCCAAGTGGTGGTGGCAGATGGGGAGCTGGGATGGGTGTCAAGAGGTAAAGTGGGGGCTGGCTTAAGTGTCCTTCTTATAATGTCCATGGCAGGGGGATCCCAGCTGGGACAGGAAGGGAGAGGAAAAACTTCAGATGTTTCACGGGGAACATCTGAAAAAGCTTATATCTGTTTCTTCTCCCACCTGTGGCCCAGCAGCCAGGGCTGCAGCTGGCAGGAAAGGTGATGAGGATCACAGACGCACACCTGGGGTTTGCTCAGACCAGGCAGAGCCAGAGGGCCACTGACCAGTTGATGGTTGGGTGCTGCTGTCTCCTCACCCCACAGCTGGACAGCTGAAAACCTGGGACCCAAATGTCACATCTGTTTGTGGGGAATTAGGCAGGGCACTTAGAGACTTTCCCTTGGCCATAGAGCAGTCTCTAATGCCCAGCGCTAATGCAATCTAAGAGGTTTCTTCCTTGGGGGATTTGCTGATGCAGGAGTTGTGTGGATTCTCTGATGCCTAGTAAGGTGTGAGGTGCGCCCAAAGCTTTTCCCACAGTCAAAGCACTTATATGGTCTCTCACCTGTGTGGGTTCTCTCATGTACAGTTAGGTCTGATCGCTGAGTGAAACCTTTCCCACACTCATGGCATTTATATGGTCTCTCTCCTGTGTGGATTCTCTCATGTCTAATGAGGGCTGATCGTTCAGTGAAACCTTTCCCACATTCATGGCATTTATATGGTCTCTCTACAGTATGGTTTCCCTCATGGCCAGTAAGGGCTGATTGATCACTGAAACCTTTCCCACACTCATGGCATTTAAATGGGCTCTCCCCTGTGTGCACTCTCTGATGCATAATAAGGTATGAAGTCTGACTGAAGCTTTTCCCACAGTCAAAGCACTTACCTGGTCTCTTTCCTGTGTGGGTTCTCTCATGGACAGTAAGGGTTGATTGCATAATGAAACCTTTCCCACATTCATGGCATTTATATGGTCTCTCTCCTGTGTGGATTCTCTCATGGACAGTAAGGGCTGATCGTACAGTGAAACCTTTCCCACATTCATGGCATTTATATGGTCTCTCTCCTGTGTGGGTTCTCTCATGGACAGTAAGGGCTGATCGCATAGTGAAACCTTTCCCACATTCATGACATGTATATGGTCTTGCTCCTGTGTGGATTCGCTGATGGACAGTAAGGGCTGATCGCATCGTGAAACCTTTCCCACATTCATGGCATTCATATGGTCTCTCTCCTGTGTGGGTTCTCTTATGGACAGTAAGGGCTGATCGTACAGTGAAATCTTTCCCACATTCCTGGCATTTATATGGTCTCTCTCCTGTGTGGGTTCTCTCATGGACAGTAAGGGCTGATCGCATCGTGAAACCTTTCCCACATTCATGGCATTTATATGGTCTCGCTCCTGTATGGATTCTCTCATGTATAGTAAGGGCTGATTGTTCAGTGTAATCTTTCCCACATTCATGGCATTTATATGGTCTCTCTCCAGTGTGGGTTCTCTCATGGACAGTAAGGGCTGATTGATCAATGTAATCTTTCCCACACTCATGGCATTTATATGGTCTCTCTCCTGTGTGCACTCTCTGATGCATAATAAGGTAAGAACTCTGACTGAAGTTCTTCCCACAGTCAAAGCACTTGTATGGTCTCTCTCCAGTGTGGGTTCTCTCATGTCTAATGAGGGCCGATCGCATAGTGAAACCTTTCCCACATTCATGGCATTTATATGGTCTCTCTCCTGTGTGGGTTCTCTCATGGAGAGTAAGGGATGATCGCATAGTGAAACCTTTCCCACATTCATGGCATTTATATGGCCTCTCTCCCGTGTGGCCTCTCTCATGTGTAATGAGGACTGATTGCCTAGTGAAACCTTTCCCACATTTATGGCATTTATATGGTCTCTCTCCAGTGTGGGTTCTCTCATGTCTAAGAAGGGCTGATGGCTCAGTGAAAGCTTTCCCACACTCATGGCATTTATATGGTCTCTCTCCCGTGTGGGTTCTCCCATGGACAGTAAGAGCTGATCGTACTATGAAACCTTTCCCACATTCATGGCATTTATATGGTCTCTCTCCCGTGTGGGTTCTCTCATGGACAGTAAGGGCTGATCGCATATTGAAATCTTTCCCACATTCATGGCATTTATAAGGTCTTTCCCCTGTGTGTACTCCTTGATGGATAATAAGGTGTGAACTCTGACTGAAGCTTTTCCCACACTGATGGCACTTATATGGTCTCTCTCCCGTGTGGGTTCTCACATGTCTAAGAAGGGCTGATTGCTCAGTAAAACCTTTCCCACACTTATGGCATTTATACGGCCTCTCTCCTGGATGGATTCTCTGATGTAAAATAAGGTTTGACCTCTGAGAGTTTTCCCCACATTCCAAGCATCTATATGGCCTCCTTCCAGTGTGGGTTTGTTGTTGTCTACTAAGACTTGATCTCAAAGTGAAGCTTTTCCCACACTCAAAGCATTTATGGGATTTCTCTCCCATAGGGATAATCTCATGTTCAATACAGGATGACAGTTCAATCAAACCTTTTCCACTCTCCAGGTACTTGCAGAATCTCTCTCCTGCGTGCCCTATCTGGGGCAGATTAAGGCCTGACTTCTCACTGAATTTTTCCCCACAGTCTGAGCATTCACAGGGTTTCTTTACATTGCAATTTGACTTTTGGGCTGGAGTTTCCTTGAGATCTCTGGATCCTTCCCCACATTCAATGGATTGCTCCACTTTACTGCTTGGATTGTTCTTCAGCTGCTTCTCTGACCTGTGTCGACTTTGCCAGGCTTCCCCCTGTTGTACACACTGGGAATAATCCCCTTCAGTTCCTTCCACAAATGTTCCCTGAGATTCTACCAGTTCAGAACCTTCCTGCTGTCGATTCTCCTCATTGTTCTCCCTCACTGTCCTAGCACCTGCTGGGAGAGAGAGAATCCAGGTAGGAGTCACTGTCTGGTGCTGGGCAGAAAGAACCAACAGGGGAATGCCAAAGACAGAAAGCACAGCACAATTTCTTAGATCTGGACTTCCAACACTCCGGTCATCTGAAGAAGTGGGTTGTGCCCATGATACCAACATGTTTTGTTAGTCTTTAAGGTGCTACTGGACTATTTGTTGTTTTTTAAGCACAATAGTAGTTCGGTAGACTGAGACATTGGATTCTGTCTCCACAACTCACACAGATACTCCCAGGGAAGGAAAAGTAGGGAAGGAACTCCTGACTGACAACAGGATGGCTGTGGAGTTATGGCAGATATTTGCCAGGGTGATACCTGCAGCCCTACCTGGGGGACATGGGGCGGATGTAAGGGCTTTTGCTTACTGCTCATTTTGGGGAGTCTCAGCTTTTCCTGCACTTACTGGAAGGTTTATGTGTCAGTTTCCCTAACTCCTCACCTGTGCAGATGCCTCTCTGGATCTCCATTTCTTTGGAGTGCTGGAGATCTTGGACCCACAGCTCTTCCCCTTGTTCCAGCCGAGTGATTAGGTCAGGTTTCGGAATGAAGAATCCTGTACAGAAGTGAAATCAGTCAAGGTTAAGGCACAAAGAGTCTGGGCATAGCATGTGTCACAAGGAACATTCCCTGAGCTCAGTCTGATCCTACATAGGATTGGGGTAACTCAGACATCTTGTTCTCCCTCACTGTCCTAGCACCTGCTGGGAGAGAGAGAATCCAGGCAGGAGTCACTCTCTGGTGCTGGGCAGAAAGAACCAACAGGGGAATGCCAAAGACAGAAAGGGGGCAGAATGGGGTGGGGGATGTGCTGAAGTTGAGATTGTATTCACTCTGTTTGCTTTCTTGTGTTGCATGTGATTTCTACTGCCCTGTAATAACCCCATGTGTGTGCCTCAGTTTCCCTGGGCACTGCACCACTATCTAGATGGGGATGGGAATTTGGGGGTGACTCACTGAGGGAGGATGCTCAGGCCAGCATGTTCACAATGGCCCAGGCTTATTGTAATCTGAGCCTGCGAGGGGTGTGAGACCAGGTGACACTATATGTGAAGGAAGCTGGTCAAAGGCTTGAGATGGGGCTGGTTACAGCCAGGGATGAACTGTGGAGGATGAAAGTGAGTCGTGCTGGCTTGGGGGCAGATATGGGGGGCAGGGCCCTTGGCTCTGGGCCCCCTTCTCCCCAAAATGGATTGTACTTACTCCTCCAAGTTCCTGTGCTAACAAGTCTGTTCTAGGAATGCTAAGACATGGGTATATAACTAATCATGCAATCAATAGAATTGTTATCAACTACACGATAAGTTTATAAGGGAAGAAGTGTGCTCAGATCCAGGTTGTGCCTGCAGCAGCTCTGCAGTTTAAATATAGTAAGAGCTGGGCTAATCTGGGCTTGCTCAGTCTCAACTCTCACCAGGTCTAGCAGCCACTGTCCACAGGGCTGTAAGTTAAGATCCTCTGTGGACAGGAATTGCTGCTGGAGCAGTCCCTGCCCACGCTGAGCCTGGGCCTACTTCCTGACAGCTTCCAATAGCCCCTTCACCCACACTGCTGCCTGATAGCACCAGCTCCTGCTCCCCTGGCCCCCAATGCCTTTGAAATGCGAGCCTAGGCTTATCGGATAATCGACTACACACATTCCTAATCTGTTCCATGCTGTATCCCTGTGAAGTAATTAACTTGCTGTTCTACCTGCTGACTGACACACAACTGGCTGTGGCGTGTGGTGCACGATCCAGTGGCTCCCCACACCTCAGTGACAGAGAGTGTTGTCATACCCGCTCTAGTTCACACACAGCTCTGAGGTTAAACTCTGGACTATTTCCAAGGCAGGTGAACAGTGTGTGTAGGAGAAATAATGTAGGCGGGACAGTACCCTGCTTCTGGCCAATGAAAACTGGGGAGATGGGGATGAATTAGCATGTCCGTTAGGTGTCTGACACCCCTGTTCACCAGAAGGAAGCATGGTGGTGAACATTGTTGGAATATGTAAGAATTAATAGGGGTCTGGGAAGGCAATACAATCATGGTAGGAATCTGGCTAGAGGAGGCATTTTGCTTTGAATATGTTTTTTTTCCCCTTCATCCTTGCAGCCTGGAAAAATAAAGAGTCTGGCCAGTGCAAGTATTGTCCTTTCTGATATATAAACATGCTCTTTCCCCTCATTCTTGCAGCCTAGAAAGATAGTTGCACTGAACAGTGTCTTCTTTGTTTTGTCTCTTGCATATTTTCACTTGCTCTGTAAGAACATTTTGAGGGACACATCCTTTGTAATCTCTGGAACCTGCTGGTTCAGGAAAGTGCAGAATGCAGGAAAGTGCTGTTCTAACTGAAAATCATATAAACAGTAAACAGGAGTGGCTATAATAATATTTATCACCTGCCTATTAATAATCATTGTATAGGAGTTAACATTACTAAATAAGGATTTAGGGCAAGGGTGGAGAACCTCAGGCCTAGGAGCCAGATGTAGCACCTGGTTTGCTTGGATCCTGCCCCTGAGTCTCAGGGTCCCCCCAGCATTGGGGAGCCTGCGCCGATGCTCCAGTTCCCCTGCTGCTCTACCACAGGGCTGGAGCACACAAAATTTACCAGGCTAAGCCCCCTAGACTCTGCTGTGTGAGGGGAATGTAGGGCATGTCTTTCCCTTCTCGGCAGGGGCCCACATCAGAGAGGAATTTTTCCCCTTTTGCTTCTCGATGGTGTGCGGCCCCCATCTGATTTTTCTGTGGGTCAGTGGCCCCCAACTCAAAAAAGGTTCTCCACCCCTCATTTACTAAAATGGATAATGGCATGTAACTGGTGCCAAATCATTGCTTACTCACAATGCTGTGTTGGAGGGTCTGAGGATATAGAGTATCTGCTATAAAAAGGTCTGTTTACTCCATCCACTCCTGAGTCACCTGTTTCTTCTCTAACATCTGGCATCATGAACAGGATTCCAAGGGAGAATTGTGCCTGATCATCACATATCGATGCACTGCTTAGGTAAGTCTAACGGGCTCTGCAACAACTGTTAGGGATTTTATTATCAGGTTGGTGGGTAAATGGTGGGCACCTTATGAGTGTCCCTCCACGGAACATCAGGATTCACTGGCCATTCAGGAATGGGTAGAATCCTCTCTTGCATTCAAAGCTTCCCAGGAAAAGGTGGTGGCTATACTGGTGCAGGCTCTGTGTGAGGGGCTATCAGACAATCAGGGCCGGCTTTAGGAAGTGCGGGGCCCAATTCGAACAGTTTTGGTGGCCCCCCCCACACACCCAGGATTTTTTGTTGAGAAAAAAAAAAACCCCACATACAACAAACTACAACCACACACAAATATCACATCAGAAGTAGATCTGATCAAAATGTATATCAATATAATTGAACATTTTCAAAAAAATGCCATCCTTTATTATGCAAAATTTTACACAAAATTAAATCAGTTGCCTTAAGTGTAGGTCAAATATTTTCAATTGCAAACTATCCAATTTTTTCAATAAAGTTTAAAGTTTGATTTTTAAAAAGTTACCAGAGAGCGTTGCAGTTTTCTGTTACATTGATTTACTTTTTAAATAGCAAAAATGGAGTCTTTGTTAAGAAAGTATCAGTTCTGTGGTCAAATTCCAGTCCTTAGTGATTTCAGCACCAATGATTTCACTAGGTAATATGGTACCTCACCACCACTGCCTCCTTTGCACTGCCCTTCAACACACTGCCTGCATGTTGAGTCCAAGGTCAGTCTACACAAGATTTTATCAATGATTTTTGTTCAAGCGATCACTGAGACGAGACAAGACAAGGATTCTCAATTGATTCTAGTCAGCTCTGCCTTTAAACTCTGGATGTAAAATGTCAGATATAATTGAGGACTCCCAAATAGACTCTACACCACCAGAAATAAAACCTGTTTCCATCTTCTGTGACTTTGTTAGATGTGACTCACTATCCTCTGCTTAGTGTTCAAGTTATGGTAGACCCTAAGCCAAGTCATATTAAGTTCAGGTCTTTAATCTTTTAATCATACAATATGGATAACAACATCTCATTCTCCCAGCTCCAAGTCTTAAGTGAATTTCAACCCAAAAGAGCCAAAATTGATCACCTTGACACAGCAAGTGTGTCTACTGATCTCTGTGGCAAAGTAGGTTGTCTATATAAATAAGGTCTGCTCGTGAAGCCTTTTCCTACAGTTGATTAACAGATGGCAGTAGATAGCTCATTCAGACCACTGGCTGATAACAGCTAGTCACCCTCACCAGTCATGTTGGATTTTTATTGGCCTTTTGTTTCTTGAGTATTTAGGGTTCATGTTTTAAAGCTTTCTTCCTTAGCCGTAAGGCCCAGAAGTATAGAGAACTTTTTTTAAATGAAAGCTGAGATTCCTACATAATCAATTGACTCAGGCCTTTAGAAAAACACCAAATGTTTTGAGACTCATGGTAAAACAATGGAGGAATTCTTGTGAGCCCATGCTTTGCCCACAGTATAAATAAAAAAACCCCCACAATATCTTCTCCACTAAACATCCTAATGAGATACTGCAAATGGTGAACTGAATTCAACAGCTCCTGATATGAACAGGTATCAATCTAGTTTTTCATATTTGAGATGGGTTACCAGGAATCATACATGACAATATGAAATCTTTCCACTCTCAAGTCAGCATATTCACAAAGCACCTATAATTTTGATCCATGCATTTATTAGATAGTGTAGATAAATGTTAAAAAAAAAAAAAAAAAAAAAAAAGCCTGAAGGAATTAGGACTGGGTTCCTACATCTCATGTTCAGAACTGACTAGGACACTTATGACCAGATTTTCAAAAGTGTGTAAAGATCAGATAGATATCTTTGAAGATCCGAGTTCGCAACTGTCTCTTTAGGAGCTTAATTACCTTTGAAAATCTGAGCTTAGATTTCCAAGTCCAATTTTCAAAAATGACTTTAGTCCCTCAAGTGCTTTTGAAAATTTTAACTGGGGGCCTAAAGAGACAAAAATAGACAAAAGGCAGGAGATATGGTATTCCTTTTAAAAACGTGTGACATCTATTTTTAACTAAATTTTATATTATTTTTCTCCCAGGGGCAACTGACCCCTCCAGCCCCCTCACTACGCCACTGCCCCCCCTCCTGCAGATCTATCCTCTTATGCATGTGTGTGACGCCCCCGACGCATCACCCCTTGGCCGACGCGGCGTAGCTGGGGGGGCACCGCCCCTCCTTGTAACAATCCCGTCCCCTCATGGGGGAGGTGGGAAGGGGAACCCGGGCCCGCCCACTCTCACGGGTCCCAGCCCAGGGCCCTAAGGACTCGGATCTAGGGGGATCCGATCCGGCTGACGGGGTGTTTCACCGTAACTCGTCAGCCCGCCAACCACTCCGGGGTTCCGCCCTGGGCTGCTTCCTTCCCCCTGCCCTAGGCTCCTGCCGCGTCCCGTACCTACGGGGCGTGCGTTCCCCCCCTACGGGGCGTGCGTTCCCCCCCTACGGGGCTTACCAGGTGGGGGAGGGCCGTCGGCGCTTCTCCGCCCGCTGTCCGGAGGCCTCCTGAACTCCGGCCCCCGCTTGGGCATGCTGCTGCCTGTCCCCCCCTTGCTCTCTCGCCGGCGCCCGCCTCCTCCCACCCTCGCAGCTCCAATCCACGGGCCGGGTGTGGGGCCGGGGCGAGGACGCCCTCTCCGAGGCCCGCCTCCGCCATGCGCGGGCCCCCGCCTCTCTACCCGGCCGCGCTCCCCGGCCAGGCCCAAGCCCCCACCGCTTCCCGGTCGGCGCCAACCATGACGTCACCATGGGGCGCCGGCCGGCGCTGTAGCCAGACACAAACCCCATCTTGTTTCTCCCCCTCCCAGAGAGCAAGAGAAAGGCAGTCAGCCTTTGATGCCCTGGGAACGCAGGTGTGGTGCCTGTCCCTGACTCTACCATAAACAGAAACCAGACAGTAAATGGGCTAGCTGACGACTGGGAGGCCTCCCGTCGCCCTGATGGCTAGTATCAGTAATTGACATGCCTGCACTGTCTCAGGAGAGGAATCTTCGCCCATCACATACCAGAGGTGCCCATTGTCTGCATTTTCACAGGTGTGAATTATGCTTTGCACCCTTTGTGGGAAACTTGGTGTTCAAAGCCATTTTCCCTAATTGGCCACTTGAGACCAGGAAGAAGCCTACGTGACCCAAGGGGTATAAAAAAGGGGTTTAGTAGCCCACCCCATTTGAGCTCCAATCACCTACACCTGCTGGCAGGTATTGATTGTCTCCCGAGGTCCGTGGGACGCCCAACCTCGCCCTACTTCTTCCCGAGGGATTGAGAGAAAGACGCTGGCCACGCCAAGTCTGGAACGCAGGGGTGAGAATTGTACCTGCAATGTGTTTCTTTATGTGTACACTTTAATTGTCACTCTGTTATAAGTTTAGTTACTTTATTATAGTTTCTTAAGGCAAACTGCTTCATTTCTATTGTAAACTGCCTTTGGTAAGGCAATTTAGCTATAAACTTTGGGAATAAGTGGGGTGCCCTCATTCACTTATAAATATATATATATATATATATATATATATATATACTGAACCAAGTTTCTTTATTTTTTTAATTTTTTTTCTCCCCCTCCTATAAATAAGCCAGTGCGTGTCAAGCTTCTGACTTGAACCCGTGCTGCTGTACCCGAACCGAACACAAAACAAAAGAACTTCAGCCGGTCAAAAAGGGACAGGTATAGGGAGAGCTTGGGCGTTTGGATTTGTGTCACTCCCAGGTGACAGATCCATTGGGGCACCTCTCAGCCTCCCCAGGCTGCCCGCTGCGAAGGGATTTCTGGATTCTAGCAGCTAAAATCTGAGGTGTTATAAGCTCTCCCTGTAAACTTATTGGGGCGCCCGTCAACCTCCTCCAGGTTGCCCGCTGCAGGGACCCCGGTCCCAGCAGTTGAAGTCTCGGGTGTATAGCACACACACACACACACACACTGGGGCGTCTGAGAGCCTGTTGGCTGCCCTCTGCGACGGGACCCCGGTCCTAGCAGTAAAGTCACAGACGTTAAACTATTTTCGGGGCACCCTCCAGCCTCCTAGGCTGCCCACTGCAACGAGACTTTGCGTCTCAGCAGTTGAAGACTTGGGTGTAACACACACGCACACCATTTCGGCTGACAGAATTGGCGTAGTCGGCAGGATTTGTGATATCGGTTCAAAATACAGCAGCATGAAGCCAGTCACTGATTTTAGCAAGGTAGAAAAGAGTTTCGCCCAGGAAAGTTGGGCTGACCCTAAATGGGATAAAGAAATGTTAGAGGAGGAGTGGGGAAATCCCGAGGAACTGTGGTTGCAGTTCTGTAACTGGAGAACTGCTTGTAAAATGAAAAGGGGAAAGGGGAAAGGAGCGTGTATTTGGCTATTTAAAAGTGCCCTGCAGACAGCATGTAAAGCCATTTAAAATTGGAAATGGAGCTTGAAAGGGTACAGAAGGAAAGGGATGAGCTCGAGTGGCGCTGCCAGAACCTAGACACCCGGGCGCGCTTGCTGAGCAATGATGTGCACCAATTAGAACAACGCCTTGCTCCAATAATAAAAAGGGAGGGAGCAGAAAGGAGAGCGAGATTAGAGAGCAAGCCCCAAAAAATTAATCAAGCCAAAGTAGAGGCTGCTCTCTGGGTAGATCCGGAGGATTGGGATGGAGACATCTGGGACTCCTCCGATGATGAGTGTTTCACCTCCCCTGATTTAGGGAATCCCCCTGTCCACATGAGACCCATCATCACATACCAAAAGGACCTAACTGAGAAAGATGAGGGTGAGGTGGATGAAGATAACCCCTCCACTAGCAAAAGGACAGAACCCGACCCACTCCGACTATTACTACTCGCAGTTATGAGCCTGCAGAGTTGAGAAAGATCCAGGGACGAATTTGCCAAGAGACCTGGGGAAGGGGTGATAGAGTGGCTAGCTAGAATATGGGACACAGGAGCTGGCCATACCCAACTGTCCTCCCGGGAGTGTGGCAGGGTAAATCTGGGTGCAGGAGTATTCCTTAGCCCCAGGAATCAGGAGGGTCCAAAGTCTGTCTGGACCTTTGCCTGTAGATGGGCTCGGGGAATTCACCACGCTGACAGAGGTGAACCCACTAGCATCCCATGGATTAATGGGGATGAACTTAAAGGAGCCCTACAAACTGTTGCTATAATAGCTATGCTCCGTCAAGGGGGTCCCCAAAATGGGAGGCAGGAAGAGAGCCCATGGGAACAACAGGTAGTGACAGGAGATTTAAGACCAGTGCTAAAAGGGGCCCCCGGATCCTATAAGGCTATAGCACTAGCCACAAGAAGTCATGCTCAGGACCACCGCATGACCTATCAGGACTTATTTGATTTTATGCGGGATCTCCGAGAATTTGGGAAACTGAGGCACCACAGGTTAAAGTTAAGGTCGAATTTAAAAGGAGATTATAGAAGCAAGCAGGAAGGCTTTAGGCCTAGACGCAAAGTAACACCACAGGAGAGGAATTTAGGACTAAATTATGGAAACGGTGCTTGGATCTAGGGTTCACCCGAGATCTATTACATGGGCTGGCAACTGATAAGCTAAAGCTTCTGGCTGCCTCAAAGGGGGTTGAGCAGGAGAAAGCAGCAGTAACTCCTAGTGCTCCCCACTTCAGCTCTGACCCTCCTCATGCGCAGCTAAGGCAGCAATTACATGAGCTGCTGCCGCTTGTTGAAATTGACCAGGGAAACTGACAAGCGGGGGTCAGATCTCTCTCTGTATAAATAAACTTGAGCAGGCAGAGAGAGAGAATCCTAACAACGACCCCCGGATTTTAGTAACAGTTAATGATAAGACTGCTGTCTCTTTCCTGGTAGACACTGGAGCCCAATTATCTATGATTAAAAGAGAAAACTTTTTCGGACCTCCACCTTCTGGCCGAAAGCAGGTTTTGGTTACAGGAGTGAACGGCGCTATTGTGTCTTACCCGCTGGTCAAAGTAAAACTGAATATCCCTTTAAACCCCTACCAGCAACCCAGGAAACATGAGTTGATACTTGGGAATGCCAATATACTGGGCATGGACATCCTAAAGGGCAAGGAAGGAATCATTGGTGGGGAAAGGTGGGCATTCGGAGCTGGCTGCAAACCCAGCACAACAATCTTGGAGGAGGGGAAAGTTCCTCTCTATAGTGTCAGGTTACTAGCCCAAGCTCCTGCTCTCCCACCATCAGCTGTGACTCATGTAAAACAATACAATGTCCCAGCTGAAGCTACAATGCCTGTCACTGAGCTAATTAAAGATCTGGAAACACAGGGAGTTTTAATTCACACTCACTCCCCTTACAACTCCCCGGTATGGCCAGTAAAGAAACCTAATGGTAAATGGAGGCTCACAATTGATTACAGAAAGTTAAACAGTAACACAGGACCCCTAACAGCAGCAGTCCCCAACATAGCAAGCATTGTAAATACCATACAGACTTGGAACAAGCAATGGCTAGCTGTGCTAGATATAAAGGACATGTTTTCATGGTCCCTTTACAGCCTGCAGACCAGAACAGATTTGCTTTTACATGGAAGGGTGTCCAATACACTTTCACACGTATGCCCCAAGGGTTCAAGCATTCCCCCACTATTTGCCATGGGGCACTGTCAAAGGTCCTAGATGGTTTAACCATGCCACCTAGTATCCAAATGCTGCAATATATAGATGATATCCTAATAGGAGGGGACACTACTGAAGAAGTGCAGCAAGCTGTGGACTTAGTAAAGACTGCCTTAGAAAATCTTGGGTTAGCTTTACCCCAGACAAGTGCCAGGGTCCCTCTCATGAGGTGAAGTTCCTGGGTACTGTCTGGATGGGAGGGAGAAGGTCGGTGCCTGATGACACTGTACAGGAACTGAGCCAGGCACCTTCACCTGGGGACAAGTCCCAACTAAGGCAAACTCTGGGAATTTTATGGTTTTGGCGAAAACATGTGCCCGGTTTTGCTGTAATTGCCCGACCACTGTATAACCTGCTAAAGAAAAGGGCTGTTTGGGAATGGACCCCTGTACATGAGGAAGCGCTGCAGCTAATAAATGAAATACACACATACCAAGCTCTGGGTCCAATCCATCCCGATGCTCCATTTCACTTGTATCTCACCATAGGAGCTACGGGAATGTCTTATGCCCTATGGCAAGAGAGTGAATCTGCACCCCGCCACCCCATACAATTCGGCTCAAAGTCATGGCAGGGATCGCAAGCCAATTACACTCCCTATGAGAAAGTGATCCTGGCAGCCTATACTGCTCTAAGGGAGACTGAGGAGCTAACACAAAATCGCGCTATAACCATACACACTCCCCTTCCAATTATTAAGCCCATATTGGAAGGAAAGGAGCTGCCGCCAGGAGTAGCACAGAAAATGACCACCCAGAAATGGGCACTGTACATACACTACAGGGTGGGTGGTGCAGACTCCGCACAGAACCCCACTATGATTAAGGAATCTCTGTGGAGGGTGGGAATGCCCAATGAATATCACCTGCCCCGCAGCCCTCTCCCATTCAAAACGCCGCTCCATTTGACCCATCTCACCCTGAGGGAGTGTGGTTCACAGACGGTAGTGCTAAATTGATTAAAGGGAGATGGAAAGGAAAGGCTGCAGCTGTCCCAGCAGACAATTCCACCACACCCTTAACCACCGAGGTGGACGGATCAGCTCAGCTTGCAGAACTAGCAGCAATCAAGCTGGCTTGTGAAGCAGGTGCCAGTACTATCTATACAGACTCCTATGCTGTATGGGCAGGAGCCACCCAGTGGATAACTAACTGGAGAAATAACCACTGGGAAATAGGAGGGAAACCCGTATGGGGATTGGAGTACTGGAAATGGATATACCACCATGCCACCCAGCAACCCCTAAGTATTGGACATGTGTCAGCACACCAAAAGAATAACACCCCGACTGCACAATTAAATAACCTAGCTGATGAAGCAGCACAGATCTCTGTTACCCAGGTGGACTGGGAACGCTTATACATCTGGCTGCATGAAAATCTGGGACACGGGAGTGAGGAGCTGGTGAGGCAGGCACATATCAGGGGGTGGCCCATCACCCACCAACAGGCTAGGGATTTAGTGCAAGCCTGCACTACATGTGCTGAGACCAGGAGGCATATCATGGAAGGACAACGGTTTGCCAAACTAAGGGATGGGAAAACACTATGGGGGACCTGGCAGGTCGATTATGTGGGTCCATTGTCCACCACCAGGCAAGGGTGGAAATACATTCTCACAGGAGTGGAAGTCATCTCAGGCATAGGGTTCGCTTACCCTACTCGTTTAGCAACAGGACTGTCCACAATTATGGGACTGAATCGCCTAATTGCACTTGTCCCAACACCTCAGGAAATTCAATCTGACAATGGCTCACATTTTAAAAACAAGCCTGTCCAGGAGTGGGCTCTCCAGAATGGAGTCCAATGGACCTTTCACCTCCCATACCGACCTCAGTCCAATGGCATAATTGAGAGATGGAATGGACTGCTAAAATACCACCTTAAACCTACGGAGGGAACCTGGGGAGGCAGACTGGATGCCGTGGTTCAACGGCTAAACAATCGGCAAACCCCTACGGGTAGCCCAATTAGCAAAGGATTTTTCCCTACAAGGAAAGCCTCTCTGACTCCAGGGGCACCACTAACGGACTCCAAATATGCCCCTGGGGATACTGTTGTGGTCAACACACCCCAGCCTGGGCACACATACCTGTGTACTTCAGTCTTATAAAGACAAGGGCGTTTGGATTATTGCAAACCCCAACAAACTGCCACTAACCATTTCTGAGGCTTGGATTGTATCCAAGACCGGCTGACCTTTTGTTTTGTTGCAGGAAGGAGTTAACAAGAGAACACTACCTCATTACCTCAAGGGCTTTTCACTTATCAGCGCAAACCCAATTCAAGACGCAGCATGATTCCGGATCGAGCTGTGCTGTTTCTCCTAATCACTGCGATCTCCGCGGTACCTGAGCACCCTCTCAGGAATGCTATCCAGACTATTGCCTCTGCCGCTGATGCTACAAACTGCTGGATATGCACCCTGCTAGGTTCCCCCACAGGACTGGGAGTTGAATTTGTCCCTTTAAACTTAAATGACTGGTGGAACAAGAGCAACGTTTTCAAGTGGGGACCAGCCTGGTTTGATGACAGCAGCTCCAGCGACTACAAACTTTTAAATGACTCTGGGAAGGAAACTTGGGGGTGGCATGGACAATGGCAACCTACACTATGGGGTCAACCTCTGGAGTATATAACAGGAACCTCCGGGGAAGTATACCCCATCTGCTTTGAGAACAAAAATGGTACAGGACCCCACCTCGGGTGGTTAGGGGATCAGCAGTGCACCCACATTGTAAGTTTTAATAAGAAATTAAAGGTCTGGGATGTCTATCTCAGTGCAACCCACCAAAACCCTTAAGGTGCGGGGATATAATATCTCCACGGTGGCACACCACTATCTAGCAATGTCACTATTATTCCCTAAACTTCAGCCAGTACCGGAGGAAAAGCCTGGTACAATCGGTCATTATTCATAATTCCTAACACCGGTCAAATATACAACCCCACACTGGTGACCAGTAATACCCTACTCCCACACCAGTGTGCTAGGACAGAGCTTTTTGCAGCGGACCAGGTCCTACAGGACTTGCTGCTTGCCTTGCATTGCACAGCTGCTAATGATAGTTACTGTGCTACCCACCATACCCCAAAGAAAGGACCCACTGGAACAGGGTGGTATAAGGGACCCTACTCCCCCATTCTGAAGGAGGAACCAGGACTCTTTTTCATTTGCGGGCAGAAAGCCTACAAGTATCTGCCACTGAATTGGATGGGGCGCTGCTCAATGGGGCACGCTGCCCCTGGGGGACTCACTGTACACCCCCATATTATGGCTCCTGGTATTACTAATCTTGGGAGCTTCTTACACCGGTCACCACGAAGGTCTTCCACTAATCCCCTTATAATACGTCCCACAGGCTTCCACCAGTTTGTCCGTGCGCTCCTGTCCTGGCTTGGAGTAGCTGAGCTAGAGAAGGCAGTAGTAAATGTATCTGGGCAAATAGAACAGGCACTCAACCACACTGCAGATGCTCTAGGCTTGCTTAACGAGCAAATTCAATCAGTAGCCCGTTTTGCCCTGCAGAACAGAATAGCCTTGGACGCAGTTTTGGCCCAACAGGGGGGGGTATGTGCGGTAATCAACCAATCTTGCTGCTTCTATGTAAATAAATCAGGACAAATTGAACAAGATGTACTCGCTATAAAGGGCGCTGTTAAGGTACTACATGCTGTAACTGAGGATGGAAAAGCCTCATGGCTAGATTGGCTAGCCCAACACCTAGGATTTTCGTTAACTCCATTCCTTCACTCTATTGTGAATACTATATTAACCGTTTTACTTGTTGTAATTGCTTGCTGCATGCTTCTATGTATTGTTAAGCGTTTGGTGTACACTGCTACCTCCTCTGCACAGGTCCGGTACATGGCGTTGGGAAGCGATCCTAATCAATCCCTTGATCCAAAATTATCTGATCAGACCCTGCCGATAGGGCGATTTTAGCTTCCTCCAAGGAGGGCAAAAGGTGCTGGCATCACCGCCATCTTGCGTTCTGAGACATAGTGAGGCGTGTCAAGGGGGTGGAATGTAGCCAGACACGAACCCCATCTTGTTTCTCCCCCTCCCAGAGAGCAGAGAAAGGCAGTCAGCCTTTGATGCCCTGGGAGCAGGTGTGGTGCCTGTCCCTGACTCTACCATAAACAGAAACCAGACAGTAAATGGGCTGGCTGGCGACTGGGAGGCCTCCCATCGCCCTGATGGCTAGTATCAGTAATTGACACGCCTGCACTGTCTCAGGAGAGGAATCTTCGCCCATCACATACCAGAGGTGCCCATTGTCTGCATTTTCACAGGTGTGAATTATGCTTTGCACCCTTTGTGGGAAACTTGGTGTTCAAAGCCATTTTCCTAATTGGCCACTTGAGACCAGGAAGAAGCCTCGTGACCCAAGGGGTATAAAAAGGGGTTTAGTAGCCCACCCCATTTGAGCTCCAATCACCTACACCTGCTGGCAGGTATTGATTGTCTCCCGAGGTCCGTGGGGCGCCCAACCTCGCCCTACTTCTTCCCGAGGATTGAGAGAAAGACGCTGGCCACGCCAAGTCTGGAACGCAGGGATGAGAATTGTACCTGCAATGTGTTTCTTTATGTGTACACTTTAATTGTCACTCTGTTATAAGTTTAGTTACTTTATTATAGTTTCTTAAGGCAAACTGCTTCATTTCTATTGTAAACTGCCTTTGGTAAGGCAATTTAGCTATAAACTTTGGGAATAAGTGGGGTGCCCTCATTCACTTATAAATAAATATATATATATATATATATACACTGAACCAAGTTTCTTTATTTTATTTTATTTTTTTTCTCCCCCTCCTATAAATAAACCAGTGCGTGTCAAGCTTCTGACTTGAACCCGTGCTGCTGTACCCGAACCGAACACAAAACAAAAGAACTTCAGCCGGTCAAAAAGGGACAGGTATAGGGAGAGCTTGGGCGTTTGGATTTGTGTCACTCCCAGGTGACAGATCCATTGGGGCACCTCTCAGCCTCCCCAGGCTGCCCGCTGCGAAGGGATTTCTGGATTCTAGCAGCTAAAATCTGAGGTGTTATAAGCTCTCCCTGTAAACTTATTGGGGCGCCCGTCAACCTCCTCCAGGTTGCCCGCTGCAAGGAACCCCGGTCCCAGCAGTTGAAGTCTCGGGTGTATAGCACACACACACACACACACTGGGGCGTCTGAGAGCCTGTTGGCTGCCCTCTGCGACGGGACCCCGGTCCTAGCAGTAAAGTCACAGACGTTAAACTATTTTCGGGGCACCCTCCAGCCTCCTAGGCTGCCCACTGCAACAAGACTTTGCGTCTCAGCAGTTGAAGACTTGGGTGTAACACACACGCACACACTGCCCTGACCATTTCGGCTGACAGGCGCCCGAACAGCCCGAGCAGGGCCGGGTCGCGCCGGTGCGGCGGGCCCACAGGGCTTCTGGGGGTCGCCCGTCGGTGCGGGGCAAAGGTGCCCCGTCACAATGTGCAAGATCTGTGAGAGCCCTCCCATGAATCTGCAGTTAGTGCCTGTGGCGCCTGCTTCTGGGTGGTGTCTCAATGCTGCCACATTTACCTCCAAAGAGGGGGCTTCCCAAAGCAGGCCCTTGCTGCTGACCCCCAAGGCATCCACAAGTCCAGTCTCCTTTCAATGGGCCCACTTCCCAGGGCTCATTGATCTTGGATCTGGCTTCCATCCCCTCTCCAACCCCATCAGAACTACTGTGCCCTCCTGGCTTGAAAAGAATAAACAGGAGGATTGGAAATTAACCGCCCAGTCTCACGTCCCCTAGGCAGGGAATGAGCCATCTACATTAGGCCCCAGCTGGAGTATCATGTCCAGTTCTGGGCGCCACATTTCAGGAAACGTGGAGAAACTGGAGAAAGTCCAGAGAAGATCGACACAAATGATGAAAGGTCTAGAGAACATGAGATATGAGGCAAGGCTGAAGAAATTGGCCTTGTTTATCTTGGAAAAGAGAAGACCAAAAAGAGACATGAGAGCAGCTTTCAAGTATCTAAAAGAGTATCATAAGGAGGAGGAAGAAAAATTGTTCTGCTTGGCCTCTGAGGTTAGGATGAGAAGCAATGGGCTTCAATTGCAGATATTTAAGACCAGGTTAGACAGACACCTGTCAGGGAGGAGCTAGGGCAACTCAACTTTGGAAGCCCCAGGGGCCACACTGATACTTACAGAACATGCTGAGGGCCTCAACTTAAGTGTGGTTGCATATGCAAGCAAATATATACAAATAGCGTCTCTCACACTGACAGACATGAATACAAAGATTAAGGCAAGACTATACAACACACAGGCCCCATTTAAGTCAGTTCTGCTGATATTAATAAAATGCAATATTTACCCGATTTCTACCCACGTGACAGCATTTTTCATTAGCAATGACAGTCCAAGAATTTAACTACTAAAACATATCAACAGAAGATCATTACACTGACTACTTTTTTGTTTTGGCTCCCACTCGCCAGTCAAGTGTTGATCCCCACATAAACCCAAACTGCACCACGGGGCGCAAACAAACTGGCCACGGGCAGCATACCAAGTTATTAATAAATATTTTATAAACCTTTCCCTTTTCTCTCTGCTGCCATGTCTCCTCTCCTTGCTCCATCATCTCCCCTGGTGCCTGCTGCCCCCAAACTCCTCACCCTCCTCTGCTGTCCTGACTCCTGCCCGTCTCACTTCCCTCAGCTCTCCTACAACCTGCTCCCCTCCACCAGCCCTTCTCTCCCCCCTGTGCCCACTCCTCCAGTAGCCCCACTCTGATCATGTGAGCTACCCCTCTTCTAACACCTCCCTCTACACACCTGCCCTGCCTCTCTCCTCTGGTGTTGGTCCCTCCCTTGCAGGTGTCTGCCCTTCTGCTTCACCCCAGAATCCCCTGGCACCAGCACCTTTCCTTAGCCCTGCACCCTCCTCATGCCTCCCCCTTCCCTCACTGCCCCTGCCTCATTTTTCCCTGATGCCCACCCCCTCAAGACTCTCTGCCCCCATTCCCCTCATGCCTCTGTGCCCTCACACATGCCTTGCTCCATCCCCACCTTCCTCATGCCCACCCCTTCTTTCAAGCCTTCTCCCAGCACCTCCCCCTCCAGCCCCCAATGCCCTTCCCCTCTTCTCTCCTCTCCCAGCATCACTCTGTCCCCCCTGACACCTCCCCTCCTGCCCTTTCCCTCATTGTCTGCACTTGGCCCCCTGGCATTTGTCTCTCCTCCACCCCGTCTCTTGATGCCTTCCCCTTTCTTCCCCCTCTGCACAAGCCTCTTCCTCTCCCACACCTCCCCCTAGTTTCCCCCTCCCCTACCTTCTGCGGGGCTGGACTCCAAACCGCGTGCGCTGCCGCCGCCGCCTTTTCAGTTTCAAAATCCTGGGCATGACATGACGTCACGCCCGGGCGTCTCCCCGTTCACCTGCATGGCGGCAGCAGCAGCCGGCAGTGTGCGCAGGTAAGGGCGGGGAGCCCAGCCGGCCGAGCCAAGGGAGCCGACTTCCGAGTGCAGGGCGCGGGGCCCCCTTAGGCACGGGGCCCGATTCGGCCGAATCAGCTTAATGCCGGCCCTGCAGACAATCTGGCCCTGAAGGGTCAAGTAGATGCCTTAAATCAAGATCCCTTCTCTTCAGAGAGGTACACAAATATAGGACATTTGACATTTTTTAAGAAAAAGACCAGGAGACGTGGGGCTAGTTAGTTGAAAGGATCCTTTCCTTGCTAAATTGGTAGTGAAAGAAGCCTGTGTCCACAGAAAGGGACCATTCAGCAAAAGAAAAAAAGATCAGGCCCAGATATGCTGGCACACAACAGATGAACTGTAAAAACAGGTGCTGGGACAGGTAAGGAAAAAAGTACAGGAATAGGGAATTCAGATTTCTGTGAATGGTGGGAACTTGGTACCGTGATAGTGGGAGCTATTGGAAGTGTCATTCTGGGAGATAAAGCAAGTGATTTAAGGAAAAAGAACAAGCGAGAAGTTAACTCTGCAGAGTCTGGGGAGGAATTGAGCAGTTGAATGTTGTGTAAATGCTATTAGAGTAAACTGTTATAGGAAAAGAATTCTTGGTTTCTTGGCAGCCACTCTGATGGGAAAATGGGCCCTTTCCCAAATAAATGTCTGCAAATAATCCAGACAAGGAAACAATCTGATTCATGTATGTGTGTGTGCGCGTGTGTGCCTGTGTATGTATATTTGTGTATATACAAAATTGTAGTGTAAATTGTAGTAAGTGGAGGGTCAGTAACATAAAATCAGCAGGCCTGAATAAAGTCCTGTAACATAAAAACAGCAGGCTTGAAATCTAGTGAGCAAGACTTTGGCTTAGTGAAACTGCAAGCAGGAAAGGGGCTTGGCTAAAGAGAAATAGTATAAGCCAAGTCAAGCATAAAGAACACCAAAAAGTACCAGGCACAGGTACCAATCACAGGCTGCAAGCACATTCCAAAGGGGTTGTAACAGAATGCCTTGCTGAGAAACATCTTGATACCAATCACCTCCCCATAAATAAAGTACATACCAGCCTAGGTTCAGGACCTGGCTGACTTAAGAGTTAACCAACCAAACAATGGAGGTGCTAATTGTTCTTATCAGCCTCTTGTAACTTGAACAATCTATTCACTAGCTTCAGAGAGGTAGCCAAGTTAGGATACGGCTACACTGGGGAGGGAGGGCTCGAAGAAGGTATGCAAATTCCACATAAAACGAGGTTTACAGGGGCTTTTGAAAGAGAGTTTTTTCCCAACATTTGGCCCCGTGTAGACAGGCCAAATGTCAGAAAATCCTCATTCGGGGAAAAAAACCCAGAAGAAGGTATGCAAATGCGAGCACAATTTGCATATCTTCTTCAGAAAAAAACCCCTTAGTCTGTAACAGGAAAAATTTAAAAAACCACAAATAGACTAGTAGCACCTTAAAGACTAACAAAACACGTAGGCTACGTCTACATTGCCCAGTTTTGCGCAAGAACATATGCAAATGAGGCGTGGCAATGAATATTGCTGCACCTCATTTGCATACTTAATGAGCCACCATATTTGTGCAAGGGGTTTTTGTGCAAGAAGGAGAAGTACTGCTCCTTCTTGCGCAAAAACCGCCTCTTGTGCAAGAGCCATTCTGCCTGAAAATAAACACCTGGGATTATTGGACAGGGGGTACTGTTACAGGGTCAGGATGACAGCATGATGAAGAGTAATGTTTTGCTCAAATCACCAGAAACAAGGTAATGGGAGGTATCTAGGTACGTCAGGGAATGTCAACCAAATACATTTAAGGGTGGCACCTTCATACACAAGAAGTGATGTATAACTTGTTTGTGTCTGTGTATAAAAGTGTATCTCAGAGGGGCTGTCTTGTCCAGCCTAGGGGATAGTGGAAACTCCTGGCCGCTGAGTTGCGTCCGTTGCCAGGGCTTGCGTATGTACTAGTGTAAACTGTTGACGTCTGGTCTAGACGCCCAGGGTGCTAGAGACCGTAAGTCCTTTGACAATAAACCTGGTTCCAGTGCCTTCACACTTTGTCTGATTTGTGGTCATTGGGGTCTCTTAGAAGTCTGCGGTTTTGGCTACCTGCACAGCATTTGGAAAGAGCACACACACCGTACACAGTTGAACGGTTATCAATATTGAAGGGAGCAGAACGGATGCCAGAGTACCACACTGGTGGCGGTGTCTGATAACTGGCAGGCTGTAAGTTATTTGCTGCCCTGGCCACTCCCCAGAAGCCATACTTGCAGGTCAGCTACCCACCCCACATGTGACCTACCTTTCCTACCGCCCCATAGCATGATCAGTGCATCAAGGCATTGGGTAATTAGAGCCAGGGCCTCTGGCCTGAATGCCATGCTGGTCAGTGTGGGAGAAGGAGGGGCACCTGGGCCTTCTTTGAAAGAGAGTGGGAGAGTGTTGGGATATTTCAGAGTTCATAGGAGTCTGGGAAGGCCTGTGAGGTTGGCAAGGGTCTGGCCAGGTGTGCAAATTTTCCTTGTTAAATTATAGGTCTGTTTTCCTCTTGCATGAGACCTGCTTTCTCCCTCCTTGGTGCTTGTAGAAAAGATAAGTGAGGCCAGTTTTCTCCTCCTTTGCTGATGATGAGATAGATGGGGAAGTGTTATACTAAACTGCAACTTGATAAACCCACCCATTGTTAATGGTTCCTCATTGTAGCCCCTGCCTGTTCTCACTCGCTGTAAAACTTATCAGGGTCTAATGTTCTTTCCCCCTCTCTGTAAGCTGCCAATTAAGACAGTATGTAAAGCTGATTTGACTAAAAACCAGTAAACAACAAACAGGGGTGGGTATAATTGTATTCATCACCTGCTTATAATGTTCATTTTATGGAAGTTAACCTTACTAAAGAAGGGTTTATGGAAAGTAGTTATAGTCGTGTAAATTTACATATCAAAACGGATAAAGGAATGTAACTGCCGCCAAATCTCTGCCACTCAGAACGCTGTAAACGTGCATGGGCAATAAAATGGCCTGTTTGCTCCATCTTTTCTTGGAAGAAGGAGCACAGGAAATTCAACAGGTACAGGATCCCAGGACACACTCAGCTGCAGTAAAAGTGCATCCCCTGCTGCCTCGGGAATGGCCCAGCTGATTCCCCAGGGGAGCAGAGCACTCTGCTGCTTTCTCTAGGGTACAACTAAGACTCTCTTCATGGCCTGTTCCATTCCAGGGCAGGACAGGAACACACTACTCAGAAGGGGAGCTCCAGTGAGGGCTGGCAGGTCTGACACCAAGGCCCCCAGGCAGGGCTCAGATTGCAGCTGCCATGTGGCAGGTCACTAGGACTTGGAGAGAAAAGACCCAGCAGAGCTCTAGCTCTCCAAGGGTTCTGTCCACAAAGCTCCTGGCTGGGGGGCTTGGATCACCCTGCTCTTTGGCTCAAGGTCTCCTTGAACCAGAAGGTGTCAGAGGAAGCTGCCTGAGCACCTAAGTGAATCCTTGGCTGGCTGCCTCAGAACCTGCCAGGGGGTACCCTGCAGGTACTAGCAGCAGCCACACCAGTCCCACAACTCAGGTATCTGCCATTCCTGCCTGGCCCTTCCACTGACACCTCGGGCCAAGGCACAACATGGGCAAGATGGTGGGAAAGCACATGGAGACCTTGGCTGTGGGAAGAGCAGCACCACTGTTATGTCCCTGAACCTGCTTTCCCTGGGAGGGGGCATGGAGGGGACAGTCTCTCACACAGGAGCCAAGATTACTGGAGCTGATACTCCTGACATTGGGGGGTAGGGGCAATGAGGGATCCTGAACCAAACCAAACCCAACCCAGCTATTCCAGAGCCCACCCAGCTTCTTATACCCAAGGGGACAGGAATCCTTACCCAGCCAACTCACAGCCTCATAATTCTCCTGCATCACATCCTGGCAGAGGACTCTCTGATCTGGGTCCCGGTGAGCCCATTCCTCCTCAGAGAAAAACACAGCCACCTCCTTGAAGCTCACAGCCACTTCTACTACAGCCACTTCCTTTCCCTGGTTCTTCAGGCCATGGGCTGAGCTGGAGCAAGATATGGATGTTCTGTAGCCTGTCAAGGGGAGAAGGGCAAATGGAGATCTTTCAGAAGGGGCTTTAATCCTTTCCACACCCTCATTCTGCCCAGACTCTGTCCCTGGAGACACATATTTTGGGCAAATGCTTTAGTCTAGATATTCCATAAACAATGCATAAAAGTTAGATCCAAAATCCACATTCATTTCTCTTAATACCTGGCTTGAGTTTCAACATTACTGTGCTTGTAACAATGGGATTCAGTTCTGAGTGTCCAGTGATTTTGCTAAAAAAGCTGCAGATTCACCTGTCTGAATACAGGTTTAGGTGCAAAAGCTCTGATGCCAACCCAGGAAATCTGTCACCTTGATACCAGGGGATCTGAAAGAATAAAGTTCTGCAGGAAATGCAAGTACAAAAGTGTAGAATGGAAAACTGCAGCACAGACAGGAAATGCTACCCTAGGACCATGGGATGTGGAAACTGCCAGCACATAACGTCCTCAGGGACTTCTGGCTTTTCGCGCAATGCTCCATGCACATGGATCACATGGTCAGTGGTGAACACTCCTCCCCTGCCCGTAAATCTCTCTCACATGGGTGAGGTATCTGATAGACCTGCTCCTCCCTGGCTGGTGCTCACCTCTCTGCTAGCCTGACTGAGCCCCCAGGACACACTCCCCTCTACTGGGACCTGGAATCACATCTCCCTGAGGCAGCACATGGGCAGGGCCGTGCTCCACAGGGGGATATGGAGGAGCAGGAGGCTACGGGGCATGAAGGGGCAGAGCAGGGAGAGAGCAGAAAAAGGGAGAGGATGGAAAGGACCGATGGGGGCAGCAGAGGGAACAGGTCACTGGCTGCCGCCTGGCACCTGCTAACATGGACCAGCCATTGCTTCTGGCAGTGCAATCAGTGCCAGATGGAAACAGGATGGGAGGGAGGGTGCTGCTGGCTTACACTGACACACAACAGAGGCTGCACAGATGAACCAGCTGCAGCCACTGGACCCCCCACTTCCTGCTGGTGGGCAGGTGGCTGGTAAGCAGGGACCCACCAGCACTGACAGACGGAGACAGAAAATATAGGACAATTTGCCTGTTTTTAAGAAAAAGTCAAGACACCTGCAGCAGGGCTTAAATCCAGCCCTGTCCCTTTAATCCAGGCGCTACTCGCCCTGACTAGGGTGCTGGACAGGAGGCAAAACAGCAGTTCATGCAGGCAGCCCCCAGCCACTGAATCTAATCCCCTTTGGCAGTGCCGCCTCTTGGGCAGGGTAGAGGCGCCTTCTCCAGGAACCGGCCACCCACACAGCCCTGTGACACCCCATCCTGGAAGTGGGGAAAAAACCCTCTGCCCCTTCCCTGCTATTTTTTGCAAACACTGTAGATGTCCCTTCCCCCACTGGAGTATCTTTTATCCTGGCAGGGCTGAATCTGGTTCTTAACCCCTCTCCTGGTCGTGCAGCCAGCTCCCCCGCCACCATGTGCAGTCAGTTTGGCCCCCACACAGCCTCTATCCACCTCCCATTTGATCCATCAATTTCCCTCCATAAACAAAGGAACATGTAGAGTGGAAGCCAATCAGCTTTAAGCAGATACAGAAGAGGATCAGGGAATCTTTTAGACCAGGGATGGGAACTCCAGGTGCAGGAGCCAAATGCAACTCCTGACTTGACTGGATCCAGCCCCCAAAGCTCAGGGCCCTCCTAGCTTTGGGGGGCCAGCACTGGCACTCCAGCCCACACCCCCCTAAACAACCACAAGGCTGGAACACACAAAATCTATTAGGTTGGGCCTGCTAGACTTTGGGGTGTGAGGAGAAGGTGGGGAGTGTCTTTCTCCTTTTCAGTTGGGGGCCAGGTCAGTGAGGGTTTGAGTTTTTTTGCTTCTCACTTATGTGCAACCCCTGATTGTTTTTTGTATAGGTCAGTTATCCCCGACCCCAAAAAAGTTCCTCGCCCCTGTTTTAGACCCTAAAGCCTGGCCATGGCAAGCTAGGGGCCATGTCCGGTCCCCGGGCCATAGATTCCCTGGCTCCTGCTTTACAGCATGAGCCAGGCAGCTTAAAGAAGACACAGAAGCGGATCAGAGATTCTTTAGACGCTAAAGCCAGGCCTTGGCATAGATACAGCCCCTTGCAAACCGCGCTAAAACATTTCCCTGCATCCAGCCCCGTTAACAGGCGAGTACCCCTTACTCGGCAGGGAAGCGCCGCCCTGGCTAGTCAGATCCCAGCCCTGGGAAGGGGCCTGAGACCGCCGGCCCCGGGAATGGGAAACACCCGCATCTGCCCCAGGGGCCGGTATGCAAACACCGCAGATGGGTCCGCCCCACTTCCACCCCGGCCGGCCGGAGGTTTGTATCGAGCTGCTCCCTTGGAAGGCTGCGCTGCGGAGGAGCAGGAGCGTAGGGAACCGGGCGCGGCGCAGCTCGACAGGGAGCGATCACTGGCTGGGCCCCAGCCCCGCCGGCAACCGCTACCGCGCCGCGTGATGGGTGCGGCCCCTGCACAGATTCTCCCCCCCCCCCTTTCCCGGGCTCGCCCCGCACCTGCAGCCTGCGGCCCGGCTCCGGGAGGCGGAAGCAGCCGGGGCTGGGGCGTGGCCAGGCAGTTCCCGGTCTGAGCTGAGCCCTGGCGCTGGATCAGGACCGGAGTCACTGACCCGCTGCGCACGCGCAGTCTAACCCCCCCCCCATTCCGGATAAATCCGGCTGGGTTTTCAGTGCGTCCGCCCCCCTCCGTCAGTCACTCCCGACCCCTGCTCAGGCTCCGCCCACCCCTGCTGCGATTGGCCCCTGGGCGGCCCCTGGGCGGAGCTCGCAGCAGCGTCTGACTCCCCGCGGGGGGCAAAGGGGGGCAGTACTAGCTGCGCTGCTGCCTATGGGAAGCGCCGGGCGGGAGGGATCGGAGGAGCCGAGGAGAGGTGCAAAGGCGCCGGCGGGGCAGGTGTCCCGCTCCATGTGTCAGACCGATTCCTGCAACCGCTCGTTTTTCTTCGGAGCTCTTGGCAAATTTTAACTGATACATGTTGTGTGGCGTGTGCGGGTACAGCGGGGAAAGGGGAGCAGAGGCCTGGAGGTGATGTTGCTTCTCCAAGAGCGCAGAGAAAGACTTTGGAATAGGGTTTAAGAATCCTTAACTCTGTGTCTACATTGGCACCCCTTTCCGGAAAAGGGATGCTAATGAGACACTTCGGAATTGCAAGTAGGCATAAGAGATCTTGCGGAAAAGGGTTTATTTTCCGCAAGATCCCCGTCTAGACTGGCGCTTTTTGCCGGCAAAGCCCCGAGCCGGAAAAAAGCGGCAGCCATGTAAATGCATATACCGCGGGGGATATTTAAATCCCCCGCGGATTTGCAATTGCGACTGGTCTTATTAGCATCCCTTTTCCGAAAAAGGGTGCCAATGTAGACACAGCCTCAGGGTTTATTCTCATATTACTCGGTCACACCCCGTCTGGATGCTGGAATATTTTCTTACTAAGTTCTTGCCAACTGATAGCATTTTGGCTGCTTGACAGACCTTTTCAACAGGTGTTTGGACCGGGTTATTAGCAAGAAGAGTTATTGTGTTTCTCTTACATCTATTCTACTGTAAGTATTAACAAAACACACTAAAAAAAGCCCAACGAACATTAAAAGCAAAGCAGCGAGTGAAATTTATTTGTAAACGTTGGCTGTGTCTTTTTTCGGAAAAGGGATGCTAATGAGACACAGCGCAATTAAATCGCGGGATTTAAATATCCCCGCGGTATTTGCATTACATAACTGCCGCTTTTTCGGCTCGGGCTTTGCCGCAAAAAGCGCCAGTCTAGACGGGATCTTGCGGAAAATAAAGTAGGCATAAGAGATCTTGCGGAAAAGGGTTTATTTTTCGCAAGATCCCCGTCTAGACTGGCGCTTTTTGCCGGCAAAGCCCCGAGCCGGAAAAAAGCGGCAGCCATGTAAATGCAAATACCGCGGGGGATATTTAAATCCCACGCGGATTTGCAATTGCGCTGTGTCTCATTAGCATCCCTTTTTCGAAAAAGGGTGCCAATGTAGACACAGCCGTTGTGTTCATCTGTTAGCTTTACTAGTTACTATCAGAAGCCCAAAATTTTGGGGGGGATACGAGGTGGAGAAATCTTGGGGGTCCCAAAATCCATGAGAATCTGAGTTTTGAGTGTTGATTGTGTATTGACATATGTAATGGCAGTAAAATAAAACAAAACTTTACTTATTTTTAAAGAAGATACTTCTTTAAAAAGCCACTTCTATCATCTGCTCATACACCAGTGTGTTATAGGATGTCCAACTGTGTAATTTTGTCTGCTGTATGTCTTGGAAAATAATTTAAAACTCATGTTTTGGTAACAGTTTCAAATTGTCTAATCTGAGTGCATATGGAAATTAAGTTAAAAGTGCTGAAAAACAGCTTTTGTGCCTACACCAAAATCTATACTCTGTTGTGTGAGAATGTATCTTCAAGAATGTATTTTAAACCCTTTTCTGTAGCCAGTGTACAGTGCTGGATAATATTGCACATGTTTCCAAATTAAATAGGTCTGGGGAAATATTTCTCTTTAGTGATATAATAACTGGTAGTGGATTTTAACTGGATTTTATTATGGAGTATTGCTTTGTCATTTTCTAGTTACACAATTTTGCTGCATGTCAGAAATAAAAGGGAACTCTTCAGCTCCCTTCCAGTGCCTTTACTTGCCTTCTGTAGTTACACTTCCTTTTTGGTACTTTACATAGATATTAAAGTGAAAACAATTGCTTAGATGGAGAAAATAATTCATATTAATTTAAAAATAGAAAATAACCTGTTTTATATGGTACATCTTTCTGGAAGTTAATGTGAAAACAACAGAATGCAAATATGTACATGTGTAAATAGACAAAAACAACAGTGCTATTAAAAAAGCAGACGATGTGTCTTGTGGCAGAAAGGGTGAAATAATGTCTGACTGAAGATAGAGAAGTGTCTTCAGCAAGAGTTTAATCTAACCCCTTTTGTAACTAGAGCTGGGGCCAGGGTGGGCTACATAGTAGCTGCCAGAGCTGGAGCCGAGGCTGCAGTGCTGCTGTCCCTGCTGTCACCATGGGTCCAGCACCCGGCGCAGCCACCTGCATGTAGCCCCACCCCAGGAGTAGCCAGGTAACCACCACGGGTGGGGAAGTGGGGATGGGACAAGTCTGTGCAAGGGCAAAATTGACCACACGAGTGGATTACACAGCTGGCTGCAGGGCCAGGAAAGGGGCCAAGGGGCAACACTGGGGCAGGAGAGAGGCCATGTGAGCCAGTGGCAAAGGGGAAACCCCAGGATAGGGACTGGCAGAGGGGATGAAAGTGATGGAGGTGGGGACAGGGAGTCCTCTACAGTGCTCGTAAAAATGAAGTGTGGGGGCAGTTATGGTGTGTTTCCCATTTCCAGGTTGGGACATCTCAGGGCCTGCTTCCCAGGGCTGTGATCTGAATGGCACAATCTTACCCAGGGCCTAGACAAGGCAGTTCTTCCTTTCCTGATATGATGGATTCGTCTGCTAAATGGGACTCGATGCAGTGAAATGTTTTAGGTACAGCCCCTTCCAAATGCTGTAGTGACCAGACCTGGTCCTGTTGTGGTCTAAAGGAGCCCCTGATGGGTTTCTGTGTCTGCTTAAATCTTCAAAGGAGTGCATAGGCATGCGCAGGGGTTGTGCCGGGAGTGCCCAGGCACACCCTAATGTCTCAAAAAAAAAAGTGGCTTTGCGTTTTAATTTAATCACGATACGCTCTTTTAGTTTTAAAGTATGGATTGTTGTATTATGCAATAAGCGCCGAATGTAGAAATGTATAGAAAGCCTGCGTTTGCTCGCAGCACGTCCTTTATGATTGAGTATTCAATAAATGTTCCCCTTTAAAAAAAATAAAAAATAAAATTCCCTGGGTGCACACCCTAATGAAATGTGCTGCACACACCTATGAAGGAGTTTCAAATATGTTCCACCTAGGGATTGTAGAAGGTTGGCTACTTTTAAATCCATTATTGAATGTCCAGGAAGGTTAAAGCATTCCCCTAGTGGATTTGTGTGTGTTACTCCCTGGACATTCAGTGATGGATTTAAAAGTAGCAGTCCTTCCACAAAAGAATTTTATCATCTGATTACAGAGGGAGACAGCTGCATTGGAGTTTGTTTACAAGTTCAATACTATAACACTGACTCATATTTGAAGTTAAGGGTACTATTTTGCTATCATGGGTATTTGCATCTGAATGTCTGCAGCCCCCATATGTGTAGCTATTATGGAAGGGCAGTTAAAACATTTCAAACTAAAGGAATTAACATATAGGATTTTTACCCCCATTTCCCATTAGTGTCATGCCCTAAGGTAATGGAATAAAGTTGTGAAGTTAAAGCTCAATATACAATATACTGCTGTTCAAAAAAAAAAACAGGCTGAAAGGGTGAAAGCTGACTGGCTTCTACTGTATCAGTCTGTTCATGGAGAGAAACTGCTAGATCCCCAAGGGCTCCTCAGTCTAGGGTAGGGCTACTCAACTTTGGAAGCCCCAGGGGCCGCAATAATACTCACAGCACATGCCGAAGGCTGCAACTTAAGTGTGGTTGCATATACTTGCAAATATATATGCAAATAGCTTATTTCATACTGATGGGCATGAATACAAAGATTAAGGCAAGACTACACAACACACAGGCCCCATTTAAGTCAGTTCTGCTGATATTAATAGAATGCAATATTTACCCAATTTCCACCTATATGACAGCACTTTTAATAAGCAATGACAGTCCATGAATTTAACTACTAAAATGCATATCAACAGAAGACCATTATACAGTAAACTTCCAATAATCCAGCACCTTTAGGACCCAGGGGGGTGCCGGATTATCAGATATGCCGGACTATCGGAAGGGGGGGCTATGAGGGATCTGGGATGGGGTGGGGGGGATGGGGGGACGGCGCTGCGGGACCCGGCAGCACCCCAGCTGCTTTGCCCCAGGCGTCCCCAAGTCAGCCGCTGCTGAAACTGACCAGCGGCTGACTCCAGGAAGCCCGGGGCAGAGCAGCTAGGGTGTTCTGCCCCGGGCTTCCCGTTGGAGATACTTAAGAGCAGGTGAGGCACAGATGAAACCACGGAATGTGATCTAATGATTTCCCCCTGCCCCCCCAATCCTGTGAAACTGAGGCTCTCATCCTGTAACTATTCAGCAGGTGTGTTTAATTTTAAATATCTAAATGGTCCCCTTGACTTCACTTAATCTCTGTTCTGGAGAGGGTTTATAAAGTGTCTCTGTCTATTTAGTCCTGATGAGAGGGCCTAGGTCTGTGCTATAAACAAATGGAAGAGAACAAAGAACTTTAAATATAGAAGCCTAACTTTGGACACCTACATCCTTATTCAGGCAGGTGATCTGCAGCTGTTTTTTATCAGAAACACTGGATACTCAGAATCAAATCCCATTGTTGCAGGTGCAGTAATGTTGTAACTCAAGCCAGGTATTGAGAGAAATGAATGTGGATTTGGGAGCTAACTTGTGTGTGGTGTTTTTGGAATATCTAGACGCAAGCATTTGCTCACAGTGGCAGAGTCTAACGTGTGTCACCAGAGACAGAGTCCGGGGAAAATGTGGGTGTAGAAAGGATTAAAGTGCCTTCTGAAATGTCTCCAATTGCCCGACTTCCCCCTGACAGGCTGCAGAACACCCATATCTTGCTCCAACCCACCCCATGGCCTGCAGAGCCAGGGAAAAGAAATGGCTGTGGGGGGAGCCAGTGGCTTTCGAGCTTTTAGTTCTCTTCCTCTCTAATTGCTAACTAATGGTCTTATCTGCCTCTTTTAACTATCTAGTTTTTAGGCACTAATAGACTAGCTGTTGTTTTCCAGTTTCGAGTCCAACTAAGGGTGCATCTACACTGCACCATTTTTCTGGAATAATGGCCGTTATTCTGGAAAAACAATACTAGTATCCACACTGCAATTGCATTATTTTGACAGACCCTCATTCCACAAGGAATAACCCCTTTTCCGAAAAAGCATTTTTGGAAGAGGGTGTATGTGGACACTCCACTGCTGTTATGTTGAAATAGCTCCTCACTAGGACCATTCTAAAGTTATTCCTCCCCAATGCCTCCTGGGGCTCTAAGTCGAGATAGCGCGTCCACATTAGGGGAGCCTGCCTCGGACTAATTTTGAGGCTTTTCTGTAGTGTGGATGCTCTATTTTGAAATAAGCTTTTCTCCCAGCTGCTCCACATGTTGCCATCGCAAAATAATGGGCTTCTTGAGTAGACAGCGCAGAACGCTATTTGAGGATAAGGGGCGTTATCCTGAAATAGTGCCGATGTGTAGACGTACTCTCCATGGCTGCAGAGGTTGCACTCTCAGGATCTCTGGGCTCTGACATCCCCAGGGAATCACAAGGGTGGGTGGCGCTGTCTCTCCTGTCCCAGCAATTGCAGTCAGAGCCCCTGCCTTTCCAGGGCCAGTCACAGCAGCCTCTGTATCTGCTCCAGGCTTGTGATTTCCTTCTTTCCAATGCGCCTCCCCAATCAGCCTTTTCCTGAACAAGTAGTTCCATGGATGGTCAGGGGAGGCCTCTTCTGTGTCCCAGAAGGACACAGGAAAATGTGAGCAAAGGCTACAACAAGGCACCTCTGGGAGATGAACCCAGAATCTCCTGTTTACTAGACAGGCCAGCTAAGCCCTGGTGCCCTCCTCAATATTGCTGCTTAAAAACAGTTCTTCTTTTTGCCCACAGATTAAATCTTTGAATCCCAAAGTGTAGTCATTCCCCATTCCTCCAGCCTTCCAGCCCTGGCGGTGTCTGGCTCCCGGGGCACAGAAAGCTACAGCTCAGTGGGCAGAGGGCTTTGGCTTCCTTGACCATGGGATGCTGTTGCAGTAAGGACTGCTCAGCAGGGATGAGGTTCACCTGTCAAGGAAGGAGAAGAGAGTATTTGGATAGAGACTGGCTAACCTAGGATATGTCTACACTAGTGTTATTTCGAAATATCTTATTTCGAAATAGTTATTTTGAAATAACGCATCTACACACAAAATGCATTTCAAAATAGCGTCCACACTGAGTGGACTCTGAATCACATTTAAGGCTGGCCGGAACCAGTTCCAGCAGGGCACCAGGTCAGGACTAATTGTGTGGGGCTGCTGCCTGAGGCTATCTGAGGTCTGTGCTTAAAGGAACCCCCCGGACAGCCAGTTCTCAGGTTTCCCTGCTTGCTTGTCTACCTTGATGAGGGACAGCAAAGCATTTTGTCTCTGTGTGCTCTGATTGCCCTCACTCGGGACACCACAGCACTCTGCAACATGGAGCCAGAGCTGCCCCTGGGCACTCTGGTGCTTCTCTTGGATGCATTGCTGCGAGCCTGGTTGCACTTTCTGCAGGCTGCCATCCAGGAGGTCCATCAGGGGGCTGTCAGTATCCAGAAGGCCCTGTGGGACAGCTTCCACCCTGAGAAGCACTAAGAGCCTCCCTGGTCTGCCCCAGTGGGGGCTTGTGCCTCATTCCTCCCTCACGTCCTTCCACTTACCCCTCCCTAACCCCCCTTCCTGATGTCAAATAAAATACATGTATTTTCATGAACACAGATTCTCTTTATTTAACAAAACTGGGGGGGAGGGAATGAAACTCTGGTGACACTGGGGAAAGGAGGCGGGAGAGGGGAGAAGAGAGGGTGGGGGGAAAGCTGGGAGGAGGGAGCTGGAAGGGAGAAGCAAGGGGAAGAAGGGGGAAGGGAAGCTCAGGGCTCAGGGTTGGGGGTCTCGCCCGACCAACTTGATTGTCATGCAAACCTGCTCCTGGGTTCGCATGTGGCCTTTGATGGCCAGGCTAGCAGCTATCCTGCCATAGACGGCTGCATTCCTCCATCTAGTGCGGAGATCATTGACGTTGGGGGCATCCCCCCCAAACCTGAATAAGGTCCATGATCTCCACCCTAGACCAGGAAGTCGCCCGCCTTCTCCAGGCCCTGGCAGGCTCCTGGGAGCTGGCAGACTGCTCCTGGGGAGCGGTGGATGGATGGCTGCCAGTGGCTTGCTGGCTCATGTCTTGGGGCCACTGGATCAGGGGCAGTGACTGCTGGCTCTGGGCTGACAGGCTTGGAGCTGGCATAGGCACTGTGTCCAGAGTCTACCCCTTTAAGGGCTCCAGGGATGGGGGGAGGGAGAGAAGTGTTCTTGGTTGAGGCTGGAGTGGCCACCAGGGCATCCTGGGAAGGCTGGAGGCCCCCTATTTTGAAATAAGTGTCTACACAGCACTTATTTCTAAATAGCTATTTCGGAATTTGGCCTTATTCCTTGTAGAATGAGGTTTACCAAATTCGAAATAAGTGCTCCGCTATTTCGAATTTAGACGCTAGGAAAGTTATTTCAAAATAAGGGCTGTTATTTTGAAATAACTTTGCTGTGTAGACATACCCCTAGTGAGGAAGCTTTAAGCTAGGTTTGACAGGGGCAGCTGACCAAAGCCCACAGGTAAGTGAGAACATGGAAACCTGGAAAATGTGCAAGAAATGGGAGAAAGCTTGGGCTATAATAGCAGAGATGAGGGACAAGGCAGGACTGGGAAAATCAAATGAGTATCTTAGGCTACATCTACACTGCAGAGCTTTTGAGCAAAAACTTGTGGAGCATCCACACTACAAGCGCGTTCTTGCACAAGAAAAAGTAAGTAAGAACATGGGGCTCTTTGCACAAGAGTTATTCCACTTTCTATGAGGAATAAGCCTTTTTGCACAAGAGCTCTTGTGCAAAAAGGCATGTGTGGATGGGCAACAGGGAAACCCCTATGGCTAAAATGGCCATCAGAGCTTTCTTGCACAAGAGAGCAGCCACACTGTGATGTACGCTCTAGCGCAAAAGCACATGGCAGTGTGGACGCGCTCTTGCGCAAGAAGCCTGCAGTGTAGACATAGCCTTAGATGCCTGTAAACAAGCGTAAGCTGTATGGAGAATAAGCAGAAAGAACTTTAAGTGCTAGTAAATAAATACACCATTGGTATCACAGAGATCTGGTGGGATAATACACAGGATTGGAATATCGGCATAAAGGGTACAGCTTGCTCGGGAAGGATAGGCAGGGGAAAAGGGAGGAGGTTTTGCCTTATATAATAAAAATGTACACACTTGGACTGAGGCTGAGATGGATGTAGGGGACAAACTTGTTGAGAGTCTCTGGGTTAGGTTAAAAGGGGTAAAACCAAGGGTGAGGTCATGGTAGGGGTGGGTCTACTATAGACGCCTCACAAGACAGAAGAGGTGGATGAGGCTTTTTAAACGACTAACAAAATCATCCAAAGTGCAGCTGGGTTTATACACACTCATCCTCACTTACAGTTATGAGGTGTTTTGCAGTGAGCTGGAAAGAAGCCGAAGAGGGAAACCACTGGCTGGCAGAACCAAGGCTAGGAATTCTTCTGTGTTCAGATGTGCTAAGCAGCTGGCAGCCAAGCTCACAAGTGCTGGTCTGTTCTTTCCCTCCCCAGGCAGGCAAATCCCCTCCTCTGGATGTTACAGTCTGCACTTTGCCTGCCTGGATTGTAACTAGGGCCCTGTGACACCCACAGCACTGCAGAAACCCCCCTGCTGCCTTTTGGGAAGAGGGAGGGGCCCCTGGAGGTGTTTACCCCCTGCTGGATCTTCCTGTGAAAAGAAGGAATAAGAACAACCCTTCCACTGGAGAACATGGGCATCGATTCCACTGTCTTCCACCTGCAAAGTGAACACTGCCACTTGAGTTAATTCCCCTGCTGTGAGCAGCTATCCTGACCCACCCTTCTTGTTCTAAAGCCCAAACATCCCTTCTGATGAAGCATGATGTAAAACTCAGCAAATATCCAGAGAAGTTGCTGTTCCCCTTCACAAGACTCTGCACACCTCAGTTGCAATTAGCGGGTCTTCCCTAGAACATCGACCGTGGCAGCATTGATATTACGCCTAGTTAGACATGGCCTTAGAGCAGTGGTCTCCAACCTCTTTACACCCAAGATCACTTTTTAAATGACATAACAAGCGAAGATCTACCGCCCCGCCCCTTCCTTGAAGCCCCGCCCCTTCCTTGAAGCCCTGCCCTCTCTATTCTCCTCCTCTCCATCACTTGCTATCCTCAACCTTTATACTGCTGCTTTTTTCCCCAATTCTTCTGTAGGAAGAAGTTTTTCCAACATTTGGCCTGTCTAGACTAGGCCAAATGTCAGAAAAACCCCTTCTTTTAGAAGCCCCCTTATTCCTCATGGAAAGAGGAATATAGGGGTGACCGAAAGATCATGTTTGCTCTTCCACTAAAAGAAGTGGAAGAACAAATGCATCCCTGGATACAGAAGAGTTTTTCTGGGATATCTCCGGAATCCTGAAAATCTCGTGCAGTCTAGCTGTACCCTCGCTGGGTTGAGGCAGGATGTGTAGGCTCTGGGGTGGGAATGAGGGATTTGGGTGTGGGAAGGGGTGAGAGGTGCAAGCTCTGAGAGGAAATCTGGATGCAGGAGGAGGTGGATAAGGGAACGCTGGCTCGGGAAGGGGGCTCCAGGACGGGCAGTGTTGGGGTCATATGTAGGGTTAGGCAAGCCACAGACTTCTGGATGTGAGGGTTCAGGAATTTGGGTTGGGGTATGTGAGGGGCTCAGGGCAGGGGGTTCCAGATAGGCTCTGATGTAGGATCTGCGGGAATGGGGAGTGCAGGAGTGTTATGATGCTGTTGCCAGATGGGGGCTTGGCCCCAATTGGGGGTTTGTTGGCCAGGCTTCATTTTTAAATAAAATACTATGTCAACACAAAAAGTTTCTGCATTGTCTTTATTTCTGAAAAGGGCAGGGAACCTGTTTTGAGTCAGGGGTCACTGACCCACAGAAAAGTCAATTGGGGTCACACAAGTGAGATGCAAAAAAAACCTCCTCCAACTCCCCCCCCCCAAGCTTCACTAATGTGGCCCCAACTGTGTTGGTGGGAGCACGGGACATAGTACTGGGGAAGGGTGCTAGTGGGTGCTTCGGCAGGGGACAGGGTGCCAGTGGGGACAGGTTTCTGCAGCTGGGGACAGGGGAGAGGGAACAGGGTGCCAGAAGGGCAGGGGATAGGGTGCCAGTGGGGACAGGTTTCTGAGGCTGGGGAGTGGGGAGACGGAACAGGGGGCCAGAGAGTCCCCTGCACCCACCTCCTCTCAGGATTCTCCCGGCCCCCAGAGGGAAGCCAGTGCGTGCCTCCTCCGGGGCCAACCCCCCCTCCCACAGCGCAGCCAAACCCCTGCGCACTCCTGCCCTGGGGCCAAACCCCTGCGTGCACCTTCCCCGGGGCCAAACCCCCCTCCCGCAGCACATCCAAACCTCCACGCGTGCCTGCCCCAGGGCCAAACCCCCCGCATGTGCCTGCCCCGGGACCAAACCCCCCTCCCACGGTGTAGCCAAATCCCTGCATGTGCCTGCTCCGGGGCCAAACCACCCTCCCGCGGTGCAGCCAAACCCCCGCATGTGCCTACCCTGGGGCCAAACTCCCCTCCCGCAGTGCAGCCAAACCCCTGTGTGCACCTGCCCCGGGGCCAAATCCCCCTCCCGCGGCGCAGCCAAACCCCTGCACACTCCTGCCCCGGAGCCAAACCCCAGCGCGCACCTGCCCCGGGACCAAACCCCGGGGCCGACCCCCGTTCCCACGGCACAGGGAAACCCCTGCACTCGACTCACCACTCCTGAGGCACAGGGAAGCCGCCAAGCTGCACCTCCGGGGCCGACGTCCCCTCCCGTAGCGCGCCCGGCATGCCACAGAGCTGTGGGAGGGGAGCAGCCAGCGCACTTCCGGAACCCCCGGAAGTGACGTGAAGCTGCAGGCAGGACTTCCATCCACCCCGCAGGAAGCCGGCACTACGCTGGAGGTAGGTAGTGGGGCTTCTCAGGGGTGGTTGGAAAATGGGGGGTGGGGGGACCCGAACGCCTCGCGTTCGACTGGTCGAGGCCTCGCGATTGACCAGTCGATTGCTATCGACCGGTTGGTGACCATGGCCTTAGAGTGTAACAAAACCAGCACCAGGACGAATTCTTGTTAGGACCAATCACAGTCTGGGGCCAGTGAGGGTCCGTCCTACCTGAGATGTGTGTTCTACAAAAGCCTCTTGTTCCCTGCCCAGTTCCCAATACTGGACCATACACAGTGATATTTGGTACATTGACTGCTGTCCATGCTGGCAGGGAGCTGTCCCGTACCTGCAGCTCGAGAGGCGGGCAGCTCTGTGAGAGGAAGAGGAGATGTGGGCAGGTGTTCAAGCCATGGCATTTCCCTGCATCTTCTGTGTCCCAGAAGGATATAGGAAAATGTGAGCAAAGGTTGCAACAAGGCACCACTGGAAGTTGAACCCGGAAACTCCTTTTTATTAAGCAGCTACTTCAGCCAGCTAAGCCAAGGTGTCCTCCCCAAAAGCCTCTTTAAAACTGCTGTATTTTATGGCAGTGGTTCCCAACCTTTTTTACTGTGCAAAACTGCAAACTCATTGAAAACCTTTTGGTGGACCAGCACTGAACCGTTTGCATATTCATTATGGAATCAATTTATTTGCATATTTACATATTGATTATTTTAATTAATTTAAGCAGTCATGTGTTATTTTACATTGCTCCTGTACGCACACTTTTCCAAAAATATGGACAGTACGTTCTTGTCAAAGAACTTTACTGATGTCTCAGGCTGGGCCAGTGTGCTCTTATCCCTTATGTCAGCAGCATCCCGCCAGAGAAGAACTGAAACTGCGGCATGCATGCATAATGAGCGACAGCTTTGAGGATCCTGGGCTGACAGGGCTGGGGGAGTAATGTGGCTTTTATCAGAGGAATATGGATGGTGAGTTCTTGAATCGCAATGCCAATGTACTAAGGAGCTCTTCAAATATACAGAATGCAGATACTGGGATAATGACAGTGCATGCCAAAATCAAGGAAGTGACTTGCTTTTTGGATTCCTTGAGCCCTGATTCCCCTGGCTTCCTAGGCATGAGAAGCCCCCAAGAGGACAAAGTGCCCAGGGCTCACTGCGGCTGGGCAACAACAGGTCCCTGCATGTGTGCGCTGGCTGGGAGCAGCTGGAGGCCGGCGGGAGGCTCCTGCGGGGAAGGAGGAGAACAGGCTTGCTGGGGCAGTAGCCCTCCCTGTGGGCCCTTGAACATATAACACAGCTAACATCTAATTAATAGTAATTGGAGCAGATCTTTTCAGTGTTAAGCAATATGGACATCTCATGGCATCATGGCGTACTATATGGTAGAATCCAAAAAACTAAATGAGGCAAATGAACTAAGGCTAATATCTGTGTGTGTCTATGCTGCTAAAATATTTTCAGGCTATTATAAGTACATTTGAACCTTAATTGGGCAGGTTTAAGTCAATTCCTAGGTTGTATATAGACATGAGGAAAAACACCACTGGACTTTTGTTTAAAACTGATGAAAGGTTAAGAAAAGAAGAATTCTCCTGCAATTATGTAAGCCACCCTTCACGCGGCGCTGGGCCCAGCCGAGCTGAAGCAGCCAGGCTCCACGCAGGGTCAGGCCCTTCGCCAAGTGACAGCAGCTGGGCCCTGCACCATGTGCAGGCCCTCTTTCCTGCAGACTCCCCGAGCTTCTCCTACATTAGAGAAAGGGGGCTACAAAGCCTTTGGTAGGATGGTAACCTCCCCCACTCCCCTCCCCGCCTGGGGAATTGAGGCCCAGGAGAGATTTTAAAACATGGGAGTTTAAAAACTTCTGGAGAGCTCACAGGCTGGATGCAGCCTGCTCTCTCCCTCCCCCCCCCCGCCCCCGTAGGAGTTAAGGGCTCGGGGTCTCTGCTGGCAGGAGCTGTAGGGCCCGGGGTCCCTCCACCCATCCCCAGCAGGAACTATAGGGCCAAGGATCTCTCCACCACTCCCTAGCTGGAGCTCTGGAGCTTGCTGCTTGGGTCCCGCCAGGCATTGTGGGAAGGGCCCCTCGAGTGCTGCTTGCCCAGTGCTACAAACAAGGGGTTACATGCTTAACAGGCCCCAGAACAGCCTAACCCAGGGAAGGGGAATGCAAGCCCACCTCCCCAGACATGTTATTGGCCTGCTGCACCGATGCCGGCCTCCCATGGGGTGGTTCAGCTGCCTGTCACACAGGAAGCAAGTTTGGTTGGGGTAGCAGCTGGGAGGAGGGGGTTCCATGCAGCACTGGGCCCCAGCCAAGCGCTGCAGCCGCCCATCACACAGACCTGCCAGCCAGGCTGCATAGCAGCTGCCAGAACTGGAACCAGGGCTAAAGTGAGGCTGCCCCTGTAGGGACAGCCTCACCATGGAGAACCAGGTAAGCATGGGGGCTGGGGTCGCGGGGCTGGGGAGGCCGGGCGCTGAGTGTTTGTAGGGTTGCCAGGTGCCCGGCATTTTCGCCTCCTGGCTGGGGAAAAATTCAGAAAATACCGGACATTTTAGGTGTCCGGTATTCTCTGAATTTTTTTACGGGACAGAAGCCGAAAATACCAGACTGTCCGAGTGAATACTGGACACCTGGCAACCCTACCTGTGGTCGGGGCTCATTAGTAGCTGGGGGCATGACTGCTGGTCTGCGGTCTTGAGTTGGGAACCGCTGATTTAGAGGAACCTGAGGCACCACAGGTTCAGGAAATAAAAGAAAGATTTTGATTTGCTTCCAGGCACTCTCCATGCTAATCAGGAGGGGTTTGTGTGTCTCTGTCTGTCTGTCTGTAGGGATGTGGCGCATATTCTAATATACAGATTTGTAAATCTGGCGGAGTGTGCTTTAATGGGACAAGCACTTCGTTAAGATTATTCCTGTATAAAAACATTCACCAAAAGAAGAAAAGCGAGTACATGTTAGTGTGGGGTGTGTAGCGAGCCGAGTCTAGCTAAGACTGTACTTTCAGGGGTTATTTCAGTAGTTTGTAACTGGAGAAGTGTAGGTGAAAATGTTTGGTCTTGTTAACTGTGAGGAGAAATCAAAATGTTCTTTTCTGAGCATTAAGTGAGTAGATGGTGTTGCTTTAATGCAACTGCTGTCTGTTATTGATGTTTGATCCTTCTTTTCTGTTGATAAGTTGGAGGGAGAGCACAGGCTGAGTGGTTGACTCTTAACAAAATGTTTAACATTAGCTTTATGGCAGAGAGGAGCAGTGATTTCATTTTTTGTTTCAGCCTGCCCCCACATTTTTTTTTTTTTTTTAATTCTTAGTTTCACTTGCACTGCTGTGGCCCTTATCTTGATGTCTTCATGCTTCCTTCTCACCTGGCTGTGGGCCTTTTTCCTTGCGCTCCTCACATTAGACCTAGCCATCTCCTTGGGTCTGCCTCATGCCTTGTCCCCCATCCGCTCCCTATTGGCCCTGGGAGGTGGGATGCAGAGAATAGCCACAGCACAGTGTTATTTATCCCTTGGTTTAGTATTCTTTCTCCCATAACATATAGCTAAGATTTTTTATAGTAACTGGCGGGTGCCATGGGGGCACACATCTGATGAGGTGTACATGACCCCACACAGACCAAGGAGTGCCACACACAGTACACGGGCATGCCTGCATGTGCGAGGCAGCAGTCACTCCCACACACAGCCCAGCTATGTCCAGGGAGGCCCATAGAATCATAGAATCATAGAAACATAGAGCTGGAAAAGACCTCAGAAGGTCATCAAGTCCAGCCCCCTGCTCTAGGCAGGACCAATCCCAACTAAATCAACCCGGCCAGGGCTTTGTCAAGCTGAGACTTAAACACCTCTAGGGATGAAGACTCCACTACTTCCCTAGGTAACCCATTCCAGTGCTTTTCCACTCTCCTACTGAAATAGTTTTTCCTAATATCCAACCTGGACCTCTCCCACCACAACTTGAGACCATTGCTCCTTGTTCTGCCATCTGTCACTACTGAGAACAGCCTTTCTCCATCCTCTTTGGAACCTCCCTTCAGGACATTGAAGACTGCTATCAAATCCCCCCTCACTCTTTGCTTCTGCAGACTAAACAGACCCAACTCCCTCAGCCTCTCCTCATAGGTCACATTCCCCTAATCATTTTGGTTGCCCTCCGCTGGACCCTCTCCAATGCGTCCACATCCTTTTTGTAGTGGGGGGGTCCAGAACTGGACACAATACTCCAGATGTGGCCTCACCAAAGCCGAATAAAGGGGAATAATGACATCTCTGGATCTGCTGGCAATGCTCCTCTTAATGCAACCTAATATGCCATTAGCCGTCTTGGCTACAAGGTCACACTGTTGACTCATACCCAGCTTCTCATCCACTGTAACCCCCAGGTCCTTTTCTGCAGAACTACTACTTAGCTGCTTGGTCCCCAGCCTGTAACAATGCTTGGGATTCTTCCGTCCCAAGTGCAGGACTCTGCACTTGTCCTTGTTGAACCTCATCAGATTTCTTGTGGCCCAATCCTCCAATTTGTCTAAGTCACTCTGGACCCTATCTCTGCCCTCCAGCGTATCTACCTCTCCCCCTAGCTTAGTGTCATCTGCAAACTTGCTGAGGGTGCAATCCATCCCCTCATCCAGGTCATTAATAAAGATATTGAACAAAACCGGTCCTAGAACCGAACCTTGGGGCACTCTGCTAGAAACCAACCGCCATCCTGACATCAAGCTGTTGATCACTACCCGCTGGGCCCGGCCTTCTAGCCATCTTTCTATCTATCTTACCGTCCATTTATCCAATCCACATTCCCTTAACTTGCTGGCAAGAATATTGTGGGGAGACCATATCAAAGCCTCGCTAAACTCAAGATATATCACAACCACTGACTTTCCCATGTCCACAGAGCCAGTTACCTCATCATAGAAGCTAATCAGATTGGTCAGGCACGACTTGCCCTTTGTGAATCCATGCTGACTATTCCTAATCATTTTCCTCTCTTCCAAGTGCCTCAAAATAGATTCTTTAAGGATCCCTTCCATGATTTTTCCAGGAACCAAGGTAAGACTGACTGGCCTATAGTTCCCTGGATCGTCCTTCTTCCCTTTTTTGAAGATGGGCACTACATTTGCCTTTTTCCAATCATCCGGGATCTCTCCTGATCTCCAAGATTTTTCAAAGATAATGGCCAAAGGCTCCTTAATGACATTTGCCAACTCCCTCAGTACCCTCGGATGCATTAAGTCCGGACCCAGTGCCGGACGGAGACATGGGCGAGCCGGGCAACTGCCCAGGGTGCCAACCAATGGCGCCTGATGGCAGCTGTAAGGGGCGCGCGGTGTCCCTTACAGCTGCCATCAGGTGCCGCACACCCGGCTCCCGCAGCGCCGGCCCGCCCGCATCCCCATGGGGCCGGCCAGCAACGCCCTTCCCCCCACGGCCACGGGGCCCTACACGGCCCGGCGCACGCGCCAGCAACAACAGCCGGGCCGGACTGGGCCGCGCTTGCGCTGTGCACCCTAGGAGCGGGCCCCGAGCTGCGCACCAGCGGCCGTAGCTGGGCTGCGCATGCGCCGTGCGCCCCAGAGGTGGGCCCCGGGCTGCGCGCCAGTGACTGTAGCTAGGCCGCGCATGTGCCGCGTGCCCCGGGGGCGGGCCTGCGCACCATAGGGGGGCGGGCCCTCTCCCCACGGGCGGGCCCGCGCATGCGCTGTGTGCCCGGGGGCGGTGCTGCGCGCCCGTGCCCGGGGAGCCAGAATACCTCAGGCCGGCCCTGTCCAGACCCATGGATTTGTGTATGTTTAGCTTTTCTAAATATTTCCTAACCTGTTCTTTACCCACCAAGGGCTGTCCATCTTCATCCCATCTTGCGTCACTTAGCGCATTAGTCCAAGAGCGCACTGAGTACTTCAGCTTTCCCCACATCAACTGTCACTAGGTTACCTCCTTCATCCAGTAGGGGCCCCACAGCCTCTCTGATCACCTTCTTCTTGTTAACATGCCTGTAGAAACCTTTCTTGTTATCCTTCACATCCTTTGCCATTCGCAATTCCAATTGCGTTTTCGCCTTCCTGATAACCCCCCGGCAGTCTCGAGCTATACATTTAAACCCCTCCCTGGTCATGTGTCCAAGTTTCCACTTTTTGTAAGCTTCCTTTTTGTGCTTAAGTTCACCAAGGATTTCCCCCGTAAGCCAATCCGGTCTCCTACCATGTTTGCCCCTCTTGCTACGCATCGGGATGGTTTCTTTCTGTGCCTTCAATAAGGCTTCTTTAAAATACTGCCAGCTGTCCTGGACTCCTTTCCCCTTCATGTTAGCATCCCAGGGGATTCTGCTCATCAGGTGTCTGAGGGAGTCAAAATCTGCTTTTCTGAAGTCCAAGGTGTGTATTTTACTCTCTTTTCTTCCTTTGGTCAGGATCCGGAAATCTACCATCTCATGATCACTGCTTCCTAGGTTGTCACCTACCTCCACTTCCCCTATTAGTTCCTCCCTGTTTGTGAGCAGAAGGTCAAGCTGCGCATGGCCCCTGGTCGGACCCTTCAGCACTTGTACCAAGAAGTTATCCCCAGCATTCTCCAAAAACTTCCTGGATTGCCTGTGTTCTGCCGTATTGGTTTCCCAACAGATGTCAGGGTGATTAAAGTCCTCCACGAGAACCAGGGCCTGCGATCTGGAAGCTTCTCTCAGTTGTCCGAAGAAAGCCTCATCTAATTCATCCACCTGATTCAGTGGCCTGTAGCAGACACCAACCACAACATCACTGCTGTTGTTTGCATCTCTAAACTTAACACATAGACTCCCAACAGGTTTTTCTCCCTCTATATACTGGAGTTCAGCGCAATCATAGTGCTCTCTTACGTATAGTGCAACTCCTCTTCCTTTTCACCCCTGCCTGTTCTTCCTGAACAGTCTATACCAGTGGTCTCCAACCTTTTTACACCCAAGATCACTTTTTAAATCTCAGAACAGGCGAAGATCTACCGCCCCGCCCCTTCCTTGAAGCCCCGCCCCTTCCTTGAAGCCCCGCCCTCTCTATTCTCCTCCTGTCCATCACTTGCTATCCCCAGCCCTTACTTAAACACTCTGATAAACAGTTTATTTTTAAATTATGCGATATATAAAATTAAAGTCACGTGTTTATAGTTATGAAATAAATAGTCTGTTTTTTATTCATGCTATTTAAATCTAAAATGAAGCATTTATAATTATACATTTTGTGGGGACAGAGTTCTGCGGCTGGGGGCAGGGGAGAGGAACAGGGTGCTGGGAGGGCAGAGGACAGGGTTCTGCAGCAGGGGACAGAGTGCCAGTGGGGACAGGTTTCTGCAGCTGGGGACAGGGTGCCAGTGGGGACAGAGTTCGGGGAGTGGGGACAGGAATAGGGACAGAGTTCTGTAGCTGGGGACAGGGGAGTGGGGACAGCGTTCTGTGGCTGGGGAGTGGGGTGCCAGTGGAGGCAGAGAGTCCCCTGCATCTGCCTCCTCCCAGGATTCCCCCCCCCCAGAGGGAAACCAGCACGTGCCTGCCCCGGGGCCGACCCCACACCCCCACGCAGGGAAACCCCGCGCACGCCTCCCCCGGGGCCGACACCCCTCCTTTGCGGTGCAGGGAGCCGATGCTCCCTACCGCAGTACACTCGGCAGAGCAGCTAGCGCACTTCCGGAATCGCCGGAAGTGGCGCTAAGCTGCGGGACTTCTGTCCATCCCCAGGAAGCTGACATTACCTCCATTTTCACTTGAGGTAAGTAGTGGGGCTTCTCGGGGGTGGGAGGGAAATGGGGCCGGGGCGGACAGGACGCCTTGCGATCGACTGGTCGAGGCCTCGACCTGTTGGTGACCACGGGTCTATACCCTTCCATGACAGCGCTCCAGTCATGCGAGTCATCCCACCAAGTCTCTGTTATCCCAATTAAATCATATTTCTTGGTCTGGGCCAGGGCCTCCAGTTCTCCCTGTTTGTTGCCCATGCTTCTCGCATTAGTGTACAAACATCTCAGATAACCAGTTGATCGCCCTATCTTCTCCATTCGAATCAGGGGTCCTCCTTTCCTGCTCATTCCTCTTTGCATTTCTTCCCGGTATCCGACTTTCCCACTCCCTTCAGGGTTTTGGTCACCGTCCCCCAACGAACCTAGTTTAAAGCCCTCCTCACTAGGATTGCAAGCCTGCCCACGAAGATGCTCCTTCCTCTCTTGGTTAGGTGGATCCCATCTCTTCCTAACAATCCCTGTGCCCAGAACAGTGTCCCATGGTCGAAGAAACCGAAGCCCTCTCTGCGACACCACCTGCGCAACCACGCATTTACTTCCTCAATTCGATGATCCCTGCCCAGTCCTTTCCCTTCAACAGGGAGGATGGACGAGAACACCACTTGCGCTCCGAATTCTTGGATCCTTCTTCCCAGTGCTACATAATCTGCAGTAACCCGCTCAAGGTCATTCTTGGCCATATCGTTAGTTCCCACGCGGAGAAGCAGGAAGGGGTAGCGATCCGAAGGTTTGATCAATTTGGTAAGCCTCTCAGTCACATCCTGAATTCGAGCTCCCAGTAAGCAGCATACCTCTCGAGATTCCAGGTCTGGACGGCAGATGGATGGCTCAGTCCCTCTTAGGAGGGAGTCCCCGACCACCACCACCCGTTGTCTGCTTTTGGGGGTGGTGGTCGTGGAACACCCATCCCTAGGACTACGCATCTGATGCCTTCCAGTAGATGGTGTTCCCTTGGGGTTTCTTCCTTGTGAGGTCTCTTCCAAAGCATTCACCACTGCAGAGCCTGCGGAGAGAGCCTGAAAGCGATTACTTACCTCTATAGCATTGGGGGATTCCCGTGCTGGCCTTTTCCCCCTTCTAGAAGTTACATGATGCCAGTTCTCTTCCTGGTCCCGTACTGCCCTCTCCAGCTCGTCTGCCTGCTGTGCTTGCAGGATAAAACGCTGCCTTCTATTGAGGAAGTCTTCATCCTCTCTGATCGAGCGTAGGGTCGACACTTGGGCCTCCAGTCCTCTAATTTTGTCTTCCAAAATGGCAACCAGCTTGCACTTAGTGCAGATGTTCTTTCTTCCAGGAGGAAGACAAACATGGCACACGCTGTGCAGGTAACAACAGCAGACCTATCACCATCTATCCCTGCTGTCCTGGAGAAAGGATTTAAAAAGAAAGGCAAGAGAACCTCGCGCCCTTCCCTCTCCCCTTCAAACTCCCTCTCTAAACTCCCTGTTAGCACTCACCTGTTCACAAGTTCCTTGGTCACTTGCTCACTGCTTTATAAAGCCCTGGACTGCCTGAAAGTCCCTCCCCCTACCAAGGCTCAGCCAATCAGTAGAGGCTTCTACAATTCAAACTTTAATTAGAAGCCAACAGTTTCCACCTGCCACTCACAGCACACATTCCATGAAGGAGAGGGGAAGGGGAAGGGGAAGTGAAAAAAAAAAAAGCCTCACTCACAAACACAGGGGAAAAAACAAACAAACAAACAAACAAAAAAACACACCAACCATCACTCACAATCACAAGCTCAGCACACAGCAAGAAAGCCCCAAACACAACACACACTTCCCTCAAGAGTCCTGTATCTGCTTCTCCTCTACCTGTAGAATTCCCTCTCTAAAGCCTCACTCACAAACACAGGAGAAAAAAAAAACAAAAACAAACCACCACACACCAACCCTCACTCACAAACACAAGCTCAGCACACCCCTCTGCCACCCATGAAGGGATGCCACTGCAGCCACTTCTCTTTGCTGCTTGTCCATGGGCCGGGGAAGGGGAGAAGCAGGCAGCACGGTCCTCTGGGCACATCGGGGCCCCTATGAGACAGGGCCCTCTGTGCAGGCCCCACATGGTCTCGCACCCAGGACATCCCCCTCCTCTGGGGGTTGCTGCTCACAGTGGAGAGAACGGCCTCAGGCACAGTTTCTTCAGGGATGACTGACCACCTCTTCCTCTTGTGTGTTCTCCACAGCCGGATCAGCCAGGATTGAGGGCCGAGCCATACCAGCGCAGCCTCCCGCCAGAGCCCAGGGGACCCAAAGGCGCTCCAGGTGCATGAGGATCTGATGTGCCAGCACATCAGTGTTCTCAGGGACATCTACCAGACCCTGGCACACAAGGTCCACGCCGACCTGGAGTGGTGGGAGCGCGCATGGGACCAACTAATGGAGCACTGTGACACCATGTGTGGCACCATGTCACGCATGGTGGTGCACCTGCCTGGCTTCCACCCTCCTGCCCCCCCTACTATGCCCATTCCTCCTCCGCCTCATCCCCCTGCTATGCCTCTGCTCCCTCCCCAGGTGAGTCCTATGTCCCCTCCCCTAGCAATGCCCATGCCTCCCCCCCCCCACTCCTGTCCACCCCTCTGTGCTCTCCGGATCCTCACAGCCCCAACGAGGTCCCTGCATCCGAAGGGGCACCTCAAGCCACCCCATCCCCCTCCCAGTCCTGAGCCCCCCTTCCAGTTCACAGCTCCCCTCCCGCTACCCACCTTTTCCCAATGTTTCATTAAAACAGAGCTCAAGTTTTGTAAAACCAAACAGGTATGTTTATTGGGAGGTCAGGGGAAGGGCGAAGGGAGGGGCTGTGGTGGGGAAGGGATAGAGCAACAAGCCAGAGGCCCCTGTTGTGGAGGCCCTGGGGAGAATTACTGGGGTCCTTGAGAGAACCTTTCCCTCAGGACCTCCTGGATGTGCACCATGGCCTGATGGGCCTGGCAGATGGCAGCTGTCCGGTGCTGCTCAAATGCACGGCCCTCGTGTCCAGCGTCTACCCACCCCGGGAGAAAGGCCTCCCTCTTCCACTCCACAACATTGTGGAGGACACAACATGCCGCCACCACCTCAGGGATGTTGTGCTCCCCTACATCCAGGTGGGTGAGGAGGCACTGGAAACGTGCCTTGAGGCGGCACTTCACCTGGATCCTGGCTGAACTTAATATGACCTGCTTTAGGGTCTACCATAACTTGAACACTAAGCAGAGGATAGTGAGTCACATCTAACTGAAAGTCACAGAAGATGGAAACAGGTTTTATTTCTGGTGGTGTAGAGTCTATTTGGGAGTCCTCAATTATATCTGACACTTTACATCCAGTGTTTAAAGGCAGAGCTGACTAGAATCAATTGAGAGTCCTTGTCTTGTCTTAGTGATCGCTTGAGCAAAAATCATTGATAAAAACTTGTGTAGACTGACCTTGGACTCAACATGCAGGCAATGTGTTGAAGGGCAGTGCAAAGGAGGCAATGGTGGTGAGGTACCAGATTACCTAGTGAAATCATTGGTGCTGAAATCACTAAGGACTGGAATTTGACCACAGAACTGACACTTTCTTAACAAAGACTCCATTTTTGCTATTTAAAAAGTAAATCAATGTAACAGAAAACTGCATCGCTCTTTGGTAACTTTTTAAAAAATCAAACTTTAAACTTTATTGAAAAGATTGGATAGTTTGCAGTTGAAAATATTGACCTACACTTAAGGCAACTGATTTAATTTTGTGTAAAATTTTGCATAATAAAGGATGGCATTTTTTTTTTTTTAAATGTTCAACTATATTGATATACATTTTGATCAGATCTACTTCTGATGTGATATTTGTGTGTGGTTGTAGTTTGTTGTGTGGGTGGGGGTTTTTTGGGGGGTTTTTTTGCTCAACAAAAAATCCTGGGTGGTGGGGCCCCGCCAAAACTGTTCGAATTGGGCCCCGCACTTCCTAAAGCCAGCCCTGGGTAAGTGGAAGGATGTTGAGGGAGGAATGAGGCACAAGCCCCCAGTGGGGCACACCAGGGGAGATTGTTAGTCCTCCTCCGGGTGGAAGCTCTCCCGCAGGGCCTCCCGGATATGGACAGCTCCCCAATGGACCTCCTGGCTGGAAGCCATGCGGGGCTGCATGTACAGGTCGGCCAAGTGCCTCTGTCATCCAGCCTGGCAGGAAAGCCTCCCCCTTCCTCTCACACAAATTGTGCAGCACACAGCATGCTGCCACCACGTGTGGAATATTCCACTTGGAGAGGTCCAGGCGGGTGAGGCGGCATCTAAAACAGTCCTTCAGCTGGCCAAAAGCACCCTCCACTACGATGCGGGCCCTGCTGAGCTTGGCATTAAAGGCCTGTCGGGAGGGGTTGAGGTGTCCTGTGTAGGGCTTCATGAGCCAGGGTTGTAGTAGGTAGGCCACATCCCCCACCAGGCACACAGGCATGTCCACATCCCCGACCCTGATGTGGCTGTTGGGGAAGAAAGTCCCAGCGTGCAACCTAAGGCACACAGAGGAGTTGCGGTAAACCCACGCATCGTGTGCTCTGCCAGACCAGCCCACACTGATGTCCACAAAGTGGCCCCGGTGGTCAGACATAGCCTGCAGGATGACTGAGAAGTATCCCTTCTGGTTGATGTAGAGCCGTGGTCACCAACAGGTCGATTGTGATCGACTGGTCGATCGCGAGGCCTCAACCAGTCAATCGTGAGGCGTCCGCGCCCCCCTTCCATTTTCCCCCCACCCCTGAGAAGCCCCACTACCTACCTCCAGCGAAAATGGAGGTACCGCCGGCTTCCCGCGGGTGGACGGAAGTCCCACAGCTTAACACCACTTCCAGGGATTTCAGAAGTGCGTTGGCTGCTCTGCCGGGCGCGCTGCGGGAGAGGGTGTAGGCCCCGGAGGAGGAGCTCGGCGACTTCCCTGGACCGGCGCTGGAAGGGTGAGTCGGCCTGGGGCAGACACACATGGAGTTTCCCTGCACCCCGGGGGGGTTGGCCCCGGGGCAGGCACATGCAGAGTTTCCCTGCACCGCGGGTGGGTCGGCCCCGGGGCAGGCATGCACAGGGTTTCCCTGCACCACGGGGAGAGTCGCACCCGGAGGAGGCACACGCTTGCTTCCCTTTGGGGGGGGAATCCTGGGAGGAGGCAGATGCAGGGGATTCTCTGCCTCCACTGGCACCCCGCCTCCTGTCCCCACTCCCCACTCCCCAGACCCCACTCCCCAGCCACAGAACTCTGTCCCCACTCCCCTGTCCCCAGCCACAGAACTCTGTCCCCACTCCCGTCCCCAGCCACAGAACTCTGTCCCCACTCCCCTGTCCCCAGCTACAGAACTCTGTCCCCACTCCCCTGTCCCCACTCCCCAAACTCTGTCCCCACTCCCCAAACTCTGTCCCCACTCCCCTGTTCCCACTCCCTGAACTCTGTCCCCACTGGCACCCTGCCCCCAGCCGCAGAACTCTGTCTCCACAAAATGTATAATTATAAATGCTTCATTTTAGATTTAAATAATATGAACAGACCATTTATTTCATAACTATAAACACGTGATTTTAATTTTATATATCACATAATTTAAAAATAAACTGTTTATCAGAGTGTGTAAGTAAGGGCTGGGGATAGCAAGTGATGGACAGGAGGAAAATAGAGAGGGCGGGGCTTCAAGAAGGGGCGGGGCTTCGAGGAAGGGGAGGGGCAGTAGATCTTCACCTGTTCTGAGATTTAAAAAGTGATCTTGGGTGTAAAAAGGTTGGAGACCACTGATGTAGAGGGAGGTCTGGTGGTTCGGGGCATGGATGGGGATGTGTGTCCCATCGATTGCTCCCCCGCAGCTGTGGAAGCCCAGGGCACCAAACCCCTTGATGACCGTGTTGACATCAGTGAGGCAGATGACTCTGCGGAGCAGCACTCTGTTGATGGCCTTGACTACCTGCACAGGGACACACAAAACCAAGAGTCACTGGGGTGCCAGGGTGGCTGAGAGTGCTCCCTCCCTGCCACTGCCCCGCACCCCCACTGCCCTGGAGTGACCCCTCCTGCAATCCTGGCCACCACGGGCAGTCCTTAGTGTGAGCGAAACAGAACAAATCCCCCCGGGGAGGGGACTTTCACCACCTCCCCGCCTTTCCCCTAGGGCAGCCCATTCCTTCCTTGCACCTCCCTTCTTGGCACAGTGGCCAGAGATCGCCATACCTGCATGAGAACTGCTTTGACGGTGGATCTCCCCACGCCGAACTGGTTCCCCATCGATCAGTAGCTATCTGGCGTGGAGACCTTCCAGAGGGTGATGGCCACACGCTTCTAGAGGGAAATGGCAGGCCTCATGTATGTGTCCCGTTGCTGCAGAGGAGGGGCAAGCCACTCACAGAGCTCAAGGAAGGTGTCCTTCTTCATCCTAAAGTTCTGGGTCCATTGTTGGTCTCCCAAGCACTCCAGGATGATGTGTTCCCACCAGTCGCTGCTGGTGTCCAGGCACCAGGTGTGGCGGGGCACACTGGCGTCCAGGAGCTGCAGCTGCTCCTCCACGTACGCCTGGAGGGCCCGGATGATGGCCTGGGGGTTGGGCTGCAGCAGATGCTGCAACGCAGCCTCCAGAAAGTGCTGCCAGGCTTGCAGCAACACATCCAAAAGAAGCACCAGAGTGCCCAGGGGCAGCTCCGGCTCTGTGGTGCAGAGTGCTGTGGTGTCCTGAGTGAGGGCAACCAGAGCACGCAGAGAAAAAAATGCTTTGCTGTCCCTCAGCGAGGTAGGCAAGCAAGCAGGAAACCTGAGAACCGGCTATCCAGGGGGATCCCTTTAAGCACAGGCCTCAGATAGCCTCAGGCAGCAGCCACACAAAGTAACTCCTGACCTGATACCCTGCCGGAACCGGTTTCAGCTGGCCTTAAATACAATTCAGCATCCAATCAGTGTGGACACGCTATTGTGAAATAGCAAAACACTATTTTGAAATGCTTTTTGTGTGTAGATATTTCAAAATAACGTTATAGTGTAGATGTCCCTTACACTGCACCCGTACACTACCTACAGTACCAAGCAGGAGGTCATGGTCCCTTTGATTCCCACCCGTCGGGATGCCATGCACTGGAGTCATCAGTGTAAAGGGTCTATTTACTTCTAGTTACAATGAGCAGGACCTGTGGGTCAATCCTGTTCACTCCCTCCGATTGATTCTTCTTACTAAGCCCATTTTATAGCAAAGCAAGACTTGGTCATTTTACCAATTGATTACGTATTGAGTAAGATACCTACAATGCCCAATGCCACTATTTGAGGTACATTCTGCAACTCAAGATGTTGCAAAAACTATGGCTACGTCTACACTGGCATGATCTTGCACAAGAACTCTTTTGCGGAAGAGGTCTTCTGCAAAAACTCTTCCAGAAGACAGCGTCTACACTGGCATGTGCATTTGCGCAAGAGATGTGCTTTTGCGCAAGAGCATCCATGCCGGTGTAGACGCTCTCTTGCGCAAGAAATCTCTGATGGCCATTTTAACCATAGGGCTTTCGTGCGCAAGAAATTCATGTTGCCTGTCTACACTGGCCTCTTGCGCAAGAACAGTTGCGCAAGAGGGCTTATTCCTGAGCGGGAGCATCAGCGTTCTTGCGCAAGAAGCACTGATTTCATACATTAGAACATCAGTGTACTTGCGCAAGAACTCGCGGCCAGTGTAGACAGGCAGCAAGTTTTTGCGCAAAATTGCGCAAGATCGCGCCAATGTAGACACAGCCTATGTGCGTAGTTGACAGTTTTATGGCTGCATCTGCAATTTGTGCTTATCAGAAATAGAAGTACCAGTACAAGGTTGATCATTATATGTTCTTGATGTGGTCTTGCTGTGCCGCTTAATCTGCATTAATATGCAAAACATGCCTGCCTCTCAAAGCTTCTCCCTCAAGCATTGCCTACTTGCTTACATGCACCAGACTTGAGACAGGCCTGGGTTTTGCTTTTTAGAGATCTGCACTGAGGTCAAGGCAGACATCACCATTTATTGTCAAGGCAGAGCCGTCCAGGCTCCCCTACAGCAGGTAAGTGGAACCAATAAGCATTATCCCTTAAGAGTATTAAGGAAATTGTCCCATGAAATTGTGTGATAGTTCTGGATGATTCCCAAGCTCTGAGTCAAATGGGGCTGCATCTATACTGGAAAGTAATAGGTCTCGGATCCTGGATCGCATCTTGAATTGACTTTGGACCCCTAGTGCTGCAGTGTCCTGAGATCCTAGGTCTTGGACCTGGGTTAAGGCAATTGCAGTATATTTCCACGGGGGGCTCTTATAATTCCCAAACCCATGCCTGTAGGCATAGGACAGTGGGAGGAGTTCTTAGAGGGGTCACGTGACACTTTTTACTTCCAGTCATGTGTCCATCTTGACCTGGAAGTACTATCCCCGGGTGTGGGACTTCCTGTGGTGGGTGGGGTCTAAGGGGTCAGGAGCATGGCTAGTGATGTCGCGGGAGTGGCTAATTCGAACTAGTGCATCTAGACCTAAAAACTAATTCGAATTAGCGTTTTGCTAATTCGAACAAGCATGTCCACATTGAGTGGACCCTGAACCGAAGTTAAGGCTGGACGGAACCAGGACTTAGAGTGTGGAGCTGCTGCCTCAGGCTAGCCGAGGGCTGTGCTTAAAGGGACCCAACCCCCACCCCGGACAGACAGTTCTCAGGGTTCCCGCTTGCTTGTCTACCTCTATGAGGGACAGCAAAGCAGTCCTGTCTTGGAGTGCCCTGAGTGCCCACACTTGGCACATCACAGCACTCAGCCATCAGCCCAGCTGCACTTGCCGCAGGCTGCCATCCGGGGGGGTCAATCGGGGGGCAGTCAGGATCCAGGAGGCACTGCAGGAGAGCTTCCACCCCAAGGATCCCGCAGAGCCACCCCAGTCCTCCCCATCGGGGGCTCGTACCCCATTCCTCCCTCATCTCCTTCCACTTACCCCTCCCTAGACCCCCTTCCTGATGTAAAAAATAAAGGACATGTGTGTTCAAAAATAGAAACTCTCTTTATTTAACAAAACTGGGGGTGTGGGGGGGATTAACCTCTGCGGAGACTGGGAAAAGGAGGTGGGAGAGGGGAAGAGAGAGGGTGGGAGAGGGGAGGGGGAAACCTGGGAGGAGGGAGCTGGAAGGGGGAAGCCAGGGGAAGAAGGAGGAGGGGAAGTATAAAACTATGGTACTCCATATCTTCAGTACTGTGTACAGATGTGGTCTCCTCACCTCAAAAGAGATGTTTTGGCCTTGGAAAGGGTTCAGAAAAGGGCAACTACAATGATTAGGGGTTTGGAACAGGTCCCATATGAAGAGAGGCTAAAGAGACTGGGACTTTTCAGCTTAGAAAAGAGGAGACTGAGGGGGGATATGATAGAGGTCTATAAAAGCATGAGGGGTGTGGAGAGGGTGCATAAAGAAAAGTTCTTCTTTAGTTCCCATAATAGAAGGACTAGAGGACACCAAATGAAATGAATGGGTAGCAGGCTTCAAACTAATAAAAGAAAGTTCTTCTTCACAAAGCAAATAGTCAACCTGTGGAACTCCTTGCCACAGGAGGCTGTGAAGGCTAGAACTATAATAGAGTTTAAAGAGAAGTTAGATAAAGTCATGGAGGTTGGGTCCATGGAGTGCTATTAGCCAGGGGGTAGGAACGGTGTCCCTGGCCTCTGTTTGTGGAAGGCTGGCGATGGATGGCACGAGACAAATGGCTTGGCCATTGTCTTCGGTCCATCCCCTCCGGGGTACCTGGTGTTGGCAGCAGTCGGCAGACAGGCTACTGGGCTAGATGGACCTTTGGTCTGACCCAGTACGGCCGTTCTTATGTTCTAAGCTCAGGGCTCAGGGTCGGGGGTCTCACTGGACCACCTTGATTTTCATGCAAACCTGCTCCTGGGTTTGCATGTGGCCTTTGGTGGCCAGGCTGGCAGCTATCCTGCCCTAGATGGCCACTTTCCTGTGCCTAGTGCGGAGGTCGTGGACGTTGGAGGCCTCCCCCCAAACCTGGATGAGGTCCACGATCTCCGCACTAGACCAGGCAGGCACCCGCCTCTTGCGGCGGAAGGCTGGGTGGCAGCGGGTGGCTGGCTCATGCCGTGCCAGGTGCAGGGTCTGCTGGCTGGGTGCTGGCAGACCCCAACCACAACATCACCCCTGTCGCTTCCACCTCTAAACTTAACCCATAGACTCTCAACAGTCTTTTTTCCCTCTAAATACTGGAGCTCTGAGCAATCATACTGCTGTATAACATACAATGCAATTCCTCTTCCTTTTCTCCCCTGCCTGTTCTTCCTGAACAGTTTATAGCCTTCCATGACAGTGCTCCAGTCATGTGAGTCATCCCACCAAGTCTCCATTATTCCAATCAAATCATAGTTCTTTGACTGGGCCAGGGCTTCTAATTCTTCCTGTTTGTTTCCCAGGCTTCTCGCATTTCTGTACAAACACCTTAGATAACCAGTTGGTCACCTTACCTTCTCCATACGAATCAGGGGTCCTCCTTTGTTGCTCGTTCCTCCTTGTGATTCTTCCTGGTATCCGACTTCCTCACTTACCTCAGGGCTTTGGTCACTAGGTTTGGAAGCCTGCCTGCCAAGATGCTCTTTCCTCTCTTGGTTAGGTGGATCCCATCTCTTCCTAACAATCCTAACAGAGTACCATGGTCAAAGAAACCAAAGCCCTCTCTCCGAGACCACCTGCACAACCACGCATTTACCTCCTCAATTCGTCAATCCCTACCTGGACCTTTTCCTTCAACTGGAAGGATGGACGAGAACACCACTTGCGCTTCAAATTCCTTGATCCTTCTTCCCAGTGCTACATAATCTGTTGTGACCCGCTCAAGGTCATTTTTGGCAGTATCATTAGTTCCTACATGAAGAAGCAGGAAGGGGTAGCGATCCGAAGGTTTAATCACTTTCAGAAGACTCTCGGTCGCATCCTGAATGCAAGCTCTCGGTAAGCACACACTTTTCAAGATTGCAGGTCTGGATGGCAGATGGATAATTCAGTCCCTCTTAGGAGGGAGTCCCCAACCACCACCACCCATCTTCTTCTTTTGTAGATATAGATCTTGTTGTTATAGTAACTGAGTTAGGTCACTAAGGGTCAGACCAGCCGGTTTGGGCTGGTTCTAGTTAGTTCTGTGTTATGAAATAAAATGAACACTTGCAACTGCTCAAGCTGTCTGTGTTTCCACTGATTTCTTCTTAAACTGTGGAATGCCATATGATATAACGCCCCTTGTGACATAGTGGGTGTGCTGTACACTCTTCTGGCCCTGGATTGGCATTCACTGGTTGCTGTGTTGTGCTGTATGTGACCCCTACTGGCCTATGCTGATCTGCAGAGACTGTGTGTGTGTCTGTGCGTGTAGGGCCCAGTGGGGGATGGCCCCTGAGGGAAGGCACATGGGCATGGCCCAGCTGCCTGACTCCTGGGTTAGGTGGTGGAATCTGAACAAAGCAAGGGGTGTGGCTGCCTGGGGGCTGAGGGACCAGTTGCTGGAGGTGGGGACAGTCGTAGCTGAGGGAAGCATGAAGGAAGCAGACTAAGTCCAAGACAGGGGGGAGGGGTTCAGGGTCCTGCAAACCCCTTCCCCCTGAGAGGGCTAAGACTGTCTGCCCTGGCTCCTGCATCAACATTGAGCATGTGCTGTGCTGTATCTCAGAGAAGCAATAAACCCTTTCTAGTCTACTGGCTGGCAGAGAGTCACATCTGGCTGCGGATGAGGGTGCAGGGTTGGCGACTCCCTGACGCGCCGTTACACCCCTGACCCAAGAAGTCCCACCACAGAAGTAGTATTCCAGGGGATCAAGATGGACACATGACCAGAAGTGAAGGGTGTCTTGTGACACCTCCAAAAACTCCTCCCACCATTCTCATACCAATAGGGATGGGTTTGGCCTGCACAGGATCCTCCACGCAACTATCCTGCAATTGCATTAACCCAGCTTGCATTGCATTAACTCAGGGTGAGAGGCTGAGGGAAGTTTTTCCTCTAAGATTTTCCTCTCATGGTGGAATGAATTTTGTCTTGTGCACTAGTATTGAGTCCATGTGCCCTTGTTCAGATGTGTGCCACTGGTGGTACCCAAGTTATTAATAAATATCTTATAAACCTCTCCCTTTTCCCTCTGCTGCCATGTCTCCCACCCATCCCTTGCCCTCCTCTGCTGTCCTGGTTCCTGCCCTTCTCACTCCACTCAGCCCTTCTCTTCCCCCTGTGTCCACTCCTCCTCTAGCCCCACTCTGATCATCTGTAGCTACCCCTCCCCATCCTCTCTCATAACATCTCCCTCTACTCACCTGCCTTGCCTCTCTCCTCTGGTGCCCATCCCTCCCTTCCTGGCCCTTCTGCTTCACCCCCACAACACCTTGGCACCTGCACCTTCCCTTACCCCTGCACCTTCCTGGTGCCTCCCCCTTCCCTCACTGCCCCTACCCTCCTTGCCCTCTTTCTCCCTGGTGCCCACCCCTTCACCATCCTCTTCCCCACTTCTCTTCATGCCTCTCTGTGCTCTCACACGATTCACTCCATCCCCTGCCTTCCTCATTCCCTCTCCTCTTTCTCCCTCTTGCCCCCATTGTCCCTCCCCTCACCCAGAATCACCCTGTCCCCTCCCTTCCCCCACCCCCACTGACACCTTCTCTCCCCTCCATCCTGCCCTTTTGCTCATTGTCTCCTCTTGGCCCCCTGGCATTTGTCTCTCTGCCCTGTCCCTTGGTGCCTTCCTCTTTCTTCTGCTGCCCTGGCCTCCTCCCCCCAGTACAAGCTCCTTCCTCTAACCACCACCCTTCCCTTTAGTTCTCTCCTTGCCCCTTCCCTCACCTTCTGCCTTCGAATTTGCAGGGCTGGAGCCCACCATCCAGCCCCAGAAACCCCTGCAGCCCCGGTGCCAGCTGCTCCTGAGGCTGGACTGCTTGCCAGGACTGGAGCAGAGGTCATCCATGGTGCTATTTTTAGTGCCATGGTCCAGTTTCCAAGTGGAAGCCGCATAAGGTGCATTCCAATGAGGCTGCCCTGGCTGGAACATGCCTCATGCATGACTGCTGCTTGACTCCAGCTGGAGCCAGGGCCACCCATGGAAACCCAGACTGCGGCACTAAAAATAGCACCACAAAGGCCTCTGCTCCAGTCATGGAATCATAGAACCCAAGGCAGGATCAATCCCAACTAAATCAACCCAGCCAGGGCTTTTTCAAGCTGAGACTTAAACACCTCTAGGGATGGAGACTCCACTACTTCCCTAGGTAACCCATTCCAGTGCTTCACCACTCTCCTAGTGAAATACTTTTTCCTAATATCCAACCTGGACCTCTCCCACTGCAACTTGAGACCATTGTTCCTTGATCTGCCATCCATCACTACTGTGAACAGCCTTTCTCCAGCCTCTTTGGAACCTCCCTTCAGGAAGTTGAAGAACAATGGGACTTCTTAAGTGGGCTCATTGAAAGAAGATTGGACTCTTTGGGAGTCAGCAGTAAGCGCCTGCTTTTGGAAGCCCCCTCTTTGGAGATGAATATGTTAGCATCCAGACAACACCCAGAAGAAGGTGCCACAGATGACTAACTATATATGTTCCATCCCTCTCCCACCTAATTCACCTGGTCATTGCAGTTAGGGGGAGAAACTAATGGTAACAACAAGGTTGGGGGGGAAGGGAGAGAGAGTGTGTATGCTACTTTAAGTATAATAGGTGCTGGGTTGGAACAGCTGGGAGCCCATGAAAATGAGGGGGTACTGCCAGTGCCGTCTCAAGCCATTCTTGTGCCCCAGGCAGTGGGCGTGCGGCGCATGCATGGCCCCCGCCCCCCCGAGCGCATGGCGCCCCTTACAGCTGTAATCAGGTGCCGTGTCGGGCTGTGGCAATGCCGGCCCCACCTCGAGCGCATGGCGCCCCTTACAGCTGCAATCAGGCGCCCTCCATAGTTGATGCCCCGGGCAGCTACCCGGTTAGCGCCCTTAATCCAGCCCTGGGTACTGTAATCACTCCTCGTTCCTGCGTCCATGCCTCCTTGCCCTGCTCCTGCCCCCACCTCCATCAGCGCAGACTCCTCCTGAGACAACCCCTCCCCCACATAGAGGGCACCATGAATCTGAAGGACCAAGTCCTGCTCCCACAATGCAGTGGGCATGGAAACAAAAGCAAGAGGCACTGAAGGAGGAAACGCAGGTTTTACAAGAGCAGATAACGATCCCCTCCCCCACCTCAGAGCCAGGGCTAACACCCTGGTGCAGGTTCCCAACTGCTTAGAAAGACCCACACTAGCTGCAACTACACACTTCCTGCACCAGTATTTTTACATGCAGGGATGATCACCTGTAGAGCCTTCCTCAGTTTGCTGCTGCATGTACCTTAAGAGTTAATCGCTCTCGGCTCAGGTCTTCCCACATTCCTAGGCTGCTCTTAACCCCACCCCCACCCTGCTTTCTCCCCCCTCTCTCTGCTGTCCTCGCTTTGAGGCTCCCTCTGGTGAAAGTGACAGTTTTTACAGACACTTCCCAAAGGCAAAACAATTGAAAACAGAACGAAACAAAAAAACAAAGAGAAAACAAGGTAACAACTTTTCTTTCGATAAATCCAGTAACTTAATGACAATGATTTGAACCCTCAGGAATGCAACAGCTGGAAAGCGTCCCAGCTTCCTGGAAGAGATGGTTGCTGAGCAACAGAAATGTCTGCTCTGCTTCTAAGCTCTAGTGCTTGAAACGTGGGCTTTTCCTATCAGCAGACAGCAGCCTTTTAAAACAGAGTTTATATAAATACATGAAAATGCCAAACTTATTATATTAATGGAAGAAATTTGTCAAGCATCAGTATGCAGTTGTATCAGTTATCATTGCATGTTTCCGCAAGGCATTACGTTGTTTATTTACATGTTTAACCCTTTTAATGTTTTATTTTTGTTTGCCTTATTTTGAATAGTCATAAATAGAATTCTGGCCCCACTTGTTTTTAATTGTAACTTGTCCTAGAGTTTCTGTATGTTGTGTGTCATATGAATACTTTTTTTATTATTTTTATTTTATTGCAACAAAAGTCACTGTTCTATGGTTTCTTTAAAAATAGATGGTAAAACATTATTTTAACATCCTGGTTCGGGTATAATCATAATGTTATTAATACCAATATTTTTAAAGTTCAAAGAAGTCGCTGTTATAAATATACGTACATATATTTCTGCCTCAACAAATAATGTACTTGCAAACAAAAACCAATCTCTTTTGTTAATTACAGTTTTGTTGTTTATTTTTATTTTTTAATTTAAGGACAAAATGAAAGGGGAAACCTCACCATTAAGGTAAATGGAATATGAACATAATGTCAATGGCTTGTTTGGGATTTTATAAACTTTCTTGCACTTTTGAATAGCTGACTTGTAGCTACGCCAGAGCCCTGCTTTGGTGCTGATGACCGATAATCAATTGCCCTCAAGTGACTGCATTTCTCTGCAGTGAGTCCAAGCCTTGGCCTAGCCGATTTTTTCACCTAGATGGAGATTCTGGGGCCTGTCAGCCCCCTGGCTGGAAGGTTCCACTTTTCTTAGCTGGGCAGGAGCTCGTCTCCCTGGGAAATGCCCAGCAATGGCTGCCAGGCTGGCTTTGTGCCCTGGCCGTAGCTCCCGGAGCTGGCTGACCTGGCTTCAGGAAGCAGAAAGGTCTCTGCAGCTGCAGCTTCCATCTCCCACTGAGAGTGGGACGTGGCAGCTTCCCACGCATCTGGCTGCTGGCTGTGTCTGCCCCGTCATGCCAGTGTCACTTCCCAGCTCTGTCTCCATGCATGTGGCAGGCAGGTGCAGAGGAGGTGTGAGCCTGGTTGGCGATTTGTACAGAGCTAAGATAGGACTGTGCTACTTCCAGTAGCAATATCTTACAGTGAGGAGAATAGAAAGAAGCATAAACTTTGTCAAATTAAGTGTAAAAATATAATAAGAAAAGCCAAAAAGGAGTTTAAAGAACAACTAGCCAAAACCTCATAAAAAAGTAAAAAAAAAATATAATACATCAGAAGCAGGAAGCCTGCTAAACAACCAGTGGGGCCCTTGGATGATTGAAATGCTAAAGGAGCACTCAAAGATGATGAAGTAATTGTGGAGACACTAAATGATTTCTTAGCTTCAGTCTTCATGGCTGAGGACATTGAGGAGATCCCCAAACCTGAGCCATCCTTTTTACGTGACAGATCTGAAGGATTGTCCCAGAATGAGGTGTCATTAGAGGAGGTTTTGAAACAAATTGACAAACTCAACAGTAACAAGTCAATGGGACCAGATGGCATTCACGCAAGAGTTCTGAAAGAACTCAAATGTGAAATTGTGGAACTATTGACTGTGGTTTATAACCTATCCTCTAAATCAGCATCTGTACCTAATGACTGGAAGGTAGCTAACGTGACACCAATATTTAAAAAGGGCTCTAGAGGTGATCCTGGCAATTACAGACAGGTAAGTCTAACATCAGTACCGGGCAAATTTAGTTGAAACTATAGTGAAGAATAAAATTGTCAGACACATAGATGAATATAATTTGTTGGGGGAAAGTCAACACAGTTTTTTTAAAGGGAAATCATGCCTTACTAATATACTAGATAAACTTAAAAAACAACAAATAGTCTGGTAGCACCTTAAAGACTAAAAAAATGTGTAGATGGTACCATGAGCTTTTGTGGGCTCACGAAAGCTCATGATAGTCTTTAAAGTGCTACTAGACTATTTGTTGTTTTTTAAGTTTATCCTGTACAGACTAACCCGGCTACCCCGGAATCTAATAAAGGCCTCTCACCAAAGGCTAAGTAAAGTAAGTTGTCATGGGATAAGAGGGAAGGTCCTGTCATGAATTGATAACTGGTTAAAAGACAGGAAACAAAGGATAGAAATAACTGGTAAGTTTTCAGAGCGGAGAGAGGTAACTAGTGGGGTCCCCCAAGGGTCTGTCCTGGAACCAATCCTATTCAACTTATTTATAAATGATCTAGAGAAAGGGGTAAATAGTGACGTGGCAAAATTTGCAGATGATGCCAAACTGCTCAAGATAGTTAAGACCACTAACTGATTGGACAACAAAATGGCAAATGAAATTTAATGTTGATAAATGTAAAGTAATGCACATTGGAAAAAATAATCCCAACTATACATGCAATATGATGGGGACTAATCTAGCTACAACTATGCAAGAGAGAGATCTTGGAGTCATTGTGGATAGTTCTCTGAAAACATCCACTCAATGTGCAGTGACAGTCAAAAAAGCAAATAGAATGTTAATAATCATTTTAAAAGGGATTGAGAATAAGACAGAGAATATCTTATTGCCTCTATATAAAGCCACGGTGCACCCATATCTTTAATACTGCATACAGATGTGGTCGCTTTATCTCAAAAAAGATACATTGGCATTGGAAAAGGTTCAGAAAAGGGCAAGAAAAATGATTAGGAGTTTGGAATGGCTTCCAAATGAAGAGAGATTAAAAAGACTTGGACTTTTCATCTTAGAAAAGAGACTAAGGGGGGAATATGATAGAGGTCTATAAAATCATGACTGGTGTGGAAAAAGTGACTAAGGAAAAGTTATTTACTTTTCCCCACAATATCGGTGTGAGCCTTTTAAATAGAAGCAGTTGAAAGGGCTCTAGCATCCCAGTTTCCCAGGCAACACACTAGCAGCAAGGCCTGGAGCAGCAAGCCCTTTAAATAGCAGGAACTGAAAGGGCTCGCAGCTGTTAATATGATGCCTGGGAGCCACAGGGGAGGCGCAAGCCCTTTCAACTCCTGCTATTTAAAGACCTGCCCCTTCTGTCCAAGACTCCACCCTTCTGGGTCGGCCTATAATCACTTCAAAAAAATTTGAAGTGGCCGTCATTCAAAAATTATTGCCCACCCCTGGCCTAGAACATCTGTCTGCAGAGAGAAGCTGGGGGGATTGGGGTGTGAAATGGAACAAACCTGCTTTGGAAACCTCCCCAATCACCCCTCTCACCCTGACAGGCTGATGAATCACATCCACACTGTGCTCCAGATCGTCCCATCTTGCAGGAGGCAAGGCAGGGCAGTGGTGGAGGAAGATCAGGTAGGGGATTTTGTGGGGAGCTGTAGGGGGGTTATTGCAGAGGGAGAGGGGCAGAAAATACACAGGGTGGGATAAACATGCTGGGACTTGCTCAGCCTAGGGCCCGATTGTCTGAACAGGCCTGTTTGGGGGGCAGGGTGAACATTTTCCCTTTTCTGAAAGAGGAAACACTCCGCGGATGGGCTGGGAAAACTGACCAGAGTCTCCATTGGTCCATCAGTGGCTACTAGCCAGAATGGGCAGGAAGGGTGTCCTGAGCCTCTGTTTGCCAGAAGCTGGGAATGGGCAACAGGGGGTGGATCACTTCAGGATTCCCTGTTCTGTTCATTCCCTCTGGGTGTCTACACTAGCCCCCTAGATCGATCTAGGGAGGCTAATGAGGGCGACCGAAATTGCAATTGAAGCGCAGGATTTAAATATCCGGCGCTTGATTTGCATGTTCCCGGCCGATCGCCATTTTAGAAATTGACTAGCCCAAGTAACTGCCCGCGTCTATATGCGGCAGTGAAATCGGATTCCGAAATAAAGCCCTAACTCGAATTAGCTGTAAACCTCATTGCAGGAGGAATACCAACTAATTCGAGTTAGGGCTTTATTTCGGAATCCCGTTTCACTGCCGCGTGTAGACGCGGGTAGTTACTTCGGGCTTGTCAATTTCTAAAATGGCGACCGACCAGGAACATGCAAATCAGGCGCTTCGTTTGCAATTTCAGTCACCCTCATTAGCCTCCCTAGATCGATCTAGGGGGCTAGTGCAGACATATCCTCTGGGGTGCCTGCATTGGCTTCTGTGAGCAGACAGGACACTGGGCTAGAGGGACCTTTGGTCTGACCCTGCCTGGCCGTTCCTGTTGTTGTTTTCTCCTACTGGAGACAGAGCTCACTAGCCAGAGGTTGCCATGAACTAGGAAGGTGCTGGGATTCCTGTCCCTGTCACCTGTGCAGAGCTCTGCTCCCACCTCAGCCTGTGGCTGGCAGGTGGGTGACTGAGAAGACCCTGCCCTGCTGCATCTGCTGGGAGGCACAAGGAGCTCTCTCCTCTCTCTTCCCTGGACCCTCCTGGCCTCTCTGGCCAGGGCAGGGTAGGATTCTGCTCCTCGGGCCTCTTCCATTGTGACTAGTGGGGCTGTGGCTGGGGTGGCAGGACCTAAGTGGAGGGGCCCTGTTGTTTCAGATGCCGGTGACCTTCGAGGAGGTGGCTGTGTATTTCACCCCAGGGCAGGGGCCGCTGCTGGACCCCGCTCAGAGAGCCCTCTACAGGGACATCATGCAGGAGAACTACGAGACTGTGGCCTCGTTGGGTAAGAATTCCTGTGCCCTCAGCTAGCAAAGACCTGGGGCCGGCATTTCTGCATTGGGTCAGGTTCTTTCCTGGTCAGTTTGCTTAGAGGGAAGTAGGGCCCACAGCCCCTGTGTGAGAGACACTTCCATCATCATGCCCCCTTCTGGAACAGGGAAGTCAGACACATAAGGGACAGGCTAGTTCATCCCCATCTACCTACCTTTCAAGGGCCAGACCCGGGGTACTGTCCTACCTACAGTATTTCTCCTACATACACCATTCACCTGTCTTCTTGGGACTGGCTCCATCTGTGGGGAGGGCTCTAGGTTCCACAGGCTGGGAAATAGCCCAGACTTCAACCCCAGAGATGTGTGTGTGTGTCAGCAAGTCCCCCAGAGCCCACAGGTCATTAAAATTTCTAGTGAGGGCATGACAACACCCTCTGTCATCGAGGAGTGGGGAGTCACTGGGCCCTGCACTCCTATCCACAGTCAGACGTGATTCTTAGCTGGCAGGTAGAACAGAAGTTTTATTAGTTCACAGGGATACAGTGTAGAACAGACTTGTTAGCACAGGGACCAGGAGCAGTCAGTACAATCCATCTTGGGGAGAAGGTCCCAGAGCCAAGGGCCCTGCCCCCATCTCTGCCAGCAAGACACATTTCCACCCTTCATAGCTCATCCCTGGCTTCAGCCAGCCCCATCTCAAATCTTTGTCCAGCTTCCCGAGCAAAGGGTGTCACCTGGTCACATACCCCTCCCAGACTCAGATTATTCTGAGCCTGCGTCTTTCTGAACATGCTGGCCTGGGCATCCTCCCTCAGTGAGTCACAGCCAAACTACTATCCCTATCTAGATAGTGGTACAGTGTTCAGGTAAACTGAGGCACATGCATGGGATTGCTACAGGGCAGTAGAAATCAGATACACCATAAAAAAGTGAACAGAGCAAATACAATCCTGACTTCATCACATCTCCCACCCTCATTTTGCCCCAGAAGTCTACTGCTCTCAAGATGTCTGAGGTACCCCAGTCCCATGTAGGATCAGATTGTGCTCAGGGAGTTTCCTTGTGACACATACTCTGCTCAGACTCCATGTGCCTTCAACTTGCCTGATTTCACCCCTGTGCAGGATTCTCCATTCCTAAACCTGACCTGATTTCCCAGCTGGAACAAGGGGAAGAGCCATGGGTCCCAGATCTCCAGCCCTCCAAAGAAATGGTGATCCTGAGAGGCATCTGCACAGGTAAGGAGTTGGGGAAACTAGGGTTACTGTAACGGGCTACGCTCCATGTAGAGGTCCCTTGGAGGTACCCGTGTTCCTCTTTAGTGCCCCCCCCCCACTCTCTAAACAGTACTCATACTCGTTAGATAGACAAATGTTCGTCACATCCTAAGTCTTTCTCTAAGTCCATAGGTGCTTACACCCCGTGGGTCTTCAGGGAAGCCTCTTCTTCTCCCAGAGTTTCTTTGGCTATGATCCCGAGTGAAATGGTGGGGTAGGGGGACCCAGGCCTTCCCTCTCCACCGGGTCCCAGCCCAGGGCCCTAAAGCACAGGGGAACGGCCCCCTGCACAGCTAGTGGGGGAATGGCACCCGCTAACCCAAGGGCATTCCAATTACACCCTGCCCTGGGCTGCTTCCTACCCTTGCTGTCCTTGTGTCCAAGTCCGCTCTGCATCGAGGCTGTCCCCAGGATCCAGACACTCTGCTCCCCCATCTGGCAGTGCTGTATCCCCTTCCCGGTGTCCACTTCCTCCATAGTTCCTGCCGGTCAGCTCCCGGCTGCTCCCCCACGCCTTCCGACACGCTCCTGCTTTCTCCCCCTTCTCCAGGGTCAGGGCCACCTTCCAAAGGCCCCGCCGGCGCTGACGTCGCCCCTACGCTAGACGTCGGGCGCGGCCCAATACCTTACTCCCCATCCGGACTCGGCCCCCTTTCTCCCTTGCCGCTGGGCGGTGTCCAGGCTGCTTTTCGGCTGCAGGCGGGTTGCGTCCCACCGCGTCAGGCCCGGCCTTTCCCCCGCGATCCTGGGGCGGGGGTGGTGTCCAGCTTGGATCGCAGTGGTGGGTGGGGGAGGCCGTTCTGAGTGCGGCGCTCGGACGCCCCATCACAGTTACCATATCTGAACTTTCAAAAAAGAGGACACTCCTGAGTGGGAGTGTATCTGTATCAGTATCTACCAACTCAGGTATTAATGTGGTTTTTATATATATATATATATACTGTATACAACAAGTAACAGTGAGTATACAATGTGAGAATATAATATTAAAAAGCATACGGGGCACTCTCAGAAAAGACACAGAATCACAGACTCACTGAGTGACCCCACTGTTCTTACCCTGTTGCTGTGTTGAATCGACAAGCATGCCAGGTCCCCAGGCTCACTGGCTAAGCCTTCCTTCTCCCCCGGCCCCCATGTGGTGGCTGGGCTGCACCTTACCCGGGATGCTGTTGCTGCAGGGGTGGGTGGGCTGGCTTCACCAGGGAGCCCCAGCTGCTGCTGCTGCTGTCCAGTGTAGCTACCTGAGTGCAGGAGCTGCGGCTGCTCAGACACCAGCTACTGCTACTGGGCTTCCCATCACCGCTTCTCTGGTGCCTGCTGGTGCTGCTGTGGTGGCTGCTCCACTCATACAGGAGGCCAGGCTTGGGAGCTGGCAAACTCATCCCCATGCATGCCAATCTCGGGGCTCTGATTGCCTTGCTGCTGCCAGGGCTGCCCCTGCCCCCTCGGGCTCTCATGGTGTGACGGAACACTGCATGCTGGGATCCTGCTTCCCTGCCACGCCGCCCCAAGACATGCGGCAGCACAGGCTCCAGCAGTGCCACCAACCAGCTGGCAGCCCAGACTGCTGTGGGGCCAGGAGAAGAGAGTGGGGGTCCAGGGAGGCTGCTGGCTGGGCCACATCCTGGGGCATGAAATTAAAGGCACCGAGGGGAGAAGTGGCATGGCTAGAAAAGGAACCCAGGAATCCTGCTTCCCAGAATCCCTTGCTTTCCCTTGCCCACCCCACCAAGCACCAGCACCCACAGTCCTCACAGAGCTGAGACTGGAAGCCCCAAATCTAACCAACAGACCCACTGCCCACCTACAGGAAAGGAAAGAAGCCAGAAGTTCTAATGCCCAGTTCCCTGCTCTAACCCAGTGCCCCTGCCCTCCTCCAGAACAAGCCAACCCCAGCCCCCTGCTCTAACCCAATGCTCCACCCTCCCGCAGAGCCGGGGACATAACCTAGTGGGGTGGGGTGGTGTAGTGGGGGTGCTGTCTGCTCTGTAACCTGGCGTCCCCCTGCACTGTGATGTGTGATGCCCACTGACTCACCCACATGTTGTGATGTAGTGTCAGTACCTTGCTGGTTGCGGTGCTTGGGCTGTGAATGACCCCTACTGGCCTCTGCCTGTGAGCACTGCCCAGCAGGTGGGCTGCCTAAGTCACGTAGACAAAGACCCAACCAGTCAGATGAGTTGGGGCAGTGAGGGAACTAGGGAAGTGAGTGTTCGGGGGAAGGGTTAGTCTTGGGCTGGAATCATGAAGGAACCAGTCTAAGGAGAGGGCTGGAATCTAGGGGCCCAGGGACCCCATCTCAAGGGGTCGGAGGTATCCTGGCCCAGACTCCTGTAGCAATAGCACGTCTATGCTGTGCTGTATCCTGGAGAAGCAATAAACCCTCTATTCTACTGGCTGGTGGAGTCTGTTCTTGTTGCTACATAGATGCAGTGTTGGGGGAACCCCGACTGCATCGTCACAGGTGGAAGGTAAAGCGGTCACTCCATGGGACAAGCCAAACCCACCCCCCACATCTGACCTGCCCTAGGTCTCACCGAAGATGTGGCCATGCATTTTTCCTTCCAGGCACTGGGGCAGGTGTGCAGAGTGACCATGAATGGTCCAGGCACGTGGCTCTAAATGTTCAATTTTGACAGACACTTGCCCCTTCCCCAATTCCGAGCAAAATCCTGGATATTTTTAGCCATTGAAAAAACCCAGCCAGATGGAGATTTAGTAAGTGAAAAGGAGGAAGTGTCTGGGAAAAACTGGACATATGGTAACCCTAGGGAAACTGGCATAGAAACCATCAGGTGAGTCCAGGAAAAAAGCTGGGACTCTCAAAATGAGTTGTGGATGAGAGCCCTCACTTCCACCCCATGTCCCCCAGGTAGGGCTGCAGGTATCATCCTGGAAAATACTTATCACAATAATAGCTAATATCCTGTTAGATGTCAGGAGTTTCCTTCCCTGCGAGTGTTTGGAGGAGGGGATGTGGAGGCAGAATTCAATGTCTCAGTCTCCCCCAATTATTATTGCGTTGTATTTTCTATCTTTGCCATTCCCCTGTCAGTCCCTTCTCCACAACACAGACAATGACTCCTTGCTTGGATTCTCTCTTTCTCCCAGCAGGTAATAGAACGAGGGAGAACAATGAGGAGAATCGACAGCAGGAAGGTCCTGGAACCATAGAACCACAGGGAATGTTTGTGGAAGGAGATGAAGGGGATTTTTCCCAGCGTGTAGAACAGGAGGAAGCCTGGGGTAATCAACACAGGGCAGGAGGGCAGCTAGGGAACAGTCTAAGCAGAAAAGTAGAGGAATCCATTGAATGTGGGGGAGGATCCAAGGATCCCAAAGAAACTCCATCCCAGCAGTCAAATTGCAATGGAACGAAACCCTGTGAATGCTCAGATTGTGGGAGAAGATTCAGTGAGAAGTCAGGCCTTAATCTGCCCCAGATAGGGCACACAAGAGAGAGAATCTGCAAGTGCCTGGAGAGTGGAAAAAGTTTGATTGAACTGTCATCCTGTACTGAACATGAGATTTTCCACATGGGAGAGAAATCCTCCCATAAATGCTTTGAGTGTGGGAAAAGCTTCACTTTGAGATCAAACCTTAGTATACATCAGAAAACCCACACTAGAGAGAGGCCATGTAGATGCTTGGAATGTGGGAAAAGCTTCAGTCAGAGGACAACCCTTATTGAACATCAGAGAATTCACACAGGGGCGAGGCCATATAAATGCCGTGAGTGTGGAAAAGATTTCTCTAGGCGATCAGTCCTTGTTAGACATGAGAGAACCCACACAGGAGAAAGACCATATAAATGTCCTGAGTGTGGGAAAGGTTTCACAGAACCATCTACCCTCCTTAGACACGAGAGAACCCACACAGGTGAGAGACCATATAAATGTCTGGAGTGTGGGAAAGGTTTCACTGAACCATCTGCCCTCCTTAGACACGAGAGAACCCACACAGGTGAGAGACCATATAAATGCCATGAGTGTGGAAAAGATTTCTCTAGGCGATCAGTCCTCATTAGACATGAAAGAATCCACACAGGAGAAAGACCATATAAATGTTTTGAGTGTGGAAAAGGTTTCACTAGGCGATCAGTCCTCATTACACATGAGAGAACCCACACAGGAGAGAAACAATGTAAGTGCTTTGATTGTGGGAAAAGCTTCAGCAGGAGTTCATACCTTATTATCCATCAGAGATTGCACACAGGCGAGAGACCTTATAAATGCCATGAGTGTGGGAAAGGTTTCACTGAGCCGTCTAACCTCCTTAAACATGAGAGAACCCACACGGGAGAGAGACCATATAAATGCCATGAATGTGGAAAAGGTTTCACTGAGCAATCATCACTTACTATTCATGAGAGAACCCACTCAGCAGAGAGACCATTTCAATGCTATGAATGTGGTAAAGGTTTCACTATACAAGCAGCCCTTACTTTCCATGAGAAAACACACACAGGAGACAGGCCTTATAAATGCCTTGACTGTGGAAAAAGCTTTGCGCATACTTCACACCTTATTAGACATGAAAGAATCCACACAAGTCCTTGCAGCAGCAAATCCTCCAGGGAAGAAACCTCTCAGGCTTCATTAGCTAGGGTGTAAAACACCGCTTTTAGAGCCTGGGCACCAGAGACTGCTCCACACCCAAGGGAAATTCTCTCCATTCCCTGCCTAATTCCTACACACAGATGAGTGGTATTTGGTTCCCAGGGGTGTCCAGCACTGGGGTGAGGCGATGTAGATAGATCTCTGTATTAAGCATGTTCATGTAACTTTATAGCATCGTATAACTTTGTAGCATTTTCATATAGCTGGTCGTTACTTCTAGTAAACAACCTGGAGCAGCTGTTTCAGATGCTTCTCCAAAGTCCTTAGGTTGAAATAGTCAAGAAGCACAAAGTGGAGCTGAGCGAGAGGAGAAAGAGTTGTTGGTGGGCGGATGAGTGATAGGCTTGTTCTGAAATGCTGCAGGTACCACTTTATCCTTTTGTTCTTCACCTTGTGACAACAGAGCTGAGCAACACTCAGTCTACACTAGAACTGGCAGCTCGGCATAAGGGACGCATTTCCAGCTATGTAGAATATGTATCGTTTTCCCTTATTTTCCCATTGGCTTCTGGTCATGTTACTAGATTTTAAAGGGAGCAGCCAGATCACTGCTGCACCCATGGGGGGAGGGCGGTATTTGCCCCAAAGTGTATACAAAGGGGGCCATGTGAGGTGTCACATGAAAGCTTCTGTTCTACTGATTCTGTATGTGCTATTCATGTAATGGTATAATATCTGTATGTGGAGTTAGAAACATGTACTCTGTATGGATGCTGGAAAATTCTCTGTGGCTGAGCAAAGGGGCAAGGAAAGCTTAGCCTATGGCTATGCTACTTAGCAAGGAGACAATGAATCTCTAGGTGCCAATACACATCTCAGGAATGTGATTGATACCTAAGGACTACCAGCATGGAACACAGGGATAGGCCACTGACCAGGTGACCTGTGGCAGCCAAGAAGATTCCAGGAGAGGTATATAAGTGCCATGTGGCACCCTCCATCTTGGTCTTCAGCTCAGCTCTTGATCCCAGATGCAGGGAACCACAAGCCGGAAAGAGCTGTGGACCCATCCTGACATAGGATGTACACCAAAGACTGTTAAGATAGCAGTTCATAACATCTCTGCTAAGAGCCTGCCTCGAGAATTGGGTGATTCGATGCATGTAATGTATTATCCTTTAACAACCTTACTCTCATGCTTTTCTTTCTTTTAGTAATAAACCTTTAGATTTTAGATTCTAAAGGATTGCTCAGCGTGGTCTTGTGGGTAAGATCCAGAATGTAAATTGACCTGGGAACTGTGGCTGGTTTCTTGGGACTGGAAGAACCCATTCGGGGTGGGTGAGATTGGGTTCTAAAACCCCTCACCTGTGTGTTAGGCCTGGGGCTGATTGGGGCATAGGAAGAGCTGAGGTGTCTGAGGGGTTTTGCTCGTGAAGCTTCTGGCTGGCCAGATCGGCAGCTGAAGCAATTGGTGTGACTGGTTTGTGGCCTGTTTGGGAAGGGTCTCCAGTCAGGGGCTGTAAGGCGCCCTGAGTTTGAGCAATTTGCCCTGAGTGGACACCCTCAACCGTGCCCAGACCTGGCCCAGTCAGTCACAGCTTCCCTTAAGACTTGTAAAAGTAACCGACACTGATGGGGGTGCCCCCTGAGTTTGACTTCAGTGAGTCTTAACTAGACTTGCTAAATTGAACTCTAGAAGATCGACAGCAGTCATCTTCCTTTTAATATAGACAAGGCTTAAATGTAGCTCTAAGCATGATTCCTGCTTTGGGACCGTCTCTCTGATACAAGAAACTGCCTAGCCTGCTCTGGTGGTGACACTCCCTCCCTGAGGACATGTCTTCAATTTAGAAATAACGAGTATGTCTACCCTGCAGAAATGATCAAAGCTGCTGCTGTCATCTTCTAGGGTTCAAATTAGCGGGTCTAGTTAAGACGGCTAATTTGAACTGAGAGGGGCACTCCAGACTGTGCTGGCAACTCTGCTATCATGAGGAGTAAAGGAAGAGTGTTCTTCCCTGGACTTCCTATGCCAACAATCGAGTTAAGCTATTTCTATTTCAGCTATGCAATTATCTAGCTGAAGTCCCATATCTTATTTTGACCTTATCCCATAATGTAGACATACCCAAGGTGAGCATTCACACTATCTAGCCTGTTATTTTGAAATTGTTGATACATTTCTGTGTTAATCATAAACCTCTGTATTAATCATTTTCATATGAGTATGGATCATCTTCATATAATCTCCGTATTAAATTTTTAACTTTGTATCAGGTCCTTTCATATAGCTTTGTATTAAGTCCTTTTATATAGAAATGTATCTTTTCATATAGAAATAGAAACTTTGTATCAAGTCTTTTGTATTAAGTCTTGGTAGAATAGTCCCAAAAAATAAATAAAGTAAAGAGAATGTCTTTGTACCAAAATAGAGCTCCCCCTTTTACTTAATTGATTGCTCTGTTGAGTGAATAAAGTGTAAATGGGTAAGATATGGAAGGCATGCACCTCCAAACAGTTGCAATGGTTGGAGAGGGGATGGGAGCCAGATCCAAGAACAAGGAGACCTGTTAAGTGGACTCATTGAAATAAGATTAGATATATGGACACCTTGGGAGTCAGCAGCAAGTACCTGCTTTTGGAAGTCCCCTCTTTGGAGATGAATGTGTCAGCATTGAGACAACACCCAGAAGAAGGCACCACAGATAACTAACTGCATATACATATGATGACTCTCACAGATTTTGCATATGCAGAAGATGATAGATTTGCATGACAGGAGAGCTACTATAAATCAAAGGTATCTTGCAGGAGGACCCCAGGTCAAAATGGAAGCACCAATTTGGATCAACAGAAGCCCGGCTCCATCCCTTGCCCACCCAACTCACTTGGCCAGTGCAGTTAGGGGGGAGCAACTATTGGTAACAACAACAAGATGGAGTGTGCTTGTGTGTGTAAGTATAATATATCATATGGATATGATAAATGTTGATTGCTATATGTATTACCAATAAATGTGGCATTGTGCCTTATCCCCCTGAAAAGATCCCATGCAGTACTTTTGAGTACAACACTGAGATCCCACACCTCCAGCCCCATCACTCACATCCTCCACCAAGACCCTGCACCCCGCCCCCAGCTTCCTCACTCACTGCCCTGTTGGTGATAATATTGATGCTATTTTGAAATAGCTTATTTTGTCTTGGTGCTCTCTACATGGCACCAAATTTTGAAATAAAGCACTATTCTGAAATGTCCCTTAGTCCTCCAAAAGTGAAGTTTACAGGGATCTCAGAATAGTGAACCCAAAATAATGGATTTGCTGTGAAGATGCGGGATAGCTACTTCAGGATACTCTGGTATCCCAAAATAGCATTGCAGTGTAGACATACCCTAAGGGCTTGCATGTGCGTGGACCGCAGCATGATGTCCAGCCCGAGCAGCCCAAGCAACACTCACCCCCCACCTCCTGTGCACCCACCTCCCTCGCCCTCTGTGTGAGTGAAAAAGAGACCACTCACCTGAGGATCCCTCCCAGGCATCCGAGGCGGCCTGGGAGACATCCTGGCTGACAGGCACTGGCTCCAGGGAGAGGGTCACCGTGCTCCTCCTCCTCCTTCGCGGCCAACTGGCCCTCACCCTCCTGCTCCTCCTCCGACTGGGCAATGATGAGTGTCAGCAGCCCAGAGTCCACGAGGGGGGATGGGGAGGATGTTTCCCCATCTCCCAAGATGGAATGCAATGCCCAGTAGTAGGGGTAGGTGTGGGGTCCTGCCCCTGAGTGCTCGGTAGCATGAACATATCCCTGGCAGAGTTCTTTGTCCGTAAGGTCAAAGGTCCAGGGTGGGTGTCTGTGCTCTGCCAGGGACTGCACCATCTGGCCATAAATATTGTATTCTGCCGCTTGGCCCGGGGATCCTGCAAAATCTCCTCCTGGCCCCACAGCTCCAGGAAGGAGTCTGTCTCCAGGCCTGATGAAGAGGGTGCCTACCTCTTGCTCCCCCGGGTGGGTCCTGGGACTCCTGGGTCTGCTCCCTGTATGGGCCAAGTGAGGTTTCAGGGGGGTTGTGGCTGTGCCATGGGTCAGCAGGCCGGTGTCAGGGAGAGCCGCGCGGTGAGGTGCTGCTCTCTGGCCGGCTTCCTGCCACCTGGCTTGTCCAGGGGCCCAGCAGCTTTAAGAGGGGCCAGGAGACAAGAACTATAAAGCTATGATGAGTTTTATGGAGGGTCCACCAGAGCATGTGTGCTTTTTCCTGGAGGCCTCTTCTGGTGAAAAAAAAAAAAAAAAAAAAAAAAAAAAACCCTCCTGCCCGTCTACACACACCTTTTTGTGCAAGAGCTCTTGCACAAAAAGGCTTCTTCCTCATAGAAAGAGGAATACCAACTGTGCAAAAACTCCTCTGTTCTTTCGATTTACTGTCAATTTACTGTTGAAAGAATGCATTTGCAATGTGGACATTCCACAAGTTTTTGTGGAAAAACAACCATTTTTTCCACAAAAACTTTGTAGTGTAGATAGTCTTTGTCTCAGGGTTTGTGCTGGAGCCCCAGGTGGGGGCCCAGCCTGCTTTGGTTTGGTCACCTCCTGAGGGCACAGAATTAACAACAGCGCAGCCAGGCTGGGAGGCAGCAAAAGCCAGAGCCCCGTTTCATTGTGTCAGCCTCCTGCCAGGGGGGTCTCCAATCTAGTCTCTCGAGGCATCGCTACACTAGGAAATAATTTCAAAATAACTAAATTTGAAATCATAGCTGATGAAATAACAAAATTGAAATAGTGGGTCCCAACTATGGGAGAGCCCCAAAATGAGTCTGAGGCAGGCTCCATTAATGTGGTCTCAGACTTAGAGGCCCAGGAAACGCTTGGGAGTAGCTATTTTGAAATAGCAGCAGTGGAGCAGCTGCACTACCACTAGTTCAAATTAAATATTTTGAAATATGTGTTTTTCCCCAGGGAAAGCAGGAGAACAGATTTCAAAAAAATCCAGCCAGTTATTTTGAAATAATGAGCTTGGTAGTGTGGATGCGCCAACTGTTATTTGAACTAATTCCCTAGTGTAGACCACAGTTCAGTTTCTGCCCTAGACACACTATCTGCTCCAATGATCTTTTCCTCCAGAGGGCCTCTTGCCTTCTGTGAGTCAGGAGTGAGGAGCACCATAGGCTGCAGGTTGAGGCCTAAGAACACTATAGGGCTGGGAGGGATCCAGGAAGGTAGCAGGGGGGCTGCAGCTCAAGAGTGAGATGCAGACTTCAAACCTGGGCCCTGTGTCTCACACTCCCAGACCTTGGGGCGGGAACAGTGCCAGACTCACAGCTGTGATGGCCAAGTGGTTAAGGTGTTGGGCTAGAAATCCAATTGGGTTTTCTGTGCAGGTTGAAAGCCTGCTCACAGCAAGGCCTGTGTTTAAGCCACAGCTTGTTGGGTGCTGGCTGCTTGGCTCTGTGGCCCAGGCTGCAGGAGTTTGAGGTTCCCCATTGTTTGCTCATGGGCAAGGCACCTGCCAGGCCCAGGGGAGGTGAGTGATGTGGCACCAAGTGGTGCTGGGCTGAATGTGGCTGCTCCTCCCACACTATGGTCAATTTTTTGAGGAAGCAGAGAAGCTGCCTTAGCCTGAACATGCAAATGTTTGCAAATGAGATTGGCTGTTTCTTCTGACACGTGACTGATTGGAGATGAATGTTGGAAAGAAGGAAACCATAAGCCTGGAGCAGGTGCAGAGGCTGCTGTGACTGGCAGTGGCAAGGCAGGTGCTCCAAATGCAAATTGCTGGGACAGCAGAGCCAGCGCTACACACCCTTGTGATTCCCTGTGGGTGTCAGCACCCAGAGATCCTGAGATGAACTGCAGATACAGGACAGCTCTCTACCAGCATGGACAGCAGCTAACATACCAAATGTTGCTGTGTCTGATCTACTGTTGGGAATTGGGCAGGGAACAAGAGGCTTTTGTAGAACACACATCTCAGGTAGGATGGCCCCTCACTGACCCCAGATTTTGACTGGTCCTAACAAGGAATTTGCCCTCAGAGCTGGGGCAGGACAGAGAGTCCTGAGAGATGAAGCAGCTGGAGGGAAGTCAGGAGTGCAGAAGCCAGCCTGAGAGCTGAGAGTCACAGGTGCCTACCAAAGGCTCCAGTTGTAGGTCCCATTGTGTAAGGTGTAGCACTCAGGGCTCAGAATCCTGCAATCTGAGTTCAAATCTCAGTGGGACCAGCTGGGGCTGGGCTGGTTGCTCCAAGGTCCTTGTGCTTCATGTCCTTTGGCTGCCTTGTCCTTAGATTCACTAGAGGCAAGTTTGTTCCTCCTGCTGTGTGTCTGAGCCCAGTGGAGCTTGGTCTTGGTCTCCAGACTGAGCAGACTGGTGGGAGAGACCTGATGCCATCACAGCTGCAGGGCAGGTCATCCACCTGCTCACTGGGGTCCGCCCATGCAGGCAGCAGCCTGACAGCACAAAGACCCAACGGCCCCTGCACAAAGTGCATTGTGGGAATAAGAGCTGGGTTAGTAGGAAAGGGCCCAGCCCCTCAGTACCAGAGAGCAGGTGGGAGAAGATGGGAGTGAAATCTCCTACCTCTCATGCACAAAGGCAGCAGTTTTCCAATGGAGCTAATGCTGCCCCACCTGCAACCTGTCACCTGTGCTCCTGCCACTGCCTGGATTGGAAGGGCTAGAGCCCAGCAGCTTTTGACCCTTTTAGGGCTGGCTTTTGGGGAGAGTAAGTATGAAGAGGGAGGGGACATTAGAGGCACTTAGCGCCCTGGCTGTCTCTGCCTGTGAAAAGAAAAATGGGGATTCCACTCCCCTCATTGGAGAACATGGCCATCAATCTTACATACACACTCACATGCAAAGCAAGTGTTCTACCACTTGAGCTAATTCCGCCACAAGTGAGCAGAACTTCAGACCCACCCAGTTCCACAGGCCACAACTTCCCTGCAGCTGCCTGAGGTTCCTTTCTGAAAGGGCCACTTGTGTGGCTGATTCCAGTGGGCCAGCTAGCTCAGCTGGCCTGCTGATGGGGGAAAAGTAATAGGCAGCCAGACTTGGCCAATATCCCAGAGGCAAGGGGCTCAAATTCTACACCAGTGATCTCCAACCTTTCTACACCCAAGATCACTTTTTAAATGTCAGCGCAAGCCAAGCTCTATGCCAACCCTTCCCCAAGACCCCACCACTTCCTTGAAGCCCCTCCCTCTCCATTCCCCTCCTCTCCATCATTTGCTGTCCCCAACCCTTACTCACTCTCACTGGGTTGAGACAGGCGGTGCAGGCTCTAGGGTAGGAATGAGGGATTTGGGTGTGGGAAGGGGTGAAAGGTGCAAGCTCTGGGAGGGAATTTGGATGCAGGAAGAGGTGGAGAAGGGGATGCTGGCTCAGGGAAGGGGCTCCAGTCTGGGGAGTGTTGGGGTCAGGTGCTGAGCAAGCCACAGGCTTGTGGATGTAAGGGTGCAGGAGTTCAGGCTGGAGTGTATGAGAGGCTCAGGGCAGGGGGGTTGGGAGTATGATGGGCTCAGGACACAGATTTGCAGTGTGTGGATGGTGCGGGAGTGTTGTGGCAGAAGACTGGGGATGTGAGAGGCTCAGGACAGGGGATTCTGGTGTATGATAGGTTCAGGGTTGGGGTGTGTGTAGGGATGCAGGGGTGTTATGATGCTGCGGCTAGATGGGGGCTTAGCCGCAATTGGGAACTTGTTGGCCAAGCTTCATTTTTAAATAAAATATTACATCCAACACAAATGTTTCATCATTGTCTTTATTTATGGGAGGGACTGGGAACCTGTTTTGGGTCAGGGGTCACTGACACACAGAAAAATCAGTCAGGGATCACACAAGTGAGATGCAAAAAAACAAACCCTCCAAGCCCACCCAAGCCTCACTGATGTGGCCCCCCAGCTGAGACACCTCCCTCCCCTGGCACCCCAGCTCCATGGAGGAAGGGTAGGTAGGACTGAGGTTCAAGGCCTCGGGCCAGATTAATTCTTCTGAGTTCCAGGGTTAGTGGAATTTTTGTGCCCCTCTACACTCTGAGGTGAGGCCAAAAATGAGGGCTCTGGTGTGTGGTACAGGGCTGCCAGTGACTGGGATAGGGATGGGGATGCAGAAGCTAGGTGGAAAATAGGGCACTGGAGCAAGCTGAGAGTAGGTGTCTGGCCAGGAGGGAGGTGGCAGGAGCAAGGTGCTGGTAGGTGCCTAGCCACGAGGCAGAGGCAGGGTGCTGGTAGAGTCTGGGCAGGGTGCTGGATGGAGCATGGGGGAGCGATAGACCCAGTATTTCAGGAAACACACCAGCTGTTTGGGGGAGGGGAAGAGCAGCCCACGTGCTTCCTGAGACACCAACTCTGGCATACAGCTGTGGGACTTCCCCCCATGCTGCAGGAAGCTGGCGCTACCTCCATTTCCGCAGGAGGTAGTGCCAGCTCAGATTCTTTCTTGGGTGGGAGGAAACGATGGGGAGGCTGGGTTGCCTTGCAATCGACTGGTCATGCCCTCCCGATCGACCAGTTGATCATGATCAACAGATTGGAGACCATGGTTCTATACCCATTTACACCCCTCAATACATACACAATCCCAATGCCAAGCCCCCCAATACCACTAATCCTGTGTCCTAACTTCTGTACCCTCCCACATCCTGACCCCCTCCCCTGAGCCCCCCCCCACATGCACATGCTCTCCAACCCTCTGTCCTGAGCCTTCAGCACACCATTCCACACTTTAATTTCCTATCACAACCCCTCCCCCCCAAAAAAAACCTGCTGCCTAGAGCCTCCCTCCACCCATGGGGTAGTGCCCAATATGACAGTACTTATAAGAAATTTGTTCCTTTCACCCCTGGGAGCAGCTCAACCATTCAAAAGGGGACTGGCCAGGGGCAGGACCTTAGACCTGCAAGGCAGAGGTGGGTGTTGCAGTGACATCACAAAGCCTTTTGCAGCACCTCAGCTTATTGGCTAAAGGAGGTTGGGAGGTGGTGACTTCACAAAGAGTCCATGACAATGGCCAGGTGGGACAGGCTGCAGGACAGAGGCAATCTCAGAGCCCCCCGTGGCTTTGGCACAGGGAGTCTCCTTCCTGAGATCTTCCCTTGAGGCCAGAGAGATAATTCAGGGGCATGTATGTGAGCATAAGAAGGAGCCTCTAAGGAGCATTCTCCTTTCCCACTACTAATTGAGCTATAAGGCAGAAGTCCCTGGGGAGAAGATAAGAGCCTCCAAGAGCTTTGGTACCAACAAAGTCTGACCCACCTGGGGCTGGCCAAAAGCAAGGCCTGGGGAAACACTAAGTTATATTGGAAGTATTATTTTCCCATCTAGACTTTTGTCCCTTTTATCATTGGGATTTGTCTTTTTGGTTTCCCTTTTTCCTGCTTTGCACTACAGGGGAGAGGGCTGCACAAAGAGAAGGGACAGGCAGAGGCTCTGAGAGTGATCCCCAGTGGTGATGTGTGTGTGGGCACAGGAGGGAGGAACCTATGGCCTCCTGCCCCTCAGATTCCTGGTTGGCTGAACTGGGGAGCCAGTCACAGGGAGGAGACTCAGGACTTAGTTGGTTCTGGCTCATTTGCTAGGACTTAAAAGGAACAACAGTCTGCTTGGGCAATTGTTTTACGATGTGCGACAGTACTCATGAGCATCTGACTACAGCGCTGTGCCACAAACAGCTGATAGCTGAATCGAAGCACAATAGTTTTAAACTCTACATGCTCAGACATGGCATCCATGTAGTTCAGGTAGTTTGAACATCAGGCAAAGGGCCTTGGCAAAGCTCCCTGTTGTGCAGAGACTCATAGCTCCCTGGTGGACAACTGTGTCTTTCTTCCTTTATCTTGAACCCATGTGTCCCCATTCAAGGGGTTGCCTCTTCTGTAGGGGCTGCCCTGGACATTAATGATTAGTGAGAGTGACTCTGGTGGAATTTGAATCCACAGCCATTGAATGACTGGCCTGGCTCATCCTAAAACACCACAGCTTAGAAATCCCAACACACTTTCCACTGTGCTACAGAGCCCCATATCCTACTCAGCCCCTCATCTCCTCTCTCTACATGCATGAGCGAGGCGCTGGGGATGCAGGAAGCTCTGTGTGGCCGTGAGGGCAAAATGCCCAGGCTCCTGACTCAGCCTGTCACTGTCCTATGTGGCACAGTGGTTGGCCAGCCGGGAAGGGTGAGGCCATGCAGGTGACGCAGCCTTAGGCAGCATGGCTGCACTTCTCTGACAGGGCATGAGACTGGCCCAGAGGTTTGTGTAGCCCATGGGACAGGAGGGGAGAGGCAGCTTAGATCCAGCCTGGCTCCTGCGTTTCTCCCTTTTAGCTTATGCAGAGGTGAGCGACACATGCCTGGCTGAAGAGGTTTTTGTGCTGGGGCTTGAGCTTTAAGCCCAAACTGTCTGCTTCAGCTGTTACCTGCACAAATTTCTCTATCGCTTCCACACTTTAGGGACTGTTGTGTGATGGTTCTTTCAGTATATTTTTAGTTTCAGGAGCACAGGACAAACCAGTGAGAGAGATCTACACTTAAACACTGTCTATTTTATTGAAAGTTTGAGCAATTACAATAACCAAAGAAATTTGCAAGTAAAAGGGTCAATACAATTCCCATAAGCAGTGCAAGACAAATAAACAGCACAAATCACAATACAGGCTTCAGCCATGATTCATTATAGGCTAACCTATACTATGCAATATAGTTTTGTTTGCTATAGATTTTAAAGAGGGTTAGCCTAAAATACCTATAATGCAAAGCAGTTAGTGCAAAATTAGCTATACTACAATTTTCAAGCCTAATGCACTTACAGTTCACCCTTGATCCCCAATAGTCCCTGGACAGGGTGTGGTGGTCTCGTTCCTTCCCACGCTCTTTTTCCCATAGACGTAGCCAATGGCTTTAGTTTAGGCCTACCAATATAGCTACAGAAAAAACATATTGTTACACAGTGTGGCTATGTCTACACTACAAGGTTTTTGCACAAAAACAGCTGGTTTTGTGCAAAAACCTGCAGAGTGTCCACACCTAAAATGAGCTCTTGCACCATTAAATGGGCAGTAAAATGGCAGAACAGAGGGCTTTTTTCCACCATAGGTAAACCTCCTTTTCTGAGGCATAACTGCTTTTAGCGCTACAGCTATTGCACAAAAAGGCAAGTGTGAATGCTCTTCTTGCACAAGAAACCCCTATGGGAAAAAGCACAGGTGCAATCAGAAAAAAGCAATTAGGGAAAAGGCAATCAGAGCTTTCTTGTGCACGAGTGTCCATGCAATGTGGATGCTCTCTTGCGCAAAAGCACATCGCATTTGCAATGCAGTTTGAGGTGTGGACATGCTCTTCTCAAGAAGTTTTTGTGCAAAAACTCTTGCGCAAAAGGCTTCTTGCACAAGAAGCACATAGTGTAGACGTAGCCTGTGACTTGCTTCTTTCCCCCAATTCCTGCCTCCTTTAGGAAGCAGCGCACAGGAGGCAGCCAGAAGAGCCGGGATCCAAGGACAGAGAAGGCCAAGGCAGAAGCCTCTAAGGCTACATCTACACTGCAGGCTTCTTTTGCAAGAACTTTTTTATGGAAGAGATCTTCTGCAAAAAGTTCTTGCGCAAGAGCAAGTCCACACTGCCATGTGCTTTTGCGCAAGAGAGCGTCCACACTGCCATGGACACTCTTGCACAAGAAAGCTCTGATTGCCATTCACAAAATGGCCATCAGAGCACCTGTGCTTTTTCCCATTGGGGTTTCTTGTTCAAGAAACCCCCTGTTGTCTGTAGAAAGAGGAATAACTCTTGTGGAAAAAGCCCTGTCTTCTGATGATCTGCTGTAAATTTTCTTGCACAAAAATGCGCTTGTAGTGTGGACACTCCATGAGTTTTTGCACAAAAACTCCTCTGTGTAGATATAGCTTTATAAGTGGCGACAGGCCTGAGGCCTCTAGCTTGCCGAGGCTCACACCAAAGGGCTTTCTGTGGTGCTGGGCAGGAGAAGGAATGCCAGACACAGGCTAGTGGTAGGAGCAGCACCTACCAGAGTGGAAAGGTGAGTTGCAGAGAAAGAAATGCAGTGTTTTGTCCTGATTTTGCTCAGGGGTTCATTTGTGTGTGAAGCACACATGATACCCACTGTGCTGGTGGGTTCTTCAGCCCCTCCCCTTGGATGCCCTGGGATGTCCAGCACTTGCCCTGACACCTGTGGACAGGCCAACCTGGACAAAGCAGCAGCACCCAGAGGCCCTTCAATAGCTCAGTTGGCAGAGCAGAGGCCTGTAGCAGGCGCTCAGCAAGTGTCTTTAGGTGGCTGGTTTGACTCCAGCTCAAAGGAGAGATTATTTTCCCTCCCTTGTCTGAGGCAGAGCCAGAGCAGAGAGGCAGGACTTGCTGGCTCCTAGGTGGATCAATAGAGCAGATCTGTTTGCTTCTCTAAGAAAGGGCAGTGGGAAAGCAATAGGCCCTCTGGGTGTGAGGCTGGACCTGCCTCTGTTGCATGATGGGAGTGATAGGGAGGTTGTGACCCCAGGACATCTGTGTGAGACTCCCTTGGGGGTCACAGCCTAGGGAGAGAGACCCTGGGCAGGGCCGGCTTTAGGCCGATTTGCCCGATTCCTCCGAATCGGGACCCGCGCCTAAAAGGGCCCGCACCCTAAAGCAAGAGGACCCCACACCCTAAATCTGGAACTGTGCTGGCGTGCCGGGCGTGCTGCAGGAGGGGGCGTTGGCCCCAGAGGAGCGCGGCGGCTTCTGTGCGCTGCAGGAGGGGTGAGTCGAGCGCAGGGATTTCTTGCCGGGTGTCTACACTGCACGCGCGTTCTTGCGCAAGTAAATTTACAGTACAGTGTCAGAAAAAAGGGCTTCTTCCAGAAGAGTTATTTCTCTCCCCATGGGGAATAAGTCCTCTTGCGCAAGAGCTCTTCCACAAGAAGGCAGTGCAGACAGGCAACATGAATTTCTTGCGCAAGAAACCCCTATGGCTAAAATGGCCATCAGAGCTTTCTTGCGCAAGAGAGTGTCCACACTGCCATGGACTCTCTTGCGCAAAAGCACATCTCTTCCACAAAAGCACATGGCAGTGTGGACGCACTCTTGTGGAAGACCTTTTGCACAAGAACTTTTGCATAAAACAGTTCTTGCACAAGAAGCCTACAGTGTAGATGTAGCCCTTGTGTGTCTATGTGTGCAGTGCCCAGTTGGGGATGGGTCCCTGAGGGAAAGCACATAGGCAATGGCCCAGCTGGCCTAACACCTGGGCTAGGTGGAGGAATCTGAACAAATCAAGAGGCGAAGCTGCCTGGGGGGCTGAGGGACCAGTTGCTGTGAGTGTGAGTTAGTCTCAGCTCGGTAGAATGAGGAGGGGAGACTGAGAGCAGGAAAGGGGGTTCAGGGACCATGAGCCCTTCCCCCCAAGAGGAATAAGGCTGTCTGCTCTCGGTGTCAGTGCTAACATCGCTCCTATGCTATGCTGTGTCCTTGAGAACCAATAAAATCTCCTACTTTACTGGCTGGCTGAAAGTCACATCTGGCTGTGGATGGAGGTGCAGGGTTGAGGGCTCCCTGACACACTGTCATAGTGCTTTGTCTTCATTTCACTCAGGCTTACCAGAGACAATTTTGTGTCTGATGCCCAGTGGAGCTTGGTCTGCAGACTTGTGGTTGGGTGCCTGATTCCATCACAGCTGTAGGGCAGGTCACCCACAAGGCCCCTGAGCTCAGCCTATGTTGCAGGCAGACAGTGTAAGCAGAACACAGCCCCAGTTGAGGGGAATATGTGTAATAGGGGAAGGGCCCTGAGTTCAGGCTCCCAGCCACATGCCTTTGCACAAAGACCACTGGTCCCTGAACAAAATGTGTCTGGTGGATAAGAGTTAGGTCAGCAGGAAAGGGGCCAGCCCCTCAGCACCAGAGATCAGGCAGGAGAAGATGGGAGCAGATCCTGCTACCTCTTGCATACACAGGGAACACTTTTTCAATGGTGCTAACTCAGCCCCACCTGCAAGATATCTCTAGTTCGCCTGTCACTGCCTGGCCCAGCAGCTTAGAGCCTTCCTAGGATGGATTTTTTTGGAGACCAAAGAGGGAAGGGGGGTCTCTGGACGTGCTTAGCCCCCTGGCTTTGCCTGTGGAAAAAAGGAGGGAGAACAACTTGAACACTAGAGAACATGGGCACCAATCCCACTGCTTCCCTCAGACTAAGCAAGTGCTCTGCCACTTGAGCTAACTCCCCTGCTTAGGGGTGTTTCTGACCCACTCATCTCATTGCAGAGCCCACAACATCCTGCAGCTCCCTGTGGATCAGCAACTTGTAGCTTTTCTAACCATACTTTACTCGACACACTTGTCTAAGAGCTGCTGTAATTCTATAACAGTGGTGGCAACAGCCACCTTCATTACCATCTTTTGATTAGATAATGTCTTTCTGTCCTGCCCAGGCTAGCAGCTTTCCAGGGGCTTGATTCCTCATTGGCACTCTGGTCTGGCCAGCAGAATCAGGCAGCCCCTGGCAGGCACCTCAACATGTTCTGCCAGCACGGGGTCAAATGCGTAAAGCACACATAAATTCACTAACTGGTACAAGGTGCCTGAAAAGCGGGAAGTGGCGGGTCTCTGTCTTCCCCACCAGCTCCCTTTTCTCAGTTTGCCAGTCCCTGTTTTGTACAATGTCCCACAATCCAGTTCCATGTTCACGGGGCGGGGGGGAGGGGGGCAATTCTGCCAGGATGGCCTTTGTGAGCCCCTCCCCTTCCTTTTCTCTTTGCATTAGGACTCGCTCTCTTTCTCTCCCTCACTCTGTGTATGCCTGTGGGATGGCACATTACCCTAGTTAGAGGCAGGGGAGAATTAGGGAGGCTGGCTGAAAGCAGAGGGTTTTCCAGGGGAGAGTGGCCTGTTCCACATGCAGAGCCCTCTGATGTAAAGCTTAGGCACTTGAATGGGGCTGAATGGGATTGCTAGAGTGCCTCTGCTAGGGTGTGCATGTCTATCTGGGGTTACTAGATGCCTGGTCCTGCTTTGCAGGGAGGCTTTGGGAGAAGCAGAAAAAGCAAATGAAGCAGCTGTGGAGGGCTGGTGCCCCATGGGAGACTGTCCTGCTGCTCCTGCCTGTGTGAGGTGTGTGGGGCAGTGTGAACTTAGGGTGGGGTAGGGACTGGCTCTGCTCATTGGAAGGCTGCTGTCCAGGGAAGCTCCAGCCTCACCTGGCCCAGGCCAACTCTTAAGCTTCCCCTTTAGCCTGAGGGGATGACTATGGAGCCTCCCTCTGTGGCTTGGGCTGGAGAGCCTGCCCCCCATGGGGTACATGTGGGTAGACTTGGTGGGTGGCAAGAATTAGGGACATAACTTGTCCCCAGTAGGGACACTGGACATAGTTTGAGAGTCTTGCCATGAGCATCTTCCCCTACCATTGGGGAAGGCAGCTGGGCAGGCCTGGCCTTTCAGCCCCAGGTGAAGGGAAAGAGAGGGAAAGAAAGGAGATGACTGTGAAAAAGATGTGTTAAGGCCTACCCAGTTTATGTCAAATGAGCACCAATTTAGTTGAAAGTGTAAAAGCAAGGCAGTATTGTTAAGATACAGGAGACATAAGCAAAAAACCAAAATTTGATTGAATAACCAACAATAATCCCGCTTTTAGGGAAGTATAAGCAGACGAAAAACTTAAAAAAAGCAACAAAGTACTAAAAACCCCAGTTTTGAGGGAATAAAAGCAGACAAAAGAAAGTTAAACAACAATCACCAAATAAGGCAGCATGAAATGACAAAAACTGTCAGCATAGCCAGATGAGAGGAAAATTCCCGAAACAGGGTATATAAGGCTGAACGAAACAAACCAAGAGCGGAAGGATTGCAAATCCAAAAAGCCAGGTCTGATCAACCAAGTGGCTCCTTCCCTGGTGCTGAATCTCGTTGTCATTTGTAAACTCCAAAAGGGGAACACCGGTCGTAAGTTGCAACAAAAAATCCGAAAGGAAAGATAAAGAAAAGAATATCTCCTAAATCTAAACAATGCTGTTGTTAGTCTTAGTGTAAGTATTATTAATGTAAGTATTATATAGGTATGACAGAAGGTATTATATAGGTATTCCACAAACTGTCAAAAGGTAAATCTGGAGGGTATAGCTGTAGGGGGAGTTATTATATTTGTTTTAATTGTTTATTTTTTATATTTTTTATCTGTATGTTATGCTGTCTGAGAAGAATTAGAGACAGTGAATTGATTTAAGTAAGAAATTAATTAAAAAATAAATAGAAAATAAAAATCTTTGTTTAACCCTACAAAGAAGTATTTCTCTGTTTTTGGTTTCAAATCCTTTAAAGAACCAAACCTGGATACTAAAAATGACCAGAGCCCCCTCCCAGCAGGCTGGCCCTGCACAGGCCCTGTGCTTGCTGGAGCCTCCACCCACCAGGACTCGTCTGTTCCCTGCAAGCCACACAGCCTCTTTCCTGTTCCTCTTCAGGCCTCCTTGCCCATAGCAGTCAGCTAACAGGAGACCTGCCACTATGCTGAGACTGTCACAGGGCCAGCATGGAGTTTGAATAAGTGCAGGGTCAGGGGCGATTTCCAGCTCATCCCAGTAGCACAGAGTGACAGGGGCCCAGGCTGAGGAGACACAGGGCTCGGGAATGTCCCAGTTTCAGGTGGCAAACCAGGGGCCCCTCACAATAATCAATAACTTGGTGCATCTTTACCCACAATAGCTCTGTCAGTACCAAGCCCTGTGGGCAGGCCAGGCCTGTCGGTGTTAGGAAATAGCAGAATAAAGACAAAAGTGACAGGACATTTCATAGGCAGCAGCATTTCCCGCTATGTGCGGCTCCCCAATGAATTTCAGACCCATCACACTAAACACTCAGCCCCAGTTACCCAATCCCCAGCTTCTTTGTGACTCCTCAGTTGAGTCCTTTCTAGGTGGGAGCTTCTAGGAACTGGCATTCCTGGCTGCAGGGTGGGTCTGGCCTTTGGATCCAGGTGAGATGTGATCCCAGGGGAACCAGCTCCTGGAGCTTCTCCATGTCCCATAGAACTCAGGGCAGGGAGACACAGGGCTGGTGTCTGTATGGTGCAGACATGTGTAACACATGGCAACATTTCTCCTTTGTCTGTGGAAGAGGGAGCCAGGTAGTTCCCATAAGGCCAAATAGAGATATTTCTAAGGGTGCTGCTGACACAGGGAAATGTCCAGTTGATACTGATACCAGCAATTCCTGAGTGTCATTTCTATGGAGATGTGCTCTGATAATCTATGTCTATACTGCACGTCTCTTGCCGAAAAGCCTATGCAAATGAAGTGCAGATTAGCATATTGCCACAATTCATTTGCATGATTAATTAGGGGCCGTTTTTGCACAAGAGGCTTTTACGCAAAAAGGAGCTGTGTAGATGGCTCCTTTTTGTGCAAAAACCCCCTCTTGCGTAGCAGCTGTTCTTCATTTTTTCAGGAAATGAAAAAATGAAGAAGAACAGCTGCTACGCAAGAGGGGGTTTTTGTGCAAAAAGGAGCCATCTACACAGCTCCTTTTGTACAAAAGCCTCTTGCACAAAAACGGGCCCTAATTAATTATGCAAATGAAGCATGGCAATATGCTAATCCATGCTTCATTTGCATAGGCTTTTCTGCAAGAGAGGTGCAGTATAGACATTGCCATAGACTCTATCTAATTGATCAGATTCAGCCAGACAGCATCTTGCCTCCCACCTTCTTCCGCACCATCAGCAGCCATAGTCCCTTTCAGCCAAGCTAGGGAAGAGAGATGGGAATGGGGCAAAATAGTGAGTCAAGCTGAGGGAGACAGATATTTCTAAGGGTGCCGTTGACACAGGGACATGTCCAGTTCATATTGATACCAGCAATTTCTGAGTATCATTTCTATGACGATGTGTTCTGATAAGGTTCATCTACACTGAAACGCTATTTTAAAATAACTAGCGCTATTCCAAAATAATTTAGTCTGCATCTACACAACAGGCAGTTATTTCAAAATAGTGTCCAAACACTGTCAAGCTGGAGGGTTTCTTATTCAACTCCTGTAACCCTCATTGTATGAGGAGTAAGGGAAGTCAGAGGAAGAGTGCTCTATATTGAAATCAGTGCTGTGTAGAAGCTCCCTGTTTCAGAATAAGCTTTTTTGAACTATGATACGCAATTGATGTAGCTCAATTTGCATAGCTTATTTTGAGTTAAGCCCTGCAGTGTAGACGAAGCCCAAAGAGTCTGTCCAATTGATCAGATTCAGCTAGATAGTATCTACATACCTGATCAATGTGCATGTAGAGTAGTGGTCCTCCCTCTGCCAGAGGCTATGTCTAAACTGCACTGCTTTTCTAGGATACCGAAAAAGCAATGCCACATCCAAGGAAAATGTCTTCTTTTTTTGGAAATTTTTTTGAAAAAGTGGACTCACTCTTTCGCCATCCCTGTAAATCTCATTTTAAGAGGAATAAGGGATGTGTCAAAAGAGCACTTTTTTCTGAAATTTGGTGCTATGTAGTCACACCAAATTTTGGAAAAGCCTCTGTCAACAGTAAAGCAGCAAAAGATACACACTTTGTGTACCACAAATTGCTTTTCTTTTTCCAACTTACCATTGCAGTGTAGACCTAGCCAGATAGTCTTTGAAAATGGCCATCAACTTTTTAATCTCTGCAGCTCAGTTATTTCTGTCCAGATTGTTTTTTTCTAAATAGAAAACATGAAACTGCAGCCACTGTGGTGTGTTCAGAAAAATGCTTCTTTCCCTCCTGCCAGCTGGAGACAGCAGCAACAAGGGCTGGTTCAGGTCTCAAGGGGAGGAGAGCTGCAGGGATGGGGCAGGAGGGAAGGTCCCAAGAGGTGAGGCAGCTGAAGGGAAGCAAGGAATGCCGAGTACCAGCTGCCAGCTGAGAACCTCACTTACCAAGCAATATGATGGTCCCATGGTGTAAGGGGCAGCACTCAGGCTTCTGTACCCTGCAATCTGAGTTCCAATCTCAGTGGGACCTGCTGGTGAACTGTTGGTGTGCTGCAAATCCCTGGGAATCCAAATGTTTGGCTTCCTTGTCCTTAAATGCCCCTGCAGCAAGTCTTTCCCCCCCTGCTGCGTGACTGGCGCCTACTGGAGTTAGGTGTTTGTCCCAGCTGGTTCAGTGGGGTGGTTGCAGCATGTTGGGGCCCTAGAATTTAACAGTCTGGGTAGAGATTGAGGGGGGCTGAGGTTGTGTCATGTGCTGCACACATTTGGTCCCTCTATCGACAGCTGCCAGGCTGTTCCTCTTGCCCCCAGGACCTGGGTCAATGCTACAGGTAGAGTTGCAGCCTGGCCCCCAACACACCTTTCCTCCTCTGGACACGTAGCAATGGCAGCTGGGACTGACAACTCTATGGGAAGACTCAAAAGTCACAGAGCAACTGAGGGCAGGGCAAGAGGTGGAGGTACACTCTGGGACATTTAAGGACAAGGAACCCATACATTCGAATTAGCACCAAACCAATAGGTCAGCAGGTGGTTCCATTGAGTTTTAAACTCAGATCTCAGGGTCTCTTTCCAGAAGCCAAAATAGTTCAGTTAAGAAAGCATTGGCCTGAAGCCCTAAAGAACCCTAGTTCTTAGCTGGGCTTTGGCTCACCTCCATTAGTAGCAGTGTGTTACCCCATATTTCACTGAGCATCACCCCAGGGTTATACTCATATGGATTTATCAAATGAGGCATTAACAATCCACTAAAGTGGACTGAGCTGTCATTGAATGCCACTATAGTTACAGTGACCATATGTCCCTTCTTTTCTGGGACAGTCCCGGATTTAAGAGTTCTGTCCTGGTGTCCCGATAAAGGTGGCAAATGTCCTGGAAAACCCACTGGGATCCACTATCCCCCCCCCCCCCCCCGACACCCTTGCAGATACCCAGCACTAGCGCAGCGCAGCAGCAACTCCCCACCTCCACCCAGCACGTAAGCAGCTCCCTTGCTGCTTTGCGTGGACAGCCAGGGCTGCTGGTAGTGGTGTGCAGTGTCGGGAGCGCCAAGCTCCCCTGCAGCATATGCCACTGTCTGGCATGCCCCCCTCTCCCCCGTGGCTCTTCCCCTTCTGCTGTGGGACTGCCTCCGCTGTGCACGGCCGCCAGCCCAGCCTCCTCCATCCACAGGCAGCTGCTGCAACTGCTGGAGGAGGAAAGGGGATAAACCCGGCAAGCCGCTTCTGGGAGCTGCCACCGGAGTCCCGGCAGAGACCACGCAGAGCCTGGCTGGGGCTCTGTTGGTGAACTCTCTGCACGGCCCTCTCTCCCCCCACCCCTTCCCACTCCTCTGGGGGAGCAGCAGTGCATGGACCCGCTCACACAGCCACGCTCCGCAAGCCGGGTCTGGGGGAGTAGGGGCTTCTCCCCCCCCCCCCGGCTCTTGCTAATGTGAGCCAAAGCTGGTGCGGGGACTGCAGTAAAATTAGCACCACAGGCGGCCCAGCTCTGACCCAGCAAGTCGTCCTGCCCCAGAAGCACTGGGCCTGGGGCCGCGGGGACTTCTGGGGCCTGACCACAGACTCCAGCCCCGCAAACTGGAAGGCAGAAGGTGGGGGAGGGGCAGGGGGCAAACTAGGGGGAAAGGGGATGGGAAAGGAAGGGGCTTGTGCTGAGGGGAGGGAGGCAGGGCAGGAGAAGAAAGGGGATGGCACCAAGGGACAGGGTGGAGGAGAGACAAATGCCGGGGGGCCAAGTGGAGACAATGAGGAAAAGGGCAGGAGGAGGGAGAGGAGGTGTCACTGGGAGTTGGAGGGTGGAGGGACAGGATGATGCTGGGAGAGGGGAGGGGAGGCATTGGGGCAAGAGGGGAAGGGGGAGGTGCTGGGAGAAGGGTTGAAAAGAGGGGTGGGCATAAGAAAGGCAGGGATGGAGCAAGTCATGTGTGAGGGCACAGAGGGGCATGAGAGGAACTGGGGCAGAGGGTGGTGAAGAGATGGGCATCAGGGAAAAAGAGGGCAAAGGGGGCAGGGGCAGTGAGGGAAGGGAGTGGCACCAGGAGGGTGCAGGATTAAGGGAAGGTGCAGGTGCCAGGGGATTCTGGGGGTGAAGCAGAAGGGCAGACACCTGCAGGTGAGGGACCAGCACCAGAGGAGAGAGTCATGGCAGGTGTGTAGAGGAAGGTGTTAGGAGAGGGGATAAGGAGGGGTAGCTCACATGATCAGAATGGGGCTACTGGAGGAGTGGGCACAGCGGGGAGAGAAGGGCTGGTGCAGGGGGGCAGGACCCACGAGGGCTGAGGGCAGTGAGAAGTGCAGGAGTCAGGACAGCAGAGGAGGGTGAAGGGTGGGGGTGGGCAGCAGGCACTAGGGGGAGCTGATGGAGCAAGGGGAGAAGACAGGGCAGCAGAGGGAAAAGGTAGAGGTTTATAAGATTAATATCTTGGGTGCCACAGTGGCACATTCAAACAAGCCACATGAACTCAGTCCTGATACACAACACAAAATTCATTCCGTTCATGGGAAGAAACTCTTAGAGGGAGCACTTCCCCCAGCCTCCCCCCGCCCCCCAGTTAATGTGATACAAATTGGGTTAATGCAATTGCAGGATAGGTGCATGAGGGGGATTCAGTGGGGGCCAAACTCATCTGTATTGGTAGGAGGATGGTGGGAAAAGTTCTTAGAGAGGGTCACATGACACCTTTTACTTCTGGTCATGTGTCCATCTTGACCCTGAGGCATGGCTAATGGGGAGTCAGGGGTGTGGCTAATGGGGTCAGGGGCTTGGTTAACAGAGGTCAGGGGGTGTGGCTAATGTGTCTCTAATTTTGGTTCAGAAAATACGGTCACCATAACTATAGTGTTAAACTCAAGGGGAACTAGCTAACACCCTCAGGCACTTATACAGGCAAAAGGTTGCAGAGAGAGCAAAGGCCATAGATCCTGGCTGGTGAGCTGATCAGAAAGAGGGCTTCTGCCACGTGCTCTCTACTTTTATTGGAACTGGGTTTCCTCCACATCACCTGAGGAGCATGCCCAGACCTCCCTCAATTCAGGACCTTTGTTTGCTTACAGCAGCGTTGTCTTCCTGATTGCTTTAGTTAGTCACTTCCTGGCTCCCGTGTTTTGCCTTGCTGTTTCCCTCACCCCAAACACCACCACCCTCTCCATTCATACACACACTCTTATCAAAAGTTGGAATACAGCTTAGAGCAAGTTACAAGCAAAATGGCTGAGCGTTACAAAGATTACAAAGCTCAACAACCACCAAGCTTACAGTAGGTTTTGGAACTTATAAAGCAAAGTGGCTGAGAGTTACAAAGTTGCAAAGCTCAACAATCTTACAACAAAGTGCAGAATTTAAAAGACTAAGTAGCTGAAAGTTACAAAGAAACAATTACAAAGCTTCAAAGCTCAATGGTTACAAAGTATACCTTTCAAAGCACTGCAACTGACTGAGAACAATTTCCACCTTAATCATCTACAAATCATCAGTAATAAAGTGACAGAATTCCAGCCAAACTCCTGGTTCTGAATGATGTTATGCTGGCCACACTGCTTGTGTTCTCAGGCTGGGCTGCTCCAGCAAAGGTCTGAGGGCTTAGCACAGACACGGACATACTCATTTATCTCTCTCATTCACCTCCAGCCCAGGTTAGGGATGTAATCATGTAGTCGATTAACCAATTATCTGATCAGCAAAAGCTTATAGGTTAATGCAATAGACTACATGCATTTCCTCCCCTGTCCCCTGCCAGTACATTTTTTAGCAGGCTGGCCAGCAGCCTGTCTCAGTCCTGGTTTGTGACAGGTCTGGGACCTACCCCTGCTGTGGCTCTGCATTTAAAATGTATTAGGCACTGGGGCTATGTCTACACTGCAAACTTGAAATAAGATATGCAATTTGTACTACGCAAATTGCATAGCTCAGGGCAACTCAACTTTGGAAGCCCTGGGGGCCACAATGATACTCACAGTACATGCCAAGGGCCGTAACTTAAGCGTGGTTGCATATACATGCAAGTATACATGCAAATATATGCAAATAGCTTCTTTCCCACTGACGGGCATGAATACAAAGATTAAGGCAAGACTACATAACACGTAGGCCCCATTTAAGTCAGTTCTGCTGATATTAATAAAATGCAATGTTTACCCGATTTCTACCCAGATGACAGCACTTTTAATGAGCAATGACAGTCCAGGAATTTAACTACTAAAACTCATATCAACAGAAGATCATTATATTGACTACTTTTTTGGTTTGGCTCCCAACCACAGGCTACATGTTGAGCCCCGCGTAAACCCAAACCCCACCACGGGCCGCAAACAAACAGGCCATGGGCCACATGTAGCCCACTGCCCGTGTGCTGAGTAGCCCTGGCATAGCTTATTTAGAATTTATTTCAAAATAGGCTATTTCAAAATTTGGTGCTGTCTACCAAATTTTGAAATAAAGTGCTATTGCGAGACATCCCTTAACCCTCATGGAACAAGGGTACTGGGATGCCAAAATAGCATGTTTGCTGTATTTCAGAAGTGCAGACCTGTTCAAAAGATGCGGGGTAGCTATTTCGGGCTACCTCTGGTATCCCAAAATAGTTTTGATATGTAGCTGTACCCTTGATGGGCAGGCAGCCTGGCTCAGTTCTGGCTCATGCTGGGCCTGGGAACTCAGAACCCCCTAGACAGGGGCTACTGCCATCCCAGCACGGGGAGACAGGCAGCCAGTCCATGAGGGGAGTTGATTTTTAAACTGGCTCCCCTCGTGGACTAGCTCTCGCCTGGCACCTGATGCTGCTCCTTGGAAGTGGGGCTGGGACTATAGAATAGCCAACTAACCAATAAGAATTCATGAGCTTACTTGACTATTCGATTAACCGATATTTAACATCTGTAGTCCGGGGGGCTGTGCTTGCTTGCTGCTAGGGCTCACAGCCCAGCTCCCTGCACACCCCCAACCCATGCCTTGCCCTCCCTATTTCCCTTTCTTTTAACTAGGCTGTTCCAGACAATTGATGACATTGAATCTGGTGGCTTTCCCTGGGTAGCGGATACAAAGTTAAGGTTTGAATTCTCACAGCATGGCCAGCTCTGAACTTCTAAAACTCATGAGTCAGGATCCCTGAAATAATGCGATTGTCTTAACCATATGACTTAAAAATAATAATAAAAAATATTGGGTTCTTTCTATTCACCCTCTGCCTTCTCAGGATAGAAAACACTACAGAGGTTTTTTTTGGAAAAATGTCTGTTTTTCTGAAAAAACTTGAATTACATCCACACTACAATCACGTTCTTTCAAAAGAAAATTGAAAGAACAGAGGGGGTTTTCCAACATTAGTAAACCTTTTTCTACGAGGAAGAAGCCTTTTTCTGAAAGAGCTCTTTCAAAAACAGGCATGTGTAGATGGGGAAGAGGGGTTTCTTTCGAAAGAAGAGACCTCCAGGAAATAACACAGGTGCCCTGGTGGCCACTCAGTCTGAAGCAATCACAACTCTATAGTTCCTGTCTCCTGGCACCTCTTAAAACTGCAGGCACCCTGGACAAGCCTTGTGGCAGGAAGCCAGCCTGGGAGGAGCACCCTGACCCCGTGCCTCTCCCTGCCACAGGCCTGCTCACCCATGGTGGTGCCACAAGCCCCCCGAAACCCTTCTGACCCTCTCAGGGAGCAGCACCAGGACTCCCAGAACCCACCGAGGGGGACCAAGAGGGGGCACTCTCCCGGTCCAGAGCAGCGATCCTGTCCCTCCTCAAATTATGGAGTGAGGAGGAGACACTCCAGGATCTCCACACCAAGTGCCAGAATGCAGATATTTATGGCCAGATGTCCAAGTCCCTGGTGGAGTGCGGACACCCACCCCAGACCTTGGAACAGGTCTGGAGTAAAGTCAAAGAGCTCCACCAGAGATACATGAGGGCCAGAGAGTGCATCTTGAGCTCTGGGGCAGGACCCCACACCTGCCCCTACTACCAAGAGCTGCATCAAATTCTGGGGGTTGGGGAAGCAGTGGACTTTTGTCGACAAAACTATACCTGCGTCCACACTGCCATCGAGTTATGTCAACAATGTCGACATAACTCAGCAGTTTTGTCAACGGCTGTAAACCTCATTCCACGAGGAATAACTCCTTTGTCAATGTAGTTATGTTGACAAAAGATAGGTATGGATGCAGGGGAGAAGTTATGTCGACAGAAAAGGCCTCCGGGAAGAACCCTTGGTGGACACTCCTGCCACAGCTTGCAACTCTATTGTTCCTGCCTGCAGCCATCTTTAAAAGGCAGAGGCACCCAGGATTGGCACTCTAGCAACAAGCCACCTCCAGAGAGGACCCTGATGGCGGAGCTCTGTTGTGTGGTGAGCCATGTCCCAGGGACAAGCCCCCCCAAGATCCCCCTGGCCCTTCCAGGGACTCATCCCCCGGGAAGCCAGGGGCACCAAATGGCGGGCACCCTCCTGGTCAGGGCCCAAGATTAAAGCCCTTTTGGAGCTGTGGGCTGAGGAGGAGGCACTTCAGCTCCCACAGGCCAGGCACGGAACGTGGACATTTACAGCAGATTGGCAGATGGCCTGGCCAGGAAAGGCCACCACCCCCACACGGCACCACAGGTCAGGGCCAAGGTGAAGGAGCTGAGGCAGGGGTACGTCAGGGCCCGTGAGCGCAGCTCGTGCTCCGGGGAAAGGCCACACTCCTGCGCCTACTACAAGGACCTGGACAGGATCCTGGGGGCAGAGAAACCCCTGCCTCCTGAGAGGCTCGTGGAGTCTGGGCTGGAGACCACCACGATACAGCGGTCGCAACACCTGCTGGAGCTCCAGGAGGAGGAGGACGGCATCCAGAACACCCAGGCACCAGGCACCCAGATGCAGGAGGCCTCGCAGACCACCTCAGACACTAGGGAGGGAACATCAGGTGAGTGCTGTGAGGGTCCAAAACACACAAGGCAGGGCAGGCGGGAGCAAAGGGGACGGTGCAGTGCTGTGACATGTCATGCTAAGCACGGCCCGGGGGCAAGGGGGGGCACACCCATGGCCACCTTCAGGGAGAGCCATGCTACCCCCCTGCACCCACATGGCTGCTAAGCATTGCCTGTTCCTGCAGGCAGGGATGCCACATGCAGGCATGGGCTGGAGACGCTGGGATTGCCGCACAGCCTCAGGCCTCTCAGCACTCTGCAGGAGCCTCAACCGTGGCCCGACACTCGATTATTAAACTGGTGCCCCTATGCCTGACTTGCTCTTCCATCCCTACTCCCTCCCCTTCCCAGAGACCCCAGCAGCCAATCCCTTCCCTCAGACTGTGCTGCAGGCAGTGCATTTGGCTCTCTCTAGGACTCAGCCCTGCTGTTACATGCTCCACTGCTTCCTGTCATAGGCATGAGCAGCACATTTCATTACGGTGTGCACCCAAAGAATTTTTTTTAAACTCTTTGACCCCCATTAGCCACACCCCGACCCCCGTTAGCCATGCCTCTGGAGGCAACACTCTCGGGGCAAGATGGACACACAACCAAAAGTAAAAGGTGTCATGTGACACCCCCCCCCCCCCCCCCAGGACTTGTCCCACCATCCTCCTACCAATAGGGATTAATTTGGCCCCCACCAAGCCTCCCTCATGCAACTATCCTGCAATTGCATTAACCCAATGTGTGTGACATTAACTCAGGGGGAACACTTCCCCCAGCCTCTCCACCCCTAAGAGTTTCCTCCCATGAGCAGAATGAATTTTGTGTTGTGCACCAGTACTGAGTTCATGTGGCTTGTTTGGATGTGTCACTGTGGCACCCAAGTTATTAATAAATATCTTATAAACTTCTACCTTTTCCCTCTGCTGCCCTGTTTCCTCCCCTTGCTCCATCAGCTCCCCTGGTGCCTGCTGCCCACCCCCCCACCCTTCACCCTCCTCTGCTGTCCTGACTCCTGCACTTCTCACTGCCCTCAGCCTTCCTGCGACCTGCCCCCCTCCACCAGCTCTTCTCTCCCCCCTGTGCCCACTCCTCCAGTAGCCCCACTCTGATCATGTGAGCTACCCCTCCTCATCCCCTCTTCTAGTACCTCCCTCTACACACCTGCCATGACTCTCTCCTCTGGTGCTGGTCCCTCACCTTCAGGTGTCTGCCCTTCTGCTTCACCCCCAGAATCCCCTGGCACCTGCACCTTCCCTTAGCCCTGCACCCTCCTGGTGCTGCCCCCTTCCCTTACTGCCCCTGCCCCCTTTGCCCTCTTTTTCCCTGATGCCCATCTCTTCACCACCCTCTGCCCCAGTTCCCCTCTGTGTCCTCACACATGACTTACTCCATCCCTGCCTTTCTTATGCCCACCCCTCCTTTCAACCCTTCTCCTAGCACCTCCCCTTCCTCCTCTTGCCCCCAATGCCCCTCCTCCCCTATCCCAGCATCACCCTGTCCCCCCTCCCACTGACACCTCACTTCCTGCCTTTTTCCTCATTGTCTGCACTTGGCCCCCTGGCATTTGTGTCTCCTCCACGCTGTCCCTTGGTGCCTTCCCCTTTCTTCCCCCTTCCCCTCTGCACAAGTCCCTATCCCTCCCACCCCTTCCCCTATTTTCCCCCTCGCCCTATGCACAAGCCCCTTCCTCTCCCACCCCTTCCCCTATTTCCCACTCCGCACAAGCCCCTTCCTCTCCCACCCCTTCCCCTTAGTTTCCCCCCTCCCCTACCTTCTGCCTTCCACTTCGTGGGGCCGGAGTCTGTGCTCAGGCCCCGGACTCAGAACTGGGAGCTTGGCTGAGCGGTGCAACGTGGCGCCGAGCAGTTTTAAAGTCCCAGGCCGTGACATCACGTGATGCCTGGGTGTCTCCCTGCTCACCTGGGAATGCCACGCATGGCAGCAGCAGCAGTCGGCAGCATGCGCCGGCAAGGGGGAGCCACGTTGAAAGCTGCGCATGGCAGGGACGGTCCGGGGTTGGGGGGGGGGACGCTCTGGAGGTGAGGTGGGAGGACGTGAGGGGGTGGCAGAGCCGGGGGAGAGACCCAGCTCCAAATATTGCTGGAGCAGGGTCCCCAGCTCTGAATATTTGTGGAGCATGGGCACCACGAGCCCATATAACTCATCGCCCATGCGCCGGAGTCCCTCGGCCTGGCAGAGTGGTGCCCCAGAAAGAGCGGTGCCCTATGCAACTGTGTACTCTGCATATGCCCAAGGATGGCCCTGAGCACCTGGAAGCAACTGGTGACCTAAAGCCCTGCCTGAAGTGGTTCCTGGTGGCCTTTTATGCAAGATAGTGTCCAATCCATGTGGATGCTATCTTTCAAAAAAGCACATCACTTTTTTGTTGTGCTTTTGCTGTGTAGACGCTCTCTTTCAAAATAAGCTTTTCCGGAAGAAGCTTGCAGTCTAGACGTAGCCTTAGAGTCAGAAATGGGAGATAAACAGAAACCCGGTTACCTTCTCCCAGGGCATACGCAGGTCATATGCATTTTTCCTTGAATTCTCCGGCTATCCATTTCGAGGTCTGACATGTTATGCACTGCTAGATTATATACTGATTAGTTCTGTTCCCATCACCTTTGTGTGTTATGAACAGTGAGTATAACTGCACACATATGTACTTTTTAATTATGAGGGCTTTTGCTGCCCAAGCAATTTTCAAATTATTCTCTTTTCTGATTTATTCATTCCCACTTGGCACTGGCTGAGGTGCACAGATCACTTCTCCACCTGGGGTTGTTTCTGGACTTTGCTAACTGCTCATTGGCAGGACACTCTGGGTGTCTGTTGTGTGCAAGTACCTTGTGTGGTCAAAAAATCTTTTTCCCACAGAGGAACTTAGAAACACAGCACTTAATGACAAGATCTCTTAAGGCAACATTTCTCTTATGTCAAATACACTGCTAACCAGGCCAAAGACAAGTCAGTCACTATAAAAGCACAATCTCAGTTTCTCCAAATGTATAAATAAAAAATGACCCTCATAGCAATTCTCAATACTTATCGTAATAACTTGTGCAAAGCAGACAAATGGAGCAGATGCAGCAAGGGTCAGGCTGGTTCATATAAATTCCTGACTTACCAAAGTTCACAACATTCAGGCCCAAATGCAGCAAAATCCCTTCATTTGGGGCACCTGCATCTCTCTCCCAACCAGAGAGCTGCAGGGCAGGTGCTCCAGGCCTGTGCAGCCTCCACAGCTACAGGCAGAGTCAATGGGAGCTGCAGAGACCCAGCTCCTCTGAGAACGAGGCCCAAGGGCTTAAAGGGCAGCACCCAAAATCTAACCCCTCAATTAGAGGCTGTTTGTTAGAGCTGGGCCCAGCTCTGACCTGTGCTCTGGTCCCGTCTGGCAGCCAGTCTGGACAAATGGGCTGCAGGGAAGGAGAAAGCCCCGCCCGCTAGGTGAGGGATCCCTTCAGTACAGGAGCCTCTTGTGCCTCCTCCCCAGCAGCTGCAGGCTCAAGGCGTGTCCCTGAGAGGGCTGCGGGAAGAGGCAGGGGAAGGAGGGACAAAGGGATGTCACTGGGGCTATGTCTACACTGGCGGCTTCTTGCGCAAGAATTTCTAGTGCAAGTGTTCTTCTGCAAGAAGTCTTGCGCAAGAAAACGTCCACACTGCCATGTGCGAGATGTGCTTTTGCGCAAGAGCATAAGAACATAAGAACATAAGAACGGCCGTACCGGGTCAGACCAAAGGTCCATCTAGCCCAGTATCCTGTCTGCCGACAGTGGCCAGCACCAGGTACCCCAGAGGGGGTGGACCGAAGACAATGATCAAGCGCTTTGTCTCCTGCCATCCCTCTCCAGCCTCTGTCAAACAGAGGCCAAGGACACTCATTTTATCCCTGGCTAATAGCCTTTTATGGACCTAACCTCCATGAAATTATCTAGCTTCTCTTTAAACTCTGTTATATTCCTAGCCTTCACAGCCTCCTCTGGCAAGGAGTTCCACATGCTGACTACATGCTGTGTGAAGAAGAACTTTCTTTTATTAGTTTTAAACCTGCTACCCATTAATTTCATTTGGTGTCCTCTAGTTCTTCTATTTAGGGAACTAATAAATAACTTTTCTTTATCGGCCCTCTCCACACCACTCATGATTTTATACACCTCTATCATATCCCCCTTAGTCTCCTCTTTTCTAAACTGAAAAGTCCCAGTCGCTTTAACCTCTCCTCATATGGGACCCGTTCCAAACCCTAATCATTTTAGTTGCCCTTTTCTGAACCCTTTCCAAGGCCAAAATATCTTTTTTGAGGTGAGAGACCACATCTGTACACAGTATTCAAGATGCGGGCGTACCATAGTTTTATACAGGGCAGTAAGATATTCTGGGTCTTATTTTCTATCCCTTTCTTAATAATACCTAGCATCCTATTTGCCTTTTTGACCGCCGCTGCACATGTGTGGAAGTTTTCAGAGAACTGTCACGATAACTCCAAGATCTCTTTCCTGATTTGTCGTATCCAAATTAGCCCCCAATCATACTGTACGTATAGTTGGGGTTATTTTTCCCGATGTGCATTACTTTACACTTATCCACATTAAATTTCATTTGCCATTTTGTTGCCCAATCACTCAGTTTGGTGAGATCTTCTTGGAGTCCCTTACAGTCTGCTTCTGTCTTGACTATCCTAAACAGTTTGGTATCATCCATAAACTTTACCACCTCACTGCTTACCCCTTTCTCCAGATCATTTATGAATAAGTTGAACAGGATTGGTCCTAGGACTGACCCTTGGGGACACCACTAGTTACCCCTCTCCATTCTGAAAATCTACCATTTATTCCTACCCTTTGTTTCCTGTCTTTTAACCAGTTCTCAATCCAAGAAAGGACCTTCCCTCTTATCCCATGGCCATGTAATTTACACAAGAGCCTTTGGTGAGGGACCTTGTCAAAGGCTTTCTGAAAATCTAAGTATACTATATCTACTGGATCCCCCTTGTCCGCATGTTTGTTAACCCCTTCAAAGAACTCTAATAGATTGGTGAGACAGGATTTCCCTTTACAGAACCCATGTTGACTTTTGTCCAACAAATTATGTTCTTCTACATGCTTCACAATTTTATTTTTACTATTGTTTGACTAATTTGCCCGGTACTGAAGTTAGACTTACCGGTCTGTAATTGCCGGATCGCCTCTAGAGCCCTTTTTAAATATTGGTGTCACGTTGGCTACCTTCCAGTCATTAGGTACGGAAGCCAATTTAAGGGATAGGTTACAAACCACAGATAATAGTTCAGCAATTTCCCATTTGAGTTCTTTTAGAACCCTTGGATGAATGCCATCCGGTCCGGAGATTTGTTAACATTAAGTTTTTCTATTTGTTCCAAAACCTCCTCTAATGACACTTCAATCCGGGACAGTTCCTCAGATTCATCACCCACAAAGGAGGTGCAGATTTGGGAATCTCCCCAACGTCCTCAGCCGTGAACTGAAGCAAAGAAATCATTTAGTTTCTCCAATGGCTTTATCGTCCTTGATTGCTCCTTTTATAGTTCGATCATCTAGGGACCCACAGGTTTTTAGCAGGCTTCCTGCTTCTAATGTACTTAAAAACATTTTGTTATTTCTTTTGAGTTTTTGGCTAGCTGTTCCTCAAAATCTTTTTTGCTTTTCTTATTACATTTTACACTTGATTTGACAGTGTTTATGTTCCTTTCTATTTATCTCACTAGGATCGGACTTCCACTTCTTAAAAGATACCTTTTTCCCCTCACTGCTTCTTTTACATGGTGGTTAAGCCATGGTGACTCTTTTAGGTCTCTTGCTATGTTTTTAATTTGGGGTATACATTTAAGTTGGGCCTCTATTATGGTGTCTTTAAAAGTTTCCATGCAGCTTGCAGGATTTGGCTCTAGTCACTGTGCCTTTTAATTTCTGTTTAACTAACCTCCTCATTTTGTGTAATTCCCCTTTTTGAAATTAAATGCCAGGGTGCTGGTCTGCTGAGGTGTTCTTCCCACCACAGGAATGTTGAATGTTATTATATTATGGTCACTATTCCCAAGCGGTCCTGTAACGGTTATTTCCTGGACCTGATCCTGCGCTCCACTCAGGACTAAATCGAAATTGCCTCTCCTTGTGGGTTCCTGCACCAGCTGCTCCAAGAAGCAGTCATTTAAGCCATTGAGAAATTTTATCTCCGCTTCTCTTCCTGAGGTGACATGTATCCAGTCAATATGGGGGTAATTAAAATCCCCATTATTATAGAGTTCTTTGTTTTGGTAGCCTCTCTAATCTCCCTCAGCATTTCAATGTCAGTATCCCTGTCCTGGTCAGGTGGTCGGTAATATATCCCTACTGCTAATTTCTTATTTTTGGAGCATGGAATTACTATCCATAGCGATTCTATTGAACATGTTGATTCATTTAATATTTTTATTTCATTTGATTCTACATTATCTTTCACATACAGTGCTACTCCGCCACCCACCCGGCCTGCTCTATCCTTCGATATATTTTATATCCCGGTATGATTGTGTCCACAGATTTTCCTCGTTCCACCAGGTTTCAGTGATGCCTATTATGTCAATCTCCTCATTTAATACTAGGTACTCTAGTTCACCCATCTTATTAGTCAGACTCCTAGCATTTGTGTAGAAGCACTTTAAAAATTTGCCACTGCTTATTTGTCTGCCCTTCCCTGATGCATTGGATTCCTTTGTACGCGGTTTTTGTCTGCTCTGGCCCATGGTTTGCCCTCTCCCTCCTCTCTTTCTGACTACAGCTTAGAGAATCTCTATCAATGGATTCTCCTCTAAGAGAAGTCTCCCTCCGATTCGTGCATCTCACACCAATCGGCTTTCCCCATCTCTCAGTTTAAAAACTGCTCTCACGGCCTTTTTAATGTTTAGTGCCAGCAGTCTGGTTCCACCCTGGTTTAGGTGGAGCCCATCCTTCCTGTATAGGCTCCCCTCTCCCAAAAGTGTCCCCAGTTCCTAATAAATCCAAACCCCTCTTCCCTACACCATCGTCTCATCCACGCATTGAGATTCTGAATCTCTGCCTGCCTACCTGGCCCTGCGTGTGGAACTGGAAGCACTTCGAGAATGCCACCATAGAGGTCCTGGATTTCAGTCTCTTTCCTAGCAGCCTAAATTTGGCCTCCAGGACATCTCTCCTACCCTTCCCTACGTCATTGGTACCTACATGTACCACGACCACCGGCTCCTCCCCAGCACTACACATAAGTCTATCTAGATGCCTCGAGAGATCCGCAACCTTCGCACCAGGCAGGCAAGTGACCATACGGTTCTCCCGGTCATCACAAACCCAACTATCTATGTTTCTAACGATCGAATCACCCACTACTAACACCTGCCTCTTCCGAACTGGCATTCCCTCCCCCTCAGAGGTATCCTCAGTGCGAGAGGATACCGCAACATCCTCTGGGAGGAGGGTCCCAACTACGGGATGGTTTCCCTCTGCTCCCTTTGAATGCTCTGTTCCCTTGAGACTTTCATCCTCCTTAAGAGTACTGGGGCTCTCAGACTGGAGGTGGGACAGTACTACAGTGTCCCAGAAAGTCTCATCCACATATCTCTCTACCTCCTTAGCTCCTCCAGTTCAGCCACCCTGGCCTCCAAAGCCCGAACTCGGTCTCTGAGGGTCAGGAGCTCCTTGCAACGGGTGCACACATCGCATAAAGCCGCCCACAGGGCAGGTAATCATACATGTTACACTCGCGCAATAAACAGGATAGCCCCACTCTGCTGCTGGGCTTCTGACTCCATTTTTCTAATGAATAAGTTTAAGTATAAACTGGGATTCTTTTTAAACCTCTGGAATATAGATTATGATAAGAGTTATGTTTTAAAGAAGGCCAGAAGTCACTAGTGCCCTCTAACCTCCCCCCTCTAAACTCCCTTACCACAAGGGTCCCGTTTTTACTCCTCTTTTACCTGGAGAACTCCCTCTCCAAACTCCCTGTTAGCAGTTCCTGTTCGCAAGCTCCCCTGGTCGCATCCATGGCAGTGTGGACGCTCTCTTGCTCAAGAAAGCTCTGATGGCCGTTTTAGCCCTAGGGCTTTCTTGCACAAGAAACCCCTGCCCAGGGTCCACACTGCCCTCTTGCACAAGAGATCCTGTGCAAGAGAGCTTACACCTGTTAGACAACACCTGTTAGACAAGAAGCCCTCTCTTACCACACTGTACTGTAAATCTTCTTGTGCAAGAGCGGGCGGGCAGTGTGGACGCTCTGCGGATTCTTGTGCAAGAACAGCTGTTCTTGCGCAAGAACCCGCCTGTGTAGACATAGCCTGGGAGGGCTGGGGATGGGGTTGGGATGGGAAGGGCAGGGGGAAGAGGCAAGGGAAGTAGAAGGGACAGAGGGATGCAGGCTGGCACAGGGAGAATCTGGCCCATGGAGCCAACCACCTGTGCCTCAGTTTCCCCATGGATAAAATGATTTTGTTGTTGTTCATATTTATATCTTTGGAGGATGAGGCCCTGTTGTGCTGCTCTCTGTAGAGATGCTGAGCAAACAGACCCCACAGCTCGCAGACCCAGGATTTCACACAACTCCTAACATCCCTTTAATGTCCCAGGGACCAAAGTGGGTCTCGCTACTGTTATGCCAAACTCTGACAGCACAGGCAGTAAGAGAATGAGAGAAACTAAACAGCAGTACATCACAGCTTGTTTGCCCTGGGATGCTGGGAGGCTGCTGGGTCCATTGCTGGGAGGAGCCTGATGGTGAGGAAAGAGGTTTCAGAAGAGTTTGTACCTTTGTGTCTCTGGGCCAGAGGTGTAGCAAGAGGGGAGCGGGGGGAGGCAGTTGCCCCTGGGCGCCACACTAGGTGTGTGCTGGGATGGGATGGTACCGGAGCACATGCCGACGTGACGCATACAGCAGCGAGCCGAGGCAGCTGGGCCGGGTGGCAGGAGCAGCCACTTTAAAGGCAGGATTACCTTACCTGTCCCCTATACTTCTGGTGCCTGGCTCTGCGGGAGGGGGATTTGGCTGGGGTGCCTGGCTATGGGGAAGTGGTGGTTGCATTGGAATGGGGGAGCTGAGGGTGCCTGGCTCTGGGAGAAGAGGTGGTTGCATTGGGAAGGGGGGGCTGGGGTGCCTGGCTCTGGGGGAGGGGTTCGTGCATTGAGGGTATGTAGAATTTTTTTTTAAAAAAAGGTACTTTATAACAAAAGGAAAAACTTAAAAAACAATAGTCTAGTAGCACTTTAAAGACTAACAAAACATGTAGATGGTATCATGAGCTTTCATGGGCAAAACCCACTTCCGCCCACGAAAGCTCATGATACCATCTACATCAGGCCTGCACAACTCGGAAAGTGGCAAGGGGCATATTACTCCAAAGAAAACAGCTGTGGGCCACATGTAGGGATGCTGTCCCAAAAAATAGCGAACATGCAGGCTAAAAATTTTTGTCAAGCAAAAAAAAAAAAAAAAAACCCACCCACCACCACGCGTGTCTCTGCTTGGCCCCCTGGCATTTGTCTCTCTTGCACCCTGCCCCTTGGTGACTTCCCCTTTCTCCTGACCTGCCCCCTGGCCCCCTCCCCTCCACACAAGCCTCTTCCCCTCCCCTACGTGGCTTCTGCCTTCCAGGTTGCGGGGCTGCCAGCGTCTTTTTGAATCCGGCGGTCGCTGGCCATGACGTCACGATACCACATCACACCAGCATCTTGCTGTCTGCCGGCGTCCCGCCCTCTGGCACCTCCCACCGGAGCTGCATGCAGGCAGCCCAGCAGCGAGAATCGCTGCACTTCCCCTCCCTGGTGGCACTCCGCTCCTCCGCCCTGCCGGCGGATCAGATGGGGCTGCACTGCCCGTAGTCGGCACAGGCCACACAGTGAGCCCCTGCGGGCCGCATGCGGCCCTTGAACCGTATGTTGTGCAGGCCTGATCTATATGTTTTGTTAGTCTTTAAATTTCTACTAGTCTACTTGTTTTTTAAGTTTTTACTGTTACAGATTAACTCGGCTACCCCCTGAAGCTTATAAAAAAGGTAAGAAACACTGCTCTGTACCATTCCTTTTGGCCTCCCTGTTTCCTTTCTCCTTTGGCGAGTTGGGCAGGCAGGAGTTTTGGTAAAAATATATCAGACATGTGCACACCGTGCCCACTCTACCTCAGCTGGTGCTGGATAATCAGAGCCTCAATTCTAAAGGAGTTGGCCTTACTGAGGTGATAGTCCTCATGACAGAAAGCCAAACTTTATTGCTTCAAGTGTCTTCAAGAAAGTGAGGGTGATTCTGATGTTGTGTGTTAGTTTTATTTAAAAGTTTTTCTGAGTGTTATTTTAACAGGTAAGTTAATCTCTTACTTCATAACATTCATAACCCCCCACATTTTGTTGTGGATTTTCCAAAGAAAATGCTGGTGTTTTCTATAGGTCACCCATCTCTCCGTCATAGCAGAGACTTGGGATTAACATGGCTTTCTCAACTAAAAGTCTTATACATGTTCAGCAGTTGTGATTGTGAACACCTGGTGAGGCAGTCTGGTCAAGGCAAGGCTGGCCTTGAATCTCAATATCTATGGCTTCAGTTGAACAGGATATGAACAAATTAAAGAGAAAAAATTACTTAACAGAATGTAAACCACAAAAACTTTATAATTTATATTTGTCTGTAGTTAGTAAAATAAGTAATTCATTAAACAATAAATATCCTAAGAAGTGGATTATTTACAGTGGTGTAGTGAGATGGGCATGTGGGGCGGGGAGTTGCCTGGGTGCCACACTAGTGGGGCGCCAAGTTAGTCCCCCTCAACTCCCCCTGTCATCCCTCTGCTCACCTGCTCCTCCTCTGCCTGCCGCCGCTGGCTGGAGCCGCCTCCTCCTCGCCTCTCTGCCCCCCGCCTGACCCTCCTCCACCTCTGCCAGAGGGTTAGTGCATGCAGGGCCCAGCCCCAAACTGGAGGGGGTGGGTTAAGATGCGGTAAAAGCTCCCCCCCAGGGTTGGGCTCAGCCATGTGCCAGGTTTGGGGCCCCGCCACATGGCAGCAACGGCAAGGGAGGGAAGAGGGGGCACAAATTTTGCCTTTGCCCCTGGGCGCATAAAACCCTCACTATGCCTCTGGTCTGGGCCTCCCTGGCTGCTTCTCTGCCGTGATGAAACCGCAGCCCTGGAAGCTCAGCGTGGGGACACTGCTCTAAATCTGACAGCCTGAATCCTCTTTGTCTCCTTCCCCCACCAGCCACTCTGCCTTCTTCCCTGGGGACACAAGGAGGGGAGCCCCTCGGAGCTCACAGACGGGTGAGTTTGCAGGTAGAGATTGTCTTGGTAGCATGAGAAAATTCCAGGGAAACCATCTGCATTAGATGGGAGCTGAACTTACCACCAAACCGATGCCGACTGACACACACAACCCTGAAAACGCACACACTGAACAGTATGGAAACCCCAAGCTGATGTCACACAAACACGCCTGACACCAGCCATGGGGCTGAGTTCCTGCCCAGGCTGCTGCACAGAAACCCTCTCCCTGAGCAGCATCCGCACAGAGCTCTCTGCCCTGAGATTGCCCCGTCCCTCTGCTGTACCACAGTGCAGGGGGCTCCCCATCGCTCTTCTCCCCCATCTGGTCTTTCCTCTGGGCAGGGCTGGGCTCTCCATTGGAGCGATTCCCTGCTTCCTGCCTTGGAGAGATGTTCTGCCTATGACACTGGCAGCTCCTCTCTCTGGGCTGGGCATGGGGCTGCCCACCCAGTGCCACCCCCTGCTCTCTCAGGTTAGGCAGCTCTTCCCCAGCTCTGTACCTTCTCCTCTGTGCCCTGGGCTGGGAGTGGAAGCTGCAGTAGGGGAGGGAGTTTCCCCCTGGGGTTTAATGCTGGTATCTGCCTCCTCTGCCCCTGCCTCACTAAACCCTTCTGCTCTGGGCCTGACACTGGGAATGGAGCAGCCCGAGCTGGGGAGGCAGGAAGCTGAAGCCTCGGCAAACAAATGAGAAACTAATGAGGTGGGTCCCATTAAGGACACAGGGGGGTTTTCCTTCTCAAACACTGACACTCTGGGCATTTAGTGCATTTCTTTCTGCCTGTTCTGGATTTGCTCTGCTCACGCCCCCAAACTGCTCTGCACAGCTAGGAGAGCAAGAATGTCATGGAACTGCAGAAGCTGGGTGCTGGGATGTTAGGAGAACCACCAGCTGCTGAGCCTGTGTGAAACCACAAAGTCTGCGACAGCCTCAGGGGGATGTTTTGGGGATGTGATGGGGCCAGGAAACAGCTGCACTACTGGCAACCGCAGGCCCTTATCTGGCCCTATCACTGCCCTGTCCAAGCCCCTCCCACCCATCAGTGAAGTCAGCCTCCCCAAGCAGCTGGGGAAGGGTCTCACTCCCAGGTTAGAAGAGGGGAGAGTCAGGCCCAGGCTGAATAGGCAACTCGTGTGAGTTCAGCCAAAGCAGGTGTAGTAAGTTGAGAGTCAGTAACATGGAGTCAGCAGGCCTAAATAGAGGCCTGTAACATGAAAACAGCAACAGGCCTGCAATCTAGTGAGCAAGACTTTGGTTCAGTAACCCAGGAGCCAAGAAAGAGGCCCTACTGATAACTGTGTAAGTTAGGTAGAGCATGGAAGGACACAGGGAGGCACTGGGTACAGACTGTAAGCCAAAGGGGAGTAATGGAACATCTAATAAGAAATGTCTTGGTACAAAGATTCCCCAAAAACTAATGCACATACCAACCTAGGTTCAGGACCAGGTTGGAACTGACAGGATGACAAATAGAATATAAGCCCCTCTTCCGTAAGGTGAGGGGTGGTAACTAGGCAACAGAGGGTGGCAACCTGGTGCGTAAAGAAGTGATGTAAGTTGTTTGTACCTGTCTTATAAAAGGACACCGCAAAGGGTGCTCTCTGGCCGACCTTGGGGGGGGCGCACTAGGCGCCGGAACGGCAGGTGTCATTGCTTACAGAATGCACAGTAGCTTAACTCTGACTGACTGCTATTAATATCTGTTATATGGCAATAGGCCTGCCTGGTACCTTGTCAACGCGTGCCATAGTGCCCAGTGGTGTAACATTGTACTGATCTCTGTTACCAACTGTTAGAGCTTCGCATTTGACAATAAACCTGCTCGATTGATTTCAAACCTTGCCTGCATCTGTCATTTCCAGGGCCTCTCAGAGATCTCCTGTGTTGACCCAAGTGCATGGGGCCTAACACTCTAGATAAAGGGAGTATCGATTGTTATGCACGCAGCTGAAAGTTTATCATCACCGATGGAGTAGAGGTCCTGTCAGGAGCACACCAGGACGACCCTGACCAGACGACGCTGACACTGACAGTTCAGATCACCAAAGGTACCGAGGTACAGAACACCGAGGTACGACAGCAGGGACCTGAACCTGATTCAGGGTAACTTAGCACCTTTACCAGGCAACCCTCTTCCTCATCAGAGACCCAAACATCTCTCCCTCCCCAGCAATCTCTGCCAGCCCCTGCTCCCTGCCTGGTGGGGAACTGAACGAAAACCAGCCCATGGGGCTGTAAGCAGGTAAACTGTGACTTTCCCGGTTTTTCCAGGATGGATGGTCAGCATACCCAATGGTCTTCACAAGGAGAGAAAACCCATGATACAGGGTGGGCAGTTAATCACTTTCACACCCATAGAGTGAAACATCAGGGAATCTTTTAAGCCTCAGAATCAGGAAAATAAATAAAATTTACCCCTTTTTTTATCAAGTGGCTAAACCTGCTTTATTTTTCATTACTTGACTGTATTAGTTACAAAAGTTCTATATGTCATTATACTAAAACAAAAACAAGCCCTCAAGTTCCCATGAACAAATGAGCAAGAGTAGCCCAGAAAAAATTGCACCCAGAAATTGAACCAGGGCTGTGAGATGGGACCAGTCACACTGTACTGGGAGGTTCATTTGTGTTTCCCTACCCATGCCCAGGCCTGTGACACTCTCCTGCAGCCCCCAGGAGCCTGACTTAGGACACAGAAATCACACTGGGATTCCTGAACATGGAGAACCCAGGCTGCTGTGGTCAGTGACCCTTGGGGATGTGCAGCAGTAGAACAGGGAGAAAATAAAACTCTACATGGCTGAGACAGAGGTTCTTGTGTCTAGGGTGGAGGATGGGGGAAGGAGGGAATCCTCAGACTCACCTGTCCCCCTCCAATGGCAATGCAGAGAAAACACCATGTTTCACTGTCCCCAGTGTTTTAGCATCTAGTGCAGGGGTCGGCAACATCCAGCACACATGCCATAAGTGGCACGCAAGATGATTTTCAGTGCCACACAATGAATGGGCTCCCTCTCGCTCCCCCACACCTACAAAAGGCAGCTTGTGTTTGCGATCCAGCATTACTCCCCCAACAAAATTGGAGCCAGAGTTGGCTTCCTGCAGGAGTGGAGTGAGGAGGAGCCCATTCATTGCACGTGCCCCGTCGACACTGAGCTTGGGGATGGCTGTGAAGGAAGAGTCTAGGCATGTTTGTGTGCTGCCACTGCAAAATGCATAACACAGCGTTAAACGTGCATTATCTCTGCTTGCAGAATCAGAAATGATGTATGGCAGCTGAGCTGCCCCTTAAGGCAGTTTGGCCCCTTCTCTTTCTCCACCTGGGGCATTGACTTCACAGCACATTCCTGGCTCCATCACAATTGGATAGGAGCCAATTGCAGCAAGTGGGGCAAGAATGAGGGGTGCATGTATGTGCGTATTGAAGGACCAAATCTGGCAACTCAGGCTGGCCTGGAAAGTCCTGAGGCTGCACTCTGGATCCAGCTTGTGGGGAAGTGCGTGCGTGCTGCTCCTCCACTCCCCACAGGAAAAGCCAGTGTGGAGCCCAGGGCAGGACACCAAGCAGGGCATGTGGTAGAGAAAGTCCCTTCCATTTCCTGGGACAACGGCATGGCCCAGGGCAGATGGGTTAAATCTTGGGAAAACAACTTTGGAAAGGTTGCTTATCCCTGACCTAGTGAGTTCTGGCCCATCAGGCAGGAAATGGACAAAAACTAAATGCTTTTTAGCATGGCCTGGGGTCATATGAGAGTGTCTGGGAATGAGCTAATCTGGCCCAACAGGGCACTAGGAGACTAGCAATGACTCTGCTTAACAGGGTGGGGGTGGGGGGGGGAGAAGGGGGGAGTGGGAGCAGAGGAATTCCAGTATCCCTGTGGGATTTGGGGAGGGGAGGATTTTGCAGCATTTCTGCACATGCCCCTTCCAGGGAACAGCTCTAGGGCAGTATGGGAGGCCAGCCAAGGCGAGATGGAAGATGGGGGGGGTGGGGACAGGGATCCAGATGGAAAATGGGGCCTGGCCTAAGTGTCTTTCTCATAATGCCCATGGCTGAGGGATCCTAGCTAGGACAGAAAAGGAGAGGGAGAACTTGAGGCAGGCCCAGGGAGCATCTGGAGGAGTTTGTGTCTCTTCCTTCTGCCCCCTGTGGTCCATCAGACAGGGCTGCAGTTTGCAGGAGGGCTGATTGGTGTTCCTCCCACACCTGGGGTTTGCTCAAACAAGGCAGAGCCAGAGGGTTACTGACCAGTTGATTGTTGGGTGATACATCTCCTCACCCCAGTGCTGGACAGCTGGATCCCTGGGAGCCAAATACCATTCATCTGTGTGTTGGAATTAGGCAGGATACAGAAAGAATTTCCCTTCGGTGTAGAGCAGTCTCTGGTGCCCAAGTTCTAATTAAAGTGTTTTACACACCAGCTACTGAAATCTGAGAGGTTTCTTCCTTGGGGGATTTTCTAATCCAGGACTCGTGTGGATTCTCTGATGTCTAGTAAGGTGAGAGGTGTGCCCAAAGCTTTTCCCACAGTCAAGGCATTTATATGGTCTTTCTCCTGTGTGGATTCTCTCATGGACAGTAAGGGCTGATCGCACAATGAAACATTTCCCACATTCATAGCATTTATATGGTCTCTCTCCTGTGTGGATCCTCTCATGGACAGTAAGAGCTGATTGACGAGTGAAATCGTTCCCACACTCATGGCATTTATACGGTCTCTCTCCTGTATGCACTCTCTGATGGCTAATAAGGTATAAAGTCTCACTGAAACTTTTCCCACAGTCGAAGCATGTATATGGTCTCTCTCTCTCGTGTCTAATGAGGGCTGATCGCATAGTGAAACCTTTCCCACATTCATGGCATTCATATGGTCTCTCTCCAGTGTGAGTTCTCTTATGGACAGGACAGTAAGGGCTGATCGTATGGTGAAACCTTTCCCACACTCATGACATTTATATGGTTTCTCTCCCATGTGGATTCTCTCATGGACAGTAAGGGCTGATCGCATAGTGAAATCTTTCCCACGTTCATGGCATTTATATGGTCTTTCTCCCGTGTGGATTCTCTCATGGACAATAAGGGCTGATCGCTCAGTGAATCCTTTCCCTCATTCATAGCATTTATATGGTCTTTCTCCTGTATGCATTCTCTGATGGAGAATAAGGTGTGAACTCTGAATGAAGCTTCTCCCACATTCCAAGCATCTATATGGCCTCTCTCCAGTGTGGGTATGTGGATGTCTGCTACGGTGTGATCTCACAGTGAAGCTTTTCCTACACTCACTGAATCTTTTCCCACAGTCTGAGCATTCACAGGGGTTTTTTACATTGCAATTTGTCTGCTGGGCTGCAGTTTCCTTGGATCTTCCCCCACATTCAATGGATTCCTCCGCTGTCCTGCTTAGATTGTTCTCCAGCTGCCTCTCTGCCCTGTGTCGATTTCCCCAGGCTTTTCCCTGTTTTACACACTGGGGAAAATCCCCTTTAGATCCTTCCACAAATGTTTCCTAAGATTCTACCAGTCCAGGACTTTCCTGCTGTTGATTCTCCTCATTGTTCTCCCTCACTGTCCTATCATCTGCTGGGAGACAGAGAATCCAGGCAGGAGTCATTGTCTGTGCTGGGAAGAAAGGACCCACAGGGGAATGGCAAAAACAGACTGAGGCTACATCTAGACTGCAGGCTTCTTTCACATGAAGCTGTTCTAGAAGAGATCTTCCGAAAAAACTTCTTCTGAAAGAAAGCGTCCACACTGCCAAAGCACATTGAAAAAGCAATCTGCTTTTTCAAAAGATAGCATCCATTCAGTGTGGATGCTATCTTGCATTTAAGCTGTAATTACTATGGGTGAAGTGGCCACCAAGGCACCTGTGCTTTTTCCTCTTCTTCTTTCAAAAGAAACCCTTCTTCCCTGTCCACACATAGCTGTTTCGGAAAAAGACTTCTTCCTCATAGAAAGAGGTTTACCAATATTGGGAAAACCCCTCTGTTCTTTCAAATTTTTTTTGAAAGAACATGATTGCAGTGTGGATGTAAGTGAAGTTTTTTGGAAAAACGGCCGTTTTTCTGAAAAAACTTTGTAGACATAGCTTGAGACATTAGATTCTGCCTCCACACCCCACCTAGACACTCCCAAGGAAGGAAACGTATGGAGGAAACTCCTGGGACAACTAGGGAGTTGTGGCAGGTATTTGCCAGGGTGATACCTACAGCCCTTCCTGAGAGACAAGGGGGAGAAGTGAGAGCTCTCACTCACTGCTCATTTTGGGAGTCCCAGCTTTTTCCTGCACTCACCAGAAGGTTTCTGTGTAAGTTTCCCTGAATCCTCACCTGTGCGGTTGCCTCTCAGGTTCTCCATTTCTTTGGGGGGCTGGAGATCTGGGACCCACAGCTCTTCACCTCGGTCCAGGTGGGTGATCAGGTCAGGTTTGGGAATGGAGAATCCTGTACAGAGGTGAAATCAGGCAAAGTGAAGGCACATGGAGTCCTGGCAGAGTATGTGTCATGTGGAACATTCCCTGAGCACAATCTGATCCTACATGGGACTGTGGTAACTCAGACATCTGAGAGCAGCAAGGTTCTGGGGCAGAATGGGGTGAGGAATGTGACAAAGTCGGGGTTTTATTCACTCTGTTCACTTTGTTATGTTGCATGTGATTTCTACACCCTGTAGTAACTGTGTGTGTGTGTCAGTTTCCCTGGGCACTGTACCACTACCTAGATGGGGATCAGAACATGGGGGTGACTCACTGCAGGAGATGCCCAGGCCAGCACGTTCACAATGGCCCAGGCTCATGGTAATTTGAGCCTGACAGGCGTGTGACCTGGTGACACCTTTTGCCCAGGAAGTTGGACTAAAGACAGGGCTGGCTGCACCCACGGACAAGCTGAGGAGAATAGAAGTGAGTCTTGCTTGTTTAGGGGCAGAGATGGAGGGGGATCATGGCCTTTGGCTCTGGAGTCTCTTCCCCCCAAAATGAATTGTACTGATTGCTCCTGGTTCCTGGGCCAACAAGTCAGTTCTAAGGATGTTAAGCGGGTATTTAACTAATCATGTAGTCAATAGAATTTTCATTGACTATACGATCAGTCAATAAGGGAAGAAGTGCTCAGTCCTGGGTTGTGCTGGTCTTAAAGCTACCCCTGCTGCGGCTCTGCAGTTTAAATACAGTAAGAGCTGGACTGGGACCCTCTGTGGATGGGTCCACTGCGGGCAGAGGCTGCTTTGCAACAGCCTCCTCTGCCCCCGCCCCCACCCGCGCTGCAGCCTCTGATAGCACTGGCTCCTGCTCGCTCTGCCCCCCACCGCCTCTGAAAAGTGGACCTAGGCTTATCAGGTAGCCGACTACTCACTTAGGGTATGTCTACACTAGCCCCCTAGTTCGAACTAGGGTGGCTAATGTAGGCATTCGAACTTGCAAATGAAGCCGGGATTTAAATATCCTGGGCTTCATTTATGTTCATGAGGCGCCATTTTTAAATCCCTTAGTATGAACTGACTGCCCGCGGCTACACGCGGCAGTCAGAGTTATCGAACTAAGTCCTTGGTTCGGATTAACTGTTACACCTCATTGCAGGAGGAGTAACGGTTAATCCGAACTAAGGACTTGAATTGATGCTTTCTGACTGCAGCGTGTAGCCAGGTATCAGTTCAAACAAGGGATTTTAAAATAGCGCCACCAGGCACATGCAAATGAAGCCCAGGATATTTAAATCGAGCTTCATTTGCAGAAATGCCCTTAGCCACCCTAGTTCCAGTGTAGGGGCTAGTATAGACATACCCTTACATCCCCAGTCTGCATCCCTATGAACTAATGAACTTTCTGTTCTACCTGCCAGCTGAAAGTCACATCTGGTTGCGGGTGGGGGTGCAGGGTCCACTGACTCCCTCCCCCCCTTGGTGACAGAGTGCTGTCATGCCCTCACTAGGAGTTTTAATGATCTGTGGGCTCTGGACGACTTGCTGACACACACACAGCTCTATGATTAACTCCTGCCTATTTCCAAGCCTGTGAAATCTAGAGACTTTCCCATGGATGGAACTAGTCCCAAGAAGGCAGGTGAATGATGCGTGAAGGAGAAATAATGAATAGAACAGTATCCTGCTTCTGGCCCCTGAAAGCTGGGGAGATGAGGATGAATTAACATATCCCTTAGGTGTCTGACTCCCCTGTTCCCCAAAAGGGAGCATGGTGATGAATGCTGTTGGGATATGTAAGAATTAATAGGTTCTGGGAAGGCAATACAATAGTGAAAGGGGTCTGGCAAGAGCAGACATTCTCCTTTGAATATGTTTTTTCCCCCTTCATCCTTGCACACTGGAAAGATAGATAAAGGTCTGGCCAGAGGGGGAATTGTGATTTCTCATGTATGAACATGCTCTTTCCCTTCATTCTTGCACCCTAGAAAGATATTTGCACTGAACAGTGTCTTCTTTGTTTTGTCTTTTGCTTATTTTCACTTGCATTATAAAAATACTTTCAGGGTCATATCCTTTGCAATCTCTGTAACCTGCTGGTTTGGGAAGTCCGTAATGTAGAAACATGCTCATCTAACAGAAAATCCAATAAACAGGGGCAGATATAATAATATTTATTCCCTGCCTTTTAATATTCATTATATGGGAGTTAACATTACTGAATAAGGATTTAGGGAGAGTAGGGATAGACATGTGAATTAACATACTAAAATGGATAAAGGAATGTAACTCGTGTCAAATCATTGCTCACTCAGAATGGGGGGTTGGGAGTATGAGGGGAATGAGCATATGCACTAAAGAGGTCTATTTACTCTGTCCACTACTGAGTCTCCTGTTTCTTTTCTAACATCTGGCATCATGAACAGGATTTCAAGGGAGATTCGTGCCTCATTAACATGTCTCAATGGATCATATGGGTAAGTCTGACGGGCAATTTACTGCAACAACTGTAAGGCGTTTTATTATCTAGTTGGTGGGTAAATAGTGGGAACCTTATGAGTGTCCATCTGGGGAATATCAGGATTGGCGGGCCATTCTGGGACAGGTAGAATCCTCTCGTGTTCAAAACTTCCCAAGAGAAGAAGGCAGCAGCTTTTCTGGTCCAGGCTCTGTGTGAGGGTCTGTCTGGGAGGAAGTTACTAACCTTTCAACTAAAGTAGAAACTCTTCAGCAAATTGCTGAAGAGCAGCGCACTGTTAACCATCAGAGTGTGCTGGCAGCCAGCTTGGCTAAGAACTGTATGGACAATTTTTAACTGCCTTAAGTTAGAGAACCGAGCCCTGAGGGGTCAAGCAAATGCCTTAAAGAAACATTCATTTTCCTCTTCAAAGAGAAGTACTCAAACATAGGGCATTTGAAAATTTGTAAGAAAAGGACCAGGAGATGTGAAGGCTTGCTAAATTGTTAGTGAAACAAAGCCTGTGCCCATGTAAGAGAAAAAAGGATCAGGCCCAGACAAGCTGGCATGCAACAGATGAACTGTAAAAACTGGCAGGGGGATGGTATAGTCAGAGGAGTAAGGAAAAAAGTATATAGGGAATTCACATCCCTTTGAATGGCAGTAACTTGGTTTGAGCCACCAAGCGTAAGCTATTTGGAAGTGTCATTTTGGGAGATAAAGCAAGTGATTAAAGGAAAAAGCGTGAGTGAGAGAAGTTAACTCTGCAGAGTGTGTGTGTGAGGGGAAATTGAACAGCTGAATGTTGTTTAAATGTTGAGGGAAATTGTTATAGGAAAAGAATTCTTGGTTTCTTTGCAGCCATTCTGATGGAAAAATGGGCCCTTTTCAAAGAAATGTCTGTAAATAATCAGGCAAGGATTTGTGCGTGGAAAAAACTTAAAAAACAACAAATAGCCTAGCGGCAGATTAAAGACTAACAAAACATGTGGATGGTACCATGAGCTTTCATGGGTGCCGGTAGACTATGTTTTTTTAAAGTTTTTCCAGTTACAGGTTAACAAACCCCTCTGAAGTAATTTGTGTGTGTATATGGTGTGTGCACGCATGTGTGCACGGTTGTGACCACTGCGGGGTGCGATCACCCTCTCCGGCCCCGGGAGAGGGGTTCGGCGGACCCCGTCGCCGGCCTCCGGTCCGTTGGTCCCAGAGTCTAGTCAGTTTTAGCGCCTTTGGGCGCGATCACCCCACTCGGCCGAGTCTGGGGGGGATCTGCGAGCCCAGGGGTCGCCTGCCCCTTGAAGCGGGGATCTTCCCCGCGGTCTCCACTGGGGGCTCCGGCTCGTTGGCACAGGAGCGACCCGCAACTCCCAATGACGGCAGAAGGGGAGGGGGACCCGGGCCCACCCTCTACACCAGGTCCCAGCCCGGGGCCCTAAGCACAGGGGTCTGCTAGCTCCCTGTGCGGCGGACGTGGGATTCCTTTCGGAAATGCGTCCACCCACGGGCGCCAAAAGGGCCTCGCCCCGGGCTGCTTCCTCCCCGCCACGAACCCAGTCGCCCTCTCCGTGGGGTTCCCGTAGCCTACCGTGGCTTGGTCGCTTGGCGCTGGAGCAGTCTGTCCTCCACCGCGGGGGCCGGTCCCGTCAGCGACCCGTCGCCGCGGGCGTCTTCGATCCCCCGGCTCCGGGGCTCCCCGTCGGGAATCCGGGCTCGGCCCCAAACCCTGCGGGAGCCGGCCTCCAAGGTCGCGCCCCCTCCGCGCTGCCGGCGAGCCCTTTTTAAATGGCCCGCCGGAGATGACGTCTTGCCGGCGCGCCTCCTCCCCGGCGTCGGCGCGCGCACTCCTGTCCCGCCCAGCTCGTCAACCCCCACGCCTGCCCGCGGCGGGCGCGCGCCGGGAGTCGGACGGACCGCGGCTCTGTTTCTCAGCCGCGGGGGAAGTCCCCGCGGCCGGTATCCGCTGTGCGCCGGCTTCCCACGGCCGGGCACCGCGGCCGGGGGTGCTACCTCTCCCAGCCCCCGTGTGCTCCTCCGTGCGGGCCGCCTCCGGCCCGTCACAACGGTTATGCATATACACACACACACACATATATATAAATGTTGTGTAAATATATAAGGGTTTTAAAATTTAAACAAACATGATTTGTAAAGTTCTGTTTTTTAGGCTTAGGATAAATTGGTTTGTTTTATTTTTAATGATGCCATTTCATTTTAAGTTGAAAAACTGACAAGACACTTGTGTTAGTTCCCTTTGATCCCTATCTACTTCCTTTTTACTATCCAATCTTCAGGTGCTTATAGGCACCAGCTCTGCCTACTTGTTTTTCCCTTTGATATTTTCATTCCCTCTGCTCCTAGTTTCCTACCCCCTTCTCTCTTTCATTTTAAAAGAAATGCAAACAAGCATGCTACTTAACATCTTATTAGGGCTCCAAAAAAAAGCCACAATTAATTGTTTTCTTTTTCAGATTACTGAGTGTTGTGGGAGCAGAACTTGAAAGTAAGAAGTAATTAGAACTGACAGTTCACTGTGTCCCTTCTAAGGCAGCGTCTCTGAGCTATTGATAACTTTGGATCTGAAAACAAGCCAGAAAATGTCTGTGTGAATGCAGATTGTCTGGCTAGTGAGGAAGGGTGAGAACTGCCCATAAGTGGCAGCACAAAGGGGTTGTGGATGATTAATATACCTGAGCAGCAGCTACACTCATATTGTAATCCTCCAGAGGGGAGGTTGGCAAGGTTGTCAATCCTGAGAATCAGGGGGGCAGGTCAACCTTAGGTAGAAAAATTTGTATGTACAGTGCTGAAATCTGAAAACAGATATAAGAGGGGTCTGCTATTATGCATGATACTCCTACCTTTTAATTCACTCAAACCCCAGGAAAAATTAAGGCCTATGCAAAGATTTCAGGAAAGTTTTGAACACACTGGCCTCAAAGATAAATAGTCTAATAAAAGGCATGGTAAACATGCACTTGTAAGAGATTTTATGTTACTGTTAAATCCTTGAATACATTTAAAGTTAATAAGTAACAATACGTAATGCATATGATTTTCTTTTGGGAAAGGAAGAGCCTTTAAGCATGCTGGAATGGTAGTTGTAAACACACCTGGTCTGCAGTATATAAAGGAAACTGAAGTACATCACCTCATTAATGTAATGATTAAACAGTTGGATAATCCACCCTAGACCCTTAAAGGGAAGAAGCCATTGAAACCTGCCAGGCTTTTAGAACAAATGTACAGGTAAGTATTGGAGTAACTGCAGGAAATTAAAAAAATCCAGCAAGAATATCTGTAAAAGAAATGGGTATGTTAAGCTATTATGTACCATCCCCAAGGGGGTAGAAAATGTTCTTTTTGTCATTCAGAACATAAGAGCTGGTACCAGCTGAAAAGCAACTGAAAATATCATGGCTCTATTGTCACAACAAAGACTGTTTTGTATTTCATGTTTATCTTGTGGTGTTTGTCTCATTGCTAGCATGGTTGTGTATTGTGTTTGGGAAAAAAAGAGGGAATACTGCATTACGCAGAAAAATTAATAAGCATTTTATAACGATATAGAAACCAATATTGTAGAAGGGGCATCAGATGGGAATTTCACCCACCCTCTGTGTTCCCCTGTACTCTACAGGCATGGCACCCCTTTTTATTGGGCATGTCATGCCATCCCCTTTCGAAATAAAGGGAAATTCACACTAATTAAAGCTCTTCCTCTCCCCATCTCCCTCAGGACAAATTGTCAGTTACACACTTAGCTCCATGGTGGTTGACTCTCCCCCAAAGGCCTGTAGTTTTTAATGCACCGGGTTTGCAAAATATCTATCACTCGGACTGTTTGGTATCTTAGTAACACATTTGCTCACTGCTCCCAGTTTAACAAAGTAGGAGAAAAAATACTGGTATGGGCCGTCAAGAAATCAATTGACAGAAGTACCCAGGGACAGCAAGACCTTGCCAATTATATATGGGAATGTTGAAATTCCCTGCAAGAAGCTGATTCCTCCACTCAAATCCAACAACTGGAACATGCTCTGGGGTTATTGGATGGGGGGGGGGGGAAGAGTGGGGACTGTTAGAGATCTGCCCTTAGCTCCACCAATCACCTGTTAGGGGATGTCATTTTAACGCTGGGAAACATCACTGAGTCTCTCATGATTAACCTAGTAGGCAGTGTAAAGCCTGTGGTCAAGTACAACAAACTCTTACTGCCCACATTGTAAGCCTCCTGCGGGATGCCCGCTCAGGCCTATGCTATTGGAAGGAACTGATATAGCCAGCCAATTAAAGGAATTCTGGGCTTTCAGGGCCACCTGGCATACAACCCTGGGGAATGCAATGTATCCTCACCATCAAGGGGACTGGACATCAGCCACCCTCCTACAATCTGGGTTTGGGGGCAGGTGCAGATGGATGTGGTCCCAGGAGCCAGGTTGGCAAGTCCAGGTTGCAGAAAATAACATTCGGTTTTTAGTAGGATCAGAGATATACCATCCACACATGGGGTTAATATGAGTAGGACCTGGAAATACTTGGAAGGGACGGCTACTAGAACCCCCACCCTCTGCAATGTGCAGAGCCAGTACTCCTCAGCACTGGGGACAACTGGGAAATAGAATTTGTTGGGAGGGATCAGCTGTACTCAACTGCCAGGTTCTTGGGGGGGAGGGGGGACGATGCATAGAAAAAGTGGCATCTTCTTTGGGCACTTTTTCCTTGCAATTAGGCAATGCCACCTATCAAATTCATACACCAGCTGCACAGCAGTTTAACCTAATCAGGCATCCGATGGCAGAAGCATAGTGAAGGAGGCGCGGGGGCAGTTGCCCCCAGGCGCCACACTAGGGGGGCGCTGGGCTGGGCTGGGCGCGAAGCGCACAGCTGCTCTGGCCCACATGATGCTTTTGAACAGAGACCAGGAGTTGGCTAAGTGCTCCCGGCCCGCTACACACTGCAAGCTGAGGCACCAGGGCCGGGTGGCAGCAGCGGCCACTTTAAAGGTTAGATTCCCTTACCCGGCTGTTCCACTCCTCCCGGGCCTGGCTCGGGGCAGGGCGGCGGGGGGGGCACTCCCGGTGCTGGGCGGGTGGCTCATTCAGGGGAAGGGGTGAGCGCATTGGGATGGGGGGCTGGCTCTGTGAGAGGCCTTAGTGCAGTGGTCTCCAACCTTTTTACACCCAAGATCACTTTTTAAATCTCAGAACAGGCGAAGATCTACCGTCCCGCCCCTTCCTTGAAGCCCCGTCCTCTCTATTCTCCTCCTGTCCATCACTTGCTATCCCCAGCCCTTACTTACACACTCTGATAAACAGTTTATTTTTAAATTATGCGATATATAAAATTAAAATCACGTGTTTATAGTTATGAAATAAATGGTCTGTTTTTATTCATGCTATTTAAATCTAAAATGAAGCATTTATAATTATACATTTTGTGGGAACAGAGTTCTGCGGCTGGGGGCAGGGGAGAGGGAACAGGGTGCTGGGAGGGCAGAGGACAGGGTTCTGCAGCAGGGGACAGGGTGCCAGTGGGGACAGAGTTCGGGGAGTGGGGACAGCGTTCTGTGGCTGGGGAGTGGGGTGCCAGTGGAGGCAGAGAGTCCCCTGCATCTGCCTCCTCCCAGGATTCCCCCCCCCCCCCGAGGAAACCAGCGCGCGCCTGCCCCGGGGCCGAACCCCCCTCCCGCGCAGGGAAACCCCATGTGCGCGCCTGCCCAGGGGGCTGACCCCGCGCAGGGAACCTCTGCGCACACGCTTGCCCCGGCGCCAACCCCCCCGCCCCGATGCAGGGAAGCCCCGCGCGCATGCCTGCCCCGGGGCCGACCCCGCACAGGGAAGCCCTGCGCGCATGCCTGCGCCGGGGGCCAACCCACGCAGGGAACCGCCGCACGCGCTTGCCCCGGCGCTAACCCCCCCGCCCCGGCGCAGGGAAGCCCCGCGCACGCCTGCCCCGGGGCCAACCCCACGCGCGCGTCTCCCCCAGGGCTGACTCACCCCTCCTGTGCGGTGTAGGGAGCCGATGCTCCCTCCCGCAGTACACCCGGCAGAGCAGCTAGCGCATTTCCGGAATCACCGGAAGTGGCGCTAAGCTGCGGGTCTTCTGTCCATCCCCGCGCGAAGCTGACACTACCTCCATTTTCACTTGAGGTAAGTAGTGGGGCTTCTCGGGGGTGGGAGGGAAATGGGGGTGGGGTGGACAGGACGCCTGGCGATCAACTGGTCGAGGCCTTGCGATCGACCGGTCGGTGACCACGGCCTTAGTGCATTGGGATGGGGGGGATGCTGGTGAGGGGCTGGCTCTGGGGGAGAGGTGGGTGCATTAGGGTTACTTATAATTTTTTAAAATAAAAGATACTTTATAACAAAAGAAAAAACTTTAAAAAAAAATAATCTGGTTACATTTTAAAGGCCAACAAACATATAGATCAGGCATGTCAAACCTGAAGCCCACTGAGGGCCACAAATGAAAACTGATAGCTTTCAGGGACACCAAAGAAAATGTACTTCCATTGGAAAGTTGTAATTATTTATTATTACAGATTATGTTTTAGGTATATTTTATAATACTTTTCAGGTCTTGTTTTAATACAATACAATAATTTGATGTGTAAAATTGTTATTTACTCATAAAACAATTTTTAATTTAAATATAAATTTAAGGTACTTTTAAATTTTGTACATGATACATAACATGTTTTGTTGAAATAAAAACAAGTATAGACCATGGTCAATCAAATAGAACAGGCTTCTGTGAAAATTTCAGGTACTTTGTAATTTGAGATTTTGCATAAACATATAATTATTCGTGCAATTGCAAAAAATTGACATATCTGATATAAAATTAATATACATTTTGTGATTTTTTTGGAAATAAATAAATACAAAACAAAACAAAACATTAACAAAATATCCCCCTTAACTGCCCCAGAGCCAGGCATTCCCATATCCCCATTCTAACCCAATTCCCCCTCTGCTCCCCCAGAGAACCGCCCTCTAAGCCAATGCCTCCTTCCTCCCCCAGACCCAGGCACTCCCAGCCCCTCCCCCCCATACCTAATGCCTGGGTCCCAGAGCCAGTGTCGCTGCTGCCACACATTTCTTCCTCAGGCGCTGGGGAGGCGTGAGCACAGCAGCCAGCTGTGAGCAGGCACTTGATACCTGTGCAGAGTAGCCCAGCCAACTGTGATCTGCACTCGGCAACGTGCTCTGAGCGGGCCGCATGTTATTCTTTTATAAAATGTAGTGGCAGGCCACAAAAAATTTCGATTGGGCCACATGCAGTCCACCAGAAGCCTGTTTGACATGCCTGATGTAGATGGTATCATGAGCTTTTGTGGGCACAACCCACTTCCACCCATGAAAACTCATGATACCATCTACATAAAGGGTGGGCAATAATTTTTGCCTAGGAGCCACTTCAAAAATTTTTGAAGCAGCCCTGGGTCACCACAGGAAGGGGTGGGGGAGCCCCTTTGCCTCCTCCTTCCCACTAGGCAACCATGTCTCTGGTAGGGTAGGAAGCAGCTTCATGCGCTCCCCAACCCCCAGGCCAATCAAGGCTTGAGGGCGGGGGAGCACGAGAAGCCTCCTCCTGCCTTGTGAGGAGTATGTGGTGCTTGGAAGTGCATGTGCTGCTCACTGGGTGGGGGCAGAGCAGAGAAAGCTTCATGTGCTCTCCCGCCCCAAGCCCTAATTGGCCTGGAGGCAGGGGAGCAGCAGGGCCTCCGCAGACCAGATCTGACCCATGGAGGCCCTTTTGCCTACCTCTGATCAACATGTTTCGTTAGTCTTTAAAGTACTACTAGACTGTATTGTTGTTTTTTAAGTTTTTCCTGTTACAGACTAACTCAGCTACCCCTCTGAAGCTTATAAAAAAAGGTTCTATACTAAACCATTCCTTTGTGTCTCCCTGTTTCCTTTCTCCTTTGGTGAGTTGGGCAGGCAGGAGTTTTGGTAAAAATGTATCAGACATGCACAGAGTGCCCACTCTACCTCAGCTGGTGCTGGATAATCAGAGCCTCAATTCCAAAGGAGTTGGCCTTACTGAAGTGATAGATCACCCCACATTTTGTTGCAGATGTTCCATCTCCCAGTCATAGCAGAGACTTGGGATTAATGCAGCTTTCTCAACTAAAAGTCTTATACATGTTTGGATGATGTGATTGTGAACAGCTGGAGAGGTAGTCTGCTCAAGGCAAAGTTGGCCTTGAATCTTGATATCTATGGCTTCAGTTGAATGGCTTGTGTAAAATTTGGAAGAGCAGCTCAGAGAGCGCTCTCTCCTTTACTTAAGGATAGAATCTCATGGCAGCCTGAAGGAAAAAGTCCTCATGGCAGACAGAAAGCCACGTTTGCAGGGTATCCTCAGCCTTAGGCTACTTACTGCTTCAAGTGCCTTCAAGAAAGCGAGAGTGATTCTTGTGTTGTGTGTTAGTTTAATTAAAGTTTTCAGAGCATTATTTTAACAGGTAAGTTAATCTCTAACATTCATAACTCTCATGTAGTTTTTTGCTGTGCAATAACGTGAAAAACAATTAGGTTAACTAGGTAAGTAAATGGGCAGTTAGGAAGCATTACAGATTGCTTACAATAAATTTATTAGGTATAAGAACATAAGAACATAAGAACGGCCGTACCGGGTCAGACCAAAGGTCCATCTAGCCCAGTATCCTGTCTGCCGACAGTGGCCAGCACCAGGTGCCCCAGAGGGTGGACCGAAGACAATGATCAAGCGCTTTGTCTCCTGCCATCCCCTCCAGCCTCTGTCAAACAGAGGCCAAGGACACCATTTTATCCCCTAATAGCCTTTTATGGACCTAACCTCCATGAAATTATCTAGCTTCTCTTTAAACTCTGTTATAGTCCTAGCCTTCACAGCCTCCTCCGGCAAGGAGTTCCACATGCTGACTACACGCTGTGTGAAGAAGAACTTTCTTTTATTAGTTTTAAACCTGCTACCCATTAATTTCATTTGGTGTCCTCTAGTTCTTCTATTTAGGAACTAATAAATAACTTTTCTTTATCGGCCCTCTCCACACCACTCATGATTTTATACACCTCTATCATATCCCCTCAGTCTCCTCTTTTCTAAACTGAAAAGTCCCAGTCGCTTTAACCTCTCCTCATATGGGACCCGTTCCAAACCCCTAATCATTTTAGTTGCCCTTTTCTGAACCCTTTCCAAGGCCAAAATATCTTTTTTGAGGTGAGGAGACCACATCTGTACACAGTATTCAAGATGTGGGCGTACCATAGTTTTATACAGTTGTATCTTGTTAGTCTTTAAAGTGCTACACAACTTTTTTTCTTTTTGTTTTACCAAGGTCAGACTAACACAGCTACCTCTATTACAATAAATTTGATATGCTCAAAATCTTTTTTACTTTTTATTCATTAAAGAAATGTGTTACTATAAAAGTGGTTTTAAATGCTCAAATGAAATATAGTGATGAAATTCATATTTAGGTTGTATAACATTAATTTCTCTTGTGTTTTATAAAAACTTACATATTTAAGAATTTGACATTTGAATTTGAAATCTCTCGTGTTTTATAAAACAGGAATTAGACAATAGAATTTGAATTTGACATTTCTCGGGTTTTATAAAACTTAAATATTTAAGAATTTGACATTTTTTATGTAAAAGTCATGAACCTAATGAGAATGGGATATGAACAAATTAAAGAGAAAAAATATTTAACAGAATGTAAACCACAAAACTTTATAATTTATATGTCTGTTGTTAGTAAAATAAGTAATTCATTAAACAATAAATATCCTAAGAAGTGGATTATTTACAGTGGTGTAGTTGGGGGTGAGTGGCCCTTGGGTGCCACACTACTGAGGTGCCAGTATAGTCCCCTTACATTCCCCCTGTCATCCCTCTGCTTGCCTGCTCCTCCTCTGCCCACTGCCACCGGCTGGAGCTACCTCCTCCCCGCCTCTCTGCCCCCAGCCCGACCCCCTCCACCTCTGCCAGAGGGTTAGTGCATGCGGGACCCAGCCCCAAACTGAAGGCGGTTGGGTAAGACACGGTACAAGCTCCTCCCAGGGTCGGGCTCAGCTGTGCGCCAGGTTCAGGGCCCCACCATTTGGCCGGGGGAGGGCAATTTTGCCTTCGTCCCCAGGCGCATAACACCCTTACTACGCCTGTGTCCGATGGAGCCCGCTGACTGGACTAAGGCAGTATCTGAACCTACCAGGATTAACTTTGATACACCTTTTAAAGCATCTCCAGGCTGAGCAATGCTAAGTGCAGATCCTGGAAACCTGGGCCATCCAAGGGACCGGACCAATGCATTCCAACTGGCAACTGAATTGCCTACAGAGCGTGCTTGGACGGATGTAACCTGCACCCTTAGGACAGGCCTTATGTACACTCATTCGCTTCTCAGTCAGATTATCCATAGTATTGGGATTTTGTTCTTGCTGATTGTACCACTTATTATTATTGCTAGGGCTCTAAGTTATTCACTGTCCTGACCACTGCTTGGAAGCCATATTTGTAGGTCAGCTACCCACCCTGTAGCATGGAGAGTGGATCAAGGAATCGGGTAGTTAAGAGTTAGGGCCTATAGCCTAAATGCCCTAGTGGTCAGCGTCTGGGAAGGAAGGGTGCCTGGGACCTTCTTTGAAAGAGATTGGAGGAGTGTTGGGATATTTCAGAGTTCACTGGGGTCTGGGAAGGCCTGTGAGATTGGCAAGGGTCTGGCAACAGCTGTACATTTTCCTTGCTAAATTATAGGCCTGTTTTTCTCTTGCATGAGGCCTGCTTTCTCCCTCCTTGCTGCTTGTAGAAAAGATACGTGAGGCCAGTTTTCTCCTTCTTCTCTGATGATGAGATAGATGGGGCAGTGTTACACTAAACTGTAACTTGATAAATCCACCCTAATTGCATCCCTTGCCTGTTCTCACTTGCTGTAAAACTTATCAGGGTCACAGCTTCTTTTCTCCCCCCTTGTAAGCTGCAGATTAAGACCATATGTAAAGCTGATTCAACTAAAAAATCAGTAAACAAACAGCGGTGGGTATAACTGTATTCATCACCTGCTTATTAATATTCATTGTATGGGAATTAACCTTACTAAATAAAGGTTAATGAAAAATAGTGATAGTCGTGCAAATTTACATACATTCCTTTATCTATTTTAGTAACTGCTGCCATATCTTTGCCACTCAGAATGCTGTGTTGGGGGTCCGAGGTAAACATGTATGGGCGATAAAGTGGCCCATTTACTCCATCCTATAGAGCAGGGTTTTCCAACCTATGGGTCGGGACCCAAATATGGGTTGCCATTACATTTCAAAAGGGTAGCCAAGTGTCTCCCCAGGTGGCTCTGCTCCCTCTCCTCCCCCCATTTTTGAATTGCCTTGGGTCACCAAGTCTTCCTGAATTGTTAAAATGGGTCCCCATCTGGAAAAGGTTGGGAACTGCTGCTCTAGAGTTTCCTATGCTCCTTCTTCCAACAGGTACAAGGATCCCAGGACACACTTACCTGCAGTAAAGGTGCATTCCCCTGCCGGGGGAATGGCCCAGTTGATTCCCCCAGGGGAGGAGAGTGCTCTGCTGCACTCTGTAGGGTACAACTAAGTCTCCCTCATGGCCTGTTCCATCCCAGGACAGGACAGGACAGACACACACTGTTCAGAAAGTGAGCTCCAGTGAGGGCTGGCAGGTCTGACACCAAGAACCCCAGGCAGGACTCAGACTGCAGTGGCAGGTCACTAGGACTTGGAGAGAAAGGACACAGCAGAACTCTAGCTCCCCAAGGGTTCTGTGCACAAAGCTCCCAGCTAGGGGGCTCAGCTCACCCTGCTCTTTCGGCTCAAGAGCTCCTTGAAGCAGAAGGAGGCAGAGGAAGTTGCCTGAGCACCTAAGTGAATCCTTGGCTAGCTGCCTCAGACACTGATGGAGGTACCCTGCAGGCACTAACAGCAGCCACACCAGCCCCAGAACTGTGGTACCTGCCATTCCTGCCTTGGCACTTCCACTCACACCTCCAAACAAGGCACCACATGGGCAAGATGGTGGGGAAACACATTGAGACCTTGGGTGTGGGGAAGAGCAGCACCATTGTTATATCACTGAACCTGCTTCCCCTGGGAGGGGGCATGGAGGAGATAGTCTCTAATACAGGAGCCAGGATTATTGGGGCTGATACTCCTGGCATTGGGGGGCAAGGGACAATGATGGACTCTGAACCCAACCCAACCTAGCTGCTCCAGAGCCCACCCAGTTTCTGATACTCAAGGGGACAGGAATCCTTACCCAGCCAGCTCACAGCCTCATAATTCTCCTGCATCACATCCCAGTAGAGGGCTCTCTGATCCGGGTCCAGCAGAGCCCATTCCTCCTCAGAGAATGACACAGCCACCTCCTCGAAGCTCACCAGCTCCGCCACAGCCATTTCCTGTCTCTGGCTCTGCAGGCGATGGGCTGAGCTGGAGCAAGACATCTGTGTTCTGCAGCCTGGCAGGAAGAGAAGGGCAATTGGAAAAATTTCAGAAGGGGCTTTAACCCTTCCTAAACCCCCGTTCTGCTGAGACACTGTCCTTGGTGATGCACATGCTAGACTCGGCCATTTTGGGCAAATGCTTGAGTCTATGTTGTTTATGAAATATCTAGACAAGTTGATCCCAAATCCACATTAATTTCTCTCAATACCTGTCTTGAGCTTTAACATTACTGCACTGGCAACAACGGGATTTGGTTCTGTGCGCCCAATGTGTCTGATAAACAAGTTGCTGCCTGAACGTGAATGTAGGTGTCAAATGTAGGCTCCTGTATTTAAAGCCCCTTCATGCATTTATTAGCAGCACAGACCTAGGCCTTCTCATCAGGACTAAATTGGCAGAAATGAAGTGAAATCAAGGGGACCATTCAGATGCTTAAAATTAAATGCACCTGCTGAATGTTTACAGGATGAGAGCCTAAGATTCATGGATTCAGAGGAATCATTCTTTCATGTATTCTGGTTTCATCTGTATTATAAACCATTTTATGTAACCCAGTTACCCCCATAACAAACCTGTATTTCCTCAATGCATACTTCCTAGAAAGCTGCTGGCAAAAGCAGGGGGATCAGCTATTAGCAGCACCCCCCGTCCCGGAAAAAAAGGGATGTACGGTCACCAAAGGCATAAAGCCAAGGGGTCCCATTTCACTAGGCCTTGTGTGAACACAGAAGCAAGACACAGCTTCTATGAGCTTACATGCTAAGCCAATCTGTTTAAATAGTTATATCTACGAAGGGGTTCTAGTTGCCCCAAGCTTCGCAGATAAAAGCACTGAGGATTCCTCTAGCAGTGCCCCATATTACAATTCAGCATTATCGCTTACCAGAAAGGACTGGAAAAGGAACTGAAGTAGATGAAGACAATCTAGGAAATATCTTCACCTGGGCTGACAAATAACAGCATGCAGGCAATGCCCAGCAATGCCTTATGTGGCCATTACTGCTCTCCTGCAGAGTGCAAGCCAAGAGGGAGAGGAAAACCAGCCTGAGACATGCAAGGCTGGGGGAACCACTCCCCCGCAGGGAGTTACAAGGAGGGAGGGCCTGGAAAGAGGAGGCCTGGCACCAGCTGATACCAAGCTCCCCAGTGCTCAATGGAGTCACCCCTGGCGCCTAACTGGTGTGAGATCAGCGTCATCTCCCTACCCTTTCCCAGCCAACACCCCGCCCTGCCTGGGAGTGATTCCCTCTGCTCCAGCCCCCACCCCAGAGACCCCCCATCATTAGCCCCTCCATAAGCCCCCGTCTCTACCCTCCCCCAGCCACCGCCGTGTCTTCCCTCGCACCGCCCCCCGCCTTACGCATGCGCACTGGGCTGCTCCGCCCCCGCCGAGGAAGCGCCGATGAAGACCAACGTACTGGACCGGCCGCTGGGAAACGGTTTGTGTCACGTGATCTCTACAACCCCCCCACCGTGTGTGACACGAAGCCCCGCAGCCTGTAATGTGGGTCCCAGGACAAAACCTTCCCCTCACTGCCCCCCCCCAGCGATTTATCTGGCCTGGCCTGGCCTCAACCCCCCTCTTAGCGCCCACCGGAACTGACATGTCATCTGCCCCGCCCCCATCCGCCCCTCCCTCCAGGTGCCTCCCCCCGCGCCTCGCCTCCTCCTGGCCCCCGCCCGGGCGGCGCTCCCCGGAAGCGGAAACAGCTGCACTGCAAGTAACGGCACGAACTATTCCCTCTGACTTGGCGCCTCAGGGCGCGCGGCGCATGCGCAGTGAACGTGGCGGGTGTGCCCCTCTAGCAGAGGCTGCCCAGGGGTACGAGGTAGGGAGCTGCTGCCCTGTCTGCGGTGGATTGCTCTGGGTTTTACTCACTGGCTACGTCTACATTGGTAAGATTTTGCGCAAATACTCTTTAACACAAGAGTTTTTGCGTTAGAGTATTTGCGCAAGAGAGCGTCTACACTGGCATGTGCCTTTGCGCAAGAGCATCCTTGCCAGTGTAGATGCTCTCTTGCGCAAGAAAGCTCCGATGGCCATTTTAGCCATAGGGCTTTCTTGCGCAAGAAATTCGTGTTGCCTGTCTACACTGGCCCTCTTGCGCAAGAACAGTTGTGCAAAAGGGCTTATTCCTGAGCGGGAGCATCATAGTTCTTGGCGCAAGAAGCACTGATTTCACACATTAGAACGTCAGTGTTCTTGCGCAAGAACTCGCGGCCAGTGTAGACAGGCAGCATGTTTTTGAGCAAAAGCAGCCGCTTTGGTGCAAGATCGCGCCAATGTAGACACAGCCACTGGCTAATGCCCCTGACTGTGCCCTGGCCCAGTGCGACTCACCAGCCAGCTAAAGCCTGGCTGGCCCGGGAGAGGCTGTGACAAAAGAAATGCTCCGGCCGAGAGGCCATAGAGACAAAATATCGAGTCTGTAAAGACGCCGGATGTGGGAATTCTTTTCTCTGACCTGCTGAATCCTTCTGGAACCCAGCTCCTGCTGGTGAAATAAGGGCTCTTTTCACTCAAGGGAAGTCGTTAACCATCAGTGAGGTTTAAGTCAGGTAGTTCTGAGAGTGCTCCGTTCAGACTGGAGAAGGGGACGTTACACTAGCAGTTGTTGTTAAAGATTTGATCAATAGAATTTGTTATTCCATTAATTTTCAATCACTGTAGCTCTTAGGGATCCCAAATAAGATCTGGGGTCTACACAAAAAAAAAAAAAAAAAAAAACAGAGAAGGACAATCCCTGCCCTGAGCAGTTTAAATAAACAAATGATAGGAAGGGAAACTGAGGCACAAAGCAAGACAGAGATTTGCCCATTGTCACCCAGCAGTTTGGTGGATGAGTTCAGCATAGAACCTCAGCTCCACCCCACTGATGAGACGTGTTGGTTAGGAGGGAAAGTTGCCTTGCTAAAAGCCCCAGGCCCAGCAGGGAAGGGACGTTTCCCATTGGGATGCTGAACTCCTAGGCTGCTCCATGAGGGGTTAAATCAGGTGCTGCAGCCAGCACTAGAGGAGATCACTGGGCTGGATGCTGTGTGGGACCCTGAGCACCTTCACACATAACAGGGCTCCAGGAAGTGCAGGTCCATGACAGGTACTACTGAGATCAGACTGGATTGGAGCAAAACGAGCCCCAGGCTGGAGCTGCCCAGTGCCAGTCTGACCTGTGCTAGTGAGTGTATGGGCACAGACCAGCCAACATGGTTCCGTTAGTCCCACCAGGCACCCTTTGGGAATCTCCCAGAATGCACTGCTTCCAGGAGCTGTACCAGGGACTGAGACAGTGGGTACCTGCCCAGAGGGTGTTGCCACTGCAGGGGTTTAGGACAAAATGGGGGCAAACCCCAACTGGTCCTTATAGAGCTCTGCATGTCTAAATAAAGGGGCCACTGAGGCATCTCCAGAACATAGGAAACCCCTCACCTACCTGCCCGGGCCCACCCTGACCTGTATAGATCAGACTGTGGGAGCCAGCTTCTGGCTTTGTCAGAACTTCCCTACCTAAGTCATTCTGCATGGAAGTGCCACCCCCGTTCCCATCCTCACATGTGTCCTCCTGCATCCACAGTTGCCTTCTGTCTCTTTTTCACTGGACAAAGCCACATCTAATGCTGAGCCTTACAGGACAGGGACAGAGCTCCACAGAACTGGTGGCTTCTGTGATTTGTATCACTTAGTTGAACCGTTTATGACATTTATTGATTCACCCCCATGTAACTCCAGTGCCATGTTATGGGCTGTACCACCAATCTGTTCATAAATACCACTAAAGGTTGGTGATAATTAAGATCCTTCTCTAATTACTAAAATACCTGAACCTGAATGTGTAATAAGTTGGACACTCCCAGTCTGCATTAATGACCTTTCATCTCCCTGGGGGCCAATAGTTATCTTCTTGGTGGAAAAACACCCCATTCCACATCCCTCTCAGCCCTCACAATGAAACCTCCCAACTCATTTCTGTTTCTTCAGGAAAAATTTGAGGCCCATTTGAAGACTGAGGGAAGAGAGAGAAAAGCTGCTGTGACGGAAAACAACAGGAGAGGGGAGAAGCCTGGCAGGGCCGGCCTTAAGCCGATTCGGCCGAATCGGGCCCCGCACCTACGGGGGCCCCGCGCCCCTGCACCCAGAAGTTGGCTCCCTCGGCTTTGCTCGGCTCCCCCCCCGCCCTTACCTGTGCATGCTGCCGGTTGCTCCCACTGTGCATGCCATTCGCAGGTGAGCGGGGAGACGCCCGGGCGTGGACGTGACATCACGCCCGGGATTTTAAAACTGTAAAGTGCCATGCCGCCGCAGCCGCGGCGCACGCCGTTCGCAGACCGGCCCGGCAGAAGGTAGGGGAGCGGGAGCGGGAGCGGTGGGAGGGACAGGGGCAGGGGCTTGGATGGGGTGGGAGAGGAAGGGGCTTGTGTGGAGGGGAGGGGGGAGAGGAAGATGCTTGTGCGGAGGGGAAGGCACCAAGAGGCAGGGTGGAGGTGAGACACATGCCAGGGGGCCAAGTGCAGACAATGAGGAAAAGGGCAGGAGGGGAGGTGTCAGTGGGAGGGGGACAGGGTGATGCTGGGAGGGGAGAGGGTAAGGGCATTGGGGGCTAGAGGGGGAGGGGAGGTGCTGGGAGAAGGCTTGAAAGAAGGGGTGGGCATGAGGAAGGCTGGGATGGAGCAAGTCGTGGTGAGGGCACAGAGGGGCAGGAGGGGAATGGGGCAGAGGGTGGTGAGGGGGTGGGCATCAGGGAAAAAGGGCAAAGGGGGCAGGGGCAGTGAGGGAAGGGGGAGGCACCAGGAGGGTGCAGGGCTAAGGGAAGGTGCAGGTGCCAGGGGATTCTGGGCATGACGCAGAAGGGCAGACACCTGCAGGGGAGGGACCAGCACCAGAGGAGAGAGGCAGGGCAGGTGTGTGGAGGGAGGTGTTAGAAGAGGGGTAACTCACCTGATCAGAGTGGGGCTACTGGAGGAGTGGGCACAGTGGGGAGAGAAGGTCTGGTGGAGGGGGGCAGGTCACAGGAGGGCTGAGGGCAGTGAGAAGGGCAAGAGTCAGGACAGCAGAGGAGGGTGAGGAGTTGAGGGGCAGCAGGCACCAGGGGAGATGATGGAGCAAGGAGAGCAGACATGGCAGTAGAGAGAAAAGGTAAAGGTTGGTTGAGTGAGGGTTGGTGTGTGTTCTTTTTTTGTTTTTGTTTGTTTTTTCCCCTGTGTTTGTGAGTGAGGCTTTTTTTTTTTTTTCCAACTTCCCCTTTGCCCTCCCCCTCCCCTTCATGGAGTGTGTGCTGTGATTGGCAGGTGGAAACTATTGACTTCTAATTAGAGTTTGAATTCTAGCAGCCTCTGCTGATTGGCTGAGCCTTGGTAGGGGGAGGGACTTTCAGGCAGTCCACGGCTTTATAAGGCAGTGGGCAAGCGACCAAGGAGCTTGCGAACAGGTGAGTGCTAACAGGGAGTTTAGAGGGGGAGTTGGGAAGGGGGCGAGGTTCTCTTGCCTTTCTTTTTAAATCCCTTCTCCAGGACAGCAGCGATGGATGGTGATAGGTCTGCTGTTGTTACCTGCACGGCGTGTTCCATGTTTGTCTTCCTCCCGGAAGAAAGAACGGATTTCATCTGTACTAAGTGCAAGCTGGTTGCCATTTTGGAAGAAAAAATTAGAGGACTGAAGGCCCAAGTGTCGACCCTACGCTCGATCAGAGAGGATGAAGACTTCCTCGATAGAAGGCAGCGTTTAATCCTTCAAGCACGGCAGGCGGAAGAGCCAGAGAGGGCAGTACGTGACCAGGAAGAGAATTGGCAGCATATAACTTCTAGAAGGGGAAAAAGGCCAGCATGGGAATCCCCCAATGCTATAGAGCAGTGTTACCCAATTGGTGCTCCGGGGAACCCTGGGGTTCCGCAAAGCAAATCGAGGGGTTCCGCGAGGAGCCAGCACTCCCCCGCCCCCTCTGAAAGAGAGAGAGAGCCAGCTAGCCAGCAGAGGCATGGGCGGCGAGTTGTATGGGCTCCTGGTGCCCATGCTCCACCAATATTTGGAGCTGGAGCTGGAGCTGGAGCTGGAGCAGGCCCCGGCCCCCCCATGCATCCTCCCACCCCAGCCCCAGAGCGTCTCTCCCCCTTGCTGGCTGCTGCTGCCCTGCACGGCGTGCTCAAACCGGTGGGATTTTAAAACTGCAGGGCGCTGCGTTGCGCCGTGCGGCTGAGTTGCGGGTTCCGAGTCCGGGGACGGAGCGCAGACTCCAGCCCCACAAAGTGAAAGACAGAAGGTAGGGGAAGGGGAAGGGCTGGGAGAGGAAGGGGCTTGTGCGGAGGGGAAGGGGAAGGGCTGGGAGAGGAAGGGGCTTGTGCGGAGGGGAAGGGGAAGGGGGAAGAAAGGGGAAAGCACCAAGGGACAGGATGGAGGAGAGACAAATGCCAGGGGGCCAAGTGCAGACAATGAGGAAAAAGGCAGGAGGGGAGATGTCAGTGGGAGGGGGACAGGGTGATGCTGGGAGGAGAGGGTAAGGCGTTGGGGGCTAGAGGCGGGAGGAGGAGGTGCTGGGAGAAGGCTTGAAAGAAGGGGTGGGCATGAGGAATGCTGGGATGGAGCAAGTCATGTGTGAGGGCACAGGGGCATGAGGGGAGCGGGGACAGAGGGTGGTGAGGGGGTGAGCATCAGGGAAAAAGAAGGCAAAGGAGGTAGGGGCAGTAAGGGAAGGGGGAGGCAACAGGAGGGTGCAGGAGTAAGAGAAGGTGCAAGTGCCAGGGGATTCTGGGGGTGAAGCAGAAGGGCAGACACCTGTAGGAGGGACCAACACCAGAGGAGAGATGCAGGGCAGATTTCTAGATGGAGGTGTTGGAAGAGGGGATGAGGAGGGTAGCTCACATGATCAGAGTGGGGCTACTGGAGGAGTGGGCACAGGGAAGAGAGAAGGGCTGGTGGAGGGGGGCAGGTTGCAGGAGGGCTGAGGGCAGTGAGAAGGGCAAGAGTCAGGACAGCAGAGGAGGGTGAGGAGTTGGGAGGCAGCAGGCACCAGGGGAGCTGATGGAACAAGGGGAGGAGACATGTCAGCAGAGAGAAAAGGTAAAGGTTTAAAAATATTTATTAATAATGTGGTTGCCACAGTGGCACATCCAAACAAGCCACATGAACTCAGTACTGGTGCACAACACAAAATTCATTTTGCTCATGCGAGGAAACTCTTAGGCTATGTCTACACTGGCGGTTTCTTGCACAAGAACATCTTGCGCAAGAGTTCTTGTGCAAGAACACGTCCACACTGCCATGTGCGAGCTGTGCTTTTGCACAAGAGCGTCTATGGCAGTGTGGATGCTCTCTTGCCCAAGAAAGTGCCGATGGCCATTTTAGCCATAGGGCTTTCTTGCGCAAGAAATTCATGTTGCGTGTCCACACTGGCCTCTTGTGCAAGAACAGTTGCCCAAAAGGGCTTATTCCTGAGCAGGAGCATCATAGTTGTTGTGCAAGAAGCCCTGATTTCATACATGAGAACGTCAGTGTACTTGCGCAAGAATACATGGCCAGTGTAGACAGGAAGCAAGTTTTTGCATAAGAGCGGCCACTTTGGCACAAGATCGCACCAGTGTAGACACAGCCAAGGGGAGGGAGGGAGGGAGGGAGGCAGGGGCAGGGAATCAGCGCTGGCTCAGCATGTCTGCATGGTTTGGGGGAAGGTGCAGGGAAATTGAGCTCAGCTGGGTTGCAGAGTGGGGAGGTCCGGGGAGCTGGGCTGGGCTGCGGGGTGGATGGGTGTGTGTGGAGCTCAGAGCTCAGTTTGGCTGCAGGAGGAGGGAGGTGCCGGGAACCGGGGCTAGACTCAAGGGGAGGGAGGGCCAGGGAATCGGCGCTTGGCTCAGCAATTTTGCGGGTCTTGGGGGAGGTGCAGGGAAATGGGGCTCAGCTGTGCTGTGGGGGAGGCATGCAAGGAACCAGTGCAGGGCTCAGCTGGGCTGAGGTGGATGGGGGAGGGTATACGGAACAGATGGGCAGCTCAGCTGGGCTGTGAGGGGCTGCAGGGAACTGGTGCTGCACTCCCTTGGATTGTGGGGGAGGGTTTTGGGGGAGGTGCAGGGACCCAGCAGGGGTGGGCAGCTAGCTCAGTTGGGTTGCAGGGGATAGAGGTGCAAAGAAGCCTAGTGTGTGTGTGGGGAGGGAACCAGGAGCCCTTAAATGACCTCCCCTGGTCCAAAAATCCCTCATCTGGGACCAGTCTGGTCCAGAGGGTGCCAGATCAGGAGGTCCAACTCCTACCCAAGTCCTCCTTGCACCCTCCTCATAGCCAGACACCCTACCCCAATCTGCTCCTGCTCCCTCCCCTGGCCAGACACCCTACATCCAGCCTGCTTCTGCACCCTACTTACCACCCAGACCTTGCCCCTTCCGCCCCACCTCCCTCCCAGATCCTGCACCCCATCCCTATCCCGCTCCTTGGCAGCCCTGCCATCCACCCTAGCACCTAGCACCACCCTGTCCCTGGCCCCAACACCCTGCCATCCACGCTAGCACCCAGCAGCACCCTGTTCCTTATCCCAGCACCCTGCCAGTCACCCTAGTGCCCAGCAGGACCATGTCCCTGACCCCAGCACACTGCCACCTGCCTGCCCCAGCACCTTGCCCGAGCACCCTGCCACCTGAGCCAGCATCCTTCCACCCAGCAGCACCCTCGCACCAGCCCCAGCACCCACTTTCACTCTGTCCCCTGCCCCCACCAGCACATTTGGGACCACATTAGTGAGGCTTGAGGTTTTTTGGAGGGGGGTTGGTTTTTTTTGCATCTCACTTGTGTGGCCCCAACTGACTTTTCTGTGGGTCAGTGACCCTTGACTCAAAACAGGTTCCTCACCCCTTTTGTAGTGCCCATCTTCAAAAAAGGGAAGAAGGACAATCCAGGGAACTATAGGCCGGTCAGTCTTACCTCGGTTCCTGGAAAAATCATGGAAGGGATCCTTAAGGAATCCATTTTGAGGCACTTGGAAGAGAGGAAAGTGATTAGGAATAGTCAGCATGGATTCACAAAGGGCAAGTCATGCCTGACCAATCTGATTAGCTTCTATGATGAGGTAACTGGCTCTGTGGACATGGGGAAGTCAGTGGATGTGATATACCTTGACTTTAGCAAGGCTTTTGATACGGTCTCCCACAATATTCTTGCCAGCAAGTTAAGGGAATGTGGATTGGATAAATGGACAGTAAGATGGATAGAAAGATGGCTAGAAGGCCGGGCCCAGTGGGTAGTTATCAACGGCTCAATGTCAGGATGGCGGTCAGTTTCTAGCGGAGTGCCCCAAGGTTCGGTTCTAGGACCAGTTTTGTTCAATATCTTTATTAATGACCTGGATGAGGGGGTGGATTGCACCCTCAGCAGGTTTGCAGATGACACTAAGCTAGGGGGAGAGGTAGATACACTTGAGGGCAGAGATAGGGTCCGGAGTGACTTAGACAAATTGGAGGATTGGGCCACAAGAAATCTGATGAGGTTCAACAAGGACAAGTGCAGAGTCCTGCACTTGGGACGGAAGAATCCTAAGCATAGTTACAAGCTGCGGACCAACCAGTTAAGTAGTAGTTCTGCAGAAAAGGACCTGGGGGTTACAGTGGATGAGAGGCTGGATATGAGTCAACAGTGTGACCTTGTAGCCAAGAAGGCTAATGGCATATTAGGTTGCATTAAGAGGAGCATTGCCAGCAGATCCAGAGATGTCATTATTCCCCTTTATTCGGCTTTGGTGAGGCCACATCTGGAGTATTGTGTCCAGTTCTGGGCCCCCCACTACAAAAAGGATGTGGATGCATTGGAGAGGGTCCAGCGGAGGGCAACCAAAATGATTAGGGGGCTGGAGCGTATGACTTATGAGGAGAGGCTGAGGAAGTTGGGTCTGTATAGTTTTCGGAAGCAAAGAGTGAGGGGGGATTTGATAGCAGCCTTCAGCTTCCTGAAGGGAGGTTCCAAAGAGGATGGAGAAAGGCTGTTCTCAGTAGTGACAGATGGCATAACAAGGAGCAATGGTCTCAAGTTGTGGTGGGAGAGGTCAAGGTTGGATATTAGGAAAAACTATTTCACTAGGAGGGTAGTGAAGCACTGGAATGGGTTACCTAGGGAAGTAGTGGAGACTCATCCCTAGAGGTGTTTAAGTCTCAGCTTGACAAAGCCCTGGCCGGATTGATTTAGTTGGGATTGGTCCTGCCTAGAGCAGGGGGTTGGACTTGATGACCTTCTGAGGTCTCTTCTAGCTCTATGGTTCTATGATTCTATGATTTATTAATAACGTGGTATGCTGCCCACAGCCAGTTTGTTTGTGCCCCACGCTGCAGTTTGGGTTTATGTGGGGATCAACACATGGCCGGAGAGTGGGAGCCAAAACAAAAAAGTAGTCAGTGTAATGATCTTCTGTTGATATGTGTTTTAGTAGTTAAATTCTTGGACTGTCATTGCTCATAAAAAGTGCTGTCACATGGGTAGAAATCGGGTAAATGTTCCATTTTATTAATATCAGCAGAACTGAATTAAATGGGGCCTGTGTGTTGTGTAGTCTTTCCTTAATCTTTGTATTCATGCCTGTCAGTGTAAGAGAAGCTATTTGTATATATTTGCTTGCATATGCAACCACACTTAAGTTGAGGCCCTCAGCATGTTCTGTAAGTATCAGTGTGGCCCCTGGGGCTTCCAAAGTTGAGTTGCCCTAGCTCATCCCTGACAGGTGTCTGTCTAACCTGGTCTTAAATATCTGCAATTTAAGCCCATTGCTTCTCATCCTAACCTCAGAGGCCAAGCAGAACAATTTTTCTTCCTCCTCCTTATGATACTCTTTTAGATACTTGAAAGCTGCTCTCATGTCCCTTTTCGGTCTTCTCTTTTCCAAGGTAAACAAGGCCAATTTCTTCAGCCTTGCCTCATATCTCATGTTCTCTAGACCTTTCATCATTTGTGTCGATCTTCTCTGGACTTTCTCCAGTTTCTCCACGTTTCCTGAAATGTGGCGCCCAGAACTGGACATGATACTCAGCTGGGGCCTAATATAGATGGCTCATTCCCTGCCTAGGGGGCGTGAGACTGGGTGGGTTAATTTCCAATCCTCCTGTTTATTCTTTTCCTAAGTTAGGAGGGCACAGTAGTTCTGGTGGGGGTTGGAGAGGGGATGGAAGCCAGATCCAAGATCAATGAGCCCTGGGAAGTGGGCCCATTGAAAGGAGACTGGACCTGTGGATGCCTTGGGGGTCTGCAACAAGGGCCTGCTTTGGGAAGCCCCCTCTTTGGAGGTGAATGTGGCAGCATTGAGGCACCACCCAAAAGCAGGCGCCACAGACACTAACTGCAGATTCGTGGGATGGCTCTCACAGATCTTGCACATGCATAAGATGATAGATCTGCAGGAGGGAGGGCAGTGGCGTAGTGAGGGGGCTGGAGGGGTCAATTGCCCTTGGGAGAAAAATAATATAAAATTTAGTTAAAAATAGATGTCACACGTTTTTAAAAGGAATACCATATCTCCTGCCTTTTGTCTATTTTTGTCTCTTTAGGCCCCCAGTTAAAATTTTCAAAAGCACTTGAGTGACTAAAGTCATTTTTGAAAATTGGACTTGGAAATCGAAGCTCAGATTTTCAAAGGTAATTAAGCTCCTAAAGAGACAGTTGCCAACTCGGATCTTCAAAGATATCTATCTGATCTTTACACACCTTTGAAAATCTGGTCATAAGTGTCCTAGTCAGTTCTGAACGTGAGATGTAGGAGCCCAGTCCTAATTCCTTCAGGCTTTTTTTTTTTTTTTTTAATTTGAACATTTATCTACACTAATTCCCCTCCTTTCTCTTTCACTATCCAATAAATGCATGGATCAAAATTATAGGTGCTTTGTGAATATGCTGACTTGAGAGTGGAAAGATTTCATATTGTCATGTATGATTCCTGGTAACCCATCTCAAATATGAAAAACTTAGTTGATACCTGTTCATATCAGGAGCTATTGAATTCAGTTCACCATTTGCAGTATCTCATTCGGATGTTTAGTGGAGAAGATATTGGTTTTTTTTTTTTTTTATTTATACTGTGGGCAAAACATGGGCTCACAAGAATTCCTCCATTGTTTTACCATGAGTTTCAAAACATTTGGGGTGCGTCTAGACTGGCAAGATTTTGTGCAAAAGCAGACGCTTTTGCGCAAAAAGTTGCCAGCTGTCTACACTGGCCAGCTTGAATTTGCGCAAGAACACTGACGATCTAATGTAAGATTGTCAGTGTTCTTGCACAAATACTATGATGCTCCCGCTCAGGGATAAGGCCTCTTGCGGAAGAATACTTGCGCAAGAGGGCCAGTGTAGACAGGGAACAACTGTTTTGTGCAAAAAAGCCCCGATGGCAAAAATGGCGATTGGGGCTTTCTTATAAAATCGCGTCTAGACTGGCCACGGATGCTTTTGCGCAAATGCACTTTTTGCGCAAAGGCACCCGTGCCAATCTAGACGCTCTTTTGCGGAAATGCTTTTAACGGAAAAACTTTTCCGTTAAAAGCATTTCCGCAAAATCTTGCCAGTCTAGACGCAGCCTTGGTGTTTTTCTAAAGGCCTGGAGTCAACTGATTATGTAGGAATCTCAGCTTTCATTTATAAAAAAGTTCTCTATACTTCTGGGCCTTACAGCTAAGGAGGAAAGCTTTAAAACATGAACCTTAAATACTCAAGAAACAAAAGGCCAATAAAAATCCAACATGTTTTATTTTTAAAAAAATCTTATGATTTGTAGACCATTCTCATAACTTTGTGTAGGCGTTTCTTGTGATTTTTGGATTGGCAATACTGCTCTTTGGTGAATTTAGAGAGGTCTCTCCCTTCAGTTTCCCTTTCCACCCTCCTTTTTTGTCACAGGTCATCAGAGAATCATAGAGACAATAGAGAGTAGGGTGCGTCCATGACTATGGTTAATGACTATTATCAGCCAGTGGTCTGAATGAACTATCTACTGCCATCTATTAATCAACTGTAGGAAAAGGCTTCACGAGCAGACCTTATTTATACAGACAACTTACTTTGCCACAGAGATCAGTAGACACACTTGCTGTCTCAAGGTGATCAATTTTGGTTCTTTTGGGTTGAAATTCACTTAAGACTTGGAGCTGGGAGAATGGAATGTTATCCATATTGTATGATTAAAAGACCTGAACTTAATATGACTTGGCTTAGGGTCTACCATAACTGGAACACTAAGCAGAGGATAGTGAGTCACATCTAACTGAAAGTCACAGAAGATGGAAACAGGTTTTATTTCTGGTGGTGTAGAGTCTATTTGGGAGTCCTCAGTTATATCTGAGACTTTACATCCAGTGTTTAAAGGCAGAGCTGACTAGAATCAACTGAGAGTCCTTGTCTTGTCTCAGTGATCACTTGAGCAAAAATCATTGATAAAATCTTGTGTAGACTGACCTTGGACTCAACATGCAGGCAGTGTGTTGAAGGGCAGTGCAAAGGAGGCAATGGTGGTGAGGTACCATATTACCTAGTGAAATCATTGGTGCTGAAATCACTAAGGCCTGGAATTTGACCACAGAACTGACACTTTCTTAACAAAGACTCCATTTTTGCTATTTAAAAAGTAAATCAATGTAACAGAAAACTGCAACGCTCTCTGGTAACTTTTTAAAAATCAAACTTTAAACTTTATTGAAAAAAATTGGATAGTTTGCAATTGAAAATATTTGACCTACACTTAAGGCAACTGATTTAATTTTGTGTAAAATTTTGCATAATAAAGGATGGCATTTTTTTTTGAAAATGTTCAATTATATAGATATACATTTTGTTCAGATCTACTTGATGTGATATTTGTGTGTGGTTGTGGTTTGTTGTGGTGTTTTTTTTGTTTTTTTGTTTTTTTTCCCTCAACCAAAAATCCTGGGTGGGTGGGGGTTGGGGGGGGGCCCTGCCAAAACAGTTCGAATTGGGCCCCGCACTTCCTAAAGCCAGCCCTGAGCCTGGAGTATCTGGTAGGTGCCTGTGGCTATGGATTGGCAAGGCGGAGGGCTCTTTGGAGGCAGACTCCTGTGTGGCATTGGGAAGATGCGTTTCTCCATGACCATGGATTGCTCGGTTAGATCCATGTGCAGACAAGTCAGTGGATGAGTTAATGTCTAGCCCTTGTGGCTTTCCCAGAAAATCCTTCCCCCAGTGACCTGAATGTCCTTAGGAAGGGCTGTCTGCTGTGTGAGCTCATTTCCTGCGTTAACAACTTTGTTTCTTTTTTCTTCCCTGGGTGTGTCTGTCAGGCTGGTGCTGAGTCCTGCCTCCTGCAGCTCTGGGTCTGAATTCCCCAAAACCATAAGTAACAGAACATGCTGCCCATGGCAGGCAGGGAACCGGCCCTTTCAGAAGGGCACGGGGGCCAAAGGGGAAGCTGAGGGATGCCTCAGCCCAGTATCCATGGGAGTGAGTCAAATGTCAGAAATCTGAGAGTTTGCAAAGAAGTTCTCCCTGCTGCGCACTCAGCTCCCTATGAAGGGGCCCTGGGCTCCATCCATGCCCCTGACCAGCCCTTTCCCTGTTTTCATATAGAAACAGACACAAGACGAAAGGCAGAAGATTGTGGCTGAGTTTCAGCAGCTGTGGCAGTTCCTGGAGGAACAAGAGCGACTCCTGCTGGCCCAGCTGGAGAAGCTGGCCAAGGAGATTGGGAGGTTCCAGACTGACACTATCAATAAACTCTCCGTGAAGATTTCCCATCTCAGTGAGCTGATTGGTTTCTCCATGACCATGTCAGAAGCCAGCGAGTGAATTCCTGCAGGTGAGACTGAGGGTGAAACGTCCCAGCTCCCCGCTCAGGGAAAGGAGGCTTCTGAATCACAATTGCTAGGGTTCAGCAGTCAGATCTGGGTGTAACTTGACATGTTCATTGCTGACATGTGAGTGACTGTTGTGCTTTGCAGTTACAGGCACAGAGATATTAGAGATCTCAAAGCCCCATTCGCTCCAAGGATGCATAGTCTTGGATCAGGGCATTGCCTCTCTTCCCCATTCAAAATGCAAAATCCCTTCCCTGGGTTCCCCTGTGTGTGTCCGATGGGGCTGAGATTCTTTTCTCTTTCCCCTCTAGGACATCAGAAGCATCTTGAGCAGGTACATGGCTCTCTTTCCCCCCACACTGCTCCGTGCTGGGAAAAAAGTTGCTGGTGTTAGCACTATACCTCCCCAGGTCTCTACATCAAAGTGTGGGGAAGAGCGCATGTTGGATACAAATCTCTGTGACTCATTTAATTCTGAGAGTCTTGTCCTTGCACAGCAGATTTTGGAATTCCCCATTCGGCAGCACAGTCTGACCTCAAGTGTTTCCTGGAGTTGTCACCTCCCTGGGGACTGGCTGCCTCAGGACTGTGGGGATGGAACATGGGCCTGTCACTGCTGGGCACCATTCAGCCCAGGGCAGCAGGGATCAAGAGTCTTTCCCACCCGAGGGCTGTTTGGAGATCTGTGTGGAATGAGCTGGGGATTGGGGAGCTGGTGTCTCAGTCTAGTTCCTAGTGGGCAGATTTTTAAAGCCCTTCACCTGGGAACCTCTTGTCCCTCAGAGCCTGGAGACCAAGGAGAGAATTGTCCATGGAGACTCAATTCCCCTTTCGTCCCCAGAGCTGGAGAATGTTGCTTGGCGATGGGAGAACTGGAAAGATTCTAACTCAAGGCCCATCAGAACAGTGACTCACTAGCCAGAACTGAATCATTCAATGCAGTGTCAGCATATGACATTGTTTCTGTCCACGTGTGAGACGGGACAGTTCCAGCAGCCAGAGGAGATTTCTCCTGAACTGGAAGAACATCATCTGAAGAAGTGGGCTGTACCCACGAAAACTCATGATATCATCTACATGTTTTGTTAGTCTATAAAGTGCTACCAGATTATTGTTGTTTTTTCAGTTTACCTGTATAGACTAACTCGGCTGCCCCCTGAAGCTGCTGGAAGAACAAGTCAGAGCCTCCTCCCTGTGCTGGCCCATCTCAGTGGCCGCACCCCAGCTCCTCTTTCCCTAAGGCCCTGCCCCCTGGCCAGGCCAGAACCACCCCTCCCCCCATACTGGCCCTAGGTTGCCTTTTGAGCCATGGATACTGCACCTGTCCTGGGTGGTGCACTCCCAGGACCGGGGACATGGCCTGGGGGGTTGCCCTCAGGCCACCTGGACCGTGGCCCAAGCCAGGTGGAGAGTCAAGGGGTCCCCACAGCAGCCAAGGCTCACAGCCAGATCAGGAGGCAGGGCCTCACTTGCAAGAGGAACAGTAGGGAGGAGCCATGGAGTGGTAGGGCTACAGGACCTCGTGCCCCCTCATCCCTCAATTCTACTCAGCCCCATGGCTGGTGTCAGGAGTATTTGTGTGATGTCAGCTTGGGATCCAGAACTTGTGGGGGGATCCCAAGCTGATGTCATACAAATACACCTGACACCAGCCGTGGGGCTGAGTTTCTGCCCAGGCTGCTGCACAGAAACACTCTCCCTTAGCAGTGCCCGCACAGAGCTCTCATCCCTCTGTTTCACACCAGTGCAGGGGGCTCCCCATCGCTCTTCTCCCCCATCCGGCCTTTCCTTTGGGCAAGGCTGAGCTCTCCCATTGGAGCTGCTCCCTGCCTTGAGGAGACGCTCTTCCTGTGATGCTGGCAACTCCTCCCTTCTGTTGGGGCTGGGGCTGCCCCACCCAGTGCCACTCCCTGCTCTCTGGGGTTAGGCAGGTCTTCCCCAAGGCCCTAAGGCAGGATACAGTCACGCCCCTGCCTGGTTGACAGGGACTCCGTCTGAAACTCGCCAATCCACGGGCTATCAGAAGGCCCCGCCCTGGGCCACTTCCTACTCCTCTCCCCTCCCCTCCTCGGGGGCTCATCCAAGTTACTATTCACAGTGTGGCCCTACCATCAGTGCATCGGGGCCCCTTGACCACTCGCAGAACTGCTCTGTCCTCCTCCGAGCCATCACAGCAGTTCCACCCTTGTCTGAGGCATCTGTGCTCCGTCTACCTCTATCCGGGCTGCCAGGCTCACCCGCCATCCTGCTGGGCAGCTGAAGCCTCTCCTCTCGCCCCCCCTCCCTCTGCCTCAGCATCCAGCGGATTTAAATCACCCACCGACGTAGTGTGAGTGCCGCATTCCACCCCACCCTCTCTCCCCCGCCGTGCCATGTGGCCGCCTCCCCAGCTGGCCACTCGGGAGTATGCGCCGCACGTTTTCCGCCCCGGCGTTGGGGTTCCCCACAGCACTGGGGCTGAACCAGCGAGAGGGCGGGGCTTAAGCACCTTGTCACAAGGTCCATAAAATCCACTAACTCTAGAACCCCAGGAAAGTAAATCTGGTCTATGGGAAGCCCTGAACCTCAGTTTCCCCCTTTCTTTCCCCTCACCCTGTGAGGCTGGGGCACCAGGGGACGGAGTGAGATGTCTCAGTTGGGGCCACATCAGTGAGCACTGGGGGGTTTTGGAGGAGTTTTTTTGCTTCTCACTTATGTGGCCCCCAACTCATTCTTTTGTGGGTCAGTGACCTCCGACTCAAAAAGGGTTCCCCAACACTGACATAAATAAAGAAAACATTGAAACCTTTTGTGTTGGACATAATATTTTACTTTATTTAAATGAAGTTTGATAAACTAACATGAGAAAGATTAAGCATTTTAACTTTCATAATATAAATTAAACTGTTCTTACTAGCAGCAGCTGGTTCAGAAAATAAGGTCACCGTACCCAGCAGGGTAGTTCTCAACCCTGCCCCTTCCGCCTGAGGCCCCGCCCCTTGTGGGGATGGCCCGCAACCATTTCTGAAATTTGTGAAGTGGCCCCCCTTCTAAAATTATTGCCTACCCCTGGGCTGGGGTGATGTGGGTGGGGGAAGGGAAGAAGCCCTAACTGGGCTAGGGACAGGCAGATGTGGGGGGCAGGGACACAGAACCATTCATTAGGGTTTGGGGGAGAAGCAGAAGGCTCTGTACCAGCAGGGAGCGTGGAAGAAGACCACCCAGGGGCTGGGATGCGTGACCTCCAGGCCACCAGGGAGGGATGCTGCAGTGGGAAGGAGTGAAGGGGGAGATGTCACCTGGGGGAAGGGGAGCTGGCCCTGCGGAGGGGAGTTGGGGTGGGGTACAGGGCAGGGTTGAGCAGAAGGCAGAGAAGCGATCTGTGAAAGTGAGACTGTAACGTCCGTTCCCCATTTCCAGTCGGTGCCTGGCAGACCAGCACTTCCTCAGCCACGGGTCCGGGTCCAGTCTGGGGGCTGGTTAGGAAAGTTCCCCTCCTGCTCCTTTGAAGTCCGGCACCAACTCAAGGCAAATGGAGCCCATAGAACAGTCTCGCTGCTGGTCCCCTCATTCCCTGCTGGGCGGTGGCAGGCAGACATGGGGCTTCTCTCCCTGCATTGGCTGTGCCAGTCCCACACCCGTGAGGAGACAAGCCCGTGTTGCCAGGATGACAGCCTGGGCCTCACTGCAGTAAGTGCTCTCCAGCCAGCACTCTGAGCCACCTGCTTTGTATATAAACTAGCAACTGGACCTGGCCTTTGAGCGAGGAATGCAAATGCAGACAAGCAAAATTGCAAATGAAGCATGGATTTGAATTTCCTGTGCTTCATTTGCATAATTGTGGACAGCTGCTTTTCTGAAATAGTGTCGAGAAAACAAACGCGGTCCCCGAGGGGTGGCAGCAAGAGTCACAGCAGGGTTGGGGGACTCAGGGTAGGGGGTTGGACTGGGAGGGTTTGGTGGCTCAGGGAAGGGAATGGAGGTTCTTGGAGTGAGGGCAGTGGGTGGGTCGTTCAGCAGTGGAGGGGCTCAGGACAGGAGGCAGGTGGGGGCTCAGGGTAGGTGCTGGGAGATGCAGGGCACAGGGCTGGGGGAGGAGCTTACTGGAAATAACTGGCAGAAGGGTGGTGCTGCTCCAGTGGTGACCCCTTCCACAGGGCTGGGGCTGCACTCCTCAGCCAGTGGCCCCTGCTGAGGCTGTGGGACCAGTCCCAGCCTCCAGCTTGTCTGAGGTGGGCTTAAGGGGCTGAGCACAGTCTCCAGCTGCCCCTACAGCCTCTTGCTTATTCAGAGTGTGGTGGAGATCTGGGGATTGCCCCTCCAGCCTCCAGCCAGTTCCAGGCCCCAGATATTTTGGAGTGGGGGAGTCACTCTCTTGGATGGGGCTAGGTCTGCACTTCCTGGTCCTGGGGGGGCACAGTGGTGGGGCCATTGGGAGGCTTTGGCCCCTAGGCTGTAGCACTCTGAGGCCCGAGGGCAGTCAGGCAGACTCACTCCTTGGATCCTTACCCCACTCCAAAGGGGAACAGGGTCCACCTGCCCCAGGGCAACCTGTCTTCACTGAATTTCATCTTGTTCAATTCAGACCAGCTCTCCAGCATGTCAAAGTGATTTGAAATTCTGGCTCCCACCATCCCATGGCTGCTCTTGGGGATCCCCAGCTGGGAGCCCCTCTCCTGGAGGCCAGGGCTTGGGCCGCTCCATGCAGGAAACCCCCTCTGAGGGAGAACAGGGGTGTTGCTGTGGTGTCCTTGAGAACATTCAGCCCACTCGTCTTCTCACCTAGAAGGCAGCAGCCCAGGGCTCATTTCCCCTTCCTTGGGTGGGGACAGCTCTGAACAAGGGTTTCACATCTCTCAGGAGAGCTCTGACCAGTGAGCTGGGACAGGGCTTGGCAGAAATCTCTCCCAGGCTACGTCTACACTGCTGGTTTTTTTCCATAGAAGATATGCAAATCATGCTCTCATTTGCATATCTTCTGCCAATCCTTTTTGCAGAAGAGGTTTTGCCGCTAAAAAGCCCTGTGTAGATGGGGCCATTTGTCAGGAAAAAAAAAACCCAACCTTTTGCGTAAGATCCCTTATTCCTCAAAAAAATGAGGTTTATAGGTGTCCTTCCGCAAAATGGATTGGCAGAAGATATTCAAATAAAAGCGCCATTTGCATATTTTTGGCCGAAAAAAACCCGCCATGTAGACGTAGTCCCAGAGACGCCAAGGCTGGAGAGATGTTTGTTGGGAAGCATTTTGTAAATGTCGATTGATTTAAATGGTTTCCTCAAGTGGTGGGTTTGAAGATTTTGTTTAAAAATTTTCTCTATTCAGATGTTCACAGGTGTAAGGAATTCGGCGGGGGGTGGGGGAGGATTTTAGCCAAAGGGGAGCAATGAATAATTTACTGACAGTGATACTGATTTACTGGCAGTGATACTGTCACTTGCAAAACTTCACAGCCATATATCGATGTAACTATAGAAAACAAAGGGGCCACAGGGCTATGCTGGCTGCCACTTCCCACGACTCCCATTGGCTGGGAACAGGGAATGAGCCCCTGTCACTCATTCCCCTCAACCCCATGATCCCCTTGCATCATCCCATCCCCCCCCACAGTGCAACCCCTGCCCCCTCCCATTCTACCCCCACATCCTCCTTCACCCCTACCTGCCCCCCAATCCGTGTGCTCCCAGCACACTCACTGGCAGGACAGCAACACTGGGAGTCACAGCCTCACCCCCCAGGAGCAGCACTGAGGTTGGGAGGAGGATCAGGGGGCAGAGTCACTTCCCTGCCTGGCCCAGCCTTTCTCCTGGGGCTCACCCTTCAGCTGCAGCCTGTGGTGCACCCCAGTGCTGGCACTCCACAGAGGCAACAGCAGTGTGTGACCAGCTGCCCACACCCCCCATCTGAGGAGTAGCCCCTCCCCTTACTGCAGCAGCCCCTCCCAGAGCAGAAGGCAGAGCCTGTAGAGAGGAGGAGGTTTAAATCCCTTAGGGTATGTCTACACACAATTTTTATTTTGGGAGAAGGATGCAGATAGCGCTGCGCAATTGCATACTTCCTCCAGGGTTGGGTTTTTTTGGAAGACGCTCTTCTGGTATTTATCCATGTCTACACATGGTCGAATTTCAAAATAAACCCCTATTTTGAAAGACCCCTGTAAACCTCATTGTAGGAGGAATAAGGGGTCTTTCAAAATAGGGGTTTATTTCAAAATTTGGCTGCTTGTAGACGCAGGTAAATACTGGAAGAGCGTCTTCCGAAACCCCCCCCGAGGAAGTATGCAAATGCACAGAACTATTTGCATCCTTCTCCCGAAATAAAAATTGTGTGTAGACATACCCTTAGTTCCCAGGAGCCTCACAACCAGGCCAGGTAGGGGCAGCCCTAGGGTCACCAGGCCTAGCACAGGCTGCAAGACCTGGGGCAGCCCCTGGGGAGCTGGGGCAAGAGCCAGTGACGCCCCATACTGGGTACTGTTGTGGGGCGGGGCTGGGGACTTTCTAGTCACACACTGCTGCCCCCTCTGTGGGGTGCCAGGGCCCTGCCCAGTCACAGCTGGACCAAGCCCAGGGCAGGCGGTGTCTGCAGCAATGTGTGTGGTGCCAGCTGCACCCAGTATTCTGGCCCCTGCCCGCCTGCGACTACTTGCTGAGTAAGGACAGCAGCCACAGTTACTGCACATGGTCTGTGCAGGGGTGCCTATATGCAAAGTAAGGGCAGTAGCCTCAGCCATAGACATACTCCTGGAGATGCTGGTGCATTTCCCCATCCCAGAGCCTGCTTGGGCCTCAGCTAGGGCCTGGAAACTCATGTTCATCTGATCAGTCACTGTCTTTCCCCCTCCCCCAGCTGCTCAGAGTCACTGCTTCCTTGGCTAAAGCCCATCCAGTGCTGGCCCTAGATATGGGCACAAGGGCTGTGGCTCAGAGTGATGTTCTGATGGGAGCACATTTGAATAGTCTCAGGTGACCTTACCTGGGGCCAGCCAGCTAAGCAGGAGGGGAAACTCAGCAGCCAGGGCCAGGGAGGACAGAGGCCCTCACTTGTCTCTGATGGACACTGTGGGCAGCCAGAATTTGTGTCATCAGGTCAGTGGATTAGTGACAAGGGGGCAAGACATGAGCATCTTCTTCCACTGAGGAAGGGTCCAAGTCCTGTTCAGCCCCACCAGGTGAAGGAGGTAGCTGAGGGTGTGTCTACATTGCAGGGCTTAACTTGAAATAAACTACACAAACTGAGCTACATCAATTGTGTTGCTTATTTTGAAATAGGGAGCGTCTACACAGCACTTATTTCAAAATAGAGCCCTCTTCCTCTGACTTTCCTTACTCCTCATACAATAAGATTGTGTCTACATTGTGCATTCTTGTGCAAGAAGATATGCAAATGAGGCGCGGTGATGAATATGAGCCTAATGAGCCGCCATTTTGCGCAAGGGGCTTTTGCGCAAGAAGAAGCAGTCTACACTGCTCTTTCTTGCGCAAAAAAACCCCCTCTTGTGTAAGAGCTGTTCTGCCGCTTATTTTCATCGCCGCACCTCATTTGCATATCTTCTTGCAAATTATCTGATAATTTCTGATCTGGGTGTGTGTAGGCAAGGGGTCATTAGCATCTAGAACAGGGATTTCCCATCAGGCAATGCTTCCCTTGTCTTGCACTTGCTGTTCTCCATTCTATATACTAAAGGAGTGATGCACGAGACCTGGGGCGCTTTCAGCGGTGTTTAGGTGTGTCTTCCCCAGCCCTTTTCATTGCTTTCTGTTTTCTGATCAATTTTGGTTCAAGCAAATAGAGGGGGAGACAATGGAGGAGTCTTTCATGAGTCTGACAGTTTGAACACTATGCCCTTATTCCCCAAGAACACAGAGCTGGTAGGTATCAAACTCAACAGAATAAGCTTGTGGTATAAAAGGAAAAAGATAACAAGTACTTGGAGTTGATAGCTGGAGCTTGGATATCCATGCGGAGATGTCAGAGAGAGGTGGAGATTTCAGTGTGGGTGGAAGTAGGCAGGTTTGGAGAAGGAAAGTAAAGCTATGAGTCAGCAGCATAGAGACAGCAGCTGAATTTGTGCTGAGAGCTGAGATTCCCTAGAGCAGGGGTTCTTAACCAGTGAGGTGCGCCTCCCCAGGGGAGGTGTGAAGGGGATACAGGGGAGGTGTGAGGTGCCTCCCAGAAAATGTATCGCAATTGCCTTCTCACTGGATAAAGTTCTAAAGTTTAGATTTCTTCATAATTAATATTATGAATTAAAATTATAAACATTAATTTCTTATTACAGTAGACTTCCGATAATCCGGAACCTATGGGACTTAGGTGGTGCCGGATTATCAGATATGCCGGACTATCAGGAGGTACTATAAGCAGGTTATATATATACTGTATACATTATATACTGTATATAAAGTGTTCTTAACCCTTTTTATTGTACATACTGTATACAGTATACTGTAAGGTTTTAGTTTTTTTAAGCCTTTTTTACCCTTTTTGCTCAGTTCAGCTGCTGCCGCTGTTACCTTGTGACTCATTTTTTGCTGAAGCTCACTCACTAGGCTCTTGCCATTTTGATGCCGGACTATCAGGAGTGCCGGACTATTGGATGCCGGACTATTGGAGTTTTACTGTAACTTCTAGAGATTGGCACACTACAATAGCAGTGCAAATCAATCAGGCCTATGTGACGACACACTACAATAACAGTACGCGAGCATTACCGACTTTCATCTTCAAATATTACGTAAATTTGCTAGGAAAAGGTTCAAAGTAAAAAGCTCATATTATTCATTTAGGCATTGTAACGGGGTTCACTCACCCCACAGCGCCACCAGCCATCGGACTTGGGAATTAGCTCGGACGGCTGCATCCAGCTGGTTCGCCAGGTCCCAGGGTTCAGGCAGGCCTCGGGGTTCAAGCCGGGCCTTCAGCTCAGGCCAGTCCTCCGAATCGCCAGGCACCAGTAGAGCCTTGGGTTCCTCTAGGTCAGAGGATAGCCCTGCTGGCCGGCTTGGCTAGGCCTCGGCAGCCCAGGCAGGGAAGCCTTTGCTGGCCTGAGGGAAGGTGGCTGTGGGAGGCCTGGGCCAGGTCTCAGCCTCATTAGCCAGGAACTCTGGGCAGGCCTCTGTCTCCCTCAGAGGGTAGGCCCCGACTGAGCTCCCTGGCAGAGTTCTTATAGTCCTAGCCACGCCCCTTAGCTTCCTGTCAGGTGAGGGGGCGGGGCTAGGCTGTGCACAAAATGGCTCCTGGGGGTGTGTGTGAACATGAAGTTCACTTTCAGGGGAGGTTTGAAGGTAAAAAGGTTAAGAACCCCTGCCTTAGAGGGAACCTCCTGGTCACTCCATGTCCTGGTAAGCCTGGACCAGTGCTGGGGAGGAGGGTGCTGGGAGGAGGTGGGGGCTGGAGATGCAGAGTCACTAGCCTACATCCTTGCAAATCTCTGGAGTGTAGCCAAGGCTGCAAAGCTATGTGGGGATCCCCTAGCACACAGGGACTGTATGGAAGGGGTGGATTTTTTTCCACCCTAGGCAAGTTGTTGAAGCCTCCTCTCTGCAGATCAGGTAATGGGGGGCAAGGGGTTGTTTGAAAGAAAGCAGGAGACAGATCATTATTCAAATAATTAGATTCACCAAGCCAGCAACAAAGCAACTTTTACATTACCCTACTGGTTACCCAGAAGCTGAAGCATATCTCCCTTAAAATGATCTAGGCCTGAGCCCCCACCTAGACAGCCAAGTCAAATACGATGAGGATTACTGAAAATCTTGTTCATCGTTAATAATGTTCTATCAAGCCTAAAGAGTCAGACACGTTACCAACCAGATCAATGAATTGTCAGATCTCCCCAACATACATGCTTACAGCAAATTCTTTCATTAAGATTTATGAAGAAAGACCACAAAGAGAGAGTGTTGCAATTAAATACCATTAAGCATACAGAAATGAATGAAGTTCTCCAAGCAGACAGTCCATATAGAGACTGTTCAAATTCTTCCATGAAGATTAGCAGCATAATCCAGACTGGAGCTCGAGTCTTCAGTCTTGCAATTCAAGCATCCCCTGACCAAGTATAAGCAGATCTGAGATGACAGGATCAGGCCCTAGAGAGCTTTTATAGATTTCTAGCAGGCAGTGGCAGCCTCTTGACATCTTTGATCTTAAGCTTAACTGAATCCTCCACAAGCAGAATATAATGTTATTAAAACACAAAAGGGAATTAACATCCACAAGTTACATTGTTAACATCTAACAAGCAATATCTAAATATAATTAGTATTTACACTGAATTCTCTAACAGTACAGTTTTACATTTCAAAATTCTAGTCTAACATGGCTGTGTTAGATATTTATAGGGAATTGTCTTAATTAACATTCATATACTTTTAAATGTGGGTCACTTAACCTACTAAATGTGTCTTTGGGCAGTGCCACACAGATATACAGTATGGACAGAACCAAACATTAAAAAATCACGCACCAAAAAACCCTACGAATTAAAAAAAAAAAGATATACATTGTGGCAAACTCCAGCTATTCCCCATAAGCTTCACACTATTGGTGGGTAGTGTTAGCCTCAGAGGCTTGCTGTGGCTCTCCACACAGTATCTTTCTCTTTACTAGAGGCGGAAGCCACAGCCTACTGAACCATACTTATCACAGGCTAGTTCATAATTTTGGGGTAAAATCCCCTTGGGAGTCCTGATCTCCCTTCTCAAGGCAGATTTTAAAATGTTGTGGGGAAGTTTGGGGGGAACCCAGGCCTGCCCATTACTCCGGGTTCCGGCCCAGGGACCCTAGGGCATAGGCAACAGGCAGGGTTACTGTCACTCTCAATCTGGCAGCCTGTCTGTGGGCCACTTCCCCAAAGATCCCTCCCAGCACCTTTCCTTTGGTACCTGTTTGTCAGTCCTCTATTCACACCTGCACACATCACCTTCCTGTCCTTCGCTCCTCCCCTCCCTCGCCTTTGCCTGGGGGACACCTTTTAAAGTGGCATCACAGGCCTTAATTGGTTGCAGGTGTCTAATCAGACCTAGCTTCTAGCAAGCTTTAATTGCCTGACTGATTATGCTGCAGTTAGATTTGAGATTTATTTTTGTTTTATTTAGGGAAGAGACAGTGATTCATCCAAGCCCCAGCTTGTCTTCCCTCCATCAGTGTGTGGAAGCCATCTTAGTCAGGGTTGTCACATATCCTCCCTGCCTGCTCAACACCCAGGGGTTGGGTAACTTGGGATGTTAAGCAGTGCATGCATGACAGGCCATCAGCATTGAGGCACTCTCTCTCAACCACATCATATTTACATTCCCTTGGGAGAAGTTTTCTGCTGAGGTTTAGTACAGGATGCTCCTCTTCCCCAAATATTTGCAATGGAACTGGCTCCAACCCAACCTTTGATGCATCTGTCTGCAAGATGAATTCTTTAGTGAAATCCAAGGCTATTAATACAGGGTTGATGCAGAGGACAATCCATAGATCCATGAATGTCTTCTCTGCTGCCTCAGACTACTTACCAGGATTCAGACCATGAGCCTTCATCAAGACTGTGAGGGGATTAGCTCATGTGGCAAAGTGGGGAATGACCCATTGATAGTACCCAACTCCTAGAAATGCTCAATCCTGATTCTTGCTGTTTGGATGAGGCCATTGTTGGATGGCCTCCAATTTATTTAATTGCAGTTTTGCCAGTCCTTTCCCCACTACATATCCAACATACTTGGCCTCTGTGAATCCCATGGCATACTTGGCATGGTTTGTTGTAAGGCCATCTCATCTAAAAGTATCCAAAACCACCTCTACCTTCTTCAGGTGCATTTCCCTGTTGGGGGTATGAATGACCATATCATCTAGATAGGCAGCTGCGTGCTTGGCATGAGGGCATAGTAGCTTATCCATTAGCTGCTGAAAAGTAGCTGGGGCCCCATGGAGACCAAAAGAGAGGACTGTGTATTGAAATATCCCTTCTAATGTCAAGAAAGCCATCTTCTCCTTGACATCTTTGGCTAGGGGAATTTGCCAGTATATCTTCATCAGGTCTGGGTTGTTAAGTATCGGGCGTTACTCTGACAGTCCTCTAGTTCATCAATGCGAGGGATGGGATATGCGTCAAATTAGGATATCTCATTTAGCCGCTGGAAATTGTTGCAGAATTTTGTGGTGCCGTCAGGTTTGGCACCAGCACTATGAAGCTGGACCACTGACTGTGGGACTCTTCAATGATCCCCATCTTCAGCACCATTTCCACTTCTGCTTTTATTGCTTCCCTTTTGGCATCTGGCAGGGCCTCATTGTCACTCTGGCTCTGGGGTTAGTAATTATGTGGTGGAACACCTCCATTGTTCAACCTGGATTTGCTGAGAACACATCCTGGTTCCAGCAGATTATCTCAGCAACATCCTTCTTCTGGCCTACTGTTAAATCTGGAGCTCTCTTTACTTGTACCAGGCATTCATTCATTGGGGCTCAGTCCTCCCGGACATGATACAAGCCTCCCTCTCTTGCCAGGACTTCACAAGGTTGACATGGCATATCTGTTCTTGTTTTCAGCATCCAGGTTGTCATACTTTATAATTTACTTCCCCTGAGGGTTTGATTAACTTTTAGGGGCCCTGACCACAGCTTACTCTCTGCTGTGGGCACCAGCACCATTACTCAATTCCCCAGGCTGGAATTTCTGAACCTTTGCCTGTCAGTTTCTGTAGTATGCTCACTGGACTTCTTGGGCCTCCTTCATATGTTTTCTTACAATGGGGGTAACTTGGGCTATCCAGTCCTTCATTTCCAATACATGTTCCACTATATTCCTCCCCTCATTTGAGTCCTCTCCCCAGATCTCCTTTACTATGTCTAAGATGCCCCAAGAGTTGAACCCATACAATAAGTCAAAGGGAGAGAATACAGTGGCAGCTTGAGAGACCTCACAAATGGCGAACATGAGATACAGTACTAGCATGTTCCAATCCTTCTGATCATGGCCTTAAGGGTCCTGTTGAATCTTTTGACCAGGCCATGAGTCTATAGGTGGTAAACAGAAATTTGTAAGGTCTGTACACAGGGAACATGGGTCTTTCATTAACTTGGACATAAATGGGGTCCCCTGATTAGTGAGGATTTCTTTAGATAGCCCTAACCAGGCTGTTCAGCACTGTTAAGGATATGCTAGAGGAGAGAGGCAGAATGGGGGTGGGAAGAGGGTGGATGTTCAGGAGTATAGATGGAGTTGGGAGCAGAACCTAAGGTGGAATGGGAGTCAAGCACCCCCTTGGGACACTTCAGGACAGGTGGTATGTATGTGCATTCAGTGACAAGCTCCTGGCCCTCAAAGACTGTGTACGTAAGGGATTTGCAGACCAGGTTGGCTGAATTGGAGGAGCTAAGGGAGGCAGAGAGTACACAGATGAAACTTTCTGGGATGCAGAAGAATGGCCCCACTCCCTGGTCAGACAGCCCCTGTGCTGTTGAGGAGAGGGAAAGTGTCAGGGGAAGGAGAACATCCAACTGGAGCAGAGAGAAATGATCCTATATTTGGGACCTTCCTTCCAGATGATGCTGTGATATCCTCACACACTGAGGATACCTCTCCCAGAGAGGAAACTCCAGTTATTAGAAAAAGACGGTATTAGTAAGGGGGATCAATCATTAGAAACATGGACAGTTGGGTTTGTGAGGCCAGGTGCCCAACTCTGAAGGCAGCACCTCATCAGAATCAGCACAGAAGGGTAACAGTACTGTGCTGATTCCTTTTTCACTCAGAGTCCTTTTTCAGACAGGACCTCTACAATTACAACACCATGAAATTTCAAATTAAAATATATGAAATCATGAATTTTACTATTTTAAATCAATGTGACCACAACACTAACAAAAACAAACCATGAATTTCATATATGGCTGTACTATTAATTTTTCCCACACATATGCAGAATGATTTTTTTTATGGGCACCAATATGAAGGGGATGTGGGATTTCATCTACATATTGGTGCACAGAACAAAATTCATGTGGTGGTGGTAGGGCCCAGGGGGGTGGATCTGGGAAAGGGACTCAGTGTTGGGTCAAAGAGTGGGAGAGCAGGAGTCTGAGGGCTCCACCTGGGAGTGTGGGCTCTGTGGTGGGCCAAGGACGAGGGGTATGAGGTGCAAGCTACAGTAGGGCAAAGAGAATCCCACCAGCTCTCTCTCCCCCAGCTCAGGTGCTGCTGTGAGAGGGAGGAAGAAAGGTACCTTTATTTGCCATGGCAGCTCTGGGGCTGGGACTGCGGGATAGCCAACCATCCTCCCCCAGCCATGACAAGTCTGGGCTGGGACTGAGACCAGTGGGTAAAGGCATCTCTCCCCATCACAGCTCTAAGCACTGGAATGGCACTTAATAGGCTGCATGGCAACACAGCTTAAAGGGGACTTAGGTTATAGGGGGTTCTAACCTATCTTGATTCTTAGATATTCAATGAGGTTTATGTTCTGACTGAAGATTTTGCCACAGTCAGAGAAATTAAAGGTTTCTCTCCTGTGTGCATTGTCCTTAATCTAACGATGTCTGAGCTCTGAATGGACTTTTTCCTGCAATCAGAGAAGTTATAGGATTTCTCACCTGTTCTCTGATGTTTAATCAGGTCTGCGCATGGACAGAAGTTTTCCCCACAGACAGAGCAGTTGAAAGTTTCTCTCTGGTGTGAACTTTCCTATGCCTAACAAGGTCTGCACTCTCACTGCAGCTTTCCCCACAGTCAGAGAAGTTATAGGATTTCTCTCCTATGTGGATTGTACGATGACTGTTAAGATTTGAGTGCCTACTGAAACTTTTCCCACAGTCAGAACACACAAAGGGTTTCTCTCCTGTATGGGTTCTCCAATGTGTAACAAGGTGTGAGCTCATACGAAAGCTTTTCCCACACTCAGAGCAGTTGAAGGGTTTCTCTCCTGTGTGGGTTGTCTGATGACTAATAAGACTTGAGGGCCCACTGAAGCTTTTCCCACAGTCAGAGCACTCAAAGGGTTTTTCCCCTGTGTGGATTCTCTGATGTTGAATAAGGTGTGTGTTCTGACTGAAGTTTTTCCCACACTCAAAGCAATTAAAGGGTTTCTCTCCTGTGTGAGTTCTCTGATGATTAATAAGACTTGAGCGCTGACTGAAGCTTTTCCCACAGTCAAAGCACTCAAAGGGTTTCTCTCCTGTGTGGATTCTCTGATGTTTAATAAGGCTTATGCGCTGACAGAAGTTTTTCCCACACTCAGAGCAGGTGAAGGGTTTCTCTCCTGAGTGGGTTCTCCTATGTGTAACAAGGTTTGACATCTGTCTGAAGCTTTTCCCACAGTCAGAGCAGTTATAGGGTGTCTCTTTTGTATGTATTATCTGATGTTTACTAAGACTTGAGTGCTGACTGAAGCACTTTCCACAGTCAGAGCAGTTGAAGGGTTTCTCTCCTGTGTGAGTTCTCTGGTGTCTAACAAGACTTGAGTGCCCACTAAAGCTTTTCCCACAGTCAGAGCAGTCAAAAGGTTTCTCCCCTGTGTGGATTCTCTGATGCTTAATCAGGTGTGTGTTCTGACAGAAGCTTTTCCCGCACTCAGAACAGTTATAAGGTTTCTCTCCTGTGTGGATTCTCTGATGACTAATGAGACTTGAACGAACACTGAAACTTTTTCCACAGTAAGTGCAATCAAAGGGTTTCTCCCCTGTGTGGATTCTATGATGTTTAATCAGGACTGAGCGTTGACAGAAGCCTTTCCCACATACAGAGCAGTCATAGGGTTTCTCCCCTGTGTGGATTCTCTGATGTATAGCCAGGTATGTGCTCCCACTGAAGCTTTTCCCACACACAGAGCAGCTGAATGGTTTCTCTCCTGTGTGGATTCTCTTATGTCTAATAAGCTCTGACCTCTGACTGAAGCTTTTCCCACAGTCACAGCAGTTGAAGGGTTTCTCTCCTGTATGGATTCTCTGATGAATAATAAGAACGGAGCGCCGACTGAAGCATTTCCCACACACAGAACAGTCAAAGGGTTTCTCCCCTGTATGGATTCTCTGGTGTAAAACAAGGGCTTGTCTCCGTTGGAAGACTTTCCCACACTCACTGCAAGTGTAGGGTGCTTGTTGATGAGGGATTTTCTGTTGAACAGTTTCTGTGGTTCTTTTCACCCCTCTGTTCCAATGACAGGATTTCCCCTGTCCCTCTCCTGGATGGTTTCCCTGCTGCCTTTCTGGGCTACGCTGACCCTGACAGGTCTTTCCCTGCTCAGGTCTTTGGGAAACATGTCCTTCAGATCTTCCCAATAACATCCCGCATGGAGCCACTGGCTCTAGTCCTTCCTGCTGAAGACTCTCCTCATTGTTTTTACTCCCTGTCCCATCACCTGCTGGGACAGAGAGAAAATTCAGGAGTCATTCTCTATGCTGAGCTGAAAGGAAAATTTTGAAAGGGGAATAGAAAAGGGGAGACACAGCCAAATAATAGCTGGAAAGGTTGAATAATCATGAGCTGAGTTCATCCTCCTTCCTCACAACCCTTCCTCAGAAGAGAAAATCTGGCCTCCCCACTTCCCCCAAATGGAGTTGAAAACAGGCTAAGGGTTAGTTAGTCTTGATGAAAATGCACAAGTGACACTTGCTATGAGGACACAGAAATTGTTTTCTGAGTCAGTTTAGCTGATTACTCACCTATGTGAGTGTGTGATGTTATTAGATTTTAATAGGAACATGCAAATCCTTGTTGCACCTACTATTCTGTGTTTGCTCCAAATTCTGTGCAAAGTGGGCCAAGTGAGGTAAGCTTTAGCTTTTGATTTTATTTATGCTACTCATATGCATGTATAAGAAGTTCTGTATGTGAAGTTATGAGTATTGGCTCTATACTTGTGTTTTAAATGTTTGTGTCTGGGAGACAAGCAGCAGGTGTTGCTCACCTATTGTGGGCACTCAGTGAATTCATTCACTGTGCTCAGTGAATAGCTATGTTTCATGGACAATGGCCCTTAAGTGTTGCTAACAAACACCTGAGGATATTGCTGCAAACCTACAGACCATCAAATATACCCATGGCTGGCTGCCTAAAAAGGACATAGGACAGGTAACTTGATCATGTGGTCAACTCCATTTTGGGAGATACCTTCAGACAGAACACTGAATTTCCCTCTGCATGGGCAAGGTCATAAAAAGATCCCACAGGTTCCTCCATTTTTTTTTTCAATCCTGCTCTTCACTTCAGAACTGTCCTTGCTATGAACAGAGGGCTGAGAAGGATTTGTTGACCCATCTTAACAAAAGCTGTACTCCAGAGACTTTTAAGATAGCAGTTTACTACATCTCTGCGAAGAGCCTGCATTTAGTGGTTTGCCAAGATCTAACCCTCCTGCCCTGGGCCATGCCATCTCCCGGGAGTAGGGGAGGGGTTCTCTCCACTGCACACCTCATGGACCACCTGGCTCAATGCAAACCTTTCCACAGACCACCAGTTGTTAATGGAAACTCACCGTTAATTACATAATTACGCCTAAGCCATTTTGCTAGTGCTGTAGGTAGAGAGAATGGTTTAATTTAAATTATTAAACAGACTTTAAATGGATGGAAACAGATGGAAGCATGCCTCCAGCTTCCATCCCAGACACACCACACGATCCATTGTTTACAGCCAAGCACTGAGGTACAACCGCATATGCTCCAACCCCTCAGACAGAGACCTACGCCTACAAGATCTTCAACAAGCATTCTGTAAACTATACCCACACGAGGAAGTGAGGAGACAGATTGACAGAGCCAGACGTGTACCCAGAAGCCTCCTGCCACGGGACAAGCCCAAGAAAGAAACCAACAGAACACCACTGGCCATCACCTACAGTCCTCAGCTAAAACCTCTCCAACACATCATTAGTGATCTACAACCCATCCTGGACAATGATCCTCGCTTTCACAGGCCTTGGGAGGCAGGCCAGTCCTTGCCCACAGACAACCCGCCAACCTGAAGCATATTCTCACCAGCAACTACACACCGCACCATAATAACTCTAACTCAGGAACCAATCCATGCAACAAACCTCGGTGCCAACTCTGCCCACATATATACACCAGCAACACCATCACAGGACCTAACCAGATCAGCCATACTGTCACTGGTTCATTCTCCTGCACATCTACTAACGTAGTATATGCCATCATGTGCCAACAATGCCCCACTGCTATATACATCGCCAAACTGGACAGTCCCTACGAAAAAGAATCAATGGACACAAATCAGATATTAGGAATGGCAACATACAAAAATCTGTAGGGGAACACTTCAATCTCCTGACACACAATTGCAGATCTAAAGGTAGCCATCCTGCAGCAAAAAAACTTCAGGACCAGACTACAAAGAGAAACTGCTGAGCTACAGTTCATCTTCAAGTTTGACACAATTAACTCAGGATTAAACAAAGACTGTGAATGGCTTGCTAACTACAAAAGCAGCTTCTCCTCTCTTGGAATTCACACCTCCAGATCAGCTACTAGAAGTGGGCCTCATCCTCCCTGATTGGCTCCACCTCGTCATCTCCAGCCTGATTCTGGCCTGCATATTTATACCTGCCTCTGGAAATTTCCACTACATGCATCTGACGAAGTGGGTCTTTGCCCACGAAAGTTTATCCTCCTACACTTCAGTTCGTCTATAAGGTGCCACAGGACTCCTCGCCGCTTAAACAGACTAAGCATTTTAACTTTCTCATGTCAGTTTATCAAACTTCATTTTAAATAAATAAAATCTTAATTTAAATACAAAGGTTTCAATGTTTTCTTTATTTATGGCAGGGGGAAGGAAACTTTTTTTGGGTTGGGGGACACTGAACCATAGAAAAATCAGTTTGGCACCACACAAATAAGAAGCAAAAAAACTCCAAAACCCCCCAGCTCTCACTGATGTTGCCCCCAACTGAGACACTTCACTCTTCTGGTGCTCCAGCCCCACAGGGCGAGAGGAAGGGACAGGGAGGACTGAGGTTCAGGGTTTCCCATAAGCCAGATTTACTTTTCTGGGGTTCTAGGGTTAGTGGATTTTGGGGTAGGGACAAAAATCAGGGGTTCAGTGTATGGGACAGGACTGCCAGAAAGTAGGATAGGGGTGCAGGATATGGGCAGGAGGTGGGGTATAGGAGGGGGTGAGGGTGTGAGGTCTGGGTGGGAGATGGGGTGCAGAAGCAGGCTAGGAGTAGGGTGTCTGGCCAGGTGGAAGGGTGCAGGAGCAAGGGAAGGTGGGTTCAAGTCCCCCCTCCCACCCTTGGAGTGACCAGACAGCCAACACAGGATGAGGGACCTGCTGAAGGTAGAAAGGTGGGGTAGGTTCTGGAGTGGAGCAGGGGAGAAGGTATCTGCCTGGAGGGTGGTGGGTTCAAGTCCCGCCCACCCTAGGAACAGCCAGACAGCCAACACAGATGCCCCAGGGATGGAGCTGGCTCCTGTATTAGGAAGGCAAGATAAGGGACCCACTGAAGGTAGGGAGGTGGAGTGGGATCTCCAATGAACTCAGGGATAGAGCAGGGATTCACCTGGGGAACACAGGATGGTGAAAGGGTCTTGGCAGAGGTGAGTGAGAGGGGATTGGGGTGCCAGGGGTCTGTGCACGAGGGAGGGGTGCTTACCTGGCTTTACCCCCCAGTGCTCCCAAGCATCATCCCCACTGCTCCCATTGGCAGGGACAAGGGAGCAGCAGGGAAAGCCTCCAGACAGCACATCACTGCACTGCTGTTCCCTGAGGAGGGGAGCTCAGTTTCCCCCCTCCTCCCCGGCCCACACAGCTGCTCAAGCCTTGTGATCGCTGCACAGCCTGGCTCTCCTCCTTCAGCCACTTCTCCAACAGGTTGTCTAGCTCCATGTTGATCCAGGGCTGGGCTCATCGGTGGCAGAGAATCAGGGTCAATGGCAGCAGCCACAGTTCCTGGGCTCGGTACAGCGGTACAGCGGTAGCAGTAAGTGTGGCCACAATACAGGGTCACTGGCTTGCACAGCCACAGGCAGAGGGGGCAGCCGAGCAGGGCTTGCTCAACACCTTGTCCACTCCCTCAGGGCTGCTGAGTGAATCCCTGGGTGGCTTCTTCAGCCCCTTCCCACACACCTGATCCACAACCCCTGGCTGCCTGTGTCTGGGTGGGCCCTGCCAGCAGCCCATAACAGATGCTGCTCCTGCAGTTTAAGCTGTGCTGCTTCTCTGGGGTGTGTGGTTGTGGTTGTTGCTGCGACTGAGCTCCCCCTCTGCTGCCTCAGTTCTACTCTGCCAGCAATAGCAGCAGCAGCTTACTTGTGTGATTTCCCAGCCTTCCTTGGGTGCCCAGATCCCCCACCTCCTTCACCTATATCTGGGTGGAGGTGGCTCAGTTACACACCCTCAGCTGCAGAGAATCATTTTACATCTTGTGGGGTGCATTCCTCACATCTTCAATCTTCAACCAGTCTCCTTGTCAGACCACCATTTAGTGCTGGGAAGATTCCCGTGACACTAAAGGATTGAAATAGGATTGAAATATGAACATATAAGTCATTGTGCTACCACTGTTACACAATTGCAACAAGCCTTGTGCAAAGTGTATCATTTGCAGTGTCAATGGGAAAGTTCTGATGTGGTGAATATGATTATCCAATTTATATATGTACATCATTTTTGTACCTCAAATTATGAATATGAACCAGGCATGTGTGTTTGAAATATGGTTTCTGCTGTGGAAGCACAAGGTAGTTTCCATCCAGTCCAGCCAGCACATTGTGAATGGAAGATTCAGATTGATGCTCCATCAAGAAAAAACAAATCTCATCCCCCATGGACATTACCCACTATCTGCCCGAAAAATCCATGGGAATGCCTGCCGTGGCTCATCAGAGCAGGCATGGGCATGTGACCAGCTCATGTGACAATACACTCCATCTGGCCCCTGTGCTTTTCAATTCACAGTGCTGGAACAATTAATTCCTCTCCACCTGTGTTCCCTGTAAGGTGCAGCCACATGCAGCCAGGCAAGTGAGATTCACACACCAGCCAACTGATCAGCAGAGAGCACATGCTGCTAGCTTTGCATGGACATGCCCCTCCCACCACCTTGCACCATACTTATGCCAACCATACATCCTGGAAAATCCAGGACAGTCTTGAATTTAAATACTTTGTCCCGGTGTCCCCATCAAATAGCAAAATGTCCTGGAAAGCCCTGCTGGAGAAGCAGCAAGCTAGAAATGACTCAGTACACTGCCATTTCCCTCCCCCAGCTGGCCGAGCTCACAGAGAATCATCCCCTAGTGCGCAGCTCAGCAGCCACAGTCTTCCTCTACCCTCCCCACAGAGCATGTAGGCGGCTGCCTGCCTTGGCACTTTGCCAGAGGGCAGCCAGGGTGGCTTCTGGAGTTCCCTGCATTCCAGCACACCACCCAGTGAGCCTCCGCCACCCCCTGACCCACCACCATGTGCTGCATAGCCTCCTCTCTCCCCCCACAGGACTCATTCTGTCATGCGGGGCCCCTGGTCCAGCCGTGCAGCCTCCTCCTCCACATGTGCAGGCAACCACTTATTTTTTGTTGCAATGGCCACCGCTGCTGCTGGGGGGGGGGAGGAGGGGGCAGCAGGTCTGAGCCAAAAGGTACCAAGAAGCCACTTCTGGATCTCGGCACTTGGGCTGCTGTCTGCGCCTTAGCAGGGGCCACACAGGACCTGGCTGGTGAGCTGCCAACCCTTCGGAGCACACTCAGGCTCAGGAAGTGCACTCCGTGCACTGCCACTCTCTCTTCCCCACCCTGTACTGGGGGAGCAGGAGTGCATGGAGCTGCTCACTCTGCTGCTCTGTCTGAGCCAGTCTGCCAGGATTGGGGCTTTCTTCACACACACACCCCCGCCATGCCTCTGAGCAGGAAGCCAGAGTTGGTACTGCAACCTCGCAGCTGCGCAAGTTCCCCACTATGTGTGTGTGGGCCTGAGCTCCCTGCCCTCTCCCCACCCCACTGGAGGAACAGCAGCCCACTGTCCAGAAACTTTCCACAATATAAGAGGGCGCGAAGCCAGGTAAACATTCCCCCTCATATCTGGACCCCTGCACCCCAATCCCCTTCACCTGCTACCTTCCCCCCACCAAGACCCTGCACCCCCAGCTTGCTCCGACACCATTCCTTGTACTTGCACCCTCCTCCTGGCCAGACACCCTACTCCCAGCTTACTCCTGCACCCTACCCTCTGGCCAGACACCTACCCCCACCTTGCTCCTGTTCCCTCCACCTGGCTAGACACCCTGCTCCCAGCATGCTGCCTTACCGCCCACCCAGACCTCACAACCTCTCCCTCTTCTGCACCCCAACTCCCTCCCAGATCGTGCACCCCCATTCCTATCCCACTCACTGGCAGCCTTGTACTGCCCACTGAACCCCTCCTTTTTTCCCTATCCCAGAGCCTAAGGAGGCCCATAAAATCCACTAATTCCAGAACCCCAGAAAAGTAAATCAGGCCTATAGGAAGTCCTTTCCCCTCGTCCTGTGGGACTGGAGCACCAGAGGAGTGAGGTGTCTCAGTTGAGGGCCACATTAGTGAGGGTTGGGGGTTTTGGAAGGAGTTTTTTTGCTTCGCACTTGTGTGAACCCTAACTGATTTTTCTGTGGGTCAATGACCCCCCAACCCAGAAAAGGTTCCCCACCCCTGCCATAAATAAAACATTGAAATCTTTTGTGTTGGATATAAATTAATATTTTACTTTATTTAAAATGAAGTTTGATAAACTAACATGATAATATTAAAACACTTAATCTGTTTAATAATTTAAATTAAACTGATCTCCCTAGCTGCAGCACTAGCAAAATAGCTCAGGCATAATTATGTAATTAACAGTGAGTTTCCATTATCAACGGGTGGTTCGTGGAAAGATTTACATGGAGCCAAGTGGTTGACAGGCAAAAAAGTTTGAGAACCACTAAAATAGAGGCACCCCTGGTGTCATGAGCAGGAGTGCTGACCAGCACCCAGTGACTAAGGGGTTAACTCGGGTACCTAGCAAAGATGTCAGCCAGAGGGCTGAGAGAACCAATTGAGATAGAAGGTTGAAATTTGAATTGGATATATTCCCTGCCTGTTTTCATTGTGTGGGAGAATTAAACCAGGAACTGAGAGAGACAGAATCATTTAAATCCAGGCAGAACTACCATGAACCCCCATGGAATTCAGGGCATGGAGTGGACTGAACAAAGAGAAAATTAGAAGCGAGTACAAGGGAAATGTGAATCCAGTTGTGTTCAGGGTAATTTTTCTTTATTTTGTGGTTTGGTTTGACTTGCTCTGTGTGATTCTATGCCTTCCCTCCCCCTTTACCATCTAAGGACTGTGCCAGGTTTCTTTCTCTGTTTTAATTTGTTTTCCTTAGTTGCTCTGTAACATCTAGCATCCAAGTATGTTTTATCAAGTTTATCTTTTGTTTTGTAATAAAAATAACTTATTTTAAGGTGATGATTTGATTCTTGTGTCCTTGAAGGTTGGTGTGTATCTGCATGCATGCCTCTGACTGAGACTACATCTAGACTGCAAGCTTCTTTCGAAAGAAGTTTTTCCAGAAGAGATCTTCCAGAAAATTTTTTGAAAGAGAGCATCTACACAGCAAAAGCACATTGAAAAAGCGATCATATATAAGGCCACCCGGAACCAGTTCAGGCATGGCATTAAGTCAACAGTTGCTTCTGAGTGCTGTTGCCTAAGGCTAGCTGAGAGATGCGCTTAAAGGGACCCCCCGGACAGCTGTTTCTTTGCTTCTGCTACTTGCTTGCCTACCTCTCTGAGGGACAGCAAAGCTTTAGCAATGCGTGGTCTGGTTGCCCAGCTTTTGGACACCACAGCATTCTTCATGACATGGAGCCGGAGCTGCCCCTGGGCATGTAATGGCCCCACACTGCCATGCTGCAGTTTCTGCAGCAGTTTGTGCATGCTGGCTGGCTTCATGGACCTGCATGAGCTAGACACCAAACTCATCCTTAAGATCCTCTTCCTCTGTGCAGGAGCAAGACCCACGCAACTGCACCCCACAGTGGAGAGTCATTTTTGGAGGCTGGACACCAGTTCCGACTGGTGGGACTAGCTGGTTATGGAGTGGTGGGATGACCAGCAGTGGCTCCAAAACTTCCGCATGTGCAAGGCCACCTTTTTGAAGCTGTGTGCCTGACTTGCCCCTGGCCCTCCAACAATGCAACACCCACCTGCAGCATGCCATCCCCCTGAAGAAGCGGGTCGCCATCACCATCTGGAAGCTTGCCACCCCAGTCAGCTACTGGTCAGTGGGCAACCAGTTCGGCATGGGGAAGTCGATCATCAGAGCCCTCCTTATGGAGGTAAGGCACTCTTGGGCTGCAGCATCTGTGTGGGGGGGAAGGAGAGTCCTGGAAAGGGGGACCCTAGCAAAAGGATATAGGAGTGGTTTGGGGGTTGGGGGGAAGCTCCATCCCCAGGAAGTTGTGCCGTCCCACTGGGGAGCGACCTGATAGGGGGTGGCTCCTGGGGTGTCTGGGGAAGGGGGCAGGTACCTCCCAAGGCTCAGGCACTCTCATTCTCTGTTTTGTGTTTGTTTGTCTCCTGCATGTTGTGAGGGCCATCAACTCCATCCTGCTGCACAGGATCATCCGCCTGGGATACCTGGATCCAATCATCACAGGATTTGCTGCCCTGGGGTTCCTTAACTGCGGAGAAGCAATCAATGGAACCCACATCCCAATCCGTGCACCACATCATTGAGCGGCCCAATACGTAAACCGCAAGAGCTACTTCTCGATGGTGTTGCAGGCCCTGGTCGACCACTGTGGACAGTTCATGGACATTTTTGTCGGGTGGTCAGGCAGGGCACACGATGCCCGAGTCTTTAGAAACTGTAGCCTGTACCACAACCTGGAGGTGGGCACATTCTTCCCCCGCCGTGACTTTGGGGTCGGGGACATGCAGATGCCACTGTGCATCGTGAGGGATGTCGCCTACCCCCAGATTCTGTGGCTGATGAAGCTGTACACAGGCCACCTGGACCCCAGCAGGGACCAATTCAATTCCCACCTCAGTGAGGCCCGAATCTAGGTGGAGTGCGCCTTCGAGCACCTCAAGGCGTGGTTCAGGTGCCTCCTGAAGGAGCACTTGAGGGAGCACGACATCCCCAAGGTGGTGTTGGTGTGTTGTGTCCTCCACAACATTGTGAAGGAGGAGGAGGTCTTCCTACCGGGGTGGGGGGCAGAGGCCAGCCGCGAAGGGAGGGCCTTCAAGCAGCTGTGGATAGCTGCCATCTCCCAAGCCCATCAGTTGGGGGTGCGCATCCAGGAGGCCCTGAGGGAAAGTAACCCAGTAACTCTCCCCAGGGCCTCCCCACTAGGGGCCTGTGCCTTGCTCCACTATCCCTTTCCCACCACAACCCACCCCCTTCCCTTCAGTCTCAACACACCTGTTTTGATTTCAACAAAACAATCTTTGTATTTTTATTTCAATAAAATAAACTGGGGAGGAAGGCGGCTGAGAACTTGGAGGGGGGAGAAAGGAGGGGGGTTCAGGGCTGGGAGTGGCATGGGGGGCAGCTGGAAGTGCCACCTTGGGTCGAGGAACCTCAATGAACTTGGGGTTGGGTGGGGTCTGGGACAAGGGGGGTGGTAGGTATGAAGGGGGAGCTGGAGCAGGGGCAGGGATGGCGGGGGGAGCAGAGGAAAGGGGCATAGGCATAGCAGGGGAAGGGGCAGAGGTATTGCTTAGGAGGCAGAGGGAATAGGCATAGCAGGGGGGCAGAAGGGTGGGAGGCAGGAGCACGGAGAGCAGCTGGGTGTGCCATTTCACACATGATGGCACACATGTTGTCACCCTGCCACACAAGCTGGTCCCACATGCCGCTCCACCACCCAGCGTTCTCCCGGACCTTCTGAGCCAGGGTCTGCTGCATGTCACGTAGGATGCCTACATGCTGTCTCAGGAGGTTCACCCCTCAGCAACGGCTGGTCTGGCTGTGGAGAATAGAGGGAGAAGCGGTCAGTCATCCATGCAGAAACTGTCCCTGAGGTCATGCCCTCCTCTGTGAGCAGCGACCAACAGTCCTTGGCCCAGAGGATGGGGATGTCCCAGGAGCAAGGCCACGTGTGGCCTGCACAGCAGGCCCTGCCGCACCAAGTGCCCAGAGCACCATGCTGCCCACTCCCCTCTGCCCTCCATAGACAAGCATGCAAGGGAAGTGTCTGGCCACAGTGGGTTCCCATGGGTGGGAGAGGGGCCTGGAGCAGCCTGGCCCTCCATGGGGCCCGCGCACACACCTGCATCTTCTCAGGGTGTATGAGGTCATGCATGCACCCTTATGCCTAGCCTGCTTGCAGTGGTGGATGGTGATGGCATGGCATGGCATGGCATGGCATGGCATCCCCCCCAGGGGCCAGACGTGTGTGTGGCCTCCCAAGTCTGTGAACAGGATCCTGGGAGTACGCCAGGACTGCCTCCGGAGGCTGTGTGACAGTCTGGTGCTGCACGTGCTTCCGCATGCCCCGAAAGCAATACGATGCCCAGGCCAAGAAGGCCAAGCGACAGTCGCACCCCATCCCCTCTGTGCCCGCCTCTCCCACCCTGTGTGTGTGTGTGTAAAACTGAGAGCTCTCACCTGATGATCCCTCCATGCCGTCAGAGAATGCCTGTGACACGTCCAGGCCCTGGGATACCAGCTCGAGGGTCAGCATCACGGTGCTGGCCGTGTCCTCCTCCATCTGCCCTGCTGTCCTTCATCCTCCTCCTCCGCAGTGAGCTCAGGGTGGGCAACGGGTGTCTCAAGCCCCAAGTCTACCACCATGGGTGGGGAAAGGGCTTCCCAACCCCCCAGGATCTGGTGGAGCTCCTGGTAGCAGGGGCAGGAATGGGGTCCTGCCCCAGAGTGAGAGCTGCCCTCCCTGGCCTGGCCCTGGCAGAACTCTTTAACTTTATTCCAGACCTGTTCCAAGGTCCAAGGTGGAGTGTCCCCTCTCTGCCAGGGCCTTGGCCATGCACCCATAGATGTCGGTGTTATCAGCACTGGGAGCGAAGATCCTGCAGGGTCTCCTCCTCCCCCCTCAGCCTGAGGAGGGACAGGATCTCTGGTCTGGACCAGGAGGGCGCATGCCGTTTGCTACCCTTGGCAGGGTCCTGAAAGCCCTGGTGTTGCTCCCCGTGAAGGTCAGGGGAATTTTGGGAGGCTTGTGGCTGGACCATGAATGGCAATGCCTATGGCAGAGAGCCACACAGTCAGGTGCTGCTCCCAGGGCCAGCTTCCTGCCACAAGGCTTGTCCAGGGTGCATGTAGCTTTAAGAGCTGGCAGGAGACAGGAACTATAAAGTTGTGATTAGTTTGGACAGTGTCCACCAGGGCACCTGTTCCTGGAGGCCTCTTCTTTTGGGAAAAAGAAAAGCCTCTTCCACGATCATACACGCCTTTTTCCAAAAGAGCTCTTTCAGAAAAAGGCTTCTCTCTCATAGAAAAAGGTTTACTGCTGTCAGAACATCCCCTCCGTTCTTTCAACTTTCTGTCGAAAGAACACAATAGTAGTGTGGACGTAAGTGTAGTTTTTCCGGAAAAACAGCCGTTTTCTGGAAAAATGCTGCAGTGTAGACATACCCTGAGGGGTCAGCCACTAGACCCTGAGGGGTCAGCTCCCCCTCCAGAGCAACCCCTGTCCATCACAGGCTGGACTTCTAACAGAGAGAGGCTGCTCCAGACACTGGTGCAGTGTCTGCCTCCAGGCCCCTGGGTCTCCCACAGACAGGGGCTGCTCCGGACAAGAGCAACCCCTGTCTGCAATGGCCCCCCTGCAGGGCTGAAACAGCCCCCAGTTAATTGGAATTGGTAAGAATCATCCATTAAGTGGACTAAGGAAATTGTCCCATGAAATTGTGGGATAGTTCTGAATGACTCCCAGGCCCTAAGTCAAATGCAAAGTAATAGGGCTCAGATCCTGAATCTCATCTTGAATTGAGGTTGTACCCTTAGTGCTGCAGTCTCATCATAGGACCCTATGTCTGGGGCCTGGGTTAATGCAATTGCAGTATAGTTGCATGAGGCCCTACTAGGGGTCCAAACCAATCCCTTTGGGTAGAAGATGGTAGAAGGAGTTCTTACAGGGGTCACATGACACCCTTTACTTTCAATCATGTGTCCATCTTGACCCCAGAAGTACTACCCCCAGGGATGGGACTTCCTGTGGCAGGTGGGCAGAGCCTAAGGGATCAGGGCATAGGTAATGGGATCAAGGGGCATGGCTAAAGTGTCCCCATTTTTGGTTGAGAAAATATGGTTACCATAACCATACTGTAGCTGCTCCTGGGAGGGACCCTCCTGCTAGCTGTGTAGAGAGAGAGAGAGAGAGAGAGAGTGTGTGTGTGGGGGGGGGGGGGGGGCGCACAGTGCTGATGTCAGGGTGTCCCCTGCCCCTGTACCTCAACTCTGCAGAGCAAGGGAGAGAAGACAAAGCCTGGCTCAGAATTCTGAGTTGCTGTCATTTGAACATTTCTCCAGCACCGACTCCGGCTTCCCCACCCCCTTGCTGCCTCTATATCAGAGGCAGCAACGGGGGGAGGGACTGCAAGTAATTGACTCAGCTACTCTTTTAAATCCCTATACTGAATCTGAGATTTCCCCAGCAGCCAGCTCACTCTGTCTGTCTGTCTCTGTTCGCTGAGGAGGGGGAGTGGAGACAACAGGGCTCAGGGACAGAGCTTGCTGTGTCGTAAGTAAACAGCTCATTGGGTTTCTCAGAAACTTACCCAGCAGCAGCCACCACACACACAGACTCTATTCTGTTCCTCTCTCACACACACAACCTGTCTGCATCACCCACAAAGTTACCCACTGTCTCTCTCACACACACACACAATGTGTGTGTTTTATACATACAGTGGTGACTTTTCAAAAGCATCTATGAAATCCACGGGATTTGTTTCTACCTGTGGTGCACAAGAGCACGTGTCAGTGCACACAACAACATGCATTCCACACAGATGAAAAAAATAGAAGGAATCCTGCTGTTCACATGCTAAAGAGCTATAAAAGCAGGGGTGGGCAAAAGGGCCTCCGCGAGCCAGATTCAGCCTGCCAAGCAGGGTGATCTGACCCACGGAGGTCCTGCTGCTCTCCCACCCCCAGGCCAATCAGGACCTGGGAGTAGGGGGGGAAAGCACAAAAAGTTTCCTTCGCCCTGCCAGGAGCAGGCGGCACTTTAAAGTGCCACGCACTCCTGGCAGGGCGGGAGGAGACTTCTCACGCTCCCCGGCCCCCAATCCCTGATTGGCCTGGGGGTGGGAGGAGCCACAAAGTTTCCTCCGCTCTACCCCAGCCCTGCGAGGAGCGCACGGCACTTAGAAGTGCTGCACACTCCTGTCAGGGCAGGAGGAGGCTTCACGTGCTCTCAGGCCCTGATTGGCCTAGGGGTGGGGGAGCACGGAAACTCTCTTCCTAACGCCAGGGGCATGTTGCTAAGTGGGAAGGGGGGGGACAAAGGGGCTCCCTCACCCCCAGACTATGATTGGGGAAGCCCGAAGCATCCTGGCCCCACTCCTTCCGGTACGGCCTGGCAAAAAATTATTGCCCACCCCTGTATAAAAGGATAGTCGAACAACTCCATTTGGCCTCTTCCCTGCACTGATCTCCAGACTATGGACATATACTAATGGGAGTATACTAACCAAAGGACAGAGGACCTTCCAGTCTTTTGGAAGCAACCAGACATTCAACAAGCCAACAATTTATTGCATCATTGGTTCAAACCTGACCCAGAAACATTGAAATGTGGGCTTGTATTTGATTGCTTTCTGCTGTTGTAACTCTCACCTCTCTCTCTTCTCTTGCAGAAACCTTTAGACATCAGAGAATAAAGAATTGGCAACTGTGTGATATTTGGGTAACATCTGAATTATTTATTGACCTGGATATATGGCTGGTCCTTTAGCAGCAGAAGAACCTTTGGTTAACGAAACTGGTTTTAAATCATAACCACTCATTAAGTCTAGCGTGTGGATGAAATAAAGGGCAAGTTTTCAACACCACTCTTCAGTGCAGGGCAGCACAGCTTCACAGATGATTAATCAGCCCTGCCCAGTGAGAGGCTCAGAGCTCTGTGCAGAGCTGACTGACTGGGTGTGGATGATTAATCACCTGTGATGCTGTGATGCTGCACAGCTTAGAGCAGGGGTGGGCAAAAGCCTCTTGGCAGGCAGAATCCACCCCGCCCAGGGCTTTGATCCAGCCCAGAGGAAGTTCCAGGCCCTGCCCCCTAGTGCAGGGGTAGGCAACCTACACGTGCTGATTTTCAGTGCGGGGGAGGAAGCTCAGCCCCAGCACTCCTCCCCCAAGCAGCTGCTGGAGAATGCTCCCTCTTCCCTGCAGCAGGTTAGGCTACCATGGGAGGAGGCAGCACTGGGGCTGAGGCTCATCTGTGACGCCTCAGTAGGGACAAGGGTGAAGTGGCCACACGGTCCGGGGCCAGCCCTGGAGGCGTCACTTCTGTGGCCACATGGTCTGGGGCCATGTGTCCGCTGCAGCAGGTCTGCTGGCCTCTGGGACCAGCCCGAGGCTGCATGTCCGCAGCAGCAGCGCCTTCAGCCTCCAGGGCTGCGTGGCTGCTGCAGCAGCAGCGGGACTTCCCTCCAGAGCATCCGGGACAGCATGGCTGCAGCCTTTGCTACAAGGGGACACGAAGACAGGTAAGGTTCCCCTCCTCTCATGCCCAGACCTCCCCCACCCTAATCCCCTCACTCCTCCCCCAAGACCTGGCACCCCCAGCTTGCTCTCACACCCTCCTTTGTTCCTGCACCCTCTCTCCTGGCCACACACTGCACCCTCCCTTGGTCCCGCTCCCCTCCACCTGGCCAGACACCCTTCTCCCAGCCTGCTTCTGAACCCCACCTCCCTCCCAGATCTTGCACCCCATCCCTATCCTGCTTTCTGGAAGCCCTGTCTCGCACGCTCTGCCCCTCATCTTTGTCCCTACCCCAGAGCCTAAGGAGATCCATAAAATCCAGTACCTCTGAAACCCCAGAAAAGTAAATCTGGTCTATGGGAAGCCCTGAATCTCCCCATCCCTTCCCCTCACCTCTGGTGCCCCAGCCTCACAGGAAGTGAGGTGTCTTAGTTGGGGGCCACGTCAGTGAGGGTTGGGGGGTTTTGGAGAAGGTTTTTTGCTTCTTTCTTGTGTGGTTTCCAACTGATTTTTCTGTGGTTCAGTGACCCTCAACCCCAAAAGGGTTCTCCACCCCACCATAAATAAAGGGAACATTGAAACCTTTTGTGTTGGACATATTTTACTTTATTTAAAATGAAGTTTGATAAACTAACATGAGAAAGTTAAAATGCTTAATCTGTTTCATAAATTTAAATTAAACCATTCTCACTAGCTGCAGCTGGTTCAGAAAATAAGATCACCGTACTCAACCTGCCCTTGCCTCTCCTCCTCACTCACTCCCCCGGCACACAGATCCTTGAATAAGTTAAACCTCAGAACACCACTTCTGAAAGGTTGCCAACCCTTGCACTAAAAGGTAAAATCTGCATCTTAATTTATTTAATAACGAAGCTGCTGTAAGTAGGACTATTTTTTACTTTAAAAAGTATCACCAGCACTCGGACCCGTATATAGAGGCAAATAAGTCAAATCCCAGCACTTCACCTCTGAAAGGTTGCTGACCCCTGCCCTAGCGCGTTGCCTTGGAGCCAGAGACACGCGAGCCCTTTCAACTGCTTCTACGTAAAGGGCTTACACTTGCTGGGTGTCTGCGTTGTCTGGCAGCCACCCGGCAGGTGCAAGCCCTTTAAACAGAAACAATTTAAAGGGCTCGCAGCTTTCAGTCCCACTGACCCATTGCCTGGAAACTGCACAGAAGGTGCCCTTTCAATTGCTTCTATTCAAAGGGCTTGTGTCTGCCAGGCAACAGGTTAGCAGCAGGGACAGGAGCTGCCAGCCATGTTATGTGAATTCTAAGCCTCCACTTAGAACTCTGGGAAGACACTGGCCCCCAGCACCTTCCCATCTGCTCCATGTCCTTTCCATTGGCAAGAAGTCAGGGGGCAGGGCCCCCAGGCCAAGCAAAACTCCTGGCAGGGTAGTTCTCAATTCTACCCCTTCTGCCCGTGACTCCACCTCTTGCGATTGGCCCATGGCCACTTCTGAAATTTGTGTAGTGGCCCCCCTTCCAGAATTATTGCCCACCCCTGGCTTAGCGGGAACACTGCTAGCCTTTCCTCTCTAGATTGACCAATCTCTGAGTGGCCCTGTGAGATGTGCTCCTGGTGGTCAACATGGGCGCCTGAAACCAGCTAGAGCTTCCTCACACTCTGGCAAAGCACTCAGAAGGGCTTTGTGTGATGCCCACTAACCAATCTACAGCAACAATGGCTGATCATGCAGCACTATTGCACGTTCTGGGATGTCCTTGCTACGAACTAGGCAGAGCCCCTGGGCAGCGTGTGGCTCCTTCTGTCACAGAGGCGGGCTGGGCGCACCCTGCTGGAGAAGTGGAACCTCCATGTCCTGAGGAATTGGTGCTCAGAATCACTATTCAGCATGGACTCTTTGGTCACAGCACTGTGAAGCACCAGTGTAAATGCACTCCCAAGGCTGTGAGCTTCTCCCCTCCTGAAGGCGGTTTATCTAGAGCAGGGGTCGTCAACCCTTTCAGAAGTGGTGTGCCCAGATTTAACTTATTCACTTCTATTTACGGATCTGTGTGCTCAGGGGAGGAGGAGACAGGGGCAGGCTGGGTATAGTGACCATATTTTCTGAACCAGCTACAGCTAGGTAGAATGGTTTAATTTAAATTATTAAATAGATTAAGAGTTTTAACTCTCTCATGTTTCAGAGGGGTAGCCGTGTAAGTCTGTAAAAACTAGTCTTGCAGCACCTTAGAGATTAACAAAAATGTAGATAGTATCATGAGCTTTCGTGGGCACAAAAAGCTCATGATACTGTCTACATTTTTTGTTAGTCTCTAAAGTGCTGCAGGACTATTTGTTGTTTTTTTAAGTTTTAACGTAATGTCAGTTTATCAAACTTCATTTTAGATAAAGTAAAATATTAATTTATGTCCAACACAAAAAGATTTCAATGTTTTCTTTATTTATGGCAGAAGTGGGCAACCTTTTTTGGGTCGGTGCCATAGACCCACAGAAAAATCTGTTGGGGACCACACAAATGAGAAGCAAAACAACAACTCCAAAAATCCCCAACCCTCACTGATGTGGCCCCCAACTGACACACCTCATTCTTCTGGCACTCCAGCCTCACTGGGCAAGGGAAAAGGACGGGGTGGGGGGGCCAAGGGGACTGAGGTTCAGGGCTTCCCATAGGCCAGATTTACTTTTCTGGGTTTCCCGGAGTTAGTGGATTTGGTGGACCTCCTTAGGCTCCGGGGTGGGGACAAAAATGAGAGGCTCAATGTGTGGGACAGGACTGCCAGAGAGTGGGATATGGATGCAGGAACTGGGTGGGAGGTGGGATGTAAGGTGGGTGAGGAGAGCAGGGTCTAGAAGGGAGTCTGGCAGCAGGAGAGGGTGTGGGGTGGAGGTACAAGAAGGAGTTGGAAGGGGGTGGGAGAGTAACGCAGAAAAGGTGAGAAGGTGACAATGCAGCCAAATAGCTAGTTGGGGAGAGAGTCAAAGAAGTGGGAAGTGAAGGAAAGTGCAGCTTCTACAAAGTAAAATTATATGCCCCCTCACATCTTCCTTCTGCTCCAGCTTCACTCCCCACAGCACATGGTGCCCCCCAGCCTGATCCCTTGCATTGCCCATTCACCTCAGTATAACCCCTGCCCCCATATCCTCCTTCACTCCTCCTACCTCCACATCCCTGTAACCCCAGTGTGCACAGTGGCAGGGCAGTATGCTGGGACTCACAGCCCCCCAGGAGCAGCGCTGGGGCAAGGAGAGGCTGGGGGAGGAGGACAGAGTCACTTCCCTGCCCTGCCCAGCCCTTTGCTGGGGCACACCCCTCACCTGCAGGCTGCTGCTCTGGGGCGGGTGGAGCCCAGGGCTGGTTCCAGCCCAGCCAGGTGCAACAGGGTGCTGGGGAAGAGGGGCTCCCCGCACCCCTGCACACACCCTGTGGGGAGCAGCCCAGGCACCCCACAGAGGCAGCAGCAGCTTGTGACTGGCTGCCCAGCCCAGGATCTGCAGAGTGGCTCCAGCCCCACCCCCTCCTGGAGCAGAGCCTGTAAAGGGGGGGGGGAGGGGGTTAACCCCTTAGCTCCTGGGAACTACATGCACAGGCTGGGCAGGGGCAGCCCCAGAGACATGGAGCCCAGTGTGTGGTCATGCCACCCGCTCCACTTACCAGGCCACCCCGACCCCTACACACCCATGCCTCCCCCCATCTTTGCTTGCCCTTCCAGCAGGAAGCCGGAGCTGGTTCTCTAGCCCAGTGTTTCTCAAACAGTGGTATGAGTACCTTTAGGGGTACTCGAGAGAAGTCTGGAGGGTACATCAACAACTGAAATTTGGAGAAAAATGATTTTTTTTAAAAGTTTTACAGCGCTTTATTATTTTTGTACTTTTTACATCCAAAAATTTCATTGTCTGCCCAGCTACAATTAAGCTGTTTAAACAAGTGTGTTGCAATGGTTGAAAAAAATTGTGTCAGAAAACTGTAGGTACTGGGGGTACTTATTTTTTTTAAAGGGATGCTTTATTTTAAAAAAAAAAGGTTGAGAAACATTGCTCTAGCCTGCAGCTGCTTGGCAAACGCAAAGCTCCAGCTGCTGCTCGGGGGGTGTTGAGCCGCACATGCTACTCAAAATAAGTGGCATGTGTCCCGTAGGTTGCTGACCCCTGGTCTAGAGCATCAGAAGAGCTCTCTCCCAGCACTCTTGTCATAACCACGCTGCCGAGTTAAAGTGCTGTAAACAAAACCTGAGAGAATAAATGCATGAAAGCAACTTCTTAAAGTAACCCAATCACAACAAACCACAGAGCTATTTCTTTTCACCTGGCATTGTGTGTGCCACTCAGGTGGTCACTAGAACAGAAAGACTGAAGTGTTTATTCAGTTTGTTCACTGTGTGGGCTTGCCAGCCATTTAGAGCCTGATCCTGTGCTTGTTAAGCTTCATCTGCACTTTAAAAATACTCAACCTTCTCAGAACACTAAGAAGAGCACAGATTATTAACACGTCTCTACAAAGGCAGCTTAAATGCTTTACAATAAAAAGTCCAAGTCAGACCCTGAATTGAATTCTGATAATGTACAATCCCTCAGCCCTTTGTACCTCTCTGCTCTGGATCTGTCTCCCTCCCATCAAACTACCTCTTAGCCCAGGCTTTCTAACATTTCCCGCCAGATGTCCACCAGCTGTAAACTGAAACACACCTTGGACAAGTGCAAGCACTTCCTCTGTGCCAGCTGATAGGAGATGACAAATCTGTTGGCCTAGAACTGCAGAGAATTCACTGTTTTGGATTTGCTCTATAATTCTAACAGTGGAAAACAGAGAGGGCACCATGATACTCCTTCCTCATCACATAATTATGAACAGGGCTCAGCAATTAGGGCAATCTACTCCGCCCGTGGCGAGTAGATTTTAGCCTGGTGCGGCCGCGCAGCGCGGTCAGCACATGCGCAGCGTGCCAAATCGTGCGGCTGGCAAGCAGGGCTTGCCGCCGCCGCTTGTCAAGCCCTGATTATGAAATCTGAAACATGCCAGGAATATCATCAACAGTCAGGTGGTAATTAATACCAGCTCTTCATCCCAGCCTAATAGTTGCCTCAACAAGAAAAGGGAAGATGAGCTTGAATGGACCTCAGTCTGACATTAATGAGACCAACGAAGTTTCCCCAGCACCCCAATTCCCATGTAGCTGCATCCCCTCTTCAGTTGCCCAGAATGACAGCAACCCACTCAAAATCTTGGTACCCCACCCACTGTGCTGCCTGCTCCCCCTCAGCATAGTCTGAGCCTGGGATAGAGTGCAGTCTCTCCCCAGCATCAGCAGCTGCAGCCCAACTGGGGCTGTGATGCCCAAAACCAAGGATATTAAGAGGCATAACTGACTAATCATGTAGTTGATACTATTTGTATCAACTACACGATTAGTCAATAAGGGAAGGTGCTCTGTCCCAGCTCGTGCCAGTCCAGGAGCTACCACCACCGGGGTTCTGCAGCTTAAATATAGTAGGAGCCAGGTTCGCAGGAGCCACCCAGCTCCTACTACATTTAAACTGCAGATCCACAGCGGGGGTAGGCCCCAGACCAGGATGAGTTGGGATCACTGCAACTCTGCATTTTAAATATAGTAAGAGCTGAGTGGCTATTACTACATTTAAAATGCAGAGCCTCAGCTGTCCCAGACTGGCGCAAGCTGGGACTGACCTGGGCTTGCTCAATCCCAGCTCGCGCAGGGAGCTGGGCCTCCCCACGGACAGAGGCTGCTGCCATGAAGTTCACAGTGGCTGGAGCTAGCCCCAAAGAGGGGCTACTACAAGAACAGCCTCTGCCCATGGCCAGCCCAAGTCCACTGTGGGAAGACAGTGCTCCCCCCAGCACCTGCTCCTGTTTCTCTCCCACCTTGCACCTCTGATACACAGGCAGCAAGAGGGGGGGAGGGAGAGGTAATCAAGTAGTCGACTCAGCTACCTGATAAGCTTAGGCTTATTGGATAGCTGTCTACTCAACTACTCGCTTACAACCCTACCTCAAACTCCCCACCCCCACCTCATCCCACTGACACCCTACCCTCTGCCTATTTCTCTCAATATACCCCAACCCCTCACCTTATTCCACCGCCTCTGCAGGATCCAGGAGGCACCTCATTAATGGAACCCCACCAGCGCAGCTCTACTCGTTAGGTGTGTGGCCCTTCAGACCCTCATGTGCAGCTGCCCAGGCAGATACCTTAGAGGGAACGAAGGCGGCACTTAGGGAACAGCAGAAGCAGTAGAACAATCCAGCAAGGAGGGGCTGCCCGAAAAAGCAGCTACCACAGCACAGCCCATGCAGGGTTTCAGGGCAGCTCCTAACCCAGCAGCAGCTAACCCAGCAACCCAACGGGCTTCTGTCTCTTCCCCCACAGAGCAGCACTGATCTCAGCAGCAGCTTGCCATGAACTAACCAGAAGGCCCTGTGCTCCCTTCATTCATAGAATCATAGAACCATAGAGCTGGAAGAGACCTCAGAAGGTCATCAAGTCCAACCCCCTGCTCTAGGCAGGACCAATCCCAACTAAATCAACCCAGCCAGGGCTTGGTCAAGCCGAGACTTAAACACCTCCAGGGATGGAGACTCCACTACTTCCCTAGGTAACCCATTCCAGTGCTTCACTACCCTCCTACATTCATTCATCAACCCCCTTTAGCGACTGACACAGCAGAAGCACCATTCTGCTGGCAGGCCAGAGGGATTTCTAAGGAAAGGGAAAGAAAGATGAGGAATAAATGGGCAGTGGCAGAATGCAGAGGGACAAATAGAGGAATCCCCCAGGGCCACTTTCATAGTCTTGTATCTGCCTCCACTATCTCCCAGTTTTCTGATACCATGAGCAGCTTGCTGTCCTCCCTCTGACAAGTCTCCTCCAAAATCTCTGAGAGCTGCAGAGATCTCCTCAGCTCCTGAAAGCTGGTCTCTGCAACCAAATCTGCCCCATATCCTGAGGGTGGAGACCTCCTGCTTGAACTCCTTTTGCACAACCCCCATCCTGTGGCACAGGGACTGGAGGTTCCTTTGGATGGTGTCACCAAGACCAGCCTCTGGGACACCCAAGTCAGTGACCTTCTGGACTATGGTTGGCAGGACTGGGAGGACCCCAGTGTGCTTGCCCAGTATATAGCACTGCCAACTCAACCACGTCTTCCATAGTGTGCTCCGAGAGGTAAAGGCTGCCCTGTCCCCTGCCTCTGTGGCTGTTCTCACGCAGTGTTTTTCACCCGCCTGTATCACCTGGCTCACTGGAGCCTGATGTCAGGTCCCTGCCGCATCAGCTCCCACCCATCGCTCTGAACCTCCCATTTCAGATAACTCTGATTGAGAATTTCTGTCCCACCCCCAGAGAAGCTCTGCACACTCACACTGCCCCCGGTCATTCCCCTGGGCCAATGTTCTACCCAGATACACACAGGCTGGACATGCTGCCTCCTCTTCAGGAGGGGCCAGCCTGTGTTCTACCATCGTTCCACGGCCCAGCAGGAATTAGAGTTGGCTGGGAAGAGCGAAGCAAGGCCATGTAGCTGACTCCCTTTTCAGCCTTCCCTGGCACTTGTTTGTTCTAGGCAAGAGGGAGTCCCAGAGCTCAGGCCTGTCTGTATCTGGAGTGTGCCAGGGTTACAGCCCCTTTTCTGCCTCCTCCAGAACCTCTTTTTGAGACTCTAGCTGCACTTTTGCATTCACATTTGTATTGACTCACTGCCCACATTTGTCTCCACAAGTCTTCAAGCTTCTTTGTTGGCGTCTTTCTCACTCTAGTAAAGGCAACCACATATCACTGCAGGGCGAGGGCATACCAGGGAATGTATTCTGTGACTTAGGTCAGTAAGATTGCATCTTGAGGCACATGTTATTCCAAAACCTGTTGGGGCTCTTATACATTTCAAAGGAGGAATGCGCAAGTGCCTATCAACTGGCTGAGTAGTCAAAAAACTATCCGATAAACAAATGCTTATTGGATAGTTGACTAGTCTTTAACATCCTTACACTAAGTACCAGCTAACCATGTAAGCATATTCCAGATGAGTAAAGAGGATTCAGAACACACTGATCTCTGCAGTACCTGCAAATACACACTCCCAAGAGATGTCAGAGGAACACACTGACCCTTGTGCAAATCGGGGGAGATGAGGGTATAATGGATACAGATGTTTTGTTCTAACAAACGGGAACAAGGAAAAGGGAAGTAGCAACACGCAGAGTGCAATGTTCATCTTGTTTGTGTTAATGTATGAAAGGAGAAGTCACACAAGGGGCATGTTGGTGTTTGGCTGAGAAGCAGTGTTCTGGTTGCTAACTGAGCAGGTACCATTATCGGAGTGGGATACATCTTACCATACCTGTGCCTAGGGAGCTGAAATACTAGTCTGCTCCTTCAACAATAAATCTGTCCGAGCACCTTAATCCCCAAATGGAGCCTGTGCCTTTCTTTAGCAATAACCCTGAGTTGTGCTGCATGGGCAAGCCGCACACTCTGACAGTGCAGCTGGCATCAGAGCTCTGAAAAGAGCCGCCCTGAGCAGCTGTAATGACACACTGTGGCACTAGCAGCAATTCATATGGCACTGCAGTCATTACAGGAAACAAAGCTTATCAGTCACAGCAGCACCTGGGATCTCCAGGACACCACTGTGCTATTGGGGTGCTTATGTGGAGCTGATCAACTTCCCTAATTAATGTATTTGTCTTTCCTCAGCCCTGTGAAACAGGGACATGCTATAATGCCTATTTTGGGGATTGGGGCACAGACAGTCTAAGTCACTTGCCCAAAGTTTCATAAGAAGTCTGTGGCAGGGCAGGGAATTGAACACAAGTCTTATGATACCAAGTGCTGTGCCTGAAATGCAAGAAGAGCTCACTTCATGTTTAAGCACTACAGCAATATACCCCATAAAGCGCTCACACAGCTTGAATTGCCTCATCAACCCTCCCTCAGCCCCAACACCCAGCCCCTCTCACTGGCAGGAACCAGCATGTCACAAAGACAGCCAGGAAAAGACTCTGGGAACTGCACCCTCCTTCCAGGGTCCTGCAGGCACTAACAGCATCCAGATCCAGCACCAGAACTCAGCCACCTGCCATTCCTGCCTGAGCACTTCCACAGATACCTCTAGCCAAGGCAGAACAAGGGCAAGATGGTGGGGAAGCACACTGAGTATGGGAAGAGCCATTATGTCATGTCCCTGAGCCTGCTTCCCCTGGGAGGGTGCATGGAGGTGTCTCACACAGAAGCCAGCACTATTGGGGCTGATACTTCTGACATTGGAACCTGAACCAAACTCAGTCAAGTGGCTCCAGACCCAACCCAGCTTCTGATACCCAAGGGGACAGGAATCCTTACCCAGCCAGTTCACAGACTCATAGTTCTCCTGCATCACACCCTGCAGAGGGCTCCCTGACCCAGGTCCAGTAGAGCCCATTCCTCCTCAATGAAATGCACAGCCACGTCTTCAAAGGACACTGGTTCCACCACAGCAATTTTCTTTGCCTGTTTCTTCATGGGATGAGCTGGAGCAACACATGGGTGTTCGGCAGCCTGTCAGGATGAGAAGGGCAATTGGAGACATTTCAGAATGGGCTTCGACATAGTTTCCCCTAAGATGTGCCCCTGCAGCACCAAAAATTTGCCTCCCACCCATCTCCTCAGCAGAGCCATGCAGTAACTGCTCCATATGACCCACCACAGGAGCAGCTGGGCAGTCACCACATGGCCCTGGCTCTAGTTTCAGCCCTTCCTCAGGGCTGCAACTGCGGCCAGGGCACGTTGCATGCTGGTAAAAATAGCACCGCAGCCCCAGCTCCAGTCCCAGCACCAGGAGGGCTAAAGGGGATCGAGGGGTGCAGGTGTCACAAAGGTGAGGGAAGGCGCAGGGAGAGAACTAAAGGGAAGGCGGGGGTGAGGAGTGGAAGGGGCTGGTGCTGAGGCCAGAGGAGGGGCCAGGGCATAAGAAAGGGGAAGGCACTAAGGGGCAGGGTAGAGGAGGGAGAAATCCCAATGGGCCAAGAAGAAACAATGAAGTAAAAGGGCAGAAGGAGAAGAGGGGAGGGGATGGGAAGGGAAGGTGTCAGTGGGGGTGAAAGAAGGGAGGGGACAGGGTGATGCTGGGAGAGGAAAGGGAAAGGGCAGAGGGGAGGAGCAATGAGGGCAAAAGGAAGGAAGAAGGGAAGAGTGGGTGCTGGGAGAAGAGAGGTTGAAAGGAGGGATGGCATGAGGAAGGCAGGGAATGGAACTGTCAAATTATTGGATTTTAAGGGGAGCAGCCAGATCACTGCTGCACCAGCGGGGGAGGTGTTTGCCACAAAGTATATACAAAGGGGGCCATGTGAGGTGTCAAATGAAAGCTTATGTTCTACTGATTCTATATATGCTACTCATGTACTTGCGTGATGTCTGTATGTGGAGTTATGAATACGGACTCTGTGCCTATACTGTGGATGTTCTCTGCCTGCTGTAAGGAAGGAATGTCCAATAAATGACTACGTTAACTAGCAGGGCACCATGGAATGGCTCTCAAGGTGCCCAATACACACCTGAGGAATGTGTCTGGGAACATGCAAACCAGCCAGGGCATAATGGCTGCCAGCATGTGAAACACAAACAGGTCACTTGACCATGTGATCTGCTCTGGCTAGGAGGACTCCAAGAGAGATATCTAAGTGCCATGAGGCAGACTCCATCTGGTCTTCAATTCTGCCACTGAACCTAGATGCAGCCTGGCAAGGAACAGATAGCCGTGAAGGACTGCTGACCCATCCTGACATAGGATGTATACCAGAGACTTTTAAGATAGCAGTTTGTATCATCTCCACTGAGAGCCTGCATCAAGAACTTGGTGATTGGTGCATGTAATGTATTTTCCTTAACAACCTTACTCCTCCACCTTTTCTTTCTTTTATTAATAAACCTTTAGATTTTAGATTCTAAAGCACTGGTTCCCAAACTTTTCCGCATCACGCCCCCTTTTTGATTTTTGAGAAACGCTCACGCCCCCCCGCCCCCCCCAAAAAATAGCAGCAAAACTTGGGGTGGGATTCACAGGGGTGTGTGTGGCTGGGTCGCCTCGTGCCCTCCCTGGAATTTCTTCACGCCCCCCGCCCTCCCCCCGGGAGGCAGGCCCCCCCCAGTTTGGGAACCCATGTTCTAAAGGATTGACCCAGCGTGATCTTGTGGGTAAGATCTAAAGTGTAAACTGACCAGGGATTTGTGGCTAGTTCTTTGGGACCGGAAAGACCTGTTCTGGGTAGGCGAGATTGGGTTCTATAACCCCTCACTTGTGTGTTAGGCCCAGGGCTGATTGTGGCACAGGGAGAGCTGGGGTGTCTGAGGGGTTTTGCTATGAGGCTTCCTGCTGGCAGCTGAAGTGCTCAGTGTGACTGGTCTGTGACCTGTTGGGAAAGGTTTCCAGTCAGGGGCTGTAAGGAGCCTTTGTTTTGAGCAATTCGCCCTGAGTGGACGCTCTCAGCGGTGCCCAGACTTGGCCCAGCCCCTTACAGGGAAAGGGCACGGGGAGGAGCAATGAGGGCAAAAGGAAGAAAGAAGGGGAGAATGGGTGCTGGGAGAAGAGAGGTTGAAAGGAGGGATGGCATGAGCATGGGCGGTGAGTTATATGGGCTTGTGGTGCCCATGCTCCAGCAATATTCAGAGCCGGGGGCCCTGCTCCAGCAATATTTGGAGCTGGGTTTCTCTCCCGGCTGTGCCTGGAGCGGGCCCCGGCGCCCACCTACCAGCCCCCCTGCACGTCCTCCCACCCCAGCCGCAGAGCGTCCCCGTCCCGTCCCTGCTGTGCGGCGCTTTCAGTCCGGCTCCCCGCTGCCAGCTGCTGCTGCCATGCACAGCGTTTACAGATAATCGGGGAGACGCCCGGACGTGACGTGACGTGACGTCATGGCCCAGGACTTTAAAACTGCTCGGCGCGGCGTTGCGCTGTGCAGCCTAGCTCCGGGTTCAGAGTGAGAGTAGTGAGAAGGGCAGGAGTCAGGACAGCAGAGGAGGGTGAGGAGTTGGGGGGCAGCAGGCACCAGGGGAGCTGATGGAGCAAGGGGAGGAGACATGGCAGCAGAGAGAAAAGGTAAAGGTTTATAAAACATTTATTAATAACTTGGGTGCCACAGTGGCACATACAAACAAACCACATGAACTCAGTATTGGTGCACAACATAAAATTCATTCTGCTCATGGGAAGAAACTCTTAAGCTATGTCTATACTGGCGGCTTCTTGCGCAATAACATATTGCGCAAAGGTTCTTGTGCAGGAACACGTCCACACTGCCATGTGCGAGCTGTGCTTTTGCGCAAGAGCATCCATAGCAGTGTGGGCACGCTCTTGCGCAAGAAAGCACCGATGGCCATTTTAGCCATAGGGCAGTGGTCCCCAACCTTTTGGGGCTGCCGGGCGCCCGGGCCGCGCATGCGCCGCGCACCAGGGGCTGGCACCGGCATGTGCCGCACGCCCGAGACAGGGGCCACCCATGCACCTCGCGCCCGGGGCCGGCACCGGCATGTGCTGCGCACCCGGGGCAGGGGCCGCCCATGCACCTCGTGCCCGGGGCTGGCACCGGCATGTGCTGCACGCCCGGGGCAGGGGCCGCCCATGCACCTCGTGCCCGGGGCCGGCACCGGCATGTGCCGCGCGCCCGGGGCAGGGGCCGCCCATGCACCTCGTGCCCGGGGCCAGCACTGTGCATGTGCCACGTGCCCGGGGGCGGGGCCAGCCCAGATTGTTCTGCGGGCGCACTTAAATGCCCCGGCGGGCGCCATGGTGCCCGCAGGCACCACGTTGGCGACCACTGCCATAGGGGTTTCTTGTGCAAGAAATCCCTGCCGAGCATCCACACTGCCCTCTTGCGCAAGAGAGCTTACACCTGTTAGAAAAGAGCGTAGCTCTTGTGCAAGATGCCCTCTCTTACCACGCAGTACTGTAAATTTCCTTGCTCAAGAGCAGCCGGGCAGTGTGGATACTCTGTGGGTTCTTGCGCAAGTAGCCACGAGTGTAGACATAGCCTTAGAGGGGAACACTTCCCCTAGCCTCTCCACCCCCCAGTTAATGTCACACACATTGGGTTAATGCAATTGCAGGATAGTTGCATGAGGGGGGTTTGGTGGGGGCCAAACTAATCCCTGTTGGTAGGAGGATGGTGGGAAAAGTCCTTCGAGAGGGGTGACATGACACCTTTTACTTCTGGTCATGTGTCCATCTTGTCCCGAGCGTGTTACCTTCAGAGGACTGGCTAACGGGGGTCAGGGGGGCGTGGCTAATGGGGCACCATCAAAAATTATACAAACCTGCCGCCCCTGGGCATGAGGAAGGCAGGGAACAGAACAAGTCACGTGTGAGGGTGCAGAGAAGCATAAGGAGAACTGGCGCCAAGAGTGGTCAGGGGGGCAGTTATTGAGAGGGCTGGGGCAGTGAAAGAAGGGGGAGGGTGCAGGTGCCAAGGGGACTGTGAGGGTGAAGCAGAAGGGGAGGGATGGGCGAGAGAGGCAGGGCAGGTGGGTAGAGGAAGTGTTAGCAGAGTGGATGGGGAGAGGGGCTAGAAGAGGGGAAGGGGGAGGGGAAGGGAAGGGCGGGTGCAGGTCCCAGGAGGGCTGAGGGGAGTGAGAAGGGCAGAGGAGGGTGAAGGGAAGCTGCAGGCCCGGGGGACAGATGGAGGGAGGGAGACGTGGCAGTAGAGGTGAAAAGGGAGAGGTTTATAACGGGAGTGCCGGGAGCACTCATCCGAACAGGTGCACACAACAAGACTCACTCCGCTCGTGGATGGGACATCTTAGCGGGATCACGGGGCATTAACCCCTCCCACAGCCCGCTCTCCCCAGACGGGCCCCACGCTGCAGTGCGGGCAAACGCTGAGTCTCGGCGGTCCCTGAACAGCGCACAGGCTGCTTCCCAAACGCGCACGCGGGTCTCTCCAGCCCCGGCCGGAGGTTCAGCGCGATGCCGCCCTGCTGCAACTGAAGCGCAAGTTCCCCCACAGCCCGGAGACCGGCCGCGCCCGCCTGACGCCGCGCGATGGTTTTGGCACCTTTTAGTATCTGAGCCCCAGCCCCCACCTGCCCCTCGCACCCGCCGACCCCCCACCAGGTGCCTCCCCGCCTCACCTCTGCTCCGCCGCTCTCCACTTCCGGGCGCGGAACCGGAAGCAGTAGCGCCAACGAGTAACCGCACAAACATCTCCCTCAGTATTCACACATCAGGGCGCGCGGCGCATGCGCAGTGACCGCAATGGACGAGGCTGCCTCCCCTACGCCAGCGCAGGGGCCAATCGCAGTGAGGTGGGCGGGGCCTGAGCAGGGGCAAAGAGCGACTGGCGGAGGGGGGGCGGGCTAAGAGCTGGGCTTTGTCTTAGCGGGAGATGCTGCCAGCCCCTGCGACTTACCCCAGTGGGATGAGCCACCTGCTGAGTGTGCAAAGGCAGGGCTGGGAGAGGGGGGGTTATTGCCCCTCACAGGGCAGCTCCCCGGCTCTGCTCTGAAAGGTCCCGCTGGGCTAATTCATGGTCTCTCCTTGCAAACCCCGCAGCGCCTTTGGCTGGATACTGGAACCGCCCACATGCCGTGAGTGAGGGGCAGGGAAGGGAGGGCAACTCACAAGAGCTGTTGGTGTCTGGCTTTAAGGACCCAAGTGAAAGGGCCCTGCCCAGGTTACTCTGGGGCGTTTGGCTTATGGTGCTTTGGGAAGCATCCTGCTTGTGCTGTTTCCCCACATTAATACAAGCTTCTTCCCTCGCGTTTTCTTTTCCCCACTTTGTGCTTGTGAGTGGGGACAGGGTTGTTCTCAGAGGCACCTGGCGCCCCATCTCCTTAGGTTAGCATGCAGCGCGCTCTTTACTTTTGCAGCTTATTAGTTTTACTTACAGGTAGTCCCAGACTTACAAATGCATTGACGTGCAACCAGCCGCACTTATGACCAACCTCCCATTAAGTGCTGCCCCAACTTACGAACGGCGATCCACGCTTACAAACAGTGCAGTCCCATTTAAATGAATGGGGTCCCACTTACAAACACATCGAGTTACAACCAAGTGCTTGGTACATAACTCATTCGTAAGTCGGGGACTATCTGTATTTTGTATTTGTGCCTGAGTATGATGTGCCTGGGGCAAGTGCCCTGCTTGCCTCCCCCTTGTTACAGTCCTGTAGGTGCTACCAATTGAGCCAGCTGAGAGATATGAAAGCCTTGACCTTTCCTCCACAAGAGGATGCCCTGGGTTCTTCTGTGCTGCTCAGCAGCTGGGGAAAAGTCTCTTGGGGCACTAGCTCCTGTACCACCTCCCAAAGGTGCCCCTTGTGTGGCAACAGTAAGAATCCTTGCTGGGAACTGGCCCCAATTGTCTAACACAGGGGTCAGCAACTTTACTGAGGTGGAGTGTGAGATTTGACTTATTCACCTCTATGTACAGGTCCGAATGTTAGTGATACTTTTTAAAGACAATGATAGTCCTACTTACAGCAGCTTCATTAATAAAAAAGATGCAGATCTTACTTTTTAGTGCAGGAGTTTAGTGCAATCTTTCAGATGTGGCATACCAAGTTTTAACTTATTCCTGGATCTATGTGAAGTGAGGGGAGGAAAGGGCAGGCTGGGTATAGTGACCATATTTTCTGAACCAGTTGCAGCTAGGGAGAACTATTTAAACTTAAAATTATGAACCAGATTAAGCATTTTAACTTTCTCAGGTTAGTTTATCAAACTTCATTTTAAATAAAGTAAAATATGTCCACACAAGAGGTTTCAATGTTTTCTTTATCTGTGGCAGGGTTGGGGAACCTTTTTGGGTTGGAGGTTACTGACCCACAGAAAAATCAGGTAGGGACCACACAAGTGAGAAGCAAAAAACCTTCTCCCAAAATCCCCAACCCTCACTAATATGGCCCCCAACTGAGACACCTCACTCCTCTGGTGCACCAACCTCATGGGGTGGGGGGAAGGAAAGGGGAGGGACTGAGGTTCAGGGCTTCCCATAGACCAGATTTACTTTTCTGGGGTTCTGGAGTTAGTGAATTTTATGAATCCCCTTAGATTCTGGGGTAGGGTCAAAAATGAGGGGTACAGTGTGTGAGAGACTGCTGCCAGCAAGTAGGATAGGGATGGGGTGCAGAAGGGAGAGGTTGCAAGGTCTGGGTGGGAGGTAGGGTGCAGAAGCAGGCTGGGAGTAGGGTGTCTCACCAGGTGGAGGGAGCAGGAGCAAGGTGAGATTGCAGCGTGTGGCCAGGAAAGAGGGTACAGCAGCTATGGTGGATGCAGGAGCAGGGTGGGGTATCTGGCCAGGAGGGAGGTTGCAGGAACAAGGGAGGATATCAGAGCAAGCTGGTCTTGGTGGAGGGAGTGAGGGTATTGGGGTGTGGGGGAGTCTGGGCATGAGGGGGGACCTTACCTGGCTTTGCACTCCCTTGCAGCAATGGCCACGGCCACGCTGTCCCAGGCTGCCCCAAAGGGAGGCCCTGCGGCCACTGCCAGAGCCCATGTGGTCCAGGGCCAGCACCAGAGGCTCCACTGCTGTGACCACGTGGTTTGGGTCCAGCCCCGGAGGCCCCGCTGCTGCTGCCATGTAATTCTGGGCCAGACCTGGACCACATGGTCACCACAGAAGCGCTTCCAGTCCTGGCCGAGGCACTGCTGAGGAGCCTCAGCCCTAACCCCAGCACGACCTCCTCCAACATCAGCCTAACCTGCTGCAGGGAGAAGGGAGCGCTCTCCAGCATCTGTGTGTGGGAAGAAGGGTGGGTCTGAGCTCCCTCCTATGTGCCGATGAAAATTGGTTTGCGTGCCTTAGGTTGCTGACTCCAGGCTAACACCTTGTGATGCTTGCTGCAGAACACATGGTGGTCTGGGAGTGGCCTGAGGGAACATTTGGGAGTGGGGAGCAGATAGTCTGGGATCTTTGTGGAGGTCCTCAGGCCACATTTAGACAGGGTCCTCCCCTCCTCTTGCCCTGCCCAAGACTTTTCTCTGGCTTTTGAGCCTTACCACAGAGCTGTCAGTCCCAGCTGCTGTTGCTCCATGTGCCTAGAAGAGGAAAGGTGTGTTGAGGTCCAGTCAGCAACTCTGCCTTGACTATTAAGCCTGGCTCTGCTGCTTCTTCGTTGAAGCTCCACAGAGGCAAGAGGAATAGCCTGGCAGCTGCCGATAAAGGGACCAAACATATGGGCATCAGGTGAAGCAGCACGAGACAACCTCAGCCCCCCTCAATCTCTAGCCAAACTGTAAGTTCTAGGGGCCCAGCATACAGTAGCCACCCCATTGAACCAGCTGGGGGAAAGTCCTAACTCCAATGGGCATCAGTCACCCAGTAGGAGGGAAAAGACTCACTCTGGGGCATTTAAGGACAAGGATGCCAAACATTTGGATTCCCAAGGTTTTGCAGCAAACCAACATCTCACCAGGAAGTCCCACTCAGGCTACATCCACACTGCAAAAGAGCATCAAAAAAGCAATTTGCTTTTTCGAAAGAGAGCGTCCAGACTGAATGGATGTTCTCTCGCATGTAAGCTGTAATTGCTATGGACGGAATAGCCACCAGGGCACCTGTGCTTTTTCATCTTTCCTCTTCTTCCAAAAGAACTCCCTCTTCCCTGTCCACACATGCCTTTTTGTGAAAGAGCTCTTTTGCAAAAAGGCTTCTTCCTCGTAGAATGAGGATTACCAATGCCAGAAAAACCCCTCTGTTCTTTTGACTTTCTTGTGGAAGAATGCAATTACAGTATGGACATTCCTCTAATTTTGTTGGAAAAACAGCCGTTTTTCTACAAAACTCTGTAGTGTAGACATACCCTGAAATTTGAACTCAGATTGCAGGATTCAAAGCCCTGAACACTGCCCATTACACCATGGGATCTGCAGGCTTCTCTTTCTCTGGGCTTCTGTGACTCTCTGCTGGCAGGCTGACACCCTGCACACCTTGCTTCCCTTCAGCTGCCTCAGTTCTTGGTAAAACGAGAAGCCCTGTGGCCCTTATAGATGAACTTATTGGAGCATAAGCTTTCGTGGGCAAAGACCCACTTCGTCTGATGCATGTAGTGGAAATTCCAGAGGCAGGTATAAATATACAGGCATATGAAAAGAGTACCAATCAAGAGTAAGGCTAGAGATAACGATGTCAATTCAATCAGAGAGGATGAGGCCCACTTCTAGCAGCTGATGTGGAGGTGTGAACACCAAGAGAGGAGAAACTGCTTTTGTAGTTGGCTAGCCATTCACAGTCTTTGTTTAATCCTAAACTGATAGTGTCAAATTAGCAAATGAAATGTAGCTCTGCAGTTTCTTTATCAATTCTGTTTTTGAAGTTTTTTTGTTGCAGGATGGTTACTTTTAAATCTGCTGCTGTGTGTCCAGGGAGATTGAAGTGTTCTCCTACAGGTTTTTGTATGTTACCATTCCTGATATCTGATTTGTGTCCGTTTATTCTTTTACCTAGGGACTGTCCAGTTTGGCAGATGTATATGGCAGAGGGGCATTGCTGGCACATGATGGCATATATTACATGGGTAGATGTGCAGGTGAATGAGCCTGTGATGGTGTGGCTGATGTGGTTAGGTCCTGTGATAGTGTCGCTGGTGTAGATATGTGGGCAGAGTTGGCACCAAGGTTTGTTGTAGGGATTGGTTCCTGAGTTAGAGTTACTGTGGTATGTTGCATATTTGCTGGTGAGAATTTGCTTCAGGTTGGTGGGCTGTCTGTGGGCGAGGACTGGCCTGCTTCCCAAGGTCTGTGATAGTGAGGGATCATTGTCCAGGATGGGTTGTAGACCACTGATGTTGCATTGGAAAGGTTTTAGCTGGGGACTGTAGGTGATAGGCAGTGGTGTTCTGTTATTTTTTTTATTGGTCCTGTCTTGTAGCAGGAGGCTTCTGGGTACTCATCTGGCTCTGTCAATCTGTTTCCTCACTTCCTCAGGCAGGTATTGTTGTTTTAAGAATGCTTGGTGAAGATCTTGTAGGTGTTTGTCTCTGTCTGAGGGGTTGGAGCAAATGCGGTTGTACCTTAGTGCTTGGCTGTAGACAATGGATCGTGTGGTGTATCCGGGATGGAAGCTGGAGGCATGTAAGTAAGCATAGCGGTCAGTAAGTTTTCAGTATAGGGTGGTGCTTGTGTGACCATCATTTATTCGCACTGTAGTGTCCAGGAAGTGGATCTCTTGTGTAGAGTGGGCCAGGCTGAGGTTGATGGTGGGGTGAAAACTGTTGAAATCATGGTGGAATTCTTCCAGAGCTTCCTTCCCATGGGTCCAGATGATCAGGGCTCGCCGAACCGCGGCAAGCCCCGCTCGCCAGCCGCGCTGTCCGGCGATCTGCGCATGCGCAGATCACCCGAATCTGGCTCTTCTGGGTTGCAATCTACTCACCACGGGCGAGTAGATTGCATTATTTGTCGAGCCCTGCAGATGATGAAGATGTCATCAATGTAGCGTAAGTAGAGGAGGGGTGCTAGTGGACAAGAGCTGAGGAAGTGCTATTCCAGCCATAAAAATGTTGGCATATTGTGGGGCCATGCGGGTGCCCATAGTGGTGCCATTGGTTTGAAAGTATAAATTGTCTCCAAATCTGAAATAGTTGTGTGTGAAGATAAAGTCACAGAGCTTGGCCACCAGTTGTGCCATAGCATCATCAGGGATACTGTTCCTGACAGCTTGTATTTTATCTACATGTGGGATGTTGGTGTAGAGAGCCTCTACATCCATGGTATTTTCTGGAAGATCACCAATGCATTGTAGTTTTCTCAGGAAGTCAGTGGTGTCTCCGAAATAGCCAGGAGTGCCGGTGGCGTAGGGTCTGAGTAAAGAATTCCCCATATCCAGAAAACACAAGCAGACAGACAAATCTATACAGGCGCATCCCTAGAGCCCCGACCAGGGTTATTCTATCTACTACCCAAGATCCATAAACCTGGAAATCCTGGATGCCCCATCATCTCGGGCATTGGCACTCTCACTGCAGGATGTGGAAGGTTGGTTTTTTATGAGACTCTCCAGATTTGAGAGCTCTTTTTTGTGTTTTCCTGTTTGCTGTTCAGGATGCTGATCAGTTGGTTCCTCAGTTTCTTTGAGAGTGTATGGCACAATCTCTCACCATAGTCTGTGCAGTAAGTCGATTGCAATGGATTTTTTACCTTCAGTCCATTTAGTTTGATGCCCATCCATTTGCATTTGGAGAGGAAGATGATATCTGTCTGTACTTGTGCAAGTTTTTTCATGAGGTTGATGGATTTCCACTCCACACGGCTAAATACAGTGCCTTGCATGGTGACAAGTATCAGAGGGGTAGCTGTGTTAGTCTGAATCTGTATAAACAACAAGAAGTTGTCAAATGACTGAATTGACCTCGTTATCTCTAGCCTTACTCTTGATTGGTACTCTTTTCTTTTGTCTGTATATTTACCCGCCTCTGGAATTTCCACTACATGCATCTAACAAAGTGGGTCTTTGCCCACGAAAGCTTATGCTCCAATAAATCTGTTAGTCTATAGCTGTGGTCACCAACAGGTCGATCTGGCCTCGACCAGTCGATTGCAAGGCGTCCTGTCCGCCCCGCCCCCATTTCCCTCCCACCCCCGAGAAGCCCCACTACTTACCTCAAGTGAAAATGGAGGTAGTGTCGGCTTCCCGGGGATGGACAGAAGTCCCACAGCTTAGCGCCACTTCCGGCGATTCCGGAAGTGCACTAGCTGCTCTGCCGGGTGTACTGTGGGAGGGAGCATCAGCTCCCTGCACCGCACAGGAGGGGTGAGTCAGACCAGGGGGAGGCGCGCAGGGGAGGGTCGGCCCCTGGGCAGGCACGCGGGCTTCCCGCACGGGGGTTGGCCCCGGGGCAGGCGTGCGCAGGGCTTCCCTGCGCCGGGGCAAGCGCGCGCAGAGGTTCCCTGTGCTGGTCGGTACCGTGGGCAGGCGCGCGCGCGCAGGGCTTCCCAGCGCGGGGGTGTGGGGTCGGCCCCGGGGCAGGCGCGCGGGGCTTCCCTGCGGGGCCGGGGGAGGGGAGGGTCGGCCCTGGGGCAGGTATGTGCTGGTTTCCCTCTGGGGGGGGGGATCTTGGGAGGGGGCAGGTATGTGCTGGTTTCCCTCTGGGGGGGGGGATCTTGGGAGGAGGCAGATGCAGGGGACACTCTGCCTCCACTGGCACCCTACTCCCCAGCCCCCACTCCCCAGCCACAGAACGCTGTCCCCACTCCCCTGTCCCCAGCTACAGAACTCTGTCCCTATTCCTGTCCCCACTCCCCGAACTCTGTCCCCACTGGCACCCTGTCCCCAGCTGCAGAAACCTGTCCCCACTGGCACTCTGTCCCCTTCTGCAGAACCCTGTCCTCTGCCCTCCCAGCACCCTGTTCCCTCTCCTCTGCCCCCAGCCGCAGAACTCTGTCCCCACAAAATGTATAATTATAAATGCTTCATTTTAGATTTAAATAGCATGAATAAAAACAGACCATTTATTTCATAACTATAAACACGTGATTTTAATTTTATATATCGCATAATTTAAAAATAAACTGTTTATCAGAGTGTGTAAGTAAGGGCTGGGGATAGCAAGTGATGGACAGGAGGAGAATAGAGAGGGCGGGGCTTCAAGGAAGGGGCGGGGCGGTAGATCTTCGCCTGTTCTGAGATTTAAAAAGTGATCTTGGGTGTAAAAAGGTTGGAGACCACTGGTCTATAGGGTGCCACAGGACTTCTTATTGTTTACGCAGATTCAGACTAACATGGCTACCCCTCTGGTACTTCTCACTTTTTGGGACACTCTCTCATGCCCCATCTCTGCAGCTCTTCTCTCCTTGATCTTGCCCATGGGTGTTTGCCCAGCCTGTAGGTGGGGGGGGGGGGAGGTGTCTGACGTGTCCAGCTTCTGCAGCCCTGCTTGAGCTGCCATAGGCTGAGAAAACGGGCATCCCTAGGCTGCAGAAACGGTGGGGCAGGGAGGTAGCTGCTGGCAGGGGTGGCAGGTTTTCTGAAATGTTGGTTGTGCCCAGAATGCACTGAGCCTGCACCCCTTCGCCCACCTATCTATGGCCCTGGAAGAGGGGTTGGGTTGGGTTTAGAATTGCCAGGTGTCCAGTTTTGAACCAGACAGTCCAGTATTTGAGCTTTCTGTTCGGAAAATGAATTAAGAAAATATAAATGTCCAGTATTTTCTAAATAAGACGTAATGTCAATTGTGATGTAATGTCAAGTGTGTCCAGTATTTTTGTTGAAACCATCCGGCAACCCTACTTGGGTTGGGGGGGCAATCTGGGGGTGCAGGCTCTGGGCTGGGGGGGCTGCAGGAGGGGTGAGAAGGGCAAGGTCTGGGAAAGAATCTGTATGTTGGAAGGGGTTTGGGGTGCAGGCTTTGGGCTGGGGAAGGCAGTGGAAAGTAGGAGGGGTGAGGAGGGCAGACTCTGGGAAGGAGTTTGGGAGCAGGAGAGTGTGTGGGTACGAGAGGGAGTTTTGGAGGGAGGGGTTTGAGGGAGTAATGCAGAAAAGGTGAGATGGTGGGAATGCAGCCAAATAGCTGCAAATCAAAATCCTTGTGGCTGGTTAGTAATTGTGCTCCCATCTGTGGAAGGGGAAGGATGGTGTCCCAGGTGCCTTTCTCGGTTATAATGGAGATTTGTGGTTCCTATGGCATCTATGTGACTCTGAAACTAAGAGTAAAAAAAGAACATTGATTCACTTTTACATGTAGATGTTGAAGTAGCTATTTATGTTAAAAATCCTAAGCCAACAAGTATTCAGTATCAGGAATAAATTTTTATTTCAGTTAGTAAAATAGGGTCAGATTTCCCAGATGGATGTTGCTCTGGCTCCTGGGCTGTGTCTACTCCTGCCTGTCTATGCTGGCCGCGAGTTCTTACGCAAGAACACTGACGTTCTAATGTATGAAATCAGTGCTTCTTGCGCAAAAACTCTGATGCTCCTGCTCAGGAAGAAGCCCTCTTGCGCAACTGTTCTTGTGCAAGAGGCCAGTGTAGACAGGCAGCCAAGAGATTTTGCGCAAGAGCCATCCAAACGGAAAAAAGCCCTAGTGGCCGCTTGGACGCTCCGTACGCGCAGGCAGCTCCGGACTTCCTGGTAACCCGAGCCCCCTTAAAGGCAGACGCAGCCTGCAGAGGCCACGAGGCAGAAGCACCTTTGCCACCTCTGCCACCCAGCTCTGCTCCCTCCAACAGCCACCAGACCACCCAGGATGGCCGCTCCGGGGGGGAACAACCTGCACCCCCAGCGCAGGAGGCCCCAAGGGGCACAAAGCGGCGTGCCCCTTCCTGGTCCCCAGGGGTGATCGAGGCCCTCCTGGACCTCTGGGCCAACGAAGAGGCCCTCCACAACGTCCGTGCCCATCGGCGGAACGCGGACATATTCTGCCGCATGGCCCAGGTGCTCTCTGATCAGGGTCATCCAGCCTGGACTCTCGAGCAGGTCCGGGCTAAGGTCAAGGAGCTGTGCCTGGGCTATGTCCGGGCCAGGGGGCAGGAGATGACAGCTGCCCCCATTACCAGCGGCTCCACGCTATTCTTGGAGAGGCAGCACCCCAGGGACCATCGGTGCCGGTGGACAGCAGCAGGCGCCCCCCCATCACCAGGCCCAGCGAGGCGGGGGATGAGGAAGAGCTGGCTAGTGGGTCGGAGGAGGTGGGGAGCAGTGTGACCCTCCAGCTGGAGGTCCTCTCAGGTAGCCCGGTTGTCTCCCATGCGTCATCAGAGGCCGGGGAATGATCCCCTGGTGAGTGTTGCACTTTGCACTCAGAAGGGTTGGGGGGAGCCAGGTGCCTGAGGGGAAGGGGGAGGGAGCGTCACTTGGGCAGCGTGAGCTGCACGCTGTGTAGCATTACCAGTATGCAGCACGTGCAACCACGTGCAGCCTGGTGACCGAGCGGCATGTAGCTGCGGCAGGCAGCTCCAGGGCACGCCTGGGACAGTGCTGCTCACAAATATCCAGACCAGGGGGGAAGGGGTGGATGCGGGCTGGAACCAGCCAGGGCCCCAGTGGCTCAGGCCAGAGCCCACACCTCCCGAAGGGTGCGGCACACAGAACAGCACACTGTTCCATGCCTGGGCTATGCGGCACAGCCAGCTGCTCCTAGGAAAACCGCAGCGACACAGCCCTGTGAGCGTGGCCCCCACTGAGCCCCTCGCCTGCTCCCGGTGCCTTGGCTGGCCCCCCGAGGGAAGTCCCCACTGCGGCCACACATGTCCCTGGGCTACGTGTGTGAGGGCTAGCGGAAGGGGGAGGGTGGAAGCGCTCGGGCTGGCCCTAGGGCCACCTGAGTTTCGCTGCAAGGATGGTACACTCCCCAGTCACTCCTGGTTCCATCCAGGAGACATCCACGTGATGGGGATCTGAGAGCCCATACCATGTCTGCCATATGTGCTCCCAGGCACTGTGTGGGGATTCATCTTGCTTCCTGTCAAACACCATTAATTAGCCCAGAGCCTCACAGCCTCCACCGGCAGGGAGTTCCACAGGTTAACACAACACACGTCTCTCTCTCTCTTCCCCCCCCCCTCCAAAGGGCCAGGAGACAGACCAGTGGTTACAATACATGGAGGAGGACCCTACTCCGGGGGCGGTCCTGTATGCAAACATACAACGCGGGGCGGGGGGGGGGGGGACTGAGTGGGCCCAAGCAACAGTACTGTGGTGTCACCTGGGCTCAGGGGCGAAGGGCATGGGGTGCGGGGACGGTGGCTGGGCTGCCTGACTGACCCATCTTTTCCTCTGTTCCCTGCAGCGGGACCAAGCAGGAGCGGGGGACCCTTCAGCCCTGCGGCAGCACCCCCAACTGCCCAGGCACCAAGCCGGCGGGTCTGGCAGGGGACCAACTCCTTCGGCGGCATGTCCAGGCCGTCGAACGGATTGAGGCAACCATCACACACCGGGTGGAGGCGGACCTGGAGTGACACCAGCAGGCCTGGGGCCGCTTCCAGGCCCAGTGTGAGCGCATCGGTGATGCTATCACCGCCCTCACCGCACACATTGGGCATGTGGTGCATTGCCCCATGCACCCCGCCATCACTCCCATGGCAATGCCCGTGCCCCCTCCTCCTGCTCCTGCAATTCCCCCTCCTGATGCACCCCATCCTGCCCACCTCCCCGTGCTGCCTGCCCCGATGCAGCCTGACCCCCATGTCTTGGTCCGCCCCCGCAAAGGCAGTCGCAGAGGCCACCCCTCCCAGCAGTAGCTCCCCACTCCCAGTTCAGAGCCTCCTTCCCTCTCCCAGTTCAGAGCCTCCTCCCCCCTCCCACCCTACGTCCCCCCATTGTAAATAAAAAGTTCCAAACGTTGTTTAAAAAAAAAAAACTGTTGATTGTTTATTGGAAGGTAAGGGGAAGGGAGGAGGGAAGGGTTGGGGATGGGAAGGAGATGTCAAGGGGAGACAGAGGCGACCCCACTGTGGGGCCTGGGAGAACATCTCCGTCAGGGCCTCCCGGATGCGCACCCCATCATGGTGCGCCTGGCGGATGGCAGCTGTGTGGGGCTGTTCGAAGGCCTGGCCCCTGCCTGCCATCCATGCTGGGAGGAAGGCCTCCCCCTTCCACTCCATGATGTTGTGGAGCACGCAGCACACGGTCACTACCTCGGGGACATTCCGCTCACCCATCTCCAGACAGGTGAGCAAACAGCGAAACCGGGCTTTCAGGTGGCCGAAGGCGCACTCCACCTGGTTGCAGGCCCGGTTGAGGTGGTCGTTGAACCGTGCCCAGTTGTGGTCTGTCCACCCCGTGTAGGACCGCATTAACCAGGGCAGCAGGGGGTAGGCCGTGTCCCCCACAACACACGTGGGCATGGGCACGTCCCCGACAGTAAATTCCCGCTGGGGGAAGAAAGTGCTCGCCTCCAGCCTGCCAAACAGGCCAGAGTTTCGTAGAATGCGGGCGTCGTGTGTCCTGCCGGACCAGCCCGCATAAAGGTCCAGGAAGCGGCCACAGTGGTCCACGAGGGCCTGGAGTACAATGGAGAAGTACCCCTTTCGGTTTATAAAATGGGCCGCTCGATGCTCCGGGGCATGGATGGGGATGTGGGTTGTATCCAGGGCTCCCCCACAGTTGGGGAACCCCAGGGCAGTGAAGCCAGCCACCGTAACCTCCACGTCCCGCAGGCGGATGACTCGCTGGAGCAGAACGTCGTTGATGGCACGGACGACCTGCACAAGGGTGCACAGAAACACAGGGGATCGCATCACATAAGGCAGGGTGAGTGCGTGCTCCTGTGGGGGGTTCCCCCCCCGTGATGCCCTCTGTCCTCACTCACACACCAGGGCCCCCTTGCCCCACGGGCCGCCCCCCTCCCTCACCAGCAAGCCTGTGCAAGGGAGGGATGGCCCAAACCCCTGTGTGACGGGGCATTCCCCGTCGCCCCAGCCTGGAGTCTTGCCTGCCCCTGGGCATGGAGTGCAGCACCCTCCCCCCAGGACTTACCTGCATGATGACGGCACCAATGGTGGATCTGCCCACCCCGAACTGGTGTGCCACCAATCGGTAGCTGTCTGGGGTGGCCAGCTTCCAGAGTGCGATGGCAACCCTCTTGTCCACGGGGATGGGTGCCCGCAGCTGGGTGGTGCTTCTCTGGAGCGCAGGGGCGAGCCAGGCACATAGCTCCAGGAACGTCTGCTTTCGCATCCGAAAGTTCCGGAGCCATTGCTGGTCGTCCCATTGCCCCAGGACCAGCTGGTCCCACAAGTTGGTACTGGTGTCCAGTCTCCACAAGGGCCTCTCCACGGTGGTGTGGGGATGCCACAGGGACGCCATGGCCTCCCTGGTGAGGGAGTCCAGAGCGACCTGCGCCTCGAGGTCCTGGACAATGAGTGCAGCAGCATGGAGCAGCAGCTGCAGGCACTCCAAAATGGCCGGAAGGGGCCAGAGCCGGCACAAGGCCACCCCTGGCTCCATGGCACAAGAAGAGAGCTGAGGTAAAAAATCAGCTAATGGCACTAAGGCACAAGGCTGTGGTGTCAAACAAGGCAGAGGGCAACCACAAGTAGAACTGCTACAGCTGTCGGTCCCTGCAAGAGGTCCTAAAGCTCGCAGCAGGAGAGAAACGGCTGTCCGGGGAGATCCCTTTAAGCACGTGTCTCAAAGGAGCTCCAGCCCCCACCCCCGGAAGGGGCTGGTGCCCTTTTGCCCTCTCCAAAATGTTTCCGGGCTCCTGCTTTTGCGCAAGAGCAAATACTAGGACTGGAAGGGACCCCGAGAGGTCATCGAGTCCAGTCCCCTGCCCCCATGGCAGGACCAAATACTGTCTAGACCATCCCTGATAGACATTTATCTAACCTACTCTTAAATATCTCCAGAGATGGGGATTCCACAACCTCCTGGGCAATTTATTCCAGTGTTTAACTACCCTGACAGTTAGGAACTTTTCCTAATGTCCAACCTAAACCTCCCTTGCTGCAGTTTAAGCCCATTGCTTCTTGTTCTGTCCTTAGAGGCCAAGATGAACAAGTTTTCTCCCTCCTCCTTATGACACCCTTTTAGATACCTGAAAACAGCTATCATGTCCCTCCTCAGTCTTCTCTTTTCTAAACTAAACAAACCCAATTCTTTCAGCCTTCCTTCATAGGTCATGTTCTCCAGACCTTTAATCATTCTCGTTGCTCTTCTCTGGACCCTCTCCAATTTCTCCACATCTTTCTTGAAATGCGGTGCCCAGAACTGGACACAATACTCCAACTGAGGCCTAACCAGCACAGAGTAGAGCGGAAGAATGACTTCTCATGTCTTGCTCACAACGCACCTGTTAATGCATCCCAGAAACATGTTTGCTTTTTTTTGCAACAGCATCACACTGCTGACTCATATTCAGCTTGTGGTCCGCTATAACTCCTAGATCTCTTTCTGCCGTACTCCTTCCTAGACAGTCGCTTCCCATTCTGTATGTGTGAAACTGATTGTTCCTTCCTAAGTGGAGCACTTTACATTTGTCTTTATTAAACTTCATCCTGTTTACCTCAGACCATTTCTCCAATTTGTCCAGATCATTTGGAATTATGACCCTATCCTCCAGAGCAGTCGCAACCCCTCCCAGCTTGGTATCATCTGCAAACTTAATAAGCGTACTTTTTATGCCAATATCTAAATCGTTGATGAAGATATTGAACAGAGCCGTCCCAAAACAGACCCCTGTGGAACCCCACTTGTTATACCTTTCCAGCAGGATTGTGAACCATTAATAACTACTCTCTGAGTACGGTTATCCAGCCAGTTATGCACCCACCTTATATTAGCCCCATCTAAGTTGTATTTGCCTAGTTTATTGATAAGAATATCATGCGAGACCATATCAAACGCCTTACTAAAGTCTAGGTATACCACATCCACCGCTTTTCCCTTATCCACAAGACTCGTTATCCTATCAAATAAAGCTATCAGATTGGTTTGACATGATTTATTCTTTACAAATCCATACTGGCTGTTCCCTATCACCTTGCCACCTTCCAAGTATTTACAGATGATTTCCTTAATTACTTGCTCCATTATCTTCCCTGGCACAGAAGTTAAACTAACTGGTCTGTAGAACTCTTGCGTTAAAGAGCATTTGCGCAAGATCGCGCCAATGTAGACACAGCCCTGTTGTTTTGGGCACAGAATTGCAAAAATCAAATACTTTTGAAAATCTTCTGTCACATGATGAACATCCTTTCCCTAGCTAATAACTGTTCATTTGTGGTTGAGCAGTGATAAGAATCTGCCAAGATACAATAGGTTATCTGACAGATACACTAAGAAGACTTTTCACTTGCATTTCTGTCTAATAAACAGAAAAGTAACTTGTTTGGGTCACCAGATTTTTTTCCCCTCAGAAAATCTAAACAGCAAATACAAAACCATGGGAAAACTGCTGTCGTATTTCTGACTGTTGGCATTTTACACTGAAGTGGTTGTAAAAGAAGGGGATCATCAGTAATGGGAGCTTTGATTCATGTAAAAAACTACAAGTGAACAAGGTGGAATCTGCTGAATAGCTTTTGCAGATTTCTTTAAAACTGGGCAGAGCAATGAGAGGTTAATTTTTCAGTTACAATGCAGCATGCATTTTGATCAGTAATTACACATTTAACTAGCACACGACATTTCATTGTCAGAACAACAGAAGCTATGGATGTTTTGCCAGATACTGCATTTGGAATGTTTCTTTGTCCTGATGAGTTTGCTAAATATACTAGTGGCCTATTTCAAATCTTATTTGGTGAGAAGGATTGTTTTGGAGTGATGACAATTTCTTAATGCAGCAATTTTCTAAGTGCTTTTACACAGATAAAATACCTTGAGAAAGGCAGGTTAAAACACCTAGCTTAATGACACTAACATTTTTAATCCTTAATTTTGAGGTGGATGCTACTTAAATAAAGGCCCTAGTCTCTGAAGGCACGCACAACTCAGTCTGAACAGCAAGGGAAGCAGAAAGGAAGTCTGTAAAGCAGAGGGTCTGGCTAAGTGACCAGGTTAGGTTGTCACTAACCTAGGTTGCTCAACACAGACAGAGATCTGCACGAAATAGAAATCCAGCTGGAGTGAAGCCAGCAGAAAGGATCAGGAAGCTGCAGCAAGCTTTAAGGGAAGAAATTAGGAGGAATTTGACAAGCAAAGAGTTGAATATGTGAAAAACCTCAAGACATTTTTTTAAATGTGCCAGGAGCAGGCAGCAATAGAATTGGTGGCTCCTTTGGCTCGCTCCTGGAGCAATTAAGAAAAATCAGACCCTTATTGGGAAGTGATAGATTTGTGTCCATCGGTCTCCAGCCCAGGAGATGGATGAGAGAGGTCTCCCTGGGACAGGCTTATTTTCTAGCTATCCCAATGAGGTGTTATCAGTAGCTGAGGGGGGCAGAACAGGGCTGGAGGAGACTGATGCATGGAAAAAGCAACAAGTCCCAGATGGACACAGCTCAGAGCTCTGGAGGAAATACTGAACAACGGTCTGAGCTGCCAGCAGAATATGCATTGGCATTGAAAGCAGCTACTCTACTAGAGACCTGGAGGGGAGCAAATGGCCCACCTCTAATATCAAGGGAGCTACAGATATATTACATTATTACAGAATAATGTACAGACTAGGAATGTAAACGAGTAATCAAGTACACAATTAACCAATATGCCTAGGCTTATGGGTTAATCTTCTCAACTACTTGGATCCCCTCGCCCTTGCTGCCCCTGTATCAGAGGTAGCAAGTTGGAGGAGAACAGGAGTCGGTGCTGGGATGAGCCAGCTTAAAAGCTGGTTCCCCCAGCACTGGCTCCATGGTGCTGTCTGCCTATGGTGACCATATTTTATGAACCAAAAATTAGGGACATGTTAGCCATACCCCTGACCCCCGTTAGCCATGCTCCCTGCCACAAGAAGTCCCACCCCTGGAGGTAGAACTCCCAGGATCAAGATGGACCCATGACCAGAAGTAAATTGTGTCATGTCACCCCCTCTAAGAACTCCTTCCACCATCCTCTCTACCAATAGGGATGGGTTTGACCCTGCCCCCCCATGCAACTATCTTACAATTGCATTAACCCAATTTGCATTGCATTGCATTCCCGCTATGATTTTCATCCCATGAACGAAGTGAGTTTTGACTTGTGCACCAGTATTGAGTCCATGTGCGCTTTTTCGGATGTGCTACTGTGACACCAAGTTATTAATAAATATCATAAACCCCTCCCTTTTCCCCTCTGCTGCCATGTCTCCCAGCCTCCCTTTGCCACATTTGCTGCTGCCACACCCACCCCTCACCCTCCTCTGCTGTTCTGACTCCTGCCTTTCTTACTCCTCCCAGCCTTTTGGGGAACTGCCCCCAAACCTCCTTGACCCCTGCACCAAACCTGTTCTTCCCTCCCCTGTGCCCACCCCTCTTCTAGCTTCACTCTGATCCTCTGTAGCTACCCCTCCCCATTCCCTCTCCTCTCCTAATATCTCCCTCTACCCACCTCTGTCCTCTGGTGCCCGTCCCTCCCCTCCAGTGTCTGCCTTTCTGCTTCAGTCCCACAATCCCCTGGTACCTGCACCTTCCTGGTGCCTCCCCCTTCCCTCACTGCCCCTGCCTTCTTTTCCCTCTTTCTCCCTGGTGCCCACCCCCTCACCACCTTCTTCCCTAGTTCTTATTCCCCTCTCTGCCCTCACATATGACTTGCTCCATCCCCTGACTTCCTCGTGCCCACCCCTCTTTCACTCTCTCCTCTCCTGGCACTCACTCCTTCCCTCTCCTCTTCCTCCCTCTTGCCCCCATTGTCCCTTCCCTTTCCTCCCAGCATCACCCTGTCCCCTCCTTTCTTCAACCCCCACTGACACCTTCCCTCCCATCCTCCCTCCTGCCCCTTTCTTCTCCTGCCCTGCCCCACCTTCCCTCAGCACAAGCCTCTTCCTCTTCTCACTCCCCTTCCCCTTAGTTCTCCCCTGCCTCTTCCCTCACCTTCTGCTTTCCAGTTTGTGGGGCTGGAGCCTACAGTCCGGCCCCAGAAGCCTCCACAGCCACTGCCCCAGGTATTCCTGGGGCAGGACCACTTGCCAGGACTGGAGCTGGGGCCGTCTCTGGTGCTATGTTTAGTGCCACAGTCCAGTCCCTGCAGGCGGCCCTGGCTCCAGCTGGAGTCAAGTGGCAACCACATGAGGCATGTTCAGGTGAGGCTGACCCATCTGGAACATGCATCGTGAGGCTGCCGCTTAACTCCAGCTGGAGCTGGGGCTCCCCACAGTATTATTTTTAGTGCTGCAGTCCAGTCCCTGCAGGCTGCCTGGCTCCAGCTGGAGTCAAGTAGCAGCCGCATGAGGCGTGTTCCAGCTGGAGCAGCCTCACTGGAACACACCTCATGAGGCTGCCGCTTGTCTCCAGCTGGAGCCAGCAGCCTGCGGGGACTAGACTGTGGCACTAAACATAGCACCAGAGGTGGCCTCCACTCCAGTCCCGGCGCCTGCTGAGCCGAGCACGCCTTGTCTTGCAATGCCCCAGCCAGGCTCTGCGCGGTTCCTGCCCAGGCTCAAAGGCGGCGAGGAGGTGCGGCCACTGGATCAGGACCCTGCATGGCAGAAGCAGTCCAGTGGGGGGGAGGAGGGGAGGGAGAGAGAAAGGAGCTGTATGCCACCGGAATCTGGCCCAGCTGCCCTACACACCCTGCTGGTGGGGAGGGGAGGAGGCTGCTGCACTGCACCAGTGTCCCATCAAGTAGTGAAATATCTAGCAGGGCTTTTCTGGACATTTCACTACTTGATAGGGCACTAGCATGGAGCATTTAAATTTGGGACAGTCCTGGAAAAAAGGGGACATATGGTCAGAGTATCTATAGGGCTCTGGAAGTCGAGCCTCTGTCCAGCCAAGTGTATTTACCCTGACATGTTTTCTCCTTTTAACTGAGTTAAACATAGTCTGACTTTTCTGCATTCTCACAATAACTGCAATTATTGTTGATCATTTCTCACAATTCCTCCATTTAATTTTTACACAAGTTGTGACCCCACAACAGCCAAATTGGTTACAAGTGACAAAACACCATTGTAACAGTTGAATATCTAACACATGTAAGCAAAGCAGAGGCAAACTGCATTTACATAAACATACCCAGGGTTTCTTTCCCATTCCAGCTGGCTGTAATGGAAGCATTGGTTACATTTGGACCCTCCACAGACAGGCTACTGCCACTACGTGCTGCTGCTGGCAGCCAGTCTGCTCGGGGAACTGGTTTTTACACGGGCTCCCCTCGCAGACGAGCTCCTGCCTGGCACCCTGCCCTGCTGCCTCTGCAGAGCGGGATGGCAGGGGGCTTCCCAGAGGTGTTCCCTCTATGGTGCATGCCTGCGTGGCCATGCACAAAAACTTCTAAGCTCACCCACTGCCTTCCCAGAGCTGCGCAGTAGCACTCATCTTCCTGCTGGACCTGGAAGGTAAGTGGCGTAGCTCATGAGTAGCATAAATAAAATGAGTGTAGCATAAGCTTTCATTGGACATGTCACATAGCCCACTAAGCACAGAATTTGAGGCAAACACACAACAGTGGGTGCAACAATGATCTTGCACTTATTAAAATCCAATAACATCACAGATGGCAAACAGCCTGCTGATGCAATATCGTATGTCTCGATAATCTATCTCACGGCCCTCATCAAAACCTTCAAGCAGCTGCTGTGCCACCCATCTCCTCAAATAAGCTGGCAGAGCAAATGTGGTATTTGGCCCCAAAAGCTGATATTCCCTCGCTACTGTGCCGTCATCAGGAGGGAGTGGAGGACCATCACTGCACAAAGGCAAGCTGTGGATGTTACATGTATGGTGCTGGATGAAACCTGCAGTCTAGTAAAAGACCCTCCTTTGCTTCCCTGCTCACCCTAAAGAATGAAATGTTTTCCAAGATGGCACAGCCTGTGGAAATGAGTGGCCATTAAAACTTTTGTTTCCCCCTCAGTGCTCTCCTCAATTCTCTCCTGCTCAGAACACAGTATGGCCATGCATGAATGCAAACCCTTACTCCTTGGCACCCTGCCTGGCTGTACCAAGGGATTCTGCAGCAAGAAGTTCTCCTGCCTTTTCCTCTGCCCAGCTGTTTGAAGGATTACCCCCAACCACACTGCCACAGCAAGGGTTTTCCCAATCTTTTTCCCTGCCCAGCTGCATCAAAGGTTTCTCTTGGAACCCTTAGTGGTGAACTCACCATTGTGGGGTTCCTGTATGTTATGTTCACTCACTCCAGGACAGGCAGTCCTAGGTATGTGGATGGTTCAAAGGGGTTGGGGCAGTGCTGTGTCTAGGACTAACAATAGCCCTTTTGTCCTCAAAAGAGCTGACCTCAGAATGCCAGCCTCAGGAGGCTCTAACTCCTGGGAGTATCTGAGATGCTTCTCTAGTCCAAGAAAGACTAGAGAGGTGTTTTTGTGAAACGTCCTGAGCTGCTGAACACAAATAATTGAAAAAGTGGGAGGGATAATGACAGAAGAGAGCAGATGGAGAGCATGCAGTGGATCCTAAGCATTATGGAGAAGCAAGTGAACACACTAGAGACACTGCTAAAACTGCAGCTATGCAACTAGCCCCACCTATAGGCAGTGTCCCAAAACACCCCCATCCCTGCCAGCACAATTTGGGGATCACTCTGTTCCAGGGGCCACCTGCCACACTCCACCCCTGCCCATCCAGCTTCCACCCATACAGCCTCCCACAAGCTGCCAATGCATTCAACAACAATCTGCATGCAGCTTAGCCCTCATGAACTACAGCTTTCCTGCAACAGCTTTATAAAGGAGTGAGTCAGCGATCAGGGAGCTTGTGAACAGGGGCTGTTAACAGGGAGTTTGGAGAGGGAGTTAGGAAGGGGAGTGGGAAGGGGGTGAGATACACTCTCCATTCTTTAACATCTTTTCACTACACTCCTTCCTTTCAAGGAGGCATTTAATAACATCTGAGCAATCTCTCAGAAGGAAGCCAGGTATGGATGGTAATAGGTCTGCTGTTGTTACCCGCACAGCATATGCCATGTTTGTCTTCCTCCCAGAAGACAGAAGGGATTTCATCTGCACTAAGTGCAAGCTGCTCACCATTTTGGAAGAAAAAATTAGAGGACTTGAGGGCCAAGTATCGACCCTACCTTCTTTCAGAGAGGATGAAGACTTCCTCAATAGAAGGCAGCGTTTAATCCTGCAGACACAGCAGGCTGAAGAGCCAGTCAGGTAAAAGGAAGAGAACTGGCAGCATGTAACCTCTAGAAGGAAAAGAAGGCCAACTCAGGTATTCCCCATCCCTGTAGAGGTAAGTAACTGCTATCATGCTCTCTCCACAGGCACTGCAGTGGAGAATGCTTTGGCAGGAAACTCTCAAGGAAGAAATCAGAAGGGAACACCATCTACCAGAAGGCATGGGATGCGTAGTCCTAGGGATGCGGGTTCCACGACCACCCCCCCCCAAAAGAAGACGACGGGTGGTGGTGGTCGGGGACTCCCTCCTAAGAGGGACTGAGCCATCCATCTGCCGTCCGGACCTGGAATCTCGAGAGGTGTGCTGCTTACTGGGTGCTCGCATTCAGGATGTGACCGAGAGTCTTCCGAAAGTGATTAAACCTTCGGATCGCTACCCCTTCCTGCTTTTCCATGTAGGAATTAACGATACGGCCAAGAATGACCTTGAGTGGGTCACAGCAGATTATATAGCGCTGGGAAGAAGGATCAAGGAATTTGAAGCGCAAGTGGTGTTCTCATCCATCCTTCCGGTTGAAGAAAAAGGTCCGGGTAGGGATCGTCGAATTGAGGAAGTAAATGCGTGGATATGCAGGTGGTGTCGGAGAGAGGGCTTTGGTTTCTTTGACCATAGGACTCTGTTCCGGGCAAAAGGATTGTTAGGAAGAGATGGGATCCACCTAACCAAGAGAGGAAAGAGCAGCTTCACGGGCGGGCTTGCAAACCTAGTGAGGAGGGCTTTAAACTAGGATCGTTGGGGGACGGTGACCAAAGCCCTGAGGTAAGTGAGGTAGTTGGACACCTCACAAGGAGGAATGAGCAACAAAGGAGGACCCCTGATTCAGATGGAAAAGGTAGGGCAATCAACTGGTTATCTAAGATATTTGTACACAAATGCAAGAAGCCTGGGAAACAAACAGGAAGAATTAGAAGCCCTGGCCCAGTCAAAGAACTATGATTTGATTGGAATAACGGAAACTTGGTGGGATGACTCGCATGAATGTAGAACTGTCATGGAAGGGTATAAACTGTTCAGGAAGAACAGGCGGAGGAGAAAAGGAGGAGGAGTTGCATTGTATGTAAGAGAGCAGTATGATTGCTCGGAGCTCTAGTATTTAGAGGAAGAAAAGACTGTTGAGAGTCTATGGGTTAAGTTTAGAGGTGGAAGCAACAGGGGTGATGTTGTGGTTGGGGTCTGCTATAGACCACCGGATCAGGTGGATGAGGTAGACGAGGCTTTCTTTGGACAACTGAGAGAAGCTTCCAGATCACGGGCCCTGGTTCTCATGGACGACTTTAATCACCCTGACATCTGTTGGGAGACCAATACAGCAGTACTCAGACAATCCAGGAAGTTTTTGGAGAATGTTGGGGATAACTTCTTGGTACAAGTGCTGAAGAGAACTGACCAGGGGCCATGCGCAGCTTGACCTGCTGCTCACAAACAGGGAGGAACTAGTAGGGAAAGTAGAGGTGGGTGACAACCCTGGAAGCAGTGATCATGAGATGGTAGATTTCAGGATCCTGACCAAAGGAAGAAAGGAGAGCAGCAAAATACACCCTGGACTTCAGAAGAGCAGACTTTGACTCCCTCAGAGAACTGATGGGCAGAATTCCCTGGGATGCTTACATGAAGGGGAAAGGAGTCCAGGAGAGCTGGCAGTATTTTAAACAAGCCTTATTGAAGGCACAGGAAGAAACCATCCTCATGCACAGCAAGAAAAGCAAATATGTTAGGCGACCAGATTGGCTTACTGGGGACATCCTTGGTGAGCTTAAACACAAAAAGGAAGCTTACAAGAAGTGGAAACTTGGACAGATGACTAGGGAGGAGTATAAATATATTGCTCAAGAATGCAGGGGAGTTATCAGGAAGACGAAAGCGCAATTGGAATTGCAGCTAGCAAGGGATGTGAAGGATAACAAGAAATTGCTAACATGCCTGTAGAAACCTAAGAAGGTGATCAGAGACGGTGTGGGGCCCTTATTGGATGAGGGAAGTAACTTATTGGATGAGTGAGAGATGAAGTGGGAAAAGCTGAAGTATTCAATGCTTTCTTTGCCTCTGTTTTCACGGACAAGGTCATCTCCCAGACAAATGCACTAGGCAACGCAGCATGGGAAGGAGGTGGACAGCCCTTGGTAGGGAAAGAACAAGTTAGGAACTATTTAGAAAAGCAAAACATACACAAATCCATGGGCCCGGATTTAATGCATCCGAGGGTACTGAGGGAGTTGGCAAGTGTCATTGCGGAACCTTTGGCTATTAACTTTGAAAACTTGTGGAGATCGGGAGAGATCCCAGATGATTGGAAAAAGGCAAATGTAGTGCCCATCTTTAAAAAAGGGAAGAAGGACAATCCAGGGAACTACAGACCAGTCAGCCTTACCTCAATCCCTGGAAAAATCATGGCGGGGATCCTCAAAGAATCCATTTTGAAGCACTTGGACGAGGGGAAAGTGATTAGGAATAGTCAACATGGATTCACGAAGGGCAAGTTGTGCCTGACCAATCTGATTAGCTTGTATAATGAGGTAACTGGCTCTGTAGATATGGGAAAGTCAGTGGATGTGATATACCTTGACTTTAGCAAAGCTTTTGATACAGTCTCCCTCAATATTCTTGCCAGCAAGTTAAGGGAATATGGATTGGATAAATGGACTGTAAGATGGATAGAAAGCTGGCTAGACTGTCGGGCCCAACGGGTAGCAATCAATGGCTTGAAGTCAGGTTGGCGGTTGGTTTCTAGCGGAGTGCCCCAAGGATCTCTTCTTGGACCAGTTTTGTTCAACATCTTTATTAATGACCTGGATGAGGGGATGGATTGCACCCTCAGCAAGTTCACAGATGACACTAAGCTAGGGGGAGAGGTAGATACACTGGAGGGCAGGGATAGGGTCCAGAGTGACCTGGATAGATTAGAGGATTGGGCCAAAAGAAATCTGATGAGGTTCAACAAGGACAAGCGTAGAGTCCTGCACTTGGGATGGAAGAGTCCCAAGCATTGTTACAGGCTGGGGACTGAATGGCTAAGTAGCAGTTCGCCAAAAAAGGACCGGAGGATTACAGTGAATGAGAAGCTGGATATGAGTCGACAGTATGCCCTTGTAGCCATGAAGGCTAATGGCATATTGGGGTGCATTAGGAGGAGCATTGCCAGCAGATCCAGAGAAGTGATTATTCCCCTTTATTCGGCTCTGGTGAGGCCACATCTAGAATATTGTGTCCAGTTCTGGGCCCCCCCACTATAGAAAGGATGTGGACACATTGGAGAGGGTCCAGCGGAGGGTGACCAAAATGATTAGGGGGCTGGAGCGCATGACCTATGAGGAGAGACTAAAGGATTTGGGTTTGTTTAGTCTGCAGAAGAGAAGAGTGAGGGGGGATTTGATAGCCGCCTTCAACTTCCTGAAGGGAAGTTCCAAAGAGGATGGAGAGGCTGTTCACAGTAGTGACGGATGGCAGAATAAGGAGCAATGGTCTCAAGTTACAGTGGGAGAGGTCTAGGTTGGATATTAGGAAAAGCTATTTCACTAGGAGAGTGGTGAAGCACTGGAATGGGTTACCTAGGGAGGTGGTGGAATCTCCATTCGTAGAGGTTTTTAAGTCTCAGCTCGGCAAAGCCCTGGCTGAGTTGATTTAGTTGGGATTAGTCCTGCCTTGGGCAGGGGGCTGGACTTGATAACCTCCTGAGGTTTCTTCCAGCTCTATGATTCTATGAACAGCCCATCAGATTGTGTGGCTGCACATGAAATGTAGATATATACAAACCTGGGACATTATTGGGCCATGCTTCACCTTCTGCATCACCTGCCCTCCCACCCTCACAAATATTTGTTTCATGCTTCACCAGTTCCCAACATTTTCTTTTTTGTGTTTCATAAGAAATATTCATGTTTCAAAGAAATCTTTATTCTATTAAATGAAAGGAAGCAAGTATACTCCAGCAAAGCTAAGGTCAGTGTAGCACTAAGTCCAGTACATGGACCAGTGAGAGTAACCCCAACGCAGCCACTGTAATCTCATGCATATCAACCATTTTTACTGACTTTCAGCATCAAATTGCTGCCTCAAAGAATCTCTGATCCTTACAGCCCTGGTGTCAGGCTGTTCAAACTCAGCCTCCAAGCACTGTGCCTCAGCAGTCCAATCCTGAATAAAGTTTTTACCCTTCTGTTTGCAAATAGTATGGAGGATACAGCATACAGCAATAACCATAGAGATGCTATCATTGACCAGGTCCAGCTTCCTGTATAAACATCACCAACAGGCCTTCAAACAGCCGAAAACATACTCTACAGTCATTCTGAACTTGCTCAGCTGTCATTGAAACACTCTTTTCTGCTGTCAATGCTCCCTGTGTATGTTTTCATGAGCCATGGCATTAAGGGGTAGGGAAGGACTCCAAGGATCACAATGGGCATTTCCACTTCCCCCCCAGTGATCTTTGGCTCCAGGAGAAATACCCCTTGGGGTTAATGTACTTAGAGGCTAGGTGGTCTGGTGCCAGAATTAGAATGTGTGTGCCATCTATCACTCCACTGCAATTTGGAAAGTCCATCTGTGCAAAGCCAGTCACAGTTTCATGAACATAGCTGAGAGTCACTGTCTTTCAGAACCGGATGCAACGATTGATGGCCCTACACACTTCCATCAGCATGATTCAAATGGTCAACTTTCCTACTCCAAAATGATTGGTGACCAAGCAAAAACTGTCTGAAGTAGCCAGCTTCCACAATGCGATCAGCCCATACTTCTCTACCAGCAGGGCAGTTCTCATACCTATGTCCTTGCGCCACACACAGTCTCGTGGAATTTATTTTCCTCATCTGAAAGCTCTGCAGCCACTGCTTATCATCCCAGATTTGGATTATGATGGGATCCCAACACTCAGTGCTTGTTGCCTGAGCCCAAAAGTGGTGTTCTATTGTGGTCAGCATCCCTATGAATGCCACAAGAAATCTTGTGTCATACAAACACTGCTGGGACTCCTCACCGTCACTTTGTTGCTTTAGGAATAAATCAACTACCATGCATAGCATGTGAGTGAGACCAGTCACATTTTTGTCAAAAGCCAGGGAGCCATTCCCACACACTGGAGAGGTACTTGTATGCCTCACAGAAGCTGTTGAAAGATTGTGCCAAATACAGATAAAAGTGTGGGAATTGCTGGGGTGCAAAGCAATGCACCACAGGGCACCGAGATAGGACCCAGGATGCCCTGCACTTCCTCACAAACCTCTGTGGCAGAAGAGGAAGAGGTGCTCTGTGGGAGTGCACTGTTCAAAAGTGCCACAAGTGTGACCATGCTAATGCACTGGCAGGTAACAGTGTAGACACCCAATAGCATTTTTGCTGCTGTGCTCCATGAGCTCCACACACACTTACCTAAGTTGAATGGACATGAGTAATCACTTAAAGAAGAATCAGGTGCTCCAGGATCATTTATCTCTGCTGCATCCTGTTCTGAGGTGACAAGTATTCAGTCAATATGGGGATAATTGAAATCCCCATTATTGTGTTTTATTGTTTTTAGAGCCTCTCTGTGCTCCCTTAGCATTTCACAGTCACTATCATCATTCTGGTCAGGTGGTTGGCAATATATCCCTACTGCTATATTCTTATTATTGGAGCAAGGAATTATTATCTAAAGAGATTATATGATAGTTTGGTTCATGTAAGACTTCTATTTCATTTGAATCTATCTTTCTTTCACATACAAAGCCACTTCCACACCGTCATGATCTGTTCTGTCCTTACAATATATTTTGTACCCTGGTATTACTATGTCCCATTGATTAGCCTCATTCCACCATATTTCTGTGATGCCTCATATCAATATCCTTCCTTAATGCACTCACTTCATTCTTGCTTCACAAGTGCAGGGAAGACACTGAGACTCAGGGCTTCCCCCCAACACTAGATTAACTCTTTTGGAAACCCCAGGCAACTAGATTTTGTGGGGCCCAAAGGCTCTGGGGTGGGGCCAACAATAAGGGGTTCAATATACGGGAGGGGACTGCCTGGAACAGGCTGGGGGTGCAGGGTTGAGGCAGGATGTAGGGCACAGGAGTAGGCTGGGGATGTGGGGTCTGGGAGGGTGGGATGTGCGTGAGAGAGGTGGGGAGTCGGTGGAAGCTAGGGTGCAGGAGCAGGCTGGGGATGGAGGTGCAGGATATGGGCAGGATGTATGGTACAGAGAGAGTGGGGAGTCTGGGTAGGAAGTGAGGTGCGGAGTCTGGGAAGGTTGATGATGTGGGAAGGAACTAGGAATGTGTATCCTGGGCAGGGGGGGACAGGGCATGAGGGCAACTATCTGGTACACCTCCCAGGGATGGCAGGTGGCTCCGCATGGCCCTCCACTTACAGGCAACCCCCCCCCCCAATACTCCCATTGGCCACGATTCCTGGCCAGTGGGAACAACTGGGGTGTAGCCTGCAAGCGAACATAGTGATACAGCTTCACTGTGCTGCTGTTCAGTGCCATTTCATCCCCCTACCAGGCAGTCTCCATGGGGTGGATGCAACCCATGGCTTGCCTGGATTCTAGCCCATGAGGCCCCGAGTCCCTCCATCCCTCACAGCAGGGCACACTCTGTGCGGCTGGAGTGCCAACAATGGCTCACTCTGCTTCAAAGGATGGGGGAAGAGCCCCAAGCATCCCAGCCCCCAGGCCATAATTTCCCCATTCCTGCCTTAGAAGCACTTCATAATTAGGCTGCTTAAGCATTTTGGATACCAGTAGATAGCTTTTTACTAGAATTAGTCTGATAATTACTTATTAGGGTTCATGTAGGCAAGGGCTCACTAGCAGTTGGAGCAGGGATTTCCCATCAGGCACTGCTTCCCCTGCTTTTTGCGTACCAGAGTTCAATGTGATTCTTGCCTTGGACTTTCTGTTCTCCATTTTGTACACTAATGGAGTGAGGCACATGAGGCTGAGGAGCTTTCAAAGGGGAGGGAGGGGAGGTGCATCTTCCCCTGCCTTTTCACTTCTTTTTCTAAGTCTTTCTTCTGATCAGCTTTGGTTCAAGCAGAGACAGGTGAGTCTGTGTGGGAGGGCATCTTTTATGAGTCAGATAGGCTAGATACTATGCCTTCATTCCCCAAGAATGGTAGTAACAGACCCAATAGAATAAAACTTGTGCTATAAAAATAAAGGTAAAATAAACTTCAAGTTACAAAAGAAAGTACAAAAACCATAGCAATACTGATGGAATTGCTAAAACCAGTAACTACTATTTACTTAAATGATTTTGAGCATTAGCTCTTAAAAACAAATGGTGCCCTGACATGCATTGCACAATGATAATACAGAGAAATGATGAAGTGTAATAAGAGAAATAGAAATAACATGTGTAAAGGAGCAAAATTAAAATGGATTACAAGGACTGGGTGCAGTGCAATTCAAGGATTCATGGCAACAGATAAGACAAAACTGTTATGAGACTTCACACTGACATATAAATTGATGAGACTTCAAAATCCTCAAAACATGTTACACTCTCCCTAACGCAGCATGTGGATACAGCTTCACATTCAGTCACCTGTACTGTAGCAGTGCAGAGAGAGGCGCAGCGGGGGCTACCAGGGAGAGCATTAGAATAGTAATAGAGATGTAGCCGTGTTAGTCTGGTCTTGCTGAAACAAAAGACAGAACTATGCAGCACTTTAAAGACTAACAAGATGGTTTATTAGGTGATGAGCTTTCGTGGGCCAGATCCGAGGAAGTGGGTCTGGCCCATGAAAGCTCATCACCTAATAAACCATCTTGTTAGTCTTTAAAGTGCTACATAGTCCTGTCTTTTGTTTCAGGGACACTATCTTTATGAGCACAATCAGGAAGTTGTCCTATGCTCGGGTCCTGCTACATTTTGCCCTGAGAGGGGAAATAAAAACCCCTCTCTGCCCTCCCCCCCACCTTTGCATACTTGGAAGGTGGCTCATTTCCCTGGGTAACTGTTACCCCCATGTGGGTGCAAAACCCCAGCACAGGGACTGGCAGCGTCTCCCCTGAGCCATACCCCAGTTTCTACACAGCCTGCACACAGGGGCTGGCAGCATCTGCCCCGAGCCAAACCCCAGCTCTTATCCCCCCTCACACACACACGGATTGGCAGCATCTCCCCACTGAGACCAACCCCAGCCTCCACACACACACACGGGCTGACAACATCTCCCTTCTGAACCCAAGCCCAGCTTCTCCTCCCCTTCCCCCCACCCCATGGGCTGGCAGCATCTCCCCCAACTCAAATCCCAGCTCATACCCCCCCCACACACAGGGGCTGGCAGCATCTCCCCCCTGAACCAAACCCCAGCTCCTACCCCCCAACAGGGGCTGACAGCATCTCCCCCATGAGCCAAACCCCAGCTCTTACGCCCCACACAGGGCCTGGAAGAGTCACCCCCCCCCCCCAAACCAAACCCCAGCTCCTACCCCTACCACACATGTTGGCAGCATCTTCCCACTGAACCCAACCCCAGCCTTTACCCGCCCCCCCCCACAGGGGCTTGTAGCATCACCCTCCTGAGCCAAACCCCAGCTCTCTCCTTGCCCCCATACACAGGGGCTGACAGCATCTCCCTATTGTGCCAAACCCCAGGTCCTAAGCCCCCACTCCCACAGGAACTGGAAGCATCTCCCCTCTGAACCAAACCCCAGCTCTTACCGCCCCCCCCCCCACACACACACACGCACAGGCTGGCAGCATCTCCCCACTGATGCCAACCCAAGCCTTTACCCCCTCGCCACACACGGGGCTGGCAGCATCTTCCCTAAGGTAAACCCCAGCTCCTACCCCCCACACACACACACACAGAAGCTGGCAGCACCTCCCCTCTGAGCTGAAACCTAGCTCTTACTCCACACACACAGGCCCTAGCAGCATCTCCCTGCTGTGCCAAACCCCAGCTCCTATGCCTTCCCTCCCCCCCATACAGGGGCTGGCAGCATTTCCCCACTGAGCCCAACCCCAGCTCCCCACAGGACCTGGCAGCATCTCCCCCTTGAGTCAAACTCCAGATCTTACCCCCCCCCCACACACACAGGAACTGGCAGCATCTCCCCTCTGAGCCAAACCCCAGCTCTTACCCCCACACTCAAACACACAGGGGCTGGCAGCCAGCATCTCCCAACTAAATCCAACCCCAGCCTTTACCACCACCACCCCCACACAAACAGGAGCTGGCAGCATCTCCCCTCTGAGCCAAAACCTAGCTCTTACCTCCTCCCCCCCCCACACAGAGGCGCTGGCAGTATCTCCCTGCTGTGCGAAACCTCAGCTCCTACGCCTTCCCTCCCCCTCTTGCCCCCCACCCCACAGGGGCTGGCAGCATTTCCCCACTGAGCCCAACCCCAGCCTCTACCCCCGCCACACACACGGGCTGACAACATCTCCCCCCGAGCCAGATCCCAGATCCCACCCCCACCGACGCCTGATTTTTCCCGTCCAGCCACTTTTCTGCTTCATCCTGAAGCGCCCGGCTCCGCGCGCCCGACTCCCTCTAGCCCCCGCGTTCGTCTGTAAAGCTGGTAAAGAGCCGGGAGCAGCGTCTGAATCCACGTAAGGGCAGAGTGAGGGCAACAGCAACAGCAGCTCTTACTGAGCATGCTCAGTTCCAGTGCGCATGCTCCACACACTCCTAGCGTGTTCTGCGGCGCAGCTGCTTCTGTCGCTACACGCAAGCCTCAGCCCGGGATATTGCGCATGCTTCACTGGGGTAGGGGGCGTCTGCAAAGCACGCCCTAAGGACCCGAGTCTGAGAGACACTGCTGTCGCTACAGCCCGGTGTGTGCTGGGGGGAGCCAGCGGGTGCTGGGGGGCACAGGGGTTGGGGCAGGAGGAGTGAAGGAGGAGGGGGGCAGGGTTGCACTGCGGGGGATGAGACGATGCTGGGGAGGAATCATGGGGCTGAGAGGAGCGAGGCGGGAGCGAAGGGAAAAGGAGGAGGGGGGGGGTACAATTTTCCTTTGCAGAAGCTGCACTTCCCTTTCTTCCCTGCTTCTTTGCCTCCCTTCCCCCATCGCAGCATAATCCTCTTTGCACCTTACCAGTCTGTGTGGATGAGACTCTCAGCCCCTTGACAGTAGGGACGTTAAGAAGTGCGTAATTTGTTAATCGAGTAGTCGACCAATGTTTTGGTCACACGATTAATCAGTTAGGATTAGAACTGCAAACATTCAGTCCAAGCGTGTGCCTGGTCCCGGCAATTACCCCTGCCGTGGCTCTGCACTAGAAACACTTTAAGAGCCAGTGGGCAGGCACGCTGGCTCAGTCCTGGCTCACTCCAAGTCGGGCAGCTACCCCTGTTATACTCTGCATATGACCGTGGGCTCTGAAAATCCTTTGAATGCAGAGCCGCAGTGGGGTAGCTGCTGGCTCCTGCATGAGCTGGGACCGAGCCAATGGCCTGCCCAAAGGCTTTGAAAATACTTTAAATACAGGTGGCCTGTAGCTGCTAGTGTTGACCGATAAGTATCTGGTTAATTGTTTAACCAGTGACACTATTACATCCCTAGTCGGCAGATGCTGCAGGAAAGCTGACAGTCTGTACATTGTTCAGTAATCTGCAGCACCCCTTGTCCTTGTTGAACCTCGATGTTCTAGCTATAATGACAAGTGCAGAGTCCTGGACTTGGGGTGGAAGAATCCCAAGTACTGTTACAGGCTGGGGACCATCTGACTAAGCAGCAGGTTTGGCAGAAAAAGACCTGGGGATTATAGTGAATGAGAAGCTGGATATGAGTCAATAGTGTGCCCTGGTACCCAAGAAAGCTAATGACATGTTAGGGTGCATTAGGAGGAGCATTTCCAGCAGATCCAGAGAAGTGATTATTCCCCTTTATTTGGCAATGGTGAGACCACATCTGGAATATTGTGTCCAATTCTGGGCCCCCTACTACAGAAAGGATATAGACTCATTGGAGAGGGGTCCAGCGGAGGGCAACCAAAATGATTAGTGGTCTGGAACGCATGACCTATGAGGAGCATCAGAGGGGTTTGGGCTTGTTTAGTCTGCAGAAGAAGAGTGAAGGGGGATTTGATAGCAACCTTTAACTACCTGAAGGGGAGCTCCAAAGAGGCTGGAGAGAGGCTGTTCTCAGTGGTGGCAGATGGCAGAACGAGGAGCAATGGTCTCAAATTGCAGTCAGGGAGGTCTAGGTTGGAGATTAGAAAAAACTATTTCACTAGGAGGGTGGTGAAGCACTTTAATGGGTTACCTAGGGAGGTGGTAAAATCTTCAGCCCTAAAGGTTTTTATATCCTGGCTTGACAAAGCCCTGGCTGGGATTATTTAGTTGGGGTTGGTCCTACTTTGGGTGGGGGGGCTGGACTCAATGACCTCCTGAGGTCTCTTCCAGCCCTAGGATTCTATGACATTTGTTCCCCTCCAGGTCTCCCACAGAGTAGCCACTTTTAATGCCAGTGCAGCTCAGACACTCATTTGGTATTTTCCCCCAGATCTCTGAGCTGTGTCTGTCTGGGGCTTGTTGCTTTTCCATGTGTCAGTCTCATCTAGCCCCTGTTCTGACCATTTGCCCATCCCAGCTCCATAGCCGCAGCCTGCAGATGAGGGGAGAGGCCTGCACAAAGGGCTGGGCCGGGCAGTGGCACCTTCTGCTGCAGGGCAGGGTTGGAGCAGCCCCCTGCAAACCAGATCTGCTCAGCCCATGTACTGCTGCCCCTGTTTTCCCCGTTCCCACAGCACACTCGGGAAAATTGATTCTGTGTAGGGGCCAAACTGACTTCATGGGTGGGGGTGTCACACAGCAGGTGGCAGGGCCAGGAGGGGGGCCAAGAGCAAAACTAGAGCAGGCAGTGTGTGTATTTTTAATACCAAAAATAACTGAAAACATTTGGTAGTTGGCAGTTTCAGCAGTCCCCTGACCCAGTGTTTCTAATGTAGTATTTTCTGTCTGTACTGCAGCTTCAGATTTTTATTTTTTGGATCCATGTGATATCCTGGCTGACAGCTTTCCTGGGTTGGTGTCAAAACTCCTTCAGTTTCCTTTCATCATCCAATGGGGATGGCCTTTGTCAGCTGTTTTGCTTCTCTACCCAGCACCTTAGTGCTTTGTCACAGGTCTCCACTTGGGTAGATCCTGGTTCCCAAATATTCTCTACAGGCCAGATTTTTAAACGTGAAAGCACCAAGATATTTTGGAAAATCCTTTTCTAATTGAAAACGTATTAAAAATCCTTCTCTCTGTAAGTAATTCCCCATTCTGCAAACACTGAAGTATGCACTGTACTCTTCTGCAGTGGTCACCAACCAGTAGATCGGGATCTACCAGTAGATCTTGGAGCCTCTGACAGATGATCCTGACTGGTTTGGCCAGGAAGCTCTCACTTCAGTTGCCCCTCCACCCACTGTCATGCTGTTCCTGTCCTCTTGCCTTGGAGCTGCCCCTTGGAAGCCTCCTGCTTGCTGTGCAGGGTGAGGGATGGAAGGGGGGGGGGTGCTGATGTCAGGGTGTCCCTCCTCCCCCCATCGCCACACAGAGAGAAGGGAAGCCCCACACCCCCCAGGCATGCCAAGCTCCCCTGCCTACCCTGGGAACAACCAGACACAGGACAAGGGACACCCTAGGAAGCAGGGAGGTGGGGTGGGCCAGGAGATACAGCACCTGCCCAAGAAGGACAGGGTTGTGGGTTGGAGCCTGCAGCCCCAGCCCCACCTACCCTGGGAGTGACCAGACAGCCAACACAGGACACAGAACCCACCAAAGGCAGGGGAGGTAGGGTGGGCTCAGCTCTGGAGTGGCCTAGAGGATAGCACGTTCATCTGGAGAACACAGGGTCGTGGGGGTTCAAGTCCTGGGAGCTGCTGGACAGCCAACACAGGCTGCCCCAGGGATGGACCAAGCTTCTGCATTAGGAAGGCAGGATAAGAGACTCCCCAAAGGCAGGGGGGGTATATCCTGAAGTAGCCTAGGGCAGTGCCCTGTAACCCAAGAGAAGTCTGTGGGAGTACATCAACAGAACTGAAATTTGGAGAAAACTGAATTTTTGTTTTAAGTTTTACAGCATTTGTATTATTTTTGTACTTTTTACACCCAAATATTTCATCACCCGCCCAGCTACAATTAAATTGTTTAAACAAATGTGTTGCAACGGTTATAAAAAAAAGTGTGTGTGTGTGTGAAAACTGTAGGTACTGGGGGTACAGTACTTATTTTTTTTTTAAAGGGATATTTTATTAAAAAAAAAAAAAAAAGGTTGAGAAACACTGGCCTAAGGGATAGGGCATTTGCTATATGCCCGAGACTGGAGCCTGCAGCCTACCCCAGCCTGGAGAAAGTGAAAGATTCGGGGAGGAAGGGCAACAGAGCGGGCCCTAGAGAAGGGGGGAAGGAAGCCAGGCAAGGGTATTTGTGTTGGTGGCAGATCTTACATTGCACTTAAATTGAAAAAGTGATCTTGTGGTTAAAAGGTTGGAGACCCCGGTGTTACTTTATGTATTGCATATATAAATATTGGGTTTTCTACTCATTTGTTTATACTTCTAATTGTATGTTTTAATGTCATAGATTTGTATATAGGCATGATACATTTCAATGGTACTCTTCCTTCTGACAATGCTACCGTTCTGTGTTGCCAAAATCCAGGCTTTTTAAAATGAATAATCATTCCCTGCATAGTGTCTGGCATAGTGCTGATCTGGCCAGATTTGGCTTTTCCACTTGTGATTCTACAAGAGAAGAGCTAGTGCTCACTAGTCACTGGTAAAACAGACATTTTCTTAGCACTGAGGACACAGACTATAATGCTGACTTAGATGTGAAGTTAAACCTTTTTATGACCACTCTGATACCAATTGTGGGGCTAACGGTGCTACTTTGCTGTGACAGGTTTTTGCGTCTGAATGTCTGCAGCCCCGCCACCCCACCCTGTATGTGTAGCTGTTATGGAAAAAACAGTTAAACCATTTCAAATTAAAGGAATTATTGTACGTTTTTACTCTCATTTCCCATTAGTCCATTACCTTATGAAGGTATGTTGCTAAATATGTGAAGTTAAAGCACACAAGTGATGGCACCTTACCTCTGAGAAGTTTAAATATGCTGTTGGTTTAAATTAAAACAATAAATAGGCTCAAAGTCTAAAAGCTGACTGGCTTCCACTGCATATGTCTGTTCATGGACGGACACTGTTATGCGTATAAGAAGTACACAGGATCTTTTATAGGGGAAAAGGTAATACGCCGCATTTAAGAATACAATATAAAAGCGAGCACATGCTTACATAGACAAGCATGCACACACACAAACACACACTGTCCCATCAATCAATGTTATATTTACCAGTTGATGATCCATGTCTCTATGGTGGTCAACCAGATTGATCACGGATAAGAGTGGAGTTCTCTCTGTCTGGACTGATGCTCCAGTGGCAGGACATACCCAAAGTTTCATGGCAAAGCAGTCCCTTTTTATAGTAGTTTTTCCTCATTGGGATCCACAATGGCTCTTCAGTCTGATAGAGGCTTAGTGTGAACAAATAACTGAAAGCTGAAGCCAAACAATTTCAGGCTAGAAAGGAAGCACAAATGTTTGATAGGGAAGACAATTAGCCACTGAAACAAATGGCCAGAGTAAGTGATGGATTCTCCATCTCTTCATGTTTTGAAATCAACATTGGACAGGTTTCTAGAAAACATGCTTTGGGGAAATACAGGTTTGTACAGTGGTAACTGTGTTAAATGTGATGGCTTGTGATACAAATGAGATAAGTGTACATGATCTAATGATCCAGCCTGAGCTGGTAAATCTATGAATCTTAAGATCTCATTCTGTAAACATTCAGCAGGTGTGTTTCATTTTAAATATCTGAATGGTCTCCTTGAGTTCACTAAATCTCTGATATGGAGAGGGTTTTTAAAGTCTCTCGGTGTAGACCTGATGATACGGTCTATGTCTGTGCTGCAAATAAATGCATGAAGACTAGGGGCTTTAAATACAGGAGCCTAAATTTAGACACCTACATCCACATTCAGGCAGGTGAATATTCAGCTTGTTTGTCAGACACATTGGGCGCACAGAACCAAATCCTATTGTTGCCAGTGCAGTAATGTTAAATCTCAAGACAGGTATTGAAAGAAATGAATGTGGATTTGGGATCTAACTTGTATGTTGTTTATGGAATATCTAGACTCAAGCATTTGCGCAAAATGGCAGAGTCTAGCATGTGCATCACCAGGGACAGAGTCTGTGCAGAATAGGGGTGTGGAAAGGATTAAAGTCCCTTCTGAAATGTCTCCAATTGCCCTTCTCCCCCTGACAGCCTGCAGAACACCCATGTCTGTCTCCAACTCAGCCCATGGCCTGCAGAGCCAGGGACAGGAAATGGCTGTGGTGGAGCCAGTGAGCTTCGAGGAGGTGGCTGTGTATTTCTCAAAGGAGGAATGGGCTCTGCTGGACCCGGGTCAGAGAGCCCTCTACTGGGATGTGATGCAGGAGAATTATGAGGCTGTGAGCTGTCTGGGTAAGGATTCCTGTCCCTTCAAGTAACAGAAGCTGGGTGGGCTCTGGAGTAGTTGGGTTGGGTTTGGTACAGGGTCCCTCGTTGCCCCGCCCCCAAATGTCAGGCGTATCTGCCCCAATAATCCTGGCTCCTGTATTAGAGACTGTCGCCTCCATGCCCCCTCCCAGGAGAAGCAGGTTCAGGGACATAAGAATGGTGCTGCTCTTCCCACACCCAAGGTCTCAATGTGCTTCCTATTACTTGCTGTTACACCTATTACTTTTCAGGAAGAACGGCATTGCGCAAGAGGGTTTTTCTTAACCCTCTTGCGCAATGCCGTTACACCTATTACTTTTCAGGAAGAACGGCATTGCGCAAGAGGGTTTTTCTTGTGTAAGAAGGGGCAGTGTAGACGCTCCTTCTTGCGCAAGAGCCTCTTCTGAAAAAAATGGTGGCTCATTAGGTATGCAAATGAGGCTCAGCGATATTCCACGCTTAGCCTCATTTGCATATTACTTGTGCAAGAAGCCGCGAGTGTAGATATAGCCTAAGAGCTAGGACCACCAAATTAGGGATGTAGCTTCCTCTTATCGTAACTTAAAGTAAAATCAGGATTTGGTTGTGCTAGGAAAATGAGATGTGCCTGGAATGGGATTGATTCTCAGCAAACCATACAGAAAAGAGGCAGAATTATAAAGCAGGTGAAAGCGGCTGGTGGGGCAGCTGGCAGGGCCCACACAGTGCAGGCAGGCAGGGGTCACAGATCAAGAGCATAGGGAGAGTTTGAAGCAGCCAGCCAAAGACTCACTTACCTGCTCAGACAACTTCCTCAACCTCCTTCTGGTTCAAGTCATGCTTTGGACCAAAGAGCAGGGCGAGCAGAGCCCTCCAGCCAGGAGCTTTATGGACAGAGCCCTTGGGGAGCTAGAGCTCAGCTGGGTCCTTTATCACCAAGTCCTAGTGACCTGCCATGTGGCAGCTGTAGTCTGAGCCCTGCCTATGGGCCTCAGTGTCAGACCTGCAAGCCCTCACTGGAGCTCCTCTTCTGAGCAGTGTGTTCCTGCCCTGCCCTGAGATGGGGGAGAAAGAACAGGCCATGAGGGAGACTGAGTTGTATCTTAATGAGTGCAACAGAGCACTCAGTTCCCCCTGGGAATAAGCTGGGCCATTCCCAAGGCAGGGGGGATTCACCTTTATTGCAGATGAGTGTGTCCTGGGATCTTGTATGATCCAGAGCCCAGTGTCTGCAAGGTGGGGAAGGAGCCTCTCTGGGTGGGTGACTCAGACCCTGGCTCTGGAAGCAGTAATGGCACAGACCTTAATGAACACGATCAGCCTTTGGTTAATTGCTCCCGAGCAGGGTTTCCAGTCTCCAAAGCTCATGTGATCTCCTGGGTGAAGCGAGGGGAGGAGCTGCGGATCCCAGATCTCCAGGGCTTTGAGGAAGGGGAGAGCCTCAGCGACACCTACACAGGTGAGCAATCAGCTAAACAGACACAAACCAATTTCTGTGTCCTCACAGCAGGTGTTACTTGTGCATTTTCATGAAGTCCATCTGACCCTTCAGCCTGTCTTCAATTCCAGTCAGAGGGGGCCGGGGAGTGTTACCTGGATGTCCTGCAACCCAAAGATCTCAATAATTTGACTGTGTGTGAGGTGGTGTCATGTAAATCCAGGGAGACATGGCTGCCAATAGTTGGCTGGCACAAACAGGACCACACAAGAGCTTTCATTTAAACCTTAGTGTTACGTAATCTCAGGCACTTATACTTGTCTGCCATAGGTTAGTAAAACACCCCCAAACGTCAGTAATTCCCAAAGCTGGGTGTGGCTCTTGAGTGACCCAGCAGTGGTTTTCCTGAGGCCCAATCTTGTATCTGCTGGTGGGGACCACAAGATGTGTCCAGAGGGGGAATCCCTGAACAGCACCTCCCGAAGAGTCCAACCACCCATCATTTTCATCCCTATTTATCTGTTAGTATTACAATAACATGTCATTCAAAGAAAACGTGTTGCAAGCAACCCTGAAGGTCAGGCAAGAGGTTACCTTCCAACCATCAACTAACCAGATGGGAGTTTTCAGACTTTGCTTGCATTGGGGCCCTGGCAGACACACCCTGAGGACACATAGACAAGCTTCTCAGCAATTGCAACAGAGATCTCATCAGTAAGGATGCGGAGTCCCTTCTGTGGCACCCAACTTATGCTCTGCTCCCCTCCCCATCTTGGTTATGCTACAGCTGCTGCCAAAGCCCGTTTGTGGCTTGCTGACTTGGCTGACTTTAGCAATAAGCGAAAGGGAGTCACACATTTCAAAGGAGGCTGATATTTCTGTGAAGGGTTAGGTCACAGAAATCCACTTGGAGTTTTCCCCTGGTGTGCTAATCAAGCCACTGTTACCAATCTTCCTGCCTTCCAGGGCTCCTCACCATCCTGTCCTGCTGGGTCAGAAACTCTGTTCTCCCCCAGCCAAGGAACAGAATTAAGGTTACCTCTCCCCATTCGAGCAACACAGACACTGAATCAGTTCAGCTCTAGGAATGCTCACCTATAAGGCTTCAGCACGCATTAAACCAACCCCCCAAAGTGACCAAAACTTACCCTGTGTTAAAGTTTTACATAGAGAAAGCTCATAAGTTCACCCCCTTTTCCATGAAAGAGTGCACAGTGGTTGCTCCCCCGAGTTAACAATTATTTATACTGCTAATAAACTAAAGTGTTTTAATTAAGTATAAAGAGTAGGAATTAAATGATTGCAAGTGAAAATACACAGATCAAAGTAAATTACCGTGTTTGAGCATATATAACCCGCAGGTTATGCAAAGTTTTACAACCCCCCCACGGGCTATACTCGTCCGCGTGTAATACAGATTTTTTTACTGAAAGTACAGGAAGACAAGACTGACTCTTACTTGATAAAAGCAGCATATTTTAATTTAATAATTGAGGCAGTTCTCTTTAAAATACATTAAAATACATTCTTTTACTGTGCAACTAGTAAAAGAATAAATATATGGTAAAACTATTTAAAAAAAAGCCATCTTCGCATTGTAATAAAATACATAAGTTCATTCACTCTGCTCTCTAGAATCAGCGCTAGCAGCATCCTCCTCAGCATCTGAGTTTTCAAAACCATCAAAACTTTCATCGTAGTCACTTGTCACAAAAAACATCCATAAAATCCATAGCCAAGGCTAGGTGAGCTTCGGTGACAGTTGAGGTCTGCGGTGCCGAATCAGAATCGCTGTCATAGTCGGATTCAGCGCTAGAAGAGTCAACGTCGGGAAGAATGTCACATTTACGGAATCCATTGTGAATAGTAGCCGGTTTTATTCTTTCCTAAGCAGCCAAAACCCACCTGCAAACTTCCACGTAAGTTGCACAGTGCTGTCGACTTGCCGGAGTGAGTGTGTGTTCCCCATTTGTCATCCAATTGTCCCATTCCTCTCGGATGAATTACGTGAACGGGTGGTTGATAGCCACATCAAGCAGCTGCAACTTGCCAGTCAGTCCACCTGGAATTATGGCGATATGTGCACCCACGGAGTTGATACGTTTCTGAACTGAAGTTTCTTTGTGGGTGGCCAAGGAATCTAAAATCAGCAGAGATTTAGGATTAAAAAAACCACCTTTTCGTGCATGAAAGCAGCTGTCTGTCCATGTCTTCATAACATCTGTGTTCATCCAGCCCTTTTTGTTACAAACCACACAAACGCCAGCCGACAGCCTCTCTAGGCATTGTTACCCTCTTAAAATCACCATAGGTTTTAATTTATCACCATTTGCCATGCATGCCAACACTACAGTAAAACAGGTGCGTTCATGACTGGTGGTTGCTACACTGACTGTTTTCGATCCAGTTTCCGCAACAGACCGAGAAGCGGGTATATCAAATGACATGGGCACCTCATCCGTGTTAATAATGTTGCTTGGTTTCAAGCCCAGCTGGTGAATTTCTTCATGTACAAAAGTTTTAAAATCATCCATTTTCTTTTCCCATTCGTCAGGAAGCCGTTGGCCAGCAGATGTCCGTGCGCAAACTGACAGATTGTTTCTCCGCATAAATTTGTACACCCAATTTCCCGAGCCCCCCCTTAAAATAATAGATTTTCTGTTCCATAGCCATAAGTTGAGCCTTGAGTTGTATGGCTACCATTGACACTGCCCGTTTGCTCTCTCGCTGTGTACGAACCCACTTCAACAAGTTTTCTTCCAGATTTGGCCACTTGGCTTTCTTTCTGCGTTGCGCTCTTTTCCTAGGGTGTAATTTTTCAAGCTCTGCTTCTTCCTTTCTCCACTCCCGAACAGACTTTTTGTTCACAGAGTATTTTCTCCCTGCGGCTCTGTTTCCATTGTCCTTTGCATATGTCACAACACACAATTTAAAATCGGCTGTGTAGGATTTGCGCTTAGGCATATTTAAAAAGTTTAAAATACCTTTTTAAAATTCAGTACAAGTTAAAACTACTAAAGGAATAAATGAGTGGTAAAACGGTGTGGTTCAAAGGGGTTGTATACCAGCGATAAGTATTGTAGCATATTTACTGCTCAGCGTCATCAGCTGCAGCTCATTAACACTTCATTACAAGTGCTGTTTGTTAACAGTACCCGCGGTTCATCTCCCGCGGGCTATGTAAGACTATTTTTACTCAATCAGGAAAAACTGTGGGTTATACACGGGTGCAGCTAATACTCGTGCACGGATTATATACGCTAATTTATGGTACTAATTTAAACAAAATACACCAGCTAATTCTAATCCACTAAGAAACTTGTTACATGCAAATTCTTACTCCTCAGTTCTTATCTCAGATAAAATACTTCAAGTCACAGAGCTGATCTTTATTCTGACCTGGCTCTGCAGCTTTTTTCAGGTTTCTTTATGTGCATCCTCTTATGGTGGACAAGGCAGTTTCTAAGGCCAGCTGAAGACAAAAACCTGATTGTTTTCCATTCTGTACATCGACTTTCCCCTAGGGTGGGAGCCCCGAGTTCACTCTTCCCATCCCCATGGAAAAGTTTTAGATTCAAGATGGATTCCAGTACCAGTTAGCGTGGTAGATCCTAGAAAGCTAGGATCAACCACAGTTTGGGCTCACAGGAAAAATAAAACCCGTGTTAGTTGTTGGTTTCAGTACTGAAGTTCCAAATGCAGAGGTTAGCAACCTTTTCAAGCCAAGAAGCCAAACTACTTCAAAATTCAGAACAAGTGGTTAACAAAGAGCCATATAAGAATGCTCATTTGCATGACTGAAAATATACAACTTAGTATTATTGATAATTCACATGATGATTAATAATTGCATAAATGAAACATTGTATTCATAGACTTTATTTAATGGGACTTCTGCTGCTGCATCTTTTTGCACATTTCTTTGAAGCTTACATCATAACTGGCCAAATCCAGCTTCATGCACATATTCAGGCTGTTTTCTGTCAATCTCATGGCATGGGGCTGGGGATGTGGGGGTGCACGAGTCTGGGTTGGGGGAGCATGAGGGGCTCAGGGCAGGACATTTGGGTATATGATGGACTCAGGACACAAGGTTGGGCTGTGGGGGTGGGGTGCAGGAGTTTGGGAATATGGGGGTGTGAGGGGCTTATGGCAGGGGGGTTAGGTGTATGATGGACTCAGGTTTGGTGTGTGGAGGGGTACAGGAATGTTACGACGCTGTGGCCAGATGGGGGCTAGGCCCGAATTGGGAGCTTGTTGGCCAGGCTTCATTTTTAAAAAAGTAAAATATGTCCAACACAAAAAGTTTCAACATTGTCTTTATTTAAGGCAGGAGTGGGGAACCTTTTTTGGGTCAGGGCCACTGACCCACATTAAAATCAGTTAGGGACCACAGAAAAAAACAATCCTCCAAAATAGGGGTGCCAGGTGGGAGCTGGTCCATGAGGGGAGCCAGTTTAAAAACCAGCTCCCCTCATGGAACAGCTGCCTGTCACCCTGCGCTGCTGCTTCTGATACAATGGCAGAAGTGTGGGGTGACAGCAACCTCTGCCCTGGAGGCAGGTCTGAGCTCCTGGACCTGGCACAAGCCAGAACTGAGCCAGGTTGCCTGCCCGCCTGGCTCCTAATACACTTTAAATACAGAGCCACAGTGGGGGTAGGTCCCAAACTCGACACAAGCTGGGACTAAGCCAGGCCACTGGGAAGCCTGCTAAAAAAATTACTAGGGGTGGGGGGGAAAATGCATGTAGTCTGTAGCATTAACTGATAAGCTTTTGCTTATCAGTTAATTGACTACGCTATTACATCCCTACTCCCAAACCCCCCAACACTCACTCATGTGACCCCTAACTGAAACACCTCACCCTCTTAGTGTTCCAGCCCCATAGTGGGGGGAGGGGCAGGGAGGATTGAGGTTCAAGGCCTCACATCAGACTTACTCTTCTGGGGTTCCAGAGTTAGTGGATTTTGTGGGCCCCTCTAGGCTCTGGGGTAGGGCCAAAAATGAGGGGTTAACTGTGTGGGACAGGGCTTCCAGTGAATGGGATAGGGATGGGGGTGCAGGATCTGGGCAGGAAGTGGAGTGTAGGAGGGGAGAGGGTGAGGGTGTGAGGTCTGGGTGGGAGGTAGGGTGCAGGAGCAGGCTGGGAGTAGGCTGTCTGTTCAGGGGGCAAGAGCGGCCAGGGGCCAGAGTGTCTGACCAGGCCACAGGGGCAGGAGCAGGCAGGGGACAGGCTGTCTGGCTAGAGGGTGAGTGATGGGGTGAGGGGGCGGGATCTGGGCATGAGGGAGGTAGGGGGCACTTACTTTTTTTGCACTGCATTGCAGGCACCGTGTAACACAGCCTCCCACCACACCCATTTCACCAGAAGGAAGCCTCCAGGAAGGATTTGCAGGGGAAGCCTCCAGAAAGTGTGTCCCGGGGAAGGAAAATGACAGTGCTTCTTCCCACACACTGGATCTGTCAGGGAAGCTCGGGGCTTTTACCCTCCCTGAAGGAAGCCAGTGCTGGGCCGTAAGCCTTGCATGGGGCTGTAAGGCTATAGCACCAGTGCTGGCTCCCTGGGTAACTGGGGGGAGCCGAGTTCAGGCTCCAGAAGAGCCATATCTGGCTCCCTAGTGAGCCATATTTGATTTGCCAACCCCTGCCCTATAGTATTACTAATGGCCCTCATTGGCACATTTAGAACTATAAACAGGTTCACACTTCATATGTCTAACTTCACAGACAAGAATCACAGGCACAAAAATAGGACGTACAGATTCAGCACACTATAACTTACCATTTTTTAAGTTATAATGTCCTGTTATGCCTATGTTGAAGATGCTTTATACAAATTCATACTCATAAGCTGTGACCATTTTAATCTCCCTAGCAGTTGTTTGGGTGTTTTCTCCCCTTTTTCCTGTTGCTCTTTCAGCTCAGCACAGAGAATAACTCCTGTCTGGATTCTTTCTCTGTCCCAGCAGGTGACGGGATGCTGAGTGCGAACAATAAGGAGAGTCTTCAGCAGGAAGTACTGAAGCAAGTGGCTCCACATGAAATGTTATTGGGAAGAACTGAAGGGCATGTTTCCCCGATACCTGAGCAAGGAGAGACCTGTGAGAGTCAGCGTAACCCAGAAAGGCAACAGGGAAGCTGTCCAGCAGAGGGCTTGAAAAGATCCACTTACAGGAGCAGGGGGGCGAAAAGAAACACAGAAACCATTCAGCAGAAAATCCCCCATCAAGAGGAACCCTACACTTGCAGTGACTGTGGGAAAAGTTTCCAATATAGACAGGTCCTCATTTTACACCAGAAAATCCATACAGGTGAGAAACCCTTCAACTTGTCTGACTGTAAGAATAACTTCTGTAAGAACTCAAAGCTTATCACTCATCAGGGAATGCATCCAACTGAGAGAAGCTATGACTGCTCTGGGAAAAGATTACGTTGCCAATCAGATGTTACTGAACACCAGAGAAACCACAGAGTAGAGAAACCCTTCAAGTGTTCTGACTGTGGGAAAAACTTTAGTCGGCGCTCAAATCTTCACATTCATCGCAGAATCCACACAGGAGAGAAACCCTTTCACTGCACTGCCTGTGGGAAAAGCTTCAGTCGGCGCTCATATCTTGTTCAACATCAGGTACTACATACAAGCAAAACACTCTATAACTGCTCTGACTGTGGCAAAAGCTTCCATCGACGGTCAAGTCTTCTTGATCATCAGAGAATCCACACAGGAGAGAAGCCCTTCAACTGCTCTGACTGTGCAAAAAGCTTCAGTCAGCGCTCATACCTCAGTAAGCATCAGGTAATACATACGAGAGAGAAACGCTTCAACTGCTCTCACTGTGGGAAAAGCTTCAGTCAGAGTTCAGACCTTGTTAGACATCAGAGAATTCACACAGGAGAGAAACCCTTTAGCTGCTCTGACTGTGGGAAAAGCTTCAGTCAGAATGCACACCTGATTAAACATCAGGGAACCCACACAGGAGATAAACTCTTCAACTGCTCTGATTGTGGGAAAAGCTTTAGTCGGCACTCAAATCTTAAAAGTCATCGTAGAATCCACACAGGAGAGAAAAATTTTAACTGCTCTGTCTGCGGAAAAAGCTTCAGTCATAGCTCTTATCTTATTAAACATCAGGTGTTACATACAAGAGAGACACCCTATAACTGCTTTGACTGTGGGAAAAACAGCTGTCCAATCTCAAGCCTTATTGATAATCAGAGAACCCACACAGGAGAGAAACCTTTTAACTGCTCTGACTGTGGGAAAAGCTTCAGTCGGCGCTCATATTTTAAGAATCATCGTGCAATCCACACAGGAGAAACACGCTATAACTGCTCTGACTGTGGGAAAAGGTTCAGTCAGAGCTCAGACCTTGTTAGACATAGAAGAATCCACACAGGAGAGAAACTCTTTAGTTGCTCTAACTGTGGGAAAAGCTTCAGTCGAAATGCAAATCTGATTAAACATCAGGGAATCCACACAGGAGAGAAACCCTTCAACAGTTCTGACTAAAGCTTTTCCCACAGTCAGAGCAGATAGGTATTAGAACGTCAGAGAATCCAGGTGGGGTGAGAAGCCTTTTAATTGTTCTCACTGTGGAAAAATGGGCTTAAATTGCAACAAGGGAGGTTTAGGTTGGACATTAGGAAAAACTTCCTAGCTCTCAGGGTGATGAAGCACTGGAATAAATTTCCTAGAGAGGCCGTTATATTTCCATCACTGGAGATATTTAAGAACAGGTTAGTTAGGCAGACATGTCAGGGAGGATCTAGATCAGTAGTCTACAACCTTTTTAACCACAAGATCACTTTTTCAATTTAAGTGCAATGTAAGATCTACCTCAAACCCAAATACCCTTGCCTGGCTTCCTTCCCGCCCCTTCTTTAAGGCTGCGCCCATGCTCTACCCCTTCTCCAAGGCCTCACCCTGCTCATTCCATCCCCCTTCCTCCCCCATCCTCACTAACTTGCACCAGGCTGGGGTACAGGTTGGGGTGCAAGCTCTGGTCTTGGGCCAAGGAGTTCGGAGTGTTGGAGGGGCTCAGGGTTTAGCCCAGGGCAGGGGATTGGGGTACTGGAAAGGTTTCAGGGTGCAAGCTGTGGGAAAGAATTTGTGTGCAGGGGGACTCACGTCTGGGATAGGAGGTTGGGTGGAGGAGGCGGTTCAGGGCTGGGACGGATTCAGAATGCAGGCTGTGTCTGGGCATCATTTAACTGAGACAGCTTCCGGGTGGTGGAGCAGTGGGCTTAAGGCAAGCTTACTCGTACCCTGGCCCTGCATCACTCCTGAAAGCAGCTGGCATGGACAGCAATGGCTCCTTGGCGCCATGTGCTGCCCCTCGTCTACAGGCACTGAGCCCACAGTTTCTACTGGCCATGGTTCCCCATTATTGCTCAGTGGAAGCTGCAGGCAACGACAGCATGTGGAGACTCCCTGCTCTGCCTTTCTCAGGTGGTGCAGGGACATGCCAGCCACTTCCAGGAGCAGCAGTTCCCCAGGGATAATGACTCCAGCCACGGCAGGTTCAGCATTTTAGAACTCACTACTCAAAGAAGTAAACTTAAGCGTAAGAGAGAAATGAAAATGATGAAATGCACAGACCAGTCTAAAACCAAAACTCTCACGCTTTGCAAGCAGTAACAGAAGTAACAACAACCCACCCATGTAGGTGTTGGGTTAGGACCGTGGTCACCAACAGGTCAATCGCGATCGACTGGTCAATCGCAAGGCCTTGACCAGTCGATCGCAAGGCGTCCGGCCCCCCCCCCCCCATTTTCCACCCACCCCCGAGAAGCCCCAGTACTTACCTCGAGCGTAAATGGAGGTAGTGCCGGCTTCCCACGGGTGGACGGAAGTCCCGCAGCTTAGCACCACTTCCGGGAGTTCCGGAAGTGCGCTGGCTGCTTTGCCAGGCGCACTGTCGGAGGGGGCCCTGGCTCCAGAAGAGGAGCATGGTGACTTCCCTGCACCGGCGCAGGAGGCGTGAGTTGTCCCTGGGGCAGGCGCGCACGGGGTTTCCCTGTGCTGCGGGGGGGGGGGTGTGTTTTGGCCCCAGGGCAGGCGCGCATGGGGCGGTAGGGGGTGTTTCGGCCCTGGGGCAGGCACGCGCGGGGTTTCCCTGTGCCGCGCAGGGGGAGGGAGGGTGTTTCAGCCCTGGGGCAGGCACACACAGGTTTTCCTGCGCTGCGGGGGACGGGGTTGGCCCCAGGGCAGGTGCACGGGGCGGGAGTCAGGCGTGCAACAGGGCTTCCTTCCTTCGGGGAGGAGGGTCGGCCCTGGAGGGAGTGCGGGACGGAGGCTTCCCTCCGTGGCTGGTGTAGGGGACTCCTGCCCCGAACCTTGTTCCCTCTCCTGCCCCAAACCTGTCCCCGCCTCCTGCCCCCTGTTCCCTCTCCCTGCCCCCACTACAGAAACCTGCCCCCTCTGCGGAAAGAAGTTCCCTCTGGCACCCTGTCCCCTACTGCAGAAACCTGTCCCCCTGCCTTCCCCACTACAGAAACCTGTCCCCCTGCTCCCCTCTGCAGAAACCTGTCCCCGTCCCCCCAGCACCCTGGCCCCTGTTGCAGAAACCTGTCCTCCTAGCACCCTGCCCCCACTGGCACCCTGTTCTCTGCCCCAGAACCCACTAGCACCCCTCCCCAGTACTGTGTCCTCTGCTCCCGACTGACTTTTCTATGGGTCAGTGACCCCTGACTCAAAACAGGTTCCCTGCCATTCTCATAAATAAAGACAAGGCAGAAACTTTTTATGTTTGACACAGTATTTTATTTAAAAATGAAGCCTGGCCAACAAGCCCCCATCTGGCCACAACCACTCCTGCATTCCCCCTTCCCCAGACCCTAGATCTGAGCCTATCATACACTGGAACCCCTGCCCTGAGCCCTCACATACCCCAACCCAAATTCCTGCACTCACATCCACAAGCCTGTGGCTTGCTTAGTACCCCAACACTGGCCGGCCTGGAGCTCCTTCCCCGAGCCAGCATTCCCTTCTCCACCTCCTCTGGCATCCAGATTTCCTCCCAGAGCTTGCACCTCTCACCCCTTCCCACACCCAAATCCCTCATTCCCATCCTGGAGCCTACACATCCTGTCTCAACCCAGCAAGGGTCCAGCTAGACTGCAGGAGTTTTTCAGGATTCCGGAGATATCCCAGAAAAACTCTTCTGCATCCAGGGATGCATTTGTTCTTCCACTTCTTTTAGTGGAAGAGCAAACATGATCTTTTGGTCACCCCTATATTCCTCTTTCCATGAGGAATAAGGGGGCTTCCAAAAGAAAGGTTTTTTTCTGACATTTGGTCAAGTCTAGACAGGCCAAATGTTGGAAAAATTTCTTCCTACACAAGAATTGGGGAAAAAAGCAGCAGTGTAAGGATTGGGGATAGCAAGTGATGGAGAGGAGGGGAATAGAGAGGGCATGGCTTCAAGGAAGGGGCGGGGCTTCAAGGAAGGGGCAGGGCGGTAGATCTTGGCTTGTTCTGTCATTTAAAAAGTGATCTTGGGTGTAAAAAGGTTGGAGACCACTGTTTTAGGGTGAATTTTAAAAGTTTGTACTGAGGTTTCAGTGCAGAATCAGCCAATCATTTTCATTTCTTTTCATTTGTAACCTACTTTGTTCTGCCTGTTCTCACTTATTGCCACTTAAATCAGGGATGGGCAAAAGCCGCTCAGCAGGCTGGATCTGGCCCACCCAGGGCTTTAATCCTGCTGGCGAGGAAGTTCCAGGCCCGGCCCCTAGCGCAGTGTGCCACACGTGCTGATTTTCAGGAGCATGGAGGAGGGAGCTCAGCCCCACCCCTCCCCCCATGCAGCCGCTGGCGAGCTCTCCCTCCTCTCTGCAGCAGATTGGGCTGTGATGGGAGGGGGCAGTGATGGGACTGAGGCTTCTCAGCGGAGCCTCAGCAGGGATTGGGGCACCACGGTCACACAATCTGGTGCCCACCCTGGAGGCGCCGCTGCCACAGCCAGGAGTCCGGAACCCCTGAAAAGTAAATCTGGTTACTGTACTGGGCGGGAGGCCTTGAGGGAGAGTTTCTCTCAAGGACCCCAGTAATGCTCCTCAGGGCCTCCCGACTAGAGACATGTGCCTTTCCCCCCCATGCCTTTCCAACAACAACTCCTCCCTTCCCCCGTTTTCTTTGCAGTCAATAAATACAACAGTTTGTTCAACCAAACTATTTGTATTTTTTTTATAACAAAAGAAACTGGGGGAAGAGGGGGGCTGAGAACCTGGATAGAGGAAGGGAGGAGGGCGGCTCAGAGCCGGGGCTGGGAGTGCCTCCAGGTGCAGCTGGACGTTCCACCGCAGGTCCGGGCCCCTCAGGGGTGGTGGGGTAGGCAGAGACAATAGAGGGATAGGCGAGGGGTGGGGGAGCTGGAGCAGGGTCAGGTATGGCAGGGTGAGAGGGGGCAGGGAGAGGCATAGTGGGGTGTGGCAGGGAGAGGAGCCAGATATGCCATCATCTCCCGTATGGTAGCACACATGTTGTGGTCCTGCTGCACCAGCTCAGTCCACATTTGGGTCCATCACTGGTCATCATCCCACATCTTCTGGGCAGAGTCTGCTGCATGTCCTGGAGGATGGCCACATGCTCCCTCATGAGATCCTCCTGGACCCTCTGGCACCTGTGGCTCCCCTGGGGTTTGGTGGCTGGCTCATCTGCCAGTGATCACCCCTCAGCAATGTCTGGTCCAGTTATGGAGAATAAAGCGAGAGGTGGTCAGTCATCCATGTCCCTGAGGCCACCCTCCCCCCCACCCCGTGAGCTGCAACCTACAGTCCTCAGGCCAAAGGACAGTGATGTCCTGGGAGCAGTGGGCTCTGCCTCATAGAGGCCCAGAGGGAACCATGCTTCCCCGACCCACAGACAAGCAGGCAAGGGAAGTGTCCAGACACACTGGGATCCCTGGAACAGCCTGGACGTCCAAGAGGGCCACACACACAACTGTGCCTGGCAGTGCTGTCACCAGGAACAGGTTGTGCCTTGAGTATACAGGCATGCCCATGTGCCATGTTCCTGAAGACAGTTCGCCGTGTATAGCTGCTTGCTAAGTGCTAAGTTGTGTGCTGGAAAAAAAGTTCATGGTTTCCCAGTGGTTAGAGGTGATTGGGGGGTGGTGGATGAGGTTGTTTCCCTCTCCCTGCCCATTTAGTGCTTGGGTTGTGTTAAGCATGCTGAAGCTGCTATCCCCCCCCCCTCACACACACAGGGATATAAGGGATCTTTCGGAAACGGCTTTATTTTCCGCAAGATCAGCGTCTAAACTGGCGCTTTTTTCCGGCAAAGCTCCATGTTAGAGTTTATGAGGCACTCACTGGACGCTATACAGATCTTGTATTTGCCTGGAACACGTTAGTCCTGGGGCCCATTTTTCTGCGCAACAAATGCCGGTTGCTGCGTGATTAAACCATTAAGTCACCCATGGCTCGTATGTGGCACAAACGCAGGATAGCGCTTTCTCGGTTTGGTTGTGGTATAATGAACTCATGCATGGTATGCGCGTCATGATTCAGTAGGTTGCTGCACTACCAGTGTAGCTCATGCTTAATCAAGTTAGGCAGGCTTCCCGGTAAAAAGGAACGTACTCTTTCCCTGCTCAATCAATTGAGCAATCATTTCCTTTCAGTCTCATTGAAGAGCTCAGCTCTGTCATGTGAATTTTAAATAATGAAACGGTCTTCTTGTGATAAGCCTTCTTGAGTGGCTTCTTCTTTTGCCACGTAATTTAGACATCCGCGAATCTTCCAGTGAGTAATTCTGGTCCAAATTAAAATTCTCGAACCCTCTGGATTCCGATCCCAAAAGTCCCAGGGGGCTTCAGACCTTACTAGCTAGCGGTAGAGGACTTAGAGACAGATGATTATAGAAACCCAGCAATCGCATCCTCAAATTTTTTTCTTTCTTAGCCACAGGAAATAGTGAGGGAAAAGATATACTTAAACCCTAACTGACCGATAGCTTATTTAATCAGGATTGGATCGTGCGCAAAACGGACGTGATTAAACGTGAATAAACCAGATACTGGTGTTGTGGGGTGATCAGTGGCTTTGTGAGAATTTGTTACTGGGCACGCTATTTTATATCTGTCCTACTCCTAATACCGCATAAAGATCGCTTAATTACGGACTCTGTTTGAAAAGTAACATGCTTCGTAAAAAGCCCTCAGCTTCGCAGTACACATTCAGTAAAGAAAATTTCGCAAGTGGTCCTTCCGCCTGCAGTGCGCTTAAAGGATTCCACGAAGGGAAGGTGCTGACTCTATTATGGATGAGCGAGCTTTATTTCAGCATACCCGGCCTTTGCGAGCGCCAACGGAGTAATGCTTTTCTAGAGAATACCCTAGATGTAACAGCCTACTCCTTAGTTGATAGTTAAAGCGCGTCTTTCTAGTAGCTAAAATGAGTCTAATTGTTCACCTAGGGTGAAGGGTATTGGAAAGCTATTAGTGATAGCCAGAAAAGAATTCCAAGGGGTCGCTGGTGTAAACACGTCCTCGGCACTGCCGTGTTGGCTACTGTAGGGGGCACAGGCTTAAACCCCTATACGCCATAGTGACGCGCCAGGACCAATCCGGGGTTTTTGTTTGTTTGTTTGTTTTGGACAGCCAGGTAAATGCTGAGCTTTTATATGTCCAACAGGACAACGGTTGTGCGCTACCCAGTGTCCTAAGACTGGGACTTGAAAGAAGCGCTTGCAAAGTAAATCCCATGCGGATTTATGTAACTACTGTTTCTGAACGCTTCGCAAGGTAATGCTACTAAGGGACTGTGAAACACTGATTTGAATCAGCTAAATAGCGCATCAACAGTGTTTATAACGCTGATTAAAAGGAAATTCAAGAAAGTAAGATTATTACTGCAGGTTGAGAAAAAAATTTTCCTAACGGGCAAAATAGAGAGTTTTTCATATGCCGTAGATAGTCTTCCTAGTCACCTGGATTGACATGAACTACAAAATGCAAATTCCAGAAAAAGGTGCAAAGGAAACAAGATTGCCCATTACCTTAAAAAAGTACATGAAATAAGTGGTTAAATTAAGGAGCGTTCCTAAGGTACAGATTTTGTTTGTATGAAGATCTAACACAGTGTCAGTAGTTGTCGAAAGTTGCAAGAATTGGAAGACGCGTTCACTGTAAGGATTGTCAAAAAGGGAATAATAATAAACCGAGCCACCACCTATTGCTAAAATATCCTCAGACTTCTGAACTTGATTTGATTTCAGAACTTGTGTAGAAAGTGTATCAACGCTGTGGTAGTGATAGAGAGTGAATGTTTTTTTCTTCCCCCTACTGGCATGTGTAGGAAAACTTTCACAGAGATAATAATGACACAGGGTTTCTGTACAAACTACATAAGACCTTAAAAAAAAGAGAAAACCCAAGTAGGTATCATGAGTTTTCGTGGGCAGCACCCGCTAATGAGAACTGTACGTTGAGTAAAAGAACTTCGTTAAAAACTTCGTACTCTGTGATTTAACTGTAGAATTTATGGATATAATGATGTACTTTGAGTACAGATTTGGTATGTATCTTCGAATAATTATCATGTTTGCATAAAATTTAAATTTTCTGCAGCAATGTTGTGAAAAATTAATGTAAGAAACATACTCAGAATGAAGGGTTATTTAGCGCGGTTTTTCCTAGAGCTGGTTTTACGGCATCAAGTTACTGAAACACGCAATATTTCAGATCTTAGCGCACAGATTGCCAGAAGACATTTAGAATCAATATTAGCTTTCAAGTCGCCTTAGAAGGAAAATTCATACATATAATACCACAGAGATAGACAAGTCCCGTTGGTCACTCACAGCTACAAAGGCTAGGAAATGCGATGCATAAAGTCTCTCGTTGAGCTGTTTATACTCTATCTGGTTAAAGTGAATGGGGTGTTTATATGCAGTACGTTGAGCATAGACTCTCACGTTTAACATAGCTGTTGCGCGTAGCTCAGACTCAGCATTATGGAATTTTTTTTTCGTGACAAATAGCATTTTGCAGCACCATCAACAGGCTTTTTTTGAAGCATTTCCTAAAAACTACTCATTCCAAGTACCTTTTTTTTCGGATTTGAAACACGCTCGAAGAAATCATGCGGACAAAGCTGTACTACTGCTGTGCTTTGTGACATTGCTGGAATTTTCATTTCAGCTCACGTTACGAACAATGCTACTAGTGAGTCTAGATCATGGTAATAGTCTATTGTCAGAGCACAGCACCATCGAGTTTCTCAGTTGCTTTCTACACTTGCCATGTGAAAGCGCTGGAACATTGGCTACATAGTCACTATACACATGATTTGACAAGTTTAGGTAGGCTCTAATTAAACCATATTTATTTGTAATGGCACTTCTGCCAAAATTTCTTCAATGATTTTTCCATGTGAAAGGAACGTGCTGAGTGTGTGTAGATGTAGATATAATTTCCTGATATATAACATAGTTCCCACATAAAAATAGACTCGTGTTTATTTCTCTATGGCTGTGTCTACACTGGCCACTTATTCCGGAAAATCAGCCGCTTTTCCGGAATAACTTGCCAGCTGTCTACACTGGCCCCTTGAATTTCCGGAAAAGCACTGACGATCTACTGTTAGAAATCAGCCGCTTTTCCGGAAATACTATGCTGCTCCCGTTCGGGAAAAAGTCCTTTTTCCGGAAAACTGTTCCGGAAAAGGGCCAGTGTAGACAGCACAGTAGTGTTTTTCCATAAAAAGCCCCGATTGCGAAAATGACGATCGGGCTTTTTATGAAAAGCGCATCTAGATTGTACGGACGCTTTTCGGAAAAAGTGCTTTTCCGGAAAAGCATCCTGCCAATGTAGACGCTTCGAAATAAATACTTATAACGGAAAACTGTTCCGTTTTAAGCATTTCCGGAAAATCATGCCAGTGTAGACGTAGCCTATAGGTTTATACTATGACTCTTAGTACAGAAACTACAGATGACTGTGTTTTTACAGTAACTACAAAGCTTTCAGTTTTTTTCCAGAGCTGGCTGGAGTGTTTTGGAAACCTCTATTCAAAGTATAGTAAAAAAAGTCTTTATATGATTTTTTTTTCCACAGCTGACACACTTTCATCTGCTAACATCACTTTGTCAACATAACTTCTGAGCAATACAGAATGTTTTCCTTTCAACGTCTATTGCGACAAATGCTGTCTTTCTACTGTATAGTCATGCTCATAATTGCGTTTCTCTGTAACGCTGTACGAGTAATTTATGTTTCAGAAGCTTTGTGAGGAAACAGCCACCCACTGTACAGTACATTGGATTTAGTATATAGTCACCAGATAAACAGTTTCCCCAAACGATGCCTGTGTATATATCTAAGTCAAAGCTCTGATACAGAGTCTACTGCCAGAAAAAAATCACCACCCTTTAACAAACTTTCTACAGAAACACAATAGGAAACAACGTGCAAAGAATGAATTTATTGAATCTTTGTATCCGAAATCCGTTTGTACTGTACATTGAGTGGAGCTTTCCTTATAGTTATCTGATAAAACAATTTCTCCAAAACGTTGCCGCTGACTATAGCTAATATAAAAAAAACCCTCAGTCCCTTTAATACCAGTATTACAGTTTTTAACAACCTTTCTACAGACACACAATAGAAAACAACTTGCAAAGACTGAGGCAGTTGATGCTACACGTCCTCCAAAGAGTCTGGTCTCAACGTGCGGGGGAAACAACCTAATCCACCGCACCCCAATCATCGCTACACTGGGAAACCGTGAATTTTTTTTAAGCACACAACTTACCACTTAACAAGCAGCAATATAGGGCGAAACGTCTTCAGGAACGATCAACTCAAGCTACAGCAAAGAGTGAAAGCCACAGCAGTACTGTAGCTACGTCTTATAATACAAAAAAACATAAATTATAGGCTCTCTCAGGTCACATGACCTCTTCTGGCAACTCGCTTAAGGAACAACAAGCAGCCTTAAAATTGTAATGTCTAATCTTACTTTGTTACTAACTGTGGGGAGAAACTGTGTTTCTACTTTGGAAGTGGCGTTGGTGGCGGGGGGGGGGGCTGTTGGAGGCTATAGTGCGTAGCAGTTAAGGGGGAGGCTCATGCATTTCACCTCTATATGAGAATGGTAGACTGCCTGACCAAACGTAGCCAATGACAGATGCTTCAGAAAGCAGAAATAGAAGAAGAAATCATCATGAACCATACTCATTCATCCCCAGGTTCTGGGACACGGAAGCTGGTTAGTAGCCATTGATGAACCTACAAAGCCTTAAATTTAAACTTATTTTGATCGTATTGGCAGCCTCTTATGATTTTGGTTTGAGGAACTCCTGGCAAAGAGTTCCACAGTGGAAAAAAAAACCCACCTTGTTTTACATCTATTGCCCTATAAATTTCAACAGCTCAACTTGTATTATGTCACTGACCAAAGAGGCCGGGGAGGTTGACAAGCGCCCGTCCACTCTCAAAAGTCCCGATAGACATAAAGGGCATGGAAGAAAAAGTTGGGTTTAGCCTCAACTTCCAATAATAAAGCTTGTAAAAAGAGAGAAAAAATTCTGCGTCTTTGTGGCCACGTCACAACCGAGCCCTCTGAATTTGCTACCCACTGAACTAGAAGGTAGTGAAATACACATGCAGACCAGAGGGTGACAGTGTCAAAGTCCTGGGCAAGGAAAGCGGCAGAGGAATAACAGTTACTACAGGGAGACCCCCCCACACACACACACACACACTAACAGGTCACACGTGCTTGGCGAGTGTGCATATAAAGGTTGTAAATGATAACACACACCCCGGGAGGGGGTTCCAAATGCTTTGGATCACAAGTGAACAGTACACACAAAATCAACAGTTGCAGTCAAATACAGTCAACAGTCACACGTGCACACAGGCAAAAAAAAAAAAAAAAACAACCCCAAAAAAACCAAACTAACCAAAAAACCCCAACCCAAACCAAAAAAGCAAATCTCATTGTTGTATTTAGACACAAGAAGTTATCTGTGTCTGTACTTCGTGCTGAATCCTGGGTCACTAGACCAGACGGCAGGATTTTCAGGAATTTCTCAGCTAATTTAAAATACTGTGTGGAAAAGTGTCTCACAAGAAACATTGATATGGGGTATGTTAGATGCAGTTAGTCAGAGTTTTCTAAAGCCCATGGTTGTAAACACGACGGGTATTGCTGAAGAAGGTTTCCAAAAGAGAGATCATGCAGAAAAGCTGTAGACAGAGCTTGTGAAAATCTTGTCAGTGAGACTCAACGATTGCATTTTCCTCCGTGTAACGAACTGCCAGACAAATCGTGCAGTTCACAAGCGTTGTTGTGTGCTCTAGAGCGTGAGGAAGGTTTTTCACACATTACTGACGTAATACAGGTTATTGCGTGAAAGAGTGAATTGTAACCAAACGTGATTTAGGGGAATGTTGCCATAAGTGTACGTAGCTAGTTGAAGTGATTTTAATGCCCTTTTCAACGAATAACAGATTTTGCTGAAAAAAGTCGCCAAATGAGGGATCATGCAGTTCTTGTGACAATTTGCTACTCAGAGACAATCAAAGCTTTAATTTTTCTCTACGTATGACTAGCCCAAATAAACCTTGTCGTTGAACAGAGTTATTGTGGTCTTTGCAACCTCAGGCAGCTTTTTCACACATTTCTGAGGCAATACAAGAAATGGCGTGAAAAACCGTCTCGAAAGCAGAAGTGCGATAGGGGAATGTTGAATGACGTCTTTCTAGCTAGTCACAGATTTTTTTTAAGTCCCATAGACGCAAAAGCCAGATCCAAGATCAATGAGCCCTGGGAAAGGAGACTGGATCTGTGGATGACTTGGGAGTCAGCAGCAAAGGCCTGCTTTGGGAAGCCCCCTCTTTGGAGGTGAATGTGGCAGCATTGAGACACCACCCAGAAGCAGGCGCCACAGACACTAACTGCAGCATCATGGGACGGCTCTCACAAATTTTTTGCACATGCATAAGATGCTAGACCAGGGTGGGGGGCCGGAGGGGTCAGTTGCCCCCGGGAGAAAAATAATATAAAATTTAGTTAAAAATAGATGTCACACGTTTTTAAAAGGAATACCTTATCTCCTGCCTTTTGTCTATTTTTGTCTCTTTAGGCCTCCAGTTAAAATTTTCAAAAGCACTTGAGGGACTAAAGTCATTTTTGAAAATTGGACTTGGAAATCTAAGCTCAGATTTTTCAAAGGTAATTAAGCTCCTAAAGAGACAGTTGCCAACTCGGATCTTCAAAGATATCTATCTGATCTTTACACACCTTTGAAAATCTGGTCATAAGTGTCCTAGTCAGTTCTGAATGTGACATGTAGAGTCCTAATTCCTTCAGGCTTTTTTTTTTTTTTTTTTAATTTGAACATTTATCTACACTTTAATTTGAGCAGTTATCTACACTAATTCCCCTCCTTTCTCTTTCACTATCCAATAAATGCATGGATCAAAATGCATGGTGCTTTGTGAATATGCTGACTTGAGAGTGGAAAGATTTCATATTGTCATGTATGATTCCTGGTAACCCATCTCAAATATAAAAAACTAGGTTGATACCTGTTCATATCAGGAGGTGTTGAATTCAGTTCACCATTTGCAGTATCTCATTAGGATGTTTAGTGGAGAAGATGTTGTTGTTGTTTTTATGTATACTGTGGGCAAAGCATGGGCTCACAAGAGTTCCTCCATTGTTTTACCATGAGTCTCAAAACATTTGGTGTTTTTCTAAAGGCCTGGAGTCAATTGATTATGTAGGAATCTCAGCTTTCATTTAAAAAAAAGCTCTCTATACTTCTGGGCCTTACAGCTAAGGAGGAAAGCTTTAAAACATGAACCCTAAACACTCAAGAAACAAAAGGCCAATAAAAAGCCAACATGTTTTATTTTTAAAAGTGTCTTATGATTTGTAGACCATTCTCATAACTTCGTGTAGGCGTTCCTTGTGATTTTTGGGTTGGCAATACTGCTCTTTGATTCGTGAATTTAGAGCGGTCTCTCCCTTCAGTTTACCTTTCCACCCTCTTTTTTGTCACAGGTCATCAGACAATCATAGAGACAATGGACAGTGGGGTGAGTCCATGACTCTGGTAAACGACTGGTCAGGGTGACTAACTATTATCAGCCACTGGTCTGAATGAGCTATCTACTGCCATCTGTCAATCAACTATAGGAAAAGGCTTCACTCGACCTTATTTATATAGACAACCTACTTTGCCACAGAGATCAGTAGACACACTTGCTGTGTCAAGGTGATCAATTTTGGCTCTTTTGGGTTGAAATCCACTGAAGACTTAGAGCTGGGTGAATGAAATGTTGTTATCCATATTGTATGATTAAAAGGTAAAAGACCTGAACTTAATATGACCTGGCTTAGGGTCTACCATAACGTGAACACTAAGCAGGGGATAGTGAGTCACAGCTAACTGAAAGTCACAGAAGATGGAAACAGGTTTTATTTCTGGTGATGTAGAGTTTATTTGGGAGTCCTCAATTATATCTGACACTTTACATCCCAGTGTTTAAAGGCAGAGCTGACTAGAATCAAGTGAGAGTCCTTGACTTGTCTCAGTGATCGCTTGAGAAAAAATCATTGATAAAATCTTGTGTAGACTGACCTTGGACTCAACATGCAGGCAATGTGTTGAAGGGCAGTGCAAAGGAGGCAGTGGTGGTGAGGTACCATATTACCTAGTGAAATCATTGATGCTGACATCACTAAGGCCTGGAATTTGACCAGAGAACTGACACTTTCTTAACAAAGACTCCATTTTTGCTATTTAAAAAGTAAATCAATGTAACAGAAAACTGCAACGCTCTCTGGCAACTTTTTAAAAATCAAACTTTAAACTTTATTGAAAAAATTGGATAGTTTGCAATTGAAAATATTTGACCTACACTTAAGGCAACTGATTTAATTTTATGTAAAATTTCGCATACTAAAGGATGGCATTTTTTTTTGAAAATGTTCAATTATAGTGATATACATTTTGAGCAGATCTACTTCTGATGTGATAGTTGTGTGTGGTTGTGGTTTGTTGTGTGGGTGGGCTTTTTTTTTTTTTTCCTCAACAAAAAATCCTGGGTGAGGTATGAATTGGGCCTCGCACTTCCTAAAGACGGCCCTGCATGCCCGTCCTCCAGAGACACGACACCCACCTGCAGTCCACCATCTCCCTGGAAAAGTGGTTCGGGGGGGCCTCCTTATGGCACTCTCGGGCTGCAGTCTCTGCAGGGTGTGGGAAGTCATGGTTAAGGGGGCTCCTCAGGAAAATGCGGCTGTGGGGGGCATAATGGGGGGAAGCCTCATATCGTGGGGGGGGGTTGTACTGTCCCGCCTAAACACAGCCCTACTTCCGGGGGAGCGGCCTCATAGGGGGTGGCTCCTAGGGTGTTTCTGGGCAGGAGATAGTTGGGGGCGGGCACCTCCCAAGTGCTCCGGCACTCCCGCTCTAATTTTCTGTTTTGTGTGTTTCTTGGTTGCCTTATGTAGGATGTGAGGGCCATCAACTCGATTCTGATGCAGAGGGAAGAAGTTGATTTGGGTTGATTTTTTTTTAGCAGTAGCTGAGCTGTTTGCACCCAGGGCCATTCGAAAACTGTGACTAGCTGTATACAACAGTCCACTATATCAGTTTCCCTTATGTCAGGCAGGTTTTTTCACACGTTTCTGAGGCAGTACAAGAAATGGCTTGAAAAAGCGACTTGGAAGCAGACGTGCTTTAGGGGAATGTTGAATTAAGTGTTTCTAGCTAGTCTCAGGTTTTAAGTCCCATGGAGGCAAACACCGTAGATTTTGCAAAAATTGTCTGCAAATGAGGAATCAAGCACCTCTTGTGAAAATTTTCTTATCAGAGCCAATGACGGATTTCATTTCTCTCCCTGTATGACTGTCCCAACCAAATCATGTAGGTAAACAGAATTGTTGCATTCCAGAAAACGGTGCAAAGGAAACGAGGTTGGGAATTACCTTAAAAAGGTACTTGAAATAAGAGGTTAAATTATAGAGTGTTCATAAGGTTCGAATGTTGCGTTGGCTTGTGTTTGTATGAAGCTCTAACACAGTGTCAGTACTCGTCAAAAGTTGCAAGAATTCTAAGACGAATTCACTGTACGGATTTTCAAAAAGGGAATGTTAAACCTAACTACCACCTAGTGCTAAAGTATCCGAACTTCAGACTTCTGAAATTGCTTTGATTTCAGCCCTTGTGTAGAAAGTTTACTAACGCTGTGATAATGACATGCTAGAGTGAAAGTTTTTTTTTCTCTCGCTCTCCTATTGCCATGTGTAGGAAAACTTTCACAGAGATAATAGTGACACAGGGTTTTTGTAGGCACTATATAAGCCCTTTCAAAAAAAAAAAAAAAAAAAAACCAACAACAACCCTATCATGCGCTTTCGTGGGCACAACCCGCTAATGAGAACTGTAGGTTGACTAAAAGGACTTCCTTAAAAAACTCTTCGTACTCTGCGATTTACCTGTAGAATTTACGGATATAATGATGTACTTTGAGTACAGATTGTTGTATGTATCTTCGAATAATTATCATGGTTGCATAAAATTTTAATTTTCTGCAGCAGTGGTGTGAAAAATGAATGGAAGAAACATGTATTCAGAATGAAGGGTCATTTAGCGCGGTGTTTTCTAAGCAGTACGTTGAGCATAGACTCTTACGTTTAACACAGCTGTTGCGCATACCTCAGAATCAGAATTATGGAATTTTTTTTGAGTGACAAATAGCATTTTCCAGCACTCTCAACAGGCTTTTTTGACGCATTTCCTAAAAATTACTTATTCCGAGCAACTTTTTTTCGGATTTGAAACACTCTCGAAGAAATCACGCGGACAAAGCTGTACTACTGCTGTGATTTGTGACATTACTGGAATTTCCATTTCAACTCATGTTACGACGAATGCTACTAGTGAGTCTAGATCACAGTAAAATTCTATTCTCAGAGCACAGCACCATTGAGTTTCTCAGTTGCTTTCTACACGTGCCTTGTGAAAGCGCTGGAACATTGGCTACATACCAACTAAACATGATTTGACAAGCCAAGGTAGGCGCTAATTAAACCATATTTATTTGTAATGGCACTTCTGACAAAATTTCTTCAAGGATTTTCCATGTGAAAGGAACATGCTGATTGTGTGTAGATGTAGATATAATTTCCTGATATAACATAGTTCCCACAAAAAAATAGACTCAGTATGTGTCTTTCTCTATGAGAAGTATGACTTTGACTCTTAGTACCAAACCACAGACTGTTGTGTTTTTACCATAACTACAAAACTTTTGATTTTTTTTCCCCCAGAGCCCGCCTGGAGAGGTTTTGGAAACCTCTATGCAAAGTATAGTAAAAAAAACTTAGTTATATTGTTTTTTGTTTTTCCTGCAGCTGACAAACTTTCCCTCTGCTAACATCGCTTTCTGAGCAATACAGAATTTTTTTCCTTTCAGCATCCATTGTGAAAAATACTGTCTTTCTACTGTATAGTCAAATTCTATGCTCATAAGTGCGTAACTTTCTGGTGACCAGGCTGGCAGCCATGCGGCTGTAGACGGCCGCATTCCTGTGCCTAGTGCGGAGATTGTAGACGTTGGAGGCCTCCCCCCAAACCTCAATGAGGACCACGATCTCCGCACTAGACCAGGCGGGCGCCCGCCTCTTGCGGCCCCGGGCAGGCTCCTGGGAGCCGCCAGCCTGGTCCTGGGAAGAGGTGGAGGGCTGGGTGGCAGCGGGTGGCTGGCTCATCTTGTGCCAGGTGCAGGGTCTGCTGGCTGGGTGCTGGCAGGCTTGCAACTGGCACAAGCACTGTAGCCAAACCGTGGCCCTTTAAGGGCTCCGGGGCTGGGAGGGGGGCAGAAGAGTTTCCCTGGTTTGGCCCAGAGTGGCCACCAGGGCAACCTGGGAAGGGCTAGCCTCCAGCTAGTTCGAATTAAGTGGCTACACAGCCCTTAATTCGAACTACTTAATTCGAACTAGGCGTTACTCCTCATAGAATGAGGTTTTCCTAGTTAGAATTAAGCGCTCCGCTATTTTGAATTAAATTCGAAATAGCGGTTTGCATGTATAGCTGCTATGAAAGTTAATTCAAACTAACGGCTGTTAGTTCGAATTAACTTTGTAGTATAGACATACCCTAAAAGAGTATCATAAGGAAGGGGAAGAAAAATTGTTCTGCTTGGCCTCTGAGGTTAGGATGAGAAGCAATGGGCTTAAATTGCAGATATTTAAGACTAGGTTAGACAGACACCTGTCAGGGATGAGCTAGGGCAACTCAACTTTGGAAGCCCCAGGGGCCACACTGATACTTACAGAACATGCTGAGGGCCTCAACTTAAGTGTGGTTGCATATGCAAGCAAATATATACAAATAGCTTCTCTCACACTGACAGGCATGAATACAAAGATTAAGGCAGAGACTACACAACACACAGGCCCCATTTAAGTCAGTTCTGCTGATATTAATAAAATGCAACATTTACCCGATTCCCACCCATGTGACAGCACTTTTCACAAGCAATGACAGTCCAAGAATTTAACTACTAAAACACATATCAACAGAAGATCATTACACTGACTATTTTTTTGTTTTGGCTCCCACTCGCCGGCCACATGTTGATCCCCACATAAACCCAAACTGCACAGCGGGGCACAAACAAACTGGCCGTGGGCAGCATACCAAGTTATTAATAAATATTTTATAAACCTTTCCCTTTTCTCTCTGCTGCCATGTCTCCTCTCCTTGCTCCATCATCTCCCCTGGTGCCTGCTGCCCCCCCAACTCCTCACCCTCCTCTGCTGTCCTGACTCTCCTCTGCTGACCTTCTCACTGCCCTCAGCCCTCCTGCGACCTGCCCCCCTCCACCAGCCCTTCTCTCCCCCCTGTGCCCACTCTTCCAGTAGCCCCACTCTGATCATGTGAGCTACCCCTCTTCTAACACCTCCCTCTACACACCTGCCCTGCCTCTCCTCTGGTGCTGGTCCCTCCTGCAGGTGTCTGCCTTCTGCTTCACCCCAGAATCCCTGGCATCTGCACCTTCCCTTAGCCCTGCACCCTCCTCGTGCTTCCCCCTTCCCTTACTGCCCCTGCCCCCTTTGCCCTCTTTTTCCCTGATGCCCATCCCCTCACCACTCTCTGCCCCCGTTCCGCTCACACCCTGTGCCCTCACATATGCCTTGCTCCATCCCCACCTTTCTCATGCCCACCCCTTCTTTCAAGCCTTCTCCCAGCACCTCCCTCTCCCCTCTAGCCCCCAATGCCCTTCCCCTCTCCTCTCCCAGCATCACCCTGTCCCCGCTCCCACTGACACCTCCCCTCCTGCCCTTTTCCTCATTGTCTGTACTTGGCCCCCTGGCATTTGTCTCTCCTCCACCCTGTCTCCTGGTACCTTCCCCCAGGGCCGGCCTTAAGCCGATTCGGCTGGCCCCGCGCCCCTGCACCCGGAAGTCGGCTCCCTCGGGTATTCATGTATTCTAGAAGCCATGTTAAACCCAAAAATTGTGTTTAAAGATGGTTATTGATCCAATAGCACCCAAAAGTAGCCAGAATGTTATATCCCTAGAATACTATGCTCTTTCTGTCAGGCTCAGACCCTTGTCTAGAATCAGTGATGCCTGTATATTGACCTTCTTGGAGGAAACTTCAAAAAAATAAAAATTAGATTGAGTTAGAGCCAATGTACTCCCTGAATAAGATCTGAAAGCTCCCTACCAGATGATTGAGATTAAACTGAAAAATGGGAAATTGAATGGAGCTGTACTGACCGAGGGGCTGAATTTTCCACAGGTTGTCAATCCCAAAGTTAAGTTGGAGTGAGTGGAGATGAAGAAAATTTGCTGGAGCTTTCCCCCAGAAATACATTGAAAAACAGATGTAGCCTTTTAGTTGCTTTAAATTGTGCCAGAGACCAATTCAGCTCCACGGATCAGAGGATACCAGTATTTCTGCAATGCATCTCTTCAAGTGTGCTGAGCAAAGCTCCCAGGCACCTGAGGATCCAGACCAGCCTCCACCTTTACTATTGTCTTCCCCCTAGTCCATGTTGTCTGGTTCCTCTGTTTACCTCCTACCTTTCATTCCTTGTTACTCCGATCATTTTTCCTTTTTTTTTTAATCCTGTCCCATCTATTTCATTGTCTGCCCTTTTCCCCATTTCCTCTGCTCTATCCACCCTGTCTCTTGGTACCTTCCCTTTCTTCCTCCTCCCCGCATGCCTCTTTCCCCCTTCCCCATCCAAACCCCTTCCTCTCCCAGCCCTTCCCCCTAGTTTCCCCCTCCCTTACCTTCTGCAGGGCTGGACTCAGAACCGCGTGCGCCGCCGCCTTTTCAGTTTTAAAATCCCGGGCGTGACGTGATGTGACGTCACGCCCGGGCGTCTCCCCGCTCACCTGCAAATGGCATGCACGGCAGCAGCAGCCGGCAGCGTGCGCAGGTAAGGGGGAGCCGAGCCGAGCCAACTTCCGGGTGCAGGGGCGCGGTGTCCCCTTAGGCACAGGGCCCGATTCGGCCGAATCGGCCTAAGGCCGGCCCTGCATCCATGGCAGTGTGGACGCTCTTTTGCGCAAGAAAGCTCTGATGGCCATTTTAACCAGAGGGGCTTCTTGAGCAAGAAATTCATGTTGCCTGTCTACACTGCCCTCTTGTGGAAGAACTCTTGCGCAAGAGGGCTTATTCCTTGTGGGGAGAGGAATAACTCTTCTGGAAGAAGCCCTGTTTTACAATGCTATACTGTAAATTTACTTGCATTAAAAAAATGTACATGCAGTGTAGACAGCAGGCAAGTTTTTGCGCAAGAACAGCTGTTCTTGCGCAAGAAGCTGCCAGTGTAGACATAGCCAAAAAGGTGCTTATGAATATCTGGTTATATACCATGCCTTTTATTTGGACAATTTACTTTAGAGGATGGTGTGTGCAGACTCCTGCTATAACAGCCAGGCCTGCATTCACACATAACTTTCTGGCTTGCTTTCAGATCCAACGTTACCAGCAATCCAGAGATTCAGCCTTGATTCTTTATGTTGATTCTTTTCACTTTTAAGTTCTGCTTTTAAAGCATGCAGCAAAAACATATTGGGTCTGATTTGTTATCCAAAAATAAGAAATCCAGAATCCATCCTCATTTTGGGGGTTTTGGCTGTCCCAAATATTAGTTACAATTTTGCCTGTAACAAGATTTTGAACCTTATAAAGCATTGAGGTACCTGAAGGGTTAAATGCCAGAAGACAAGCAGCTCTAGTTTTGTGTCTGACAAAAAGTGTCTTGTCAGTTTGCAACTTTAAATGAAAGGACATTATTTAACACAAAACCAAATTAATTTATTTTAAACCTACAAAACAGATTTACAAATTTACAATGCATAGATGTTATTCCCTTTTATGCATTTAACCAATTAAGTTTCAGTAGAATTCCTTATTTTCCCATTTAACTAATTTTAAATTAGATTGTTTCTTTACACATTGCTTAACGCAAAGAGACAAGGAAGGTTTTTCTTAAAGCAGGTTTCCTTCTCACACATTACAACAATTGCTTAATTCCTTCCACAATCCCACAGAAGGAGTCAACTTCTCACCTTCTCATACCTTTAATCACTTGCTTTGGTCCTCAAATGAAAACTTTCCTCATTCCCAGTAATTTAACTTTCCAATGCCTGTATTACTGCTTTCCCTTATTCCTTTTACTATGCCCACAGAGGGCCCCAAACTCCTTACCCACTTGCACATGCTTTCCCCCCCCCCCCCCCCTTTTATCTGTCTGTACCTGATTCTGCTTTTCCTGCTAAATGGCTTCTTCCCAGGGGCACAGATTTGTCCACTACCAATTTAGTAAGAAGGGTGGGCTTTTCAGTTAGCCTCCACACCTTCTGGTTCCTTTCATTGAGTAAGTTCAAATGTTTATTTCTGCAGTCAGCTAATAAACAATTTTAAACTCCTCAGTACGGGTTTTTCATAACAGCCAGACAACAGCAGTATTACTTTTGACTAAGATTAAGGGTTTGTAAACCAATAAATATTTCACCAATTTGTTTAAAAGGTTTGCATGGTAAGCTAAGATATTGTCAGACCATGGGCTGTGCTTAAACTTTTGCAATATTTGTTCCAAAGATATAGTGTACCTTTTTTCCTTTTCATAAGGGTTTTTTTCTGAATTTTTGCACCAATGTGCCCAGTTTGTTTCACTAGCAATTTTAATCTTATTTGTCATGTACTCTTAAGATTCTATACGAGGGAAGAACAGAAACACTAACATTAATTCTTCTGGGCTTGCCCCTCATATGATTGTGGTTGCAATGCAGTAGACCCCATTTAATCTTTTAAATTTGCCAGGGCCACCTTTCTATTTCTGTCCCCACTTTTCAGGCACACTGAAAGTGCTTGCAGTCTGTTGTTTACAACAGGGGACGGTGCTTCATTCCTTTCCCAGGTTTTTAACAGTTTCCTTGTTTAATTCCCCATTTTCCTGCTTTACTTGTTCAAGCAAATCATATACCTGGACAGCCTGTTACTCTGCCTGCAGAGCAGCTTTCCAGTGCTTGACAGTCTGTGTTGTTTCCTTTATTTGTATAGTGGTATACTGTTTAAGCCACCTTACATTAATTGCAAAATTCTAGCTCTTTTACTTTTATTCCTTTTATCTCAAACATTTTACTGTGGAGCCCTGGGGAGATGTGGTGCTAACATCAGCTCCAAGCTCTTTCCCTGAGCTGTGCGGTGTGAGGAGAGTGAGAGCCACGTACCTGCTCAAGGTGCTTCTGACGTCCTAGAAAGAGAAAAGAAACTCAGACCCATTGCACACACGTGGGATCCCAAGGAAGGGATTTTGCAAACATGGGGAAGAGAATTGATCCCCTGAGCGAATGGGGCTTTGCCATCTCTAAGATTTCTGTGTCTGTAACTCTGCAAAGCACAACAGTCACTCACATGGCAGCAATGCACACAACGAATTACACCAAGATCTGATGGCTGGACCCATGTGCTTGTGATTCAGGAGCCTCCCTTCCCTGCGTGGGGAGCTGGGATGTGTCTCCCTCAGTCTCACCTGCAGGATTCATTTGCTGGCATCTGACACATCCCCTCCAGCTCACCGATGAGCTCGCTGAGATGGTAAATCTTCATGGAGAGTTTCCTGACTGTGTCAGTCTAGAGCCTCCCAATCTCCTCATCCAGCTTCTCCAGCTGGGCCAGCAGGAGTCATTTTTGTTCCTCCAGGAACTGCTGCAGCTGCCGAAACTCAGCCACAATCTTCTGCCTCTTGGCTTGTGTCTGTTTCTGTATGAAAACAGGGAAAGGGCAGGTCAGGGGCATGGATGGAGCCTGGGGCCCTTTCATGGGGAGCTGAGTGCGCAGCAGGAAGAACTTCTTAGAAAACTACAATTGACATTTGACTCTACTCTGTGGGTACTAGACAGCGGCATCTCCCAGCTTCCCCTTTGGCCCCTGTGTCCCTCTGTCATGGGCAGCATGTTCTATTATTCATGGGCTCTGGGAATTCAGACTCAGAGCAGCAGGAGGCAGGAATCAGGACTAGCCTGACAGATACCCAAGGAGGTAAAAGAAACAAAGATGTTAATGCACAAAGTGAGCAGACACAGCAAACAGCCCTTCATGGGGACATTCAGCTCTCTTAGGGAGGATTTCTGGGAAAGTCACAGGGGCTCGACATTAACTCATCACTGACATGGAAGCTCATAGATTTAACCCAGCAATACATGATCTGTGAGTGTAAAGGATTCTGCCCTTTGTGTGAGTGCCCCTTGGTGGCTGAGGGGAGTCTTTCAGTCTCTACTTGCCTGTCTGTGTGCGAGGCAGCATCCAGTAAGTGATCTGAGGTCAGGCCTCTTATTTAACCACACCCGGGTGTGGTTTGCAGGGAGGTTGGGGGGTAGGGGAGAACCCAGGCCCGTCCACTCCTCTGGGTCCCAGCCCAGGGACCCTATAAGTAGCAGTTACCTGCTGAGTTTCAAAGTCATTAGTTGCTGTCACGTCCCTGGGCCACTTTCCTGGGATGCTATTCCGTCCAGCCCTTCTCTAGGGCCTTGTGGTTGACTTCCCCTTGCCCGGGGTTCTGCAGGGTTGCCTTTCGCTTCTTGGCTACCTTCAGCTGCTGGACCTGGCTCCGACCAGGTACGACACCTAACTCCCAGTCGGAGCTATCCAGACTGCTGGTGTTCCCCAGTTCTAAGGTCTGCCTGGGTTGAGCTCCAGGAAGGAACTGGCTGGCCCTGGGTTCTGCAGCTCCTTTTATAGAAGCCTGCTGCACCCTAAAGGTATATCTAGACTGCATCCCTTTGTTGGCAGGGGGATGCAGATTAGGCAGGTCGACATTGCAAATGAGGCAGGGATTTAAATATCCCGTGCCTAATTTGCATAAAAATGGCTGCAGCGTTTTGCCGATTCAGCACTTTGTTGGCAAAAAGAGGCAGACTAGAGGGGGATCTGTCGAGAAAGAAAGCCTTTTTCGACAGATCCTGTAAACCTCCTTGCAGGAGGCATAAGGGATCTGTCGAAAAAGGCTTTCTTTCTCGACAGATCCCCCTCTAGACTGCCTCTTTTTGCTGACAAAGTGCTGAGTCGGCAAAACGTGGCAGCCATTGTTATGCAAATTAGGCACGGGATATTTAAATCCCTGCCTCATTTGCAACGTCGACCTGCCTAATCTGCATCCCTCTGCCAACAGAGGGATGCAGTCTAGACATACCCTGATTGGCTGCAGCGGAGGCTGCCCCTCTGTTCTGCTCAGAGGTGTCAGGCCTTGTCCACCCCATCACAGGGAGAAACACCAAAAAGCCCAACCTCACCAAGGCCACATAGGAGTCTGCCTCCTAACACAGCCCTCCCACTGCCAGTTCCTGCTGGTTCATAACCACAGGCACGTACCAATTATTCCTGGCTTCTCCCCTTTCTGGTCGCTTTCCATCCCAGCAGCTTTTCTTTCTCTTCTCTGTGTCTTCAAATGGGCCTCAAATTTTTCCTTAAAAAAACAGAAATAAGCACCAGGGTAAACCCCATGACATGTTGGCAGCCCATTTGTCTGACTTTAAGCTTTACAGTCCCAGTTTTATGGAGCTCTGTTACTGTCCGGCAGGGACTCAGTCCTGGATGTGGCTTTGTCCCTGGAAAAAGAGACAGGAGTCTGCGGATGCAGCAGGACGCCTGTGAGGGTGGGGTATGGATCAGTGGTAGCACCTTTGTGAAAAATGATGCAGGTGGAGATTAGGGAGGTAAAAAGGGTTAAAAATACTAATCATGTAACAGATTAAAATTTAATCAGTTGCAGTATTTTTTAACCTGCCGATAGGCAGGGCTGGTAGCAGATATGGGCTCTCCTGGGGGCAGGGCTCTTTCACGGGGCCTGCCAGGGGTGACCACAAGGACTGCCAGCAGGTGGGGACTCCCAGCAACTGCAGACTGAGGTTTGCCAGGGGCAGTGAGGAGTTTAACCGGTAACTGGAACCAGTAAGCATTAGCACATCAGTTAACCAGTTTGAACTCTTGCTACAACCCAGTTGAATACCAGAAGGTACCTGGCCTGGAGCCCTGTGGTGGGTGGACTCAAGGCGCTCGGGGCCCCAAACAACATCCAGCCCAGTGACCTCCTCTAGTGCCAGCTGCAGCATCTGAGTTTAACCTCTCATGGAGCAGCCCAATTCAGCATGCCAGTGGGAAACCTCCTCTCCCTGCTGGGCCTGGGACATTATCAAGACGTTTTTCCTTCTTAAGGGCCACACTTCATCACTGTTCGGTGATGCTGAGGGGCAGGGGGAGTGGATCCTAGTGCTTAGGGCCTTGGACTGAGCCTGGAGAGACCAGGGTTCTGTGCTAAACTCTATCACTAACATGCTTGGTGATCAAGAGCAACTTGTTACCCCACCTTCCCTTCCCACTGTTTGTCTAACTAGACTATGACCTGTTCAGGGCAGGGATTGTCCCTTGCTGGGTGTTGTGCAGGGCCCAGATGCCATTTCGGGTCTATAAGGCAAATGACAGATTGGATGAAAAGCAATAACAATTAGTAACAGCTTGTAACCTCCTCCTCTGCAGTCCCAAGGCAGCTCACTCACACACAGACTGGCCTGCAGCTCCTGTGATCTAAACCTCTCTGATTGTTAACGTTTTCCCTTGTATAAAGCCCCTCCTGTCACCAGTGCGGGCTGGGTTTCAGGATTCAGAGTCTCAGAGAAACTTTTCCCACATCAGGTATCTGTAAAGACTTGACATAAGTTGCCACACAGCCAGAGTATTTATTTTTTTACAACATTTCTTGTACCATGCAGGCTTTACAGAACTGTGTCACACCTGTGCCAGGTAACAGTCAGTGAAATTAGCCTGTAATTAAAACTCAAAGGCTGTGTCTAGACTGGCCAGTTTTTCCAGAAAATCAGCCGCTTTTCCGGAAAAACTTGCCAGCTGTCTACACTGGCTGCTTGAATTTCCGCAAAAGCACTGACTTCCTACTGTAAGAAATCAGTGCTTTTATGCGGAAATACTATGCTGCTCCCGTTCAAAAGTCCCTTTTGTGCAAAACTTTTGCGCAAAAGGGCCAGTATAGACAGCTGAGATTTGTTTTATAAAAAGCCCGATTGCGAAAATGGCGATCGGGCTTTTTTATAAAGCTGCTCTAGATTGGCCACGGACGCTTTTCCGCAAAAAGTGCTTTTGCAGAAAAGCGTCGTAAATCTAGACGCTCATTTCCGAAAATGCTTTTAATGGAAAACTTTTCCGTTAAAAGCATTTGCGGAAAATCATGCCAGTCTAGACGTAGCCAAAGTTATTTCCCATTACACTGGACAGCAACTCTGTGCCTCGTACTCCTGGCCAGCTTTCTGTATGGGCACCACTATATGAGCCCAGGATCTATCACAGATGGGCGCTGGATCCTCTTCACAGAATGGCTTCAAAGCCTCCTGGTGCTCCCCACACACCCCGTCCCGTCTGCTCTCTTTGCTGCCTCAAAACTCAGCCACTTGGCTAGTTCTACCATGTTTGCCAGCTGCCTGTTGGGCTGGAAAGGTCTCTGCTGCACAGTGTCTCTGCACTGCTGACAGGGGGCATCTGGGTCGGGTGTCTCCCAGCACTGGCTAAGGCAGGCCTGGCAGAAATTGTGCCCACACTCCAGAGTAACTGAGGCTGTGAAATCCTCCAGACAGACTGGACATGTCACTTCCTCCCAGAGACTTTCCACAGGGCTCTCTGCAGCCATGGCTGCCTCTGGGCTGGGGAACAGGGGTAGTTTCGCTTTCTTGAGCTCAGCAATGTAGGGGCAGGTCCAGAGGGTGTGTGTGTGATTTACCAGCACTGATTAAAAAAAAATCAAAATTAAAAGCCCAGAAGCTCTGTTCACCCACTGCCCATGCCAGGCCTGCATTGGGCTCCCTCACCCAACTGCCACAGCCAGAACCCCATGCCTCTACGCCACTCATGTCAGGGCACAACATCTTTGTGCCCCCCCAGCCAGTACCCAGCTCCCTCTCAGCCACACACACTCCCTCCCAGCCCAGTGTGAGCATCAGGAAGCACCAACAGAGAAAGAGGGACCAACACGCACTGAGCTGAATTTTTATAATTCAACAATAGAGGAGAAAGCAGGCAGAGCCAGGCCAACCCAAGGCATGGCCATTGCACAGCCAGAGCAGCCTCCCTAGACCCCACCCCCAGCTGGTGCACCCCGATACTCAAAGCTTGACCAACAAACAGCACAGGATGGTGGGTCACAATCCCTCCTCCCACCCCAGCCCAGCCCAGCTGTGACAATCCCCCAAACTCCCTTACGCTGTGCTGCAGCCAGCTTTGCCACCCCATCTCCTCCCCTCCTCTTCAGCTCAGCTGTGCCAATCCCCCCCAACTCCCACAAGCCAAGCTACAGCCCCCCCTGCCTTGCCACCCCATCCACAGTCTGTGTGTGCCCCTCTGATAGACCACATACACACACACTGATGCCCTGCAAGTGCCAGGTGAGCAATGCAAGGGCAGGTAAATGGATGCCATCCCTCCACCCCAGAAACCCAACCCCCCTCTACTCTCCCACCCCACCAAACCACCCCCCTGCCATGAGCCAGATGCAGCCACGCACCCAACAGCTACCACCCCACAAACAAGGCTGCCCCAAACCTCATCCTGGGCCCACAGCCATGTGGGGACGGAGCAAAAGCGAGGCCAGCAGCAGCCATTGGGCCCAAAAGCTAACTGATGCAGGTGCAGCAAAGGGCTTTCCCAGCTTTTTTGAACTATTGGCACATCAGGGAGGGAAACAAACAAACCCACCGACATACCAAAGCAAAGGGCAAAGCAGAAGCCCCGCCCCAGGCAGCCTCAGCACAGCCCCAAGCCATGACCAGGCAGTGGCTGGACAAAGCAGCTAGGTCAGCTGGGTCAGGCAGTCCAGGCCTGTGGCAGCAGCAATAGCACATATCCCTCCGGGGCATGGGCCAGGCTGTGTGCAGAGCTGGGAGCAGTCCCCAGGAACATTCCTGCATGCAGAGCACTGGGCCCATGTGCCTGTTGGGGCCCCTTCACCGGGGCATGTCTCCCTGTTGGGAAGCACTCAAGGCATAGAGTCTGTGGCTATGCACAGACAGCCAGGCCTGGCAGGATTCATTGATATATATAGGTATAGGTAGCAGCACTGCTGGATTGAAACATTTTTTTCAGTAATTCTTGAGTTAACTTTTCTCAATGGCACAAAAATGTGGGTTTGGGCATTTCTGTCCACTTGTTACCAATCTGAATTTTCACAGTTGCAGAAAAGAATGGTCACTAGTGAGTCAGACTACAATGAATGTCAGCAGACACTGGAATTCCAAAAGTTAAAGCTTTATCACCAGATTGCCAGCATCACCGCTCAAAAGATCAGGGGCGGCCTGTGAGCCTAGGCAGACCATTGACGGCTGTGCAGGCGGGGGCACCGATCGTGCCTTCCGCCTGGGGCACCAGTTGCCGCAGCCGGCCTCGAGCCACTCCTGCAAAAGATGCAAAGTCTCTGGCCTTAAACAGAACAAATAAGTTCTCAGGCAGCGTTATTCTTATCTTGCATCTCTGTCATTCTCATATATCATCAATTTAAGTATTTTCCATTGGTTTGTGTGTAGAGTAAGGTAGGGATGTTACATTTAAATTAACCGGCTAATCAAATAGTCGATGTAGCAGTGTTTCAAAGCGGCAGCACCACAGGAAGCCTGAGATTTGGCCCCCAGCTCCATGTGGCACTAGCTTTGAAACACTCCCTCCATTGCCTCTTTCTGACAGAGGCAGTAAGGGGAGGGGGCAAAGACCAGTTGACTAGTGTGTCACTATGCAATAAGCATTTGCTGATCAGATCCTGGACTAGTCATTCAGGTACCTAGACTAGGAATGGAAGTGACTAGTCCCCCTCCCCTCCCCAGTATGGTACACAGCAAAGTGGGGGAGAAGCAAGAACTGGTGCTGGGGGGGGGGAAGCCAGCTGCAAGCGCTGCCCCGCGGTATGGGCGGGGCTGCAGCTGCCAGGGGAGCAAACGGGGACGGCGCTGCACGGGCGATGCGGAAAGGACTGTGGGGGCGGGCACGTGCTCAGCGCAGCCGCAGCGGGAGCCCCTCGGCCAGTTGCGGGTCAGTGTCAGTCACGTACCTACTCTGCGGCCCTTCCCCCGCGCGTCCCCCAGGCTGCGTCTTCCCGGCCCCCGGCCCATTGTCTCGCGTGCCCCGCCCGGGCGGGCAGGAGCGTTTTCCATCCCCCCGCGGCCGTTTGACCCTTGTCCCCAAAGCACAAACATGGGCCCGCGCGCACCCAGAGATTTTCGGCCCGAAGGCAACCCCCCCCCCCAGCGATTTATCTGCCGCGGCACCAGACCCCCCGAATCTGACACGTCCCCCCCTTCCGTTCCCTCCTCGTCCCAGCCCTTCCCACTTCACCTCGCTCCACTCTCACACGCGATAGGGCCGCTGCGTCCCTCCGCGTACGCGCGGAATCAGGTGTTGCTGTGGCCGCCGCCCAGGGGCCAATCGCAGAGGGGTGGGCGGGCCTGAGCAGGGGCAGGGAGTGACGCACTGAAAACCCGGACGGGTAGGTGTGGAATTGGGGGGGTAAGGCCGCGCGTGCGCAGAGGGTTAGTGACTCTGGTCTCGGGCCGGCTGAGACCCGGAGCTGCCTGGCCACGCCCCAGCCCAGTGGGGTTGGGCTCCCCGAGGCGAGCCGAGGGCTGCAGGTAGACGGGGGACATTTGCAGCGCGTGTTACAACACGGAGGGGGGCTCCTCACTGCGAGGCCGGGTCGTGCCCGGGAGGGCCGGCGCGCGCTGCTGTTCGGCTGTTGCTAGCGCCCCAGGCAGAGGGTAGCGCGCGGGCGGGGCTGGAGCCTGGTTGCAGGGCCCCGCCTCGTTCTCACCCACGGGCCAATTGTCCCGTTTTCCGCTTCTCCTCCCGGCCCCCCCCCTCCCCCAGCTCTCTGTCAGGTCCCCGCGCCAATGGCTGCTGCCTCCGCAAGCCCGCCCCACCCCACCCCACCCCGCGCACTGACCCAGCAACGGCCGGTCTGCGCGAGCTGGTGCCAGGCGGCAGCCGGTGGCTTGTTCCCTCTGATACCGCGCCCCCCCCCCCCCCCGGCCCTTTGCATCCTCCCTCTCTGCTGCCCCCCCGGCCCTTTGCATCCTCTCCACCCTTGCTGCCTCCTCCCTGCTCTGCCCCTTCATGCCCTGCGGGGTGCGGCCCTGCCTGAGTGCTGCCTCAGGGAGATGTGATCCCAGGTGCCAGGAGAGGGGAGCACTAGCCAGGAAGGACCAGGTCCATCAGACATAGCTGTGTAAGAGAGGCCTATGGCGGGAGGGGGTGTTCCCATCTGCTGTATGAAGCCTAGAGATAAGGCTCCAGGTACAGTTATAGGGATACAAAAAACAGCACTATGTGGCACTTTAAAGACTAACAAGATGGTTTATTAGGTGATGAGCTTTTGTGGGCCAGACCCACTTCCTCAGATCAAATTGTGGAAGAAAATTGGAAATAATTGTGGGTGAGAACAAAGTTACATAGGTCTGCTGCCAGATTGGCAGTGGTGTCCTCTGGGATAGTGTTTCTAATTGCTTGTAATCCGTCTTCATGTGGGATGTTGGTGTATAGAGCTTCTACATTCATGGTAGCAAGGATGGTGTTATCAGGGAGGTTATCGATGTTTTGTAGTTTTCTCAGCAAGTCAGTAGTATCTCGGAGATAGCTGGGAGTGTAGCCAGACGAATACCCAGAAACCATCTACTTCTAGACAGACCCAAGAAAACCAACAATAGAATACCACTTGTCATCACCTATAGCCCCCAACTTAAACCCATCCAACACATTATCAATAAACTACAACCTATACTAGAACAGGATACTACACTGCGAGAGGCTCTGGGAGACAGACCCATAGTCTCCTACAGACAACCACCTAACCTCAGGATGATTCTTACCAACAACCACAGGACATACCACACTAATACCAACCCTGGAACTTTTCCTTGCAACAAACCCCGTTACCAGCTTTGTCCAAATATTTACTCTGCTGACACCATTATTGGACCTAACCGATTCAGTTATAAGATCAAGAACACATATTCCTGCTCATCCAGAAATATAATTTATGTCATCATGTGCCGACAGTGTCTGTCTGCTATGTACATTGGACAAACGTCTCAGACGCTTCGCCAAAGAATCAATGCACACAAAACGGATATCAGACAGTATCACAAAGAAAAAAACGTTTCTTGCCATTTTAACCAGAAAGGGCATTGTCTCAACGGCTAGATTACTTGCATAGTGCTTCAAAGGCATTTTAACACCAGACTTGAAAGAGGAAACCTCTGAACTGTCATTCATGCTTAAATTTGACACTTTACGCCGGGGTCTTAACAAAGATGCTAATTATCTTACCCATTACAAAGATAGCTTCCCCAATTATCACCTCTAATATCATTAGCTCACAGACATTTACCTTCCCCCCCCCCCCCATCCCCTCTGTTCTGAAATTTGATTTGTCCTTTTTATATGTGTTCACTTTTTTTTGATTGTATCCCTTTGGTATATATGGTCATGCCTATTTTCTTCCACAATTTGATCTGAGGAAGTGGGTCTGGCCCACGAAAGCTCATCACCTAATAAACCATCTTGTTAGTCTTTAAAGTGCTACATAGTCCTGTTTTTTGTTTCAGCTAGACTAGACTAACAGGGCTACATCTCTATTAGTTATAGGGATGTGAATGACTTGTTGACTATCCAATAAGCAAGTGCAAATGCTTATCAGATAGTCAAAAGGCTAGTTGACTAGTTGCTTCCCCGCCCCTTGCTGCCTCTATCAGAAAGAGATGCGGAAGGGGGGAGAGAACCAGGTACTTCAAAGCAATAGCACAGCGTGGAGCCTGGGGCCAGACCCTGGGCTCCATGTGGCGCTGCCACTTTGAAACACCACAGGGAGCATGGGGCGAACGGGGGAATGCTCCTACTGGCCCCATGTTCCTTGCAGTGCTTTCACCTTTGAAATGTAGCAACAGCCCAGGGTAGAAGCGCCCTTATCGAATAGTCGATGCATTGACTATTTGATTAGCCAAATAATCAAAATTTTACATCCCTAGGAAAGGAACTTAATTAGAATTGAGCAAAATAGATTGATTACCTTTGAGCTCATTTGAATATGAGCAATTTTACCACAAGTCCAGTATTCAACATAGGGAAATATGGTCACCCTAGCCCTAGAGCAGTGGTCTCCAACCTTTTTAATCACAAGGCCACTTTTTCAACTGAAGTGCAATGTAAGATCTACCTCAAACCCAAATACCCTTGCACTGCTTCCTTCCCACCTCTTCTGAAGCCCTACCCCTGCTCCATCCCTTCTCTGAGGCCTCACCTCACCACACTCACTTTCAGCAGGCTGGGTTAAGGTGCAGTCTCTGGTCTTGGCCCAAGGAGTTAGGAGTGTGGGAGGGGCTTTGGGCTTAGCCCAGCGGGGGGGATTGGGGTCAAGGAGGGGTTTCCGGGTGCAAGCTCTGATAAGGAGTTTGGGTACAGGGGGACTCACCTCTGGGGCAGGAGGTTGGGTGCAGAAGGAGGTTCAGGACTGGGACGGGGGTTTAGGAAACAGGCTCTGGCTGAGTATAGTTTAAATGAGACAGCTTCTGGGTGGTGGAGCAGTGGGGTTAAGGCAGGCTTACTCCTGCCCTAGCCCTGCACCACTCCTGAAAATAGCTGGCTTGTACAACAATGGCTCAATGGCACCATGTGCTGGCCCTCATCTATAGGCACTGAGCTCACAGCTTCTACTGGACACGGTTCCCAGTTATTGATCAATGGGAACTGCAGGAGTGATATCTGTAGGCAAGGACAGCATGTGGAGACCCCCTGCTATGTCTTTCTCAGGGACTGCAGGGACATGCCAGCCACTTCCAGGAGCACAACCACTCATGGGATAGTTACTCCAGCCATGGCAGGTTTGGCATTTTAGAACTCACTACTCAAAGAATTAAATGTAAGCATAAGAGAGAAATGAAAATTATAAAATGTACAGACAAATCAAACCCCCAAAATAACCCACCTTGCAAGCAGTAAAAGTAGTAACAACCACCCCTCCTCCATGTATGTATTGGGTTGGGAGAGGAGAATGAAGGATAGTTGGTGTTAGTGAGAATGGCAGAGTGAAAGAGATTCATATTGCCAAGCTCCCTTCATCCCCTTCCCTCTGTGTGGGAGTGGGGGGAGCAGGGACACCATAAGAACATAAGAACATAAGAACGGCCGTACCGGGTCAGACCAAAGGTCCATCTAGCCCAGTATCCTGTCTGCCGACAGTGGCCAGCACCAGGTGCCCCAGAGGGGGTGGACCAAGACAATGATCAAGCGCTTTGTCTCCTGCCATCTCTCCAGCCTCTGTCAAACAGAGGCCAAGGACACCATTTTATCCCCTGGCTAATAGCCTTTATGGACCTAACCTCCATGAAATTATCTAGCTTCTCTTTAAACTCTGTTATAGTCCTAGCCTTCACAGCCTCCTCTGGCAAGGAGTTCCACATGCTGACTACACGCTGTGTGAAGAAGAACTTTCTTTTATTAGTTTTAAACCTGCTACCCATTAATTTCATTTGGTGTCCTCTAGTTCTTCTATTTAGGAACTAATAAATAACTTTTCTTTATCGGCCCTCTCCACACCACTCATGATTTTATACACCTCTATCATATCCCCTCAGTCTCCTCTTTTCTAAACTGAAAAGTCCCAGTCGCTTAACCTCTCCTCATATGGGACCCGTTCCAAACCCTAATCATTTTAGTTGCCCTTTCTGAACCCTTTCCAAGGCCAAAATATCTTTTTGAGGTGAGGAGACCACATCTGTACACAGTATTCAAGATGTGGGCGTACCATAGTTTTATACAGGGGCAGTAAGATATTCCGGTCTTATTTTCTATCCCTTTCTTAATAATACCTAGCATCCTATTTGCCTTTTGACTGCTGCACACTGTGTGGAAGTTTTCAGAGAACTGTCCACGATAACTCCAAGATCTCTTTCCTGATTTGTCGTAGCCAAATTAGCCCCCATCATACTGTACGTATAGCTGGGGTTATTTTTCCCAATGTGCATTACTTTACACTTATCCACATTAAATTTCATTTGCCATTTTGTTGCCCAATCACTCAGTTTGGTGAGATCTTCTTGGAGTCCCTTACAGTCTGCTTCTGTCTTGACTATCCTAAACAGTTTGGTATCATCTGCAAACTTTACCACCTCACTGCTTACCCTTTCTCCAGATCATTTATGAATAAGTTGAACAGGATTGGTCCTAGGACTGACCCTTGGGGGACACCACTAGTTACCCCTCTCCACTCTGAAAATTTACCATTTATTCCTACCCTTTGTTTCCTGTCTTTTAACCAGTTCTCAATCCAAGAAAGGACCTTCCTCTTATCCCATGGCCATGTAATTTACACAAGAGCCTTTGGTGAGGGACCTTGTCAAAGGCTTTCTGGAAATCTAAGTATACTATATCTACTGGATCCCCCTTGTCCGCATGTTTGTTAACCCCTTCAAAGAACTCTAATAGATTAGTAAGACAGGATTTCCTTTACAGAACCCATGTTGACTTTTGTCCAACAAATTATGTTCTTCTACATGCTTCACAATTTTATTCTTTACTATTGTTTCACTAATTTGCCCGGTACTGAAGTTAGACTTACCGGTCTGTAATTGCCCGGATCGCCTCTAGAGCCCTTTTTAAATATTGGTGTCACGGCTACCTTCCAGTCATTAGGTACGGAAGCCGATTTAAGGGATAGGTTACAAACCACAGATAATAGTTCAGCAATTTCCCATTTGAGTTCTTTTTAGAACCCTTGGATGAATGCCATCCGGTCCCGGAGATTTGTTAACATTAAGTTTTTCTATTTGTTCCAAAACCTCCTCTAATGACACTTCAATCCGGGACAGTTCCTCAGATTCATTACCCACAAAGGACGGTGCAGATTTGGGAATCTCCCCAACGTCCTCAGCTGTGAAGACTGAAGCAAAGAAATCATTTAGTTTCTCCGCAATGGCTTTATCGTCCTTGACATTAATGTCCTTGACATTAATGTCCTCCCTCTTCTCTTTCCCACACCCTGCACAGCAAACAGGAGGCTCCGGGTGGAGGGGGAAGAGGAGGCTCCAAGGCAGAGGGCAGGAGCAGTATGACAGTGGGTGAAGGGGCAACTGAAGTGCCAGCCGCTTGATAGCTTCCTGGCTAAACCAGTCAGAATCATCTGTCAGAGGCTCCAAGATCTACCGATAGATCCCGATCTACTTGTTTGTGACCACTGCCCTGGAGCTTTGTCACATCACCAGCCACTTGTGTACATTTTCCTTCCTGAATATTCACTTCAGGTCAGATTATTAAATGTGACAGCACCAAGATACTTTTGAAAATAATTTTATACTTGAAATCTTCTTACAAAAACTGTATTTCTATAAGTAATTCCCCATTCTGCAAACACAGAAGTGCTCACTTTAATTTTCTATTACTTTTTTCATTGCACATATAAATTTTCAGAATTTTATTCATATAATAGTTTTAATCGCATATTTTAGTTTCATACATCTATTTTTACAGTACGTTCCAATGGTGCGCTTCACTTTGACCATCCTACTGTTCTGTGTTGCCAAAATCCAAGGTTTTTAAAATGAATTCTCTTCGGGTTTTGTTTGTTTGTTTGTTTGTTTTTTGGGAGTTTTTTTGGTTTTTTTTTTTTTTGGCAAGGTCTGGGGCATGGTGCTGACTAGGGCTGTTAATTGACTAGTTGGCAGAATTTCCATCGACTAGTCAATTAGGCACCACTGGGGCTCTTGTACATTTCAAAGGAGGAATGCGAAACTCTGCATACAACCCGGGGCCAGTGGGAAGTCCAGCTGGCTCTGGGCTGCACGCGTGTGCTTGCTTTGAAATGTCCAAGAGTCCCCAGCAGGGGCTCTTGTGCATTTCAAAGCTATGGACCCCAGGGTCAGCGGGGGACTCAGGTCCCCCACTGACCCTGGGCTCCATAACTGCCCCCTTTGAAATGAGCAGAGGTGGCCCCTTTGCAACACCGCTGTGGGGTTTCAAAGTGGCAATTCCACACAGGCAGTGCTGCCACTTTGAAGTACCCCTCCGCCCCCCCGCTCCCTTTTGCTGCCTCTATTTCATATTTCATAGAGGCAGCAAGGGAGTCTGTCGACTAGTTGATTCCCATCTGATAAGCAAATGCTTATTGGCTAGTCAACTAGTCTTTAACATCCCTACAGCTGACCTCACCAGAGGTGGCACCCTCCTGTGTTTCTGCAGGGGAACAGCTAATGCATGTTTATCCATGTCTGTAAAACACACATTTGCTGAACACTGGGGCCATAGACTATAACGCTGACTGAGATAATGTTTGATTTTGTATTATTATCTTAAGAGCTCTGATGTGGATGGTAGGACCAACACTGCTGCTTTGCCATGCCAGGTATTTGCATCTCAATGTCTGCAGTTCCCTGTCTCTGTATACTATGGAAGGCATTAAGGAGTTGTCTACAGGGTATGATGCTAAAGGTGTGAAGTTAAAGCACACAACATACAGCACCTTCAGTCTCAGATTTCAGTGCTCAGTCAGTTCAGTTTCAATATGGGGTTGGTATAAAACAATAAATAGGCTGAAAGCTGACTGGCTTCTACTGTATCAGTCTGTTCAGGGAGAGAAACTGCAGTTCTCCGAGGGCTCTTGAATCTAGTGGATACTGCTCAATGAAACTGAAAGCTGAAGCAAGACCATTTCAGGCTAGAAAAGAGGCACAAATGTTTGATGGGGAAGATGATTAGCAACTGAAACAAATGAGCAAAGAACTGGTGTATTCTCCATCTCTTGATGTCTTCAAATCAACACTGGGCGACTTTCTAGAAAACATGCTTTGGGGAAAGAGAGTGTTGTGCCTGGGTAACTTGGTTAAGTGTAATGGCTTGTGCCACAGAGGAGGTCAGACTACATGACTCAGATACAGGATATCTTCTGACACCATGAGTCCATTAATTTTAAGATCTCCTGCATACTTTCAGCACACGTTTAATCATAAGTATCTGAACAGTCATATTAACTTCACTTAATCTCTGTTGTGGAGAGAGGTTTATAAAGTCTCTGACAGATGAAAGAACCAAAGTTTGTGCTGCAAATAAATGAATGAAGACTAGGGGTTTTAGATACGTCCATGTTCAGGCAGGTGAATATGTGGCTCATTTATTGTAAACACGGGGCACTCAAACCTGAATCCCATTGTTACAGGCACAGGAGTGTTGAAACTCAAGCCAGGTATTGAGATAAATGAATATGGATTTGGGATCTAATTTGTGTGTGCTGTTTAAGGAATATCTAGACTCAAGCATTTGCCCAGAATGGCAGAGTCTAGCATGTGTGTCACCAGGGACAGAATCTGGGAGTATGGGGGTATGGAAAGGAAATGTCTCCAGTTTGCCTTCTCACCCTGACAGGCTGCAGAACACCCATGTCTTGCTCCAGCTCAGCCCATGGCCTGCAAAGCCAGGAACAGGAAATGGCTGTGGCGGAGCCGGTGAGCTTCAAGGAGGTAGCTGTGTATTTCTCTGAGGAGGAATGGGCTCTGCTGGACCCGGGTCAGAGAGCCCTCTACTGGGATGTGATGCAGGAGAATTATGAGGCTGTGAGCTGGCTGGGTAAGGATTCCTGACCCCCTTGGGCATCAGAATCTGGGTGGGCTGTGGAGCAGCTGGGTTGAATTTTGTTTGGTTCATGGTCCCTCTTTGCCCCCCCCCCCCTCCAGTGTCAGGAATATCAGCTCCAATAACCCTGGCTCCTGTGTGAGAGACTGTCCCCTCCACACCCCCTCCCAGGGGGAAGCAGGTCGAGGAACATAACAATGGTGCTGCTCTTCCCAACCCCAGTGGGAAGAGGGTCTCAGTGTGCTTCCCCACCATCATGCCCATGTTGTGTCTTGGCCGGAGGTGTCAGTGAAAGGGCCCAGGCAGAAACGGCAGGTACCAGAGTTGGGCTGGATGCAGCTGCTGTTAGTGCCTGCTGTTAGTGGGCTGAGCCCCTAGAAGGAGGGTGTGGTTCCCAGAGTCCTTTCCTGGCTGTGGCTGATCTGTGACATGCTGGTTCCTGCCATTGAGAGGAGCTGGGTGCTGGGGCTAAGGGACAGTGGATGAGGCAGTTCATGCTCTGCAAGCGCTCTGTAGTAGATAAACATGAGGAGGACTCTGATTGCATTTCAGGTACTACATTTGGGAGACCTGTGTTCAATTATTTGCCTTGATACAGACTTCCTGCGTGACCTTGGTCAAGTCACTCAGACAGTCTGTGCCCCAGTCCTGTGTCTTTTCAATAGCTATTATAGTATATCCGTGTTTCACAGGGCTGGGGAAGGATAAATAGGGAGGATGCTCAGCTCCATATAAGCACCCTGATAACACAGTGGGATCCTGATTTACACCAGGGATCCCAGGTCCTGCTGTGACTGATTCGCTTTGTTTCCTGTAGTGACTACAGTGCTGTATGAATTGCTGCTAGTGCCACAGAGTATCATTACAGCTGCTCAAGGCAGCTCTTTCTAGAGCTCTGATGCCAGCTTGCCCATGCAGCACAGCTCAGGGTTGTTGCTAAAGAAAGATGCAGGCTCCATTTGGGGGCTAACGCACTTGGCCATGTTTACTATCGAGGGGGTAGGGTGCTAGTGTGAATGTCCCCACTCCTCGGGCACAGGTACAGTGAGATGTGTCCCATCCTGACACTGGTACTGGCTCGGCCAGCAACCAGAACGCTGCCTTTCAGCCAGCACCAACATGCCCTTCCTGTGACTTCCCCTTTCATACAGTGACACAAACAAGGTGCACATCGAGCTTCGTTTGTTGCTACCCCTCCCATCCTTGTATCTGCTCATTTGAACAAAACCTCTGTATCCATTATTCCCTCATCCCTCCTGATTTGCACAAGGGTCAGTGTGTTCCTCTGCCATCTGTTAGGAGTGAGTATTTGCAGTACTGCAGAAATCAGTGTGTTTTGTATCCTCTCTACCCATCTGGAATGTGCTTAGGTGGTTAGCTGGTACCTAGTGTGCTACCATTCTGTCAAGAATAAGCCTGTTTTGGTTCTCAGCTGTTGGTTAATACTGTTATGCCAAGCAAGACCTCCCTTTCCCACCTTGGATTTTACTGGAGAGTGTTTACTCATCATTCCAGAAAAGCATGTATTAAAAGCATGAACTGAAAATATGCACTGGACTCAACACTGTTTCTTGGCCATTTTGCTTCACCCATCCAGACATTCATGCCTCCCATGTCCAGTGATTTCCACATTGTCTCATACAAACTCTGGAGAAGTTCCTGTCCCCCTCAAGTTGTTTTTAATTATCCACTGTTGTGTTGTCAGGATTGAGCGTTGGTGACTGGACACTGATCAGGATGGTTTGGAATAACATGCCTCAAGATGCAATCTTATTGACCCATGTCACAAAATACACCCCCTGCCATGCCCTCATCCTGCAGTGATTCATGGTCTTTTACCAGAGTGAGAAGCAAAAAACCAAACCCTCACTGACATGGCTCCCAAATGAAAAGGAGAAAGACATTCCCCACCTTCCCTTCATTCAACAGAACCTGCGGGGGGACCGACAGGCTCTCAGAAGGGCTCTGTGTGATGCCCACTAACCAATCTGCAGGCACTGATGGCTGACCGTGCAGCTCTGGGATGTCCTTGTTCTGGACCTTGCCATGAGCTGAGCATAGCCCCTAGGCAGTGTGCGCCTCCTGTCATGGAGGTGACTGTGCTCACCCTGCTGCTGGAGAAGTGGGACCTCCCTGCCTGTGGAATTGGTGCTCAGCATCGCTACTCAGCATGGACACTAAGGGTACGTCTACACAGCAGTGTTATTTTGGAATAACTGACATTATTCCAAAATAACATCGTCCGCATCTGCACTACAAGCAGCTATTTCGACATAATGTCAAAATAACGTTGAGCTGCAAGACTCTTGTAACCCTCGTTATACAAGGGGTAAGGGAAGTCAGATGAAGAGAGCTCTGTCTCAGACTTCCTGCTGTGTAGACAGAGCTAAAAGCTGAAATAAGCTATTCTGACTTAAGCTATGCACCTGATGTAGCTCAAGTTGCATGGGTTATTTCGTCTTCAGCCCTGCTGCATAGAGGTACCCTGGGGTGCAGCAAGTCACAGTGCTGTAAAGCACCAGTGTAAACATGCTCCCAGTCAGTGAACTTCTGGACTATACTTGGCAGGATGTGCTTGCCCAGTATATAGGGCTGCCAACAAGACATGTTCTCCATGTCCTGTGCTCCAGAAGGTAAAGGCTGTCCCTGTTCACTGCCTCTGTGTCTGTTCTCAGGCAAAACGTTCCCCAGCCAAAATCAGTGGCCCCTGACTGATGGTTTTTGTGGGTCAGTGGCCCCTTACCCAAAAATGTTTCCCCACTCCTGCTCTAGATGGTCTCGAGCACCCATGCTGACCACCAGAGGTGCATCCCATGAGGCTACACAGAAATTAGTCAATCTGAAGAGAAAAGGCTGGTGTAGAAAACTTTCGCCCTTTATCTCATCTGCTCTAGAGCCATAAGAGCGGTGCTGTCCCCTTCTAGGAGAGAGATGACTTTTTTCCTCTTCCTTTTCTCCAAAGCACACAAGAAGCAGGAGCCACAACACATCCCCTCAAGTGGCTTGATACATCACTAGATAAATGCAACATGGGCTCAGTGTTTGTCCAGGACCTAGAGTTCTTCCCATTTCTCCCAGCACTCACTGTGGAGGCAGAGACAAACAGGACTGGGAGCCACGTATCTTTCAGCCCCCATGACTTGCTTAGGCAACGAGGGAGCCAGGCTATGGCCACGTGCACTCAGCTACTCTTGCTGCTGGGCTTAAAAACTGGCCTTCTAGTTTCCTCAAGCAGGGCCGATCAGCTGGCAGTCTGGCCCACTCATTAGGGGGCAGGAGTGCTGGGCAGGTACAGCTGCAGGGCCCTATTACTGCCCCTGATCCCCTGGAGCAATCTCAGTAGGAAAGCATGACACACACCTTCCCCACACTTCCCCATCTCTGAGCCAAGGGAAGTATGTTCCTATCCCCTCGCCAGGCCAGCCAGCCTCCCAGAAGGACTCCACAAAGCCAACATCCTTCTATAGTACCTTATAGACTAACAGATGTATTGGAGCATAAGCTTTCGTGGGCAAAGACCCACTTCATCATGTGCATGTAGTGGAAATTCCAGAGGCAGGTATAAATATACAGGCATATGAAAAGAGTACCCATCAAGAATAAGGCTGGAGATGATGAGGTCAATTCAGGCAGGGAGGATGAGGCCCACTTCTAGCAGCTGATGTGGAGGTGTGAAAACCAAGGCTACATCTATACTGCAGCCTTCTTCCACAAAAGCTTATGCAAATGAAATGCAGAGTAGAATATTGCCACACTTCATTTGCATAATTAATTAGCAACCATTTTTGTGCAAGAGGCTTTTGCGCAAAAAGGAGCTGTGTAGATGGCTCTTTTTTTGTTCAAAAACCCCCTCTTGCGCAAAAATGGCTGCTAATTAATTATGCAAATGAAGCACGGCGATATTCTACTCCACGCTCCATTTGCATAAACTTTTGCGGAAGAAGGCTGCAGTATAGACGTAGCCCAAGAGAGGAGAAACTGTTTTTGTAGTTGGGTAGCATTTCACAGTCTTTGTTTAATCCTAAATTGATAGTGTCAAATTTGGAAATGAGTTGTAGCTCTGCAATTTCTCTTTGAAGTCTGTTTTTGAAGTTTTTTTTTGTTGCAGGATGGCTACTTTTAAATCTACTACTGTGTGTCCAGAGAGATTTAAGTGTTCTCCTACAGGTTTTTGTATGTTACCATTCCTGATATCTGATTTGTGTCTGTTCATTCTCTTGTTTAGGGACTGTCCAGTTTGGCCAATGTATATGGCAGAGAGGCATTGCTGGCACATGATAGCATATATTACATTGGTAGATGTGCAGGTGAATGAGCCTGTGATGGTGTGGCTGATGTGGTTAGGTCCTGTGTTGGTGTCACTGGTGTAGATATGTAGGCAGAATTGGCACCGAGGTTTGTTGCAGGGATTGGTTCCTGAGTTAAAGTTACTGTGGTGTGGTGTATAGTTGCTGGTGAGAATTTGCTTCAGGTTGATGGAGTGTCTGTGGGCGAGTACTGGCCTGCCTCCCAAGGCCTGTGAGAGTGAGAGATCATTGTCCAGGATGGGTTGTAGATCACTGATGATGCATTGGAGAGGTTTTAGCTGGGGACTGTAGGTGATGGCCAGTGGTGTTCTGTTATTTTCTTTGTGGGTCTGTCTTGTAGCAAGAGGTTTCTGGATACATGTCTGGCTTTGTCAATCTGTTTCCTCACTTCCTTGGGCGGGTATTGTAGTTTTAAGAATGCTTGGTGAAGATCTTGTAGGTGTTTGTCTCTGTCTGAAAGGTTGGAGCAAATGCGGTTGTACTTGGTTGTGCTTGGCTGTAGACAACGGATCGTGTACTGTGTCCGGAATGGAAGCTGGAGGCATGTAGGTAAGAATAGCGGTCAGTAGATTTTCATTATAGGGTCTTGTTTATGTGACCATCAGTTATTCGCACTGTAGTGTCCAGGAAGTGGATCTCTTGTGTAGACTGATCCAGGCTGAGGTTGATGGTGGGGTGAAAACTGTTGAAATCACGGTGGAATTCTTCCAGAGCCTCCTTCCCATGGGTCCAGCTGATGAAGAGGTCATCAATGTAGCATAAGTAAAGGAGGGGCGCTAGTGGACGAGAGCTGAGGAAGCGTTGTTCCAAGTCAGCCATAAAAACGTTGGTATATTGTGGGGCCATGCGGGTGCTCATGGCGGTGCCACTGGTTTGGAGGTATAAATTGTCCCGAAATCTGAAATGGTTATGGGTGAGGATAAAGTCACAGAGCTTGGCCACCAGTTGTGCCGTGGCATCATCAGGGATACTGTTCCTGACAGCCTGTATTCCATCTACGTGTGGCATGTTGGTGTAGAGAGCCCTACATCCATGGTGGCTAGGATGTTTTTTTCTGGAAGATCACCAATGCATTGTAGTTTTCTCAGGGAGTCAGTGGTGTCTCGGAAATAGTTGGGAATGCTGGTGGTGTAGGGTCTGAGTAGAGAGTCCACATATCCAGAAAGTCCTGCAGTGAGAGTGCCAATACCCGAGATGATGGGGCATCCAGGATTTCCAGGTTTATGGATCTTGGGTAGTAGATAGAATAGCCCTGGTTGGGGCTCTAGGGATGTGTCTGTGTAGATTTGTTCCTGTGCTTTTGTAGGGAGTGTCTTGAGCAGATGGTGTAGTTTCTTTGTGTACTCCTCAGTGGGATCTGAGGAAAGTGGCCTGTAGAATGTGGTATTGGAGAGTTGTCTGGCAGCTTCCTTTTGGTAGTCAGACCTATTCATGATGACAACAGCACCTTCTTTATCAGCCTCTTTGATTATAATGTCAGAGTTGTTTCTGAGGCTGTGGATGGCATTGCGTACCGCAGGGCTGTGGTTATGGGGCTAACCAACTACAAATGCAGTTTCTCCTCTCTTGGTGTTCACACCTCCGCATCAGCTGCTAGAAGTGGGCCTCATCCTCCCTGATTGAATTGACCTCGTTATCGCTAGCCTTATTTTTGATTGGTACTCATTTCATATGCCTGTATATTTATACCTGCCTCTGGAATTTCTACTACATGCATATGACGAAATGGGTCTTTACCCATGAAAGCTTATGCTCCAATACATTTGTTAGTCTATAAGGTGACACAGGGCTTCTCGTTGTTTATGCAGATTCAGACTAACACGGCTACCCCTCTGATACTTGTCATCCTTTTATATGGCTTTGGTGAGGCCAATTCGGCTCTGGTGAGGCCACATCTGGATTATTGTGTCCAGTTCTGGGCCCCCCACTACAAAAAGGATGAGCATTAGAGAGGGTCCAGCGTAGGGCAACCAAAATGATTAGGGGGCTGGAGTGGCTGAGGGAGTTGGGTCTGTTTAGTCTGCAGAAGCGAAGAGTGAGGGGGGATTTGATAGCAGCCTTCAACTTCCTGAAGGGAGCTTCCACAGAGGATGGAGAAAGGCTGTTCTCAGTGGTGACAGATGGCAGAACAAGGAACAATGGTCTCAAGTTGCGGTGGGAGAGGTCCAGGTTGGATATTAGGAAAAACTATTTCACTAGGAGAGTGGTGAAGCACTGGAATGGGTTACATAGGGAAGTAGTGGAGTCTCCATCCCTAGAGGTGTTTAAGTGTCATCTTGACAAAGCCCTGGCTGGGTTGATTTAGTTGGGATTGGTCCTGCCTAGAGCAGGGGGCTGGACTTGATGACCTTCTGAGGTCTTTTCCAACTCTATGATTCTATGATTCTATGATCCTTTTATAGGGTATTCTTACAATGCCAGCAAACCGGCCTGAGCTGCTCGGATAGGAGGGGGTGTCACTTTGCCTCAGTGGGTCACAACCGACAGGGCTCGACAAATTAGGCAATCTACTCGCCCATGGCGAGTAGATTTTAGCCCAGCGGGGCCATGCAGCGCGGTCAGCGCATGCACAGCGTGGTCTGCACATGCGCAGCGTGCGCTTCCGCGCAGCTGGCGAGCCCTGACAACCGAGAATATTAAATTCAGGACACATTGCTAAGAAATAGGGTAGGCACACCCTGAAAGTGGTGGTTGTTTTTCCAAGATATGTCCAAAAAAAATTATAAGTACCCCCAGTACCTACAGTTTTCAGACACATAATTTTTTTTCTACCGTTGCAACACATTTGTTTAAACAACTTAATCGCAGCCAGGCCGTCAATAAAATTTTTGGGTGTAAAAAGTACAAAAATAATAATATGCTATAAAACTTAAAACAAAAATTCAGTTCTCCAAATTTCAATTGTGTTGACGTATCCTCCGGACTTCTCTCGAGTACCCCGAAGGGTACTGGTACCACTGGCTGAGAAACACTGGTCTGGTGCATAGGCAGAGTCTGAAGCAGCCAGCCAAGGATTCACCTCACTACTCAAATAACTTCCCTTGCCACCTCCTAGTTCAAGTTCAGCCAAAGAGCAGTGTGAGCTGAGCCCCACAGCCAGGAGATTCGTGGAGAGCAGTTGGAAAGCTAAAGCCCTGCTGTGTCCTTTCTCTCCAAGTTCTAGTGACCTGCCATGTGGACCCTGCTTGTGGGCCTCAGTGTCAGACCTGCAAGCCCTCTTTGGAGCTCACCTTTTGAGCAGTGTGTTCCTGTCCTGTCCTGCCCTGGGATAGGGAGATGGAATGAGCCATAAGGGAGACTTAGTTGACTTAGTAGACAGTTCAGCAGAGCACTCAGCTCCCCGCGGAATAAGCTGGGCCATTCCTCAAGCACCGGGGATGCACCTCTACTGCAGGTGAGTGTGTCCTGGGATTTTGTACCAGCCAGAGCCCAATCTCTGCCGGGTGGTGAAGGAGCCTTTCTGGGTGGGTGGCTCAGATACCGGCAGTGGAAGCACTAAGGGCATAGACCTTAATGAACAAAATCAGCACTTGGTTAATCCTCCATGCAGGATTTCCAGTCTCCAAAACTCATGTGGTCTCCTGGGTGGAGCGAGGGGAGGAGCTGCAGGTCCCAGATCTCCAGAGCTGTGAGGAAGGGGAGATCATCAATGACACCCACACAGGTGAGCAATCAGCTAAGCTAACTCAGGAACCAATTTCTGTCTCCTCATAGCAGGTGTTATTAGTGCATTCTCATCAAGTCTAACTGACCCTTCAGTCTGTTTTCAACTCCAGTCAGAGGGTTTGAGGGAAGCCTGGGTTCTCCCCTCTTGGGAAGGGTTGTGAGGAAGGAGGTTAAACTCAGCTCAGGATTATTCAACCTTTCCAGCCACTATTTGGGTGTGTTCCCTCTTTTCTGTTTCCCTTTCAGAGTTTTCCTTTCAGCTCAGCACAGAGAATGACACCTATCTGGATTCTCTCTCTATCTTAGCAAGTGATGGGATGCTGAGGGAGAATAGTGAGGAGAGACTTCAGCAGGCAGGACCACAGCAACTGGCTCTATGTGGGATGTTACTGGGAAGATCTGAAGGACGTGTTTCCCAGAAACCTGAGCAGGATGAGACCTGTGACAATCAATGTAGCCCCAAAATGCAGCAGCGAAACCATCCAGAGAAGGGAAGGGGTAAATCCAGTCACAGGAGCATGGGAGTGAAAAGAAACACAGAAACGGTTCAACAGAAAATCCCCCATCCAGAGGTACCCTACCCTTGCAGTGACTGTGGCAAAGTATTCCAATGGCAACAGACCCTTATTTTACACCAGAGAATCCACACAGGAGAGAAGCCGTTCATTTGCTCTGACTGTGGGAAAAGTTTCTATCATCGCTCCAACCTGGTTACACACGAGAGAATCCACACAGGAGAGAAACCCTTTAACTGTTCTGACTGTGGGAAAAGCTTCAGTCAGAGGACAGACTTTGTTAGACATAGGAGAAGCCACACAGGAGAGAAGCCATTCAACTGCTCTGACTGTGGGAAATCCTTCTCTCGTCACTCAAGTCTGGTTATACATAAGAGAATCCACACAGGAGAGAAACCCTTTAACTGTTCTGACTGTGGGAAAAGCTTCAGTCAGAGGACAGATTTTGTTAGACATAGGAGAATCCACACAGGAGAGAAGCCATTCAACTGCTCTGACTGTGGGAAATGCTTCTGTCATCGCTCAAACCTGGTTACGCATAAAAGAATCCACACAGGAGAGAAACCCTTTAACTGTTCTGACTGTGGGAAAAGCTTCAGCCAGAGGACAGACTTTGTTAGACATAGGAAAAGCCACATAGGAGAGAAACCTTATAACTGCTCTGACTGTGGGAAAAGCTTCAGTGGAAATAGATACCTAGTTATACATCAGAGAATCCACACAGGGGAGAATCCCTTTTACTGCTCTAACTGTGGGAAAAGCTTCAGTGGGCACTCAAGTCTTATTAATCATCAGAGAACCCACACCGGAGAGAAACCCTACATTTGCTCTCACTGTGGAAAAAGCTTCTGTCAGCGTGCAAACCTAATTAAACATCAGAGAATCCACACAGGGGAAAAACCTTTTGACTGCTCTGACTGTGGGAAAAGCTTCAGTCAGCACTCACATCTTATTAGTCATCAGAGAACTCACACTGGAGAGAAACCCTTCATGTGCTCTCACTGTGGCAAAAGCTTCAGTCAGAATGCACACCTGATTAAACATCAGAGAATCCATACAAGGGAGAACCCTTCAACTTCTCTGACTGTGGCCAAACCTTCAGTCGGGATGAAACCCTCATTGAATATCAAAGATTTAACATGGGGAGAACCTCTATGACCTCAATTCTCTTTAAGCTGTGTGGCCAATTAAATGCTGCATAAGCACTTAGGGCTGGGGTGGGGAGAGATGCCTCTATTCACTGTTCTCAGCTCTGGCTCAGACTTGCCATGGCTGGGGGACAGTCAGCTGTCCCGCGGCTCCAGCTCCAAAGCTGTCATGGCAGGGAGAGGTGCCTCTCCCCCCTATTCACAGCAGCACCTGGACTGGGGGAAAGGGAGCTGGTGGGAGTCTTCTCTCCCTGCTTCAGCCCTTCAGTGGACTGTACCTGAAACCCCTTTTGCTTGGCTACCTGAGGGGCCACACTCCCAACTAGAGACCTCACATCCCTGCTGTTCCACTCTTTGCACAAGCCCTGAGCTCCCTTCCCAGAATACAAATCTCTGAGCCCACCCCACCACATGATTTTTGTTCTGGACATCAATATGGAGATGTGTCACACATCTGCTCCCTATTGTTGCTCATAACAAAATTCATTCAGCACATGTGTGGGGAAAATTGTATGGAACACTCTACAGCTGCTCTGATTGTGAGAAAAGCTTCAGTGAATGCTCACATTCGATTGCACATCAAACAGTTCACACAAGACAGAACCCCTGTAACTGCACTGATGGCGGACAAAGGTTCGGTCTGAGCTGATACCTCATTGAACACCCGTCAGGAGAGAAATGTGACAGATGCAGGGCAAGCAGAAAAAGTGGTCATATGTTTTATCACATTGGAGAGCCCAAGGGTGAGAGAGACTCTATGAATTCCCAAGGGCAGTAAAAGCCTCTATGAAGGTAAATCCTTGTTGTCCACCAGAGAATTCACTCAAGGAAGAACCCTTTAAATCCGCTTCATTTGGGAAATGTTCAGGGAGAGCACAGATCTTAATAAACATCAGACAGTGTACAGTGAAGGGTGCCCCAAGTGCAAGAAAGACTTCTAGTACAGTTCATCTCTCCTGAGATGTAAGAGCATCCATCCAGGACACACATACCAGAAGTGTGCTGGGTAGGGATGGGCCAAGAGAATACAATTCTTTCTTCTTCTTACAAATCTCAGAGTACGGCACTCCTACATTGGCTGTGTAGTGAGGACATGCAGCATTATTAAACAGGGAATGAAATGTCCTTCCAAGAACAGAGCCATGCAGAGTGAGAGGCTGAGATAAGATTCCCACATTATGATGGGACTTGAGCATGACTTGTTGGGAAATCTGAATGTTTTGTGTTCAGTCACTTTATTTACATTTGAAACAAAATACAGGACTATGTAGCACTTTAAAGACTAACAAGATGGTTTATTAGATGATGAGCTTTCGTGGGCCAGACCCACTTCCTCAGATCAAACAGTGGAAGAAAATAGTCACAACCATATATACCAAAGGATACAATTTAAAAAAATGAACACATATGAAAAGGACAAATCACATTTCAGAACAGAAGGGGATGCAGGGGCGGAAGGAAGGTAAATGTCTGTGAGTTAATGATATTAGAGGTGGGGAAAGGTAGATGTCTGTGAGCTAATGGTATTAGAGGTGATAATTGGGAAGCTATCTTTGTAATGGGTAAGGTAGTTGAGTCTTTGTTCAGCCCCGCGGAGAGTGTCGAATTTTAGCATGAATGCCAGTTCAGAGGATTCCCTTTCAAGTGCAGATTTGAAAGTCTTCTGGAGTAGGATGCATGTGATTAGGTCATTGAGACAGTGTCCTTTCTGGTTGAAATGGCAAGAAACTGTTTTTTCTTTGTGATCCTGTCTGATATCTGTTTTGTGGGCATTGATTCTTTGGCGAAGTGTCTGAGACTTTTGTCCAATGTACAATTGAAAGAGCCAAACGAATACCTAGAAACCAACTACTACAAGACAGACCCAAGAAAACCAACAATAGAACACCACTTGTCATCACCTACAGCTCCCAACTTAAACCTGTCCAACACATTATCAATAAATTACAGCCTATACTGGAACAGGACAGTAAACTCCAAGAAGCTCTGGGAGACAGACCCATAGTCTCCTATAGACAACCACCTAACCTCAAGATGATTCTTACCAACAACCACAGGACATACCACACTAATACCAACCCTGGTACTTTCCCTTGCAACAAACCCTGTTGCCAGCTTTGTCCACATATTCACTCTGCTGACACCATTATTGGGCCTAACCAAGTGAGTTATAAGATCAAGAATACATATTCCTGCGCATCCAGAAATATAATTTATGCTATCATGTGCCAAAAGTGTCCGTCTGCTTTGTACATTGGACAAACGTCTCAGACACTTCGCCAAAGAATCAATGCCCACAAAACAGATATCAGACAGGATCACAAAGAAAAAACAGTTTCTTGCCATTTCAACCAGAAAGGACACTGTCTCAATGACCTAATCACATGCATCCTACTCCAGAAGACTTTCAAATCTGCACTTGAAAGGGAATCCTCTGAACTGGCATTCATGCTAAAATTCGACACTCTCCGCGGGGGGCTGAACAAAGACTCCAACTACCTTACCCATTACAAAGATAGCTTCCCAATTATCACCTCTAATACCATTAGCTCACAGACATCTACCTTTCCCCACCTCTAATATCATTAACTCACAGACATTTACCTTCCTTCCCCCGCATCCCCTTCTGTTCTGAAATGTGATTTGTCCTTTTCATATGTGTTCATTTTTTTAATTGTATCCTTTGGTATATATGGTTGTGACTATTTTCTTCCACTATTTGATCTGAGGAAGTGGGTCTGGCCCACGAAAGCTCATCATCTAATAAACCATCTTGTTAGTCTTTAAAGTGCTACATAGTCCTGTATTTTGTTTCAGCTACACCAGACTAACACGGCTACATTTCTATCACTATTTACATTTGATGTTACATACCTAAGATCATCATTTTTTTGTCTGCTGTGACTTCTCATTCCCCTCTGATAGTGGTTTTGTGACACTGATTGTTGCAAATGCCCCATGTTTTTGTTTGTAGAATATCAGAAAAACAGTAATGGGATCAGTAAAGATTGAATTATGTGACAATGTCCCTTATTAAATGAGAAGGCATGGGTACCTTAGAATTACATCTCCAAATCTTTGCACATTACATGGGGAACCATGTAAATTACCCAATGTGGCATGTCCTAAGCCCTGCCCCTTTTATGGAAATAGGTGCATAATTCTTCTTCCAACTCATGAATTGTAGTAGTGAAATGATTCTCTGACAACAGGGCCTAGTCCAGTAGATGTTTTCATTGGTACCTATTTCTGCAGTGTGGGAACCTTCTTTAGAACATTTTGGCCAGTGGTTCAGGATGCCCATCCATGATGTGCAAGACCATTTCAAGTCCTCCCTCCCTTCTCTCTTCCCCATCCCCTCCGCACAAGCCTCTTTCTTTCTCCCCCCTTCCCCTCCGCACAAGCCTCTTCCTCTCTCCCCCCTTCCCCTCCGCACAAGCCTCTTCCTCTCTCCCCTCCCCTCTGCACGCCTCTTCCAAACTCCCCCTTCCCCTCCACACAAGCCTCTTCCTCTCTCCCCTTTCCCATCCGCACAACTCTCTTCCTCTCTCCCCCTTTCCCATCCACACAACTCTCTTCCTCTCTCCCCCTTCCCCTCCACACACGCCTCTTCCTCTCTCCCCCTTCCCCTCCGCACAAGCCTCTTCCTCTCTCCCCTTTCCCATCCGCACAACTCTCTTCCTCTCTCCCCCTTTCCCATCCGCACAACTCTCTTCCTCTCTCCCCTTTCCCATCCGCACAACTCTCTTCCTCTCTCCCCCTTCCCCTCCACACACGCCTCTTCCTCTCTCCCCCTTCCCCTCCGCACAAGCCTCTTCCTCTCTCCCCTTTCCCATCCGCACAACTCTCTTCCTCTCTCCCCCTTTCCCATCCGCACAACTCTCTTCCTCTCTCCCCTTCCCCTCCACACACGCCTCTTCCTCTCTCCCCCTTCCTCCGCAAGCCTCTTCCTCTCTTCCCCTTTCCCATCCGCACAACTCTCTTCCTCTCTCCTCCTTTCCCATCCGCACAACTCACTTCCTCTCTCCCCCTTCCCCTCCACACGCCTCTTCCTCTCTCCCCCTTCCCCTCCGCACAAGCCTCTTCCTCTCTCCCCCTTTCCCATCCGCACAACTCTCTTCCTCTCTCCCCCTTTCCCATCCGCACAACTCTCTTCCTCTCTCTCCCCCTTCCCCTCCACACAAGCCTCTTCCTCTCCCCCCTTCCCCTCCCAAGCCTCTTCCTCTCTCCCCCTTCCCTTCTCCGCACAAGCCTCTTCCTCTCTCCTCCTCCCCTCCACACAAGCCTCTTCCTGTCTCCCCCTTCCCTCCACACAGCCTCTTCCTCTCTCCCCCTTCCCCTCTGCACAAGCCCTCTTCCTCTCTCCCCTCCCCCTCCACACAAGCCTCTTCCTCTCTCCCCCTTCCCTCCACACAAGCCTCTTCCTCTCTCCCCCTTCCCCTCCACAAGCCTCTTCCTCTCTCCTCCTCCTCCACACAAGCCTCTTCCTCTCTCCCCCTTCCTCTGCACAAGCCTCTTCCTCTCTCCCCCTTTCCCATCCGCACAAGCCTCTTCCTCTCCCCCTTTCCCATCCGCACAACTCTCTTCCTCTCTCCCCTCCCCTCCGCACGCCTCTTCCTCTCTCTCCCCTCCCCTCCGCACACGCCTCTTCCTCTCTCCCCCTTCCTCCGCACAAGCCTCTTCCTCTCTCTCCCTCCCCTCCACACAAGACTCTTCCTCTCTCCCCTTTTCTCTCCGCACAAGCCTCTTCCTCTCTCCCCCTCCCCCTCCGCACAAGACTCTTCCTCTCTCCCCTTTTCTCTCCATGAAGCCTCTTCCTCTCTCCCCTCCCCTCCGCACAAGCCTCTTCCTCTCTCCCCCTTTCCCTCCGCACAAGCCTCTTCCTCTCTCCCCTCCCCTCCCCTCCGCACACGCCTCTTCCTCTCTCCCCTCCTCCTCCCCCTCCGCACAAGCCTCTTCCTCTCTCCCCTTCCTCTCCGCACAAGCCTCTTCCTCTCTCCCCTTCCCCTCCGCATGCCTCTTCCTCTCTCCCCCTTCCTCCGCACAAGCCTCTTCCTCTCTCCCCCTTCCCCTCCGCACAAGCCTCTTCCTCTCTCTCCCCCTTCCCCTCCACAAGCCTCTTCCTCTCTCTCCCTCCCCTCCGCACAAGCCTCTTCCTCTCTCCTCCCTCCCCCTCCACACAAGACTCTTCCTCTCTCCCCTTTTCTCTCACAAGCCTCTTCCTCTCTACCCCCTCCGCACAAGCCTCTTCCTCTCTCCCCCTCCCCTCCGCACAAGCCTCTTCCTCTCTCCCCTCCCCCCTCTGTACAAGCCTCTTCCTCTCTCCCCCTTCCCCTCCGCACAAGCCTCTTCCTCTCTCTCCCTTTCCCATCCGCACAACTCTCTTCCTCTCTCCCCCTCCCCTCCTTTCGCCTCTTCCTCTCTCCCCCTTCCCCTCCGCACAAGCCTCTTCCTCTCTCTCTCTCCCTCCTCCACACAAGACTCTTCCTCTCTCCCCTTTTCTCTCCGCACAAGCCTCTTCCTCTCTCCCCTCCCCTCCGCACAAGCCTCTTCCTCTCTCTCCCCTCCCCTCCCCCTCCACACGCCTCTTCCTCTCTCCCCTCCCCTCCCCTCCGCACAAGCCTCTTCCTCTCTCCCTTCCCTCTCCGCACACGCCTCTTCCTCTCTCCCTCCTCCCTCCTCGCACAAGCCTCTTCCTCTCTCCCCCTTCCTCCGCATGCCTCTTCCTCTCTCCCCCTTCCCCTCCGCATGCCTCCTCTCTCTCTCTCCTCCTCCGCATGCCTCTTCCTCTCTCCTCCTCCCTCCACACAAGACTCTTCCTCTCTCCCCTTTTCTCTCCGCATGCCTCTTCCTCTCTACCCCCTCCTCCACGCAAGCCTCTTCCTCTCTCCCCCTTCCCCTCCGCAAGCCTCTTCCTCTCTCTCCCCTCCCCTCCGCAAGCCTCTTCCTCTCTCCCCCTTCCCCTCCGCACAAGCCTCTTCCTCTCTCCCCTTCCCTCCTCACAGGCCTCTTCCTCTCCCCCTCCGCACAAGCCTCTTCCTCTCTCCCCTTCCCTCCTCACAAGCCTCTTCCTCTCTCGCCCCTTCCCCTCCACACAAGCCTCTTCCTCTCTCTCCCCTCCGCAAGCCTCTTCCTCTCTCCCCCTTCCCCTCCGCACAAGCCTCTTCCTCTCTCCCCTCCCCTCCGCACAAGCCTCTTCCTCTCTCCCCTCCCCCTCCGCACAAGCCTCTTCCTCTCTCCCCCTCCTCCGCACAAGCCTCTTCCTCTCTCCCCTCCCCCCCTCCGCACAAGCCTCTTCCTCTCTCCCCTTCCCTTCCGCATGCCTCTTCCTCTCTCCCCCTTCCCCTCCGGCAAGCCTCTTCCTCTCTCCCCTCCCGCTCCGCACAAGCCTCTTCCTCTCTCCCCCTTCCCCTCCGCAAGCCTCTTCCTCTCTCCCCCTTCCTCCGCGCAAGCCTCTTCCTCTCTCCCCTTCCTCCGCAAGCCTCTTCCTCTCTCCCCTCCCGCTCCGCACAAGCCTCTTCCTCTCTCCCCCTTCCCCTCCGCACAAGCCTCTTCCTCTCTCCCCTCCCCTCCGCACAAGCCTCTTCCTCTCTCCCCCTTCCCCTCCGCAAGTCTCTTCCTCTCTCCCCCTTCCCTCCTCACAAGCCTCTTCCTCTCTCCCCCTCCCCCCTCCGCACAAGCCTCTTCCTCTCTCCCCCTTCCCCTCCGCACAAGCCTCTTCCTCTCTCCCCCTTCCCCTCCGCACAAGCGTTTTCCTCTCTCCCCCTTTCTCCTCCGCACAAGCCTCCTCTTCTCTCCCCTTCCCCCTCCGCACAAGCCTCTGCCTCTTCCTCTTCCTCTTCCTCTTCCTCTCCCAGCGCTACCGCTCCCCCTCCCCTGCCTTCTGCCGGGCCGGTCTGCAAACCGCATGTGCCGTGGCGGCAGCGGCAGCGTTGCACTTTTCAATTTTAAAACCCCGGGCGTGATGTCATGACATCACTCCCGGGCGTCTCCCCTCCCACCTGCGAATGGCACCCACAGCAGCAGCAGCCGGCAGCATGCGCAGGTAAGGGCGGGGGGGAGCCGAGCAAAGCCGAGGGAGCCAACTTTCGGGTTCAGGGGCGTGGGGTCCCCTTACGCTCGGGGCCCGATTCGGCCAAATCAGCTCAATCGGCTTAAGGCCAGCCCTGCCCTCTGCCCCCATCCTGTATCCATATGTGCAAGAACTCTCAGTAGTCAGAAACCCCCAGTCCCTTGTTTCTCCATTCAGGCACTTCTCTAAATTAAAATTACTTTAAATAATCTAACGAGTAGTTGGTCATTCAGTGCCCCAGGTCACAACTGCCTCCTGCACCCAGCCTCCATCCCAGACCCTACGTTTCCTCCATTAATGTCATGGAAGAGTGCAGCCCTCAACCACTTTACAAAATTTTGAAGTGCCCCCCCCCTATCAAAAATTATTGCCTATTTCTGGTCACGGGGATACTGCCCAGTGACAGCCAATAACTAAAAGCTGAAGACAGACAATTTCAGGCTAGAAAGGAGGCACAAATGTTTGGTAGGGGAGATGATTAGCCACTGAATCAAATGGCCAAAGAAAGTGGTGGTTTCTCCATCTCTTAGCTTAGGCTATGTCTACACTGGCAAGATTTTGCGTAAATACTTTTAACGCAAGAGTTTTTGCGTTAAAGTATTTGCTCAAGAGAGCATCTACACTGGCATGTGCTTTTGCGCAAGAGATGTGCTTTTGCGCAAAAGCATCCGTGCCAGCGTGACGCTCTCTTGCAAGAAAGCTCCGATGGCCATTTTAGCCATCGGGCTTTCTTGCGCAAGAAATTAACATTGCCTGTCTACACTGGCCTCTTGTGCAAGTATTCTTGCACAAGAGGGCTTATCCCTGAGCGGGAGCGTCAGAGTATTTGTGCAAGAAGCACTGATTTCCTACATTAGAACGTCAGTGTTTGTGCGCAAGTACTCGTGGCCAGTGTAGACAGGTGGCAAGATTTTGCGCAAAAGCAGTCACTTTTGCACAAAATCTTGCCAATGTAGACACAGCCAACATGTCTTCAAATCAACACTGGGCAACTTTCTAGAAAACATGCTTTGGAGAAATAAAGCTTTGTGCCTGGGTAACTGGGTTAAATATAATAGCTTGTGCCACAGAGGAGGTCAGACTGCATGACTAAGGATATCTTCTGATCCTATGAATTTTAGGATCTCATCCTGCAAACACTCAGTGCACAGGATTAATAATATTAAGTATCTGAATAGTTGTATTAACTTCACTTAATCTCTGTTGTGGAGAGGGGTTACAAAGTCTCCGTCAGATGAGAGAACCAAGATCTGTGCTGCAAATAAATGGATGAAGACTCTTGTGTTAAATACAGCAGCCTAAATTTAGACACCTACATCCATGTTCAGGTAGGTGAACATGCGGCTTATTTTTGGACACGGTGCTCAGAATTGAATCTCATTGTTACAGGTGCAGTAATGTTGAAACTCAAGCCAAGTATTGAGATAAGTGAATGTGGATTTTGTATCTAACTTATGTGTGCTTTTTATGGAATATCTAGACTCAAGCATTTGCCCAAAATGGCAGAGTCTAGCACCAGGGACAGATCTGGGGTGAATGGGGGGTATAGAAAGTATTAAAGCCCTTTTTGAAATGTCTCCAATTGCCCTTCTCCCCCTGAAAGGCTGCAGAACATCCATGTCTTGCTCCAGCTCCACTTATGGCCTGCAGCGCCAGGAAAAGGAAATGGCTGTGTCTTTCTCAGAGGAGGAATGGGTTCTGCTGGACCCGGGTCAGAGAGCTCTCCATTGGGATGTGATGCAGGAGAATTATGAGGCTGTGAACTGGCTGGGTAAGGATTCCTGTCCCCTTGGGCATCAGAAGCTGGGTGGGTTTTGGAACAGCTAGGCTGGGTTTGGTTGAGGGTCCCTCATTGCCCCCTGCCCCCCAATGTCAGGAGTATCAGCTCTAATATTCCTGGCTCCTGTGTGAGAGACTGTCCCCTCCATGCCCCCTCCCAGGGGAAGCAAGTTCAGGGCCACAACAATGGTGTTGCTCTTCCCACAGCCAAAGTTTCAGTGTGTTTCCTCACCATCTTGCCCATGTTGTGCCTTGTCCAGGGGTGTCAGTGGAAAGGCCCAGGCAGGAATGGCAGGTCCCAGAGTTGTGGGGTTGGGTGCAGCTGTTGTTAGTGTCTGTAGGGTACCCTTTGTGCCAGTATGTGGTTTCCAGAGTCCTTTCCTGGCTGTGGTTGATCTGTGACATGCTGGTTCCTGTCAGTCAGAGGGACTGGGTGCTGGGGCTGAGGGAGGGTTGATAAGGCAGTTCACACATTATGGGCATTCTGTGGAGGCAGCTCCGTAGTAGATAAACATGGGCAGAGCTCTTCTTGCAACCAGGCACAGGGTCCATTTGAAAAGTTTGGCTTTGTTCTCTCTGGGGCTCTCTTGCCTCTCTGTGCAATGGAGATAATCACTTCCTCTGTCTTGTCTTTTTAGGGTGAAATGTCTTTGGGCAGGGACTTTTTCTTCCTATATGAATGTCTGGCTTAAAAGGCAGGAGACCTGTGTTCAATTTTTGCCCTGACACAGACTTCCTGTGTGATCTTCATCAAGTCACTGTCTCTGCAGGCATTATAGTATGTCCTATGGGGCTATGGAAGGATATATACATTCAATAGGGGAGATGCTCAGCTCCATATAAGCACCTGGATAGCACAGTGGGATCCTGATTGACACTGGAGATCCCAAGTGTTACTGTGACTGATAATTTTTGCTTCCTGTAGCAGCTGCAGTGCTGCCTGAATTGCTGCTAGCACTCAGAGTGTTACGGTTGCTTAGTGTGGCTCTTTCTGGAGCTCTGATGCCAGCTGCACTGGCAGAGTTGCAGTTTGCCCATTGCTCCATATTGACTGGGTACACATCACCTCAGGATGAGATGAAGTTATAAGAGATTAAACAGAGATAAAGTTTTTTGACACCTTCAGTGACTGTTTCTTGGAGCAACTGGCTCTGGAACCCACAAGAGGAGAGACAATTCTTGATTTAGTCCTAAGTAGAGCACAGGATCTGGTCCAAGAGGCAAATACAACTGGTCTGCTTGACCATAGTGACCATAATATAAACTTGACATCCCTGTGGTGAGAGGAACATCTCAGCAGCCAAACAGTGTGGCATTTAATTTCAGAAAGGGGACCTAGACAAAAATAAGGAGGTTAGTTATACAGAAATTAAAAGGTAAAACGCCCAAAGTAAAATCCCTGAAAGCTGCATGGAGACTTTTCAAAGACACCATAATAGAGGCTCAATTTAAATGAATACCCCAAATTAAAAATACATGGTAAGGGTACGTCTAGAATACAAGTTTTTGTTGGTAAAATTTTTCCAATTCTTTTGTTGGAAGAGCCTTTTCTGACATTTGGCCTGTCTAGACTGGGTGAAATGTCAGAAAAAAACCCTCTTTTGGAAGCCCCCTTCTTCCTTGTAGAACGAGGAATACAGGGGATTCTGAAAGAGTGTGTTTGCTCGTCTGCAAAAAAAAGTGGAAGAGCAAACGTGTTCTTTGGACATGGCAGAGGTTTTTTTGGATATCTGGAACATCCCCCTTCCCCCCTCCTCCCCCACAGTCTAGCCATACCCTAAGACAGTGGTCCCCAACCTTTTGGGGCTGCCAGGCGCCCGGGGCCGGGGCCACCCATATGCTGCGTGCCCGGAGCTGGCACCACCCATGCGCCACACTCCCGGGGCTGGCACCGCAACTGTGCTGCACGCCCAGGGGTGGGGCCGCCCATACGCCGAACAGCCCATGTCCCGCATGCCCAGGGGTGGGGCCGCCACTGCCCATGCGCTGCATACCTGGGGCCGGCGCCTGTGCCATGCGCCCAGGAGCCGACAGCGCCCATGCGCCGCGTGCCCGGTGGCGGGGCCGCCCATGTGCTGCGTGCCCGGGGCCGGGGCCGGCACTGCCCCTATGCCACGCACCCGGGTCGGTGCCGCCCATATGCTGCAAGCCCGGGGCCGGCACAGCCCTTGTGCCGCTCACCCAGGGGCGGGGCCGCCCATGTGCTGCTCATCTGGGGCTGGTGCCGCCACTGTGCCGTGCGCTTGGGACGGCACTGCCCATATGCCGCACGCCCGGGGCCAGCACAGACCTCGCGCCGCACACCCGGGGGTGGGGCCGCCTAACTGCCGTATGCCCGGGGCCGGCACTGACCATGTGCTGCATGCCCGGGGCCGGTGCCGCCCCTGTGCCGCGCGCCTGAACCAGCACCACCCATACGCCGCACGCCCGGGACCGGGGCCGGCACAGACCTCGCGCCGCGCACCCAGGGGTGGGGCCGCCAAACCGCCGCGCACCCGAGGCCGGCACTGACCATATGCTGCGCGCCTGGGGCTGGCTCCACCAATGCGCCCAGGGGCTGGCTCCGCCCATGCGCCACACGCCTGGGGGCGGGGCCGGCCCCGATCACTTGGCAGGCACACAGAAATGGCCTGGCGGGCGCCATGGCGCCCGCGGGCACCACGTTGGGGACCGCTGCCCTAAGAGAACCAAAAAAGGGCCACCATGGCTTAATAACCAAGTAAAAGAAGCAGTGAAAGAGAAAAAGTCATCATTTAAAATGGAAGTTAAACCCTAGTGAGGAAAATAGAAAAAAGCATAAACTCTGTGAAATTAAGTGTAAAAATCATATATATAGTAGCCCAATGTCTGTGACTCTGTAATGCTGAAACGCTGGCTGTTCCCTCTGGGCGGCACTGTTTCCTCCTGCTGTGGTGCTCGGCTGACTTCTGCGCCGCTCAGCCAGGCCACCGCGTGGGAGCAAGCGGCCCAAGCGGCCATTTGGGGTCCACACTCCATGGTGGTGCTGCATGGGGAGCACGGGGCCCAAACAGCCGCTTGTGCTGCTTGCTCCTGCGCAGCGGCCCAGCTGAGTGGCGCAGAAGTCAGCTGAGTGCCATGGCGGGAGGCAACAGCACCGCCGAGAGGGAACAGCCAGGGGCGGGGCCTGGACGAGCGTGCGTCTCTGACATCAGGAAAGGGCACCAGATTCAAAAGGAGGAAAGTGGAGCAGACAACAGAGGACGCGGCGGAGACAGAGAGGAGAATGGAGGAGGCGGAGAGGAGGCAGAGGATAGCGAGAGAGAGAGTGAGAGAGACGCAGCAGGAGGAGGAGAAGAGAAACACAGAGTGAGAGGCGGGAGGGGGAGAAGAGAAAGAGAGAGAGACGGAAAGAGAGGCAGGAAGTGGATGAGAGCTAAGAGAGAGGGCGAGGCAGTAGGAGGAGAAGAGAGAGAGAGAGGCCATTTGCGCTGCTTGCTCCCGCACGGCGGCCTGGCTGAGCGGCGCAGAAGTCAGCCGAGCGCCACGGCGGGAGGCGAAAGGGGGCGGGACGGTGACGTACATGCCCAGGGGGCAGGGCCTGGATGAGCGTGCATCCTCGACGGAGACAGAGGAGAGCAGAGAGAGTGAGAGGCAGGAGGGGGAGAAGAGAAAGAGAGAGATGGAGAGAGAGGCAGAAGGTGGAGGAGAGCTGAGAGAGGGGAGGCAGTAGGAGGAGGAGAGAGAGAGAGAGACGGAGCAAGAGACCGGAGGCTCAGGAGAGAAGACCGATGTGGAGGAGAGACCTGAAAATCCCGTCTTATGACGGGCTAATTGGCTAGTATAATAAGAAAAGCCAAAAAGCAGTTTGAAGAACAGCTAGCCAAAAAGTCATAAAGTAATAGTACATCAGAAGGAGGAAGCCTGCTAAACAACCAGTGGGGCCACTAGATGATCGAGCAGCTAAAGGAGCACTCAAAGATGCTAATAAGGTCATTGCGGAGAAACTATATACATTCTTTGCTTTGGTCTTCATGGCTGAGGATGTTAGGGAAATTCCCAAAACAGAGCTGTTCTATTTAGGTGACAAATCTGAGGAATTGTCCCAGATTAAGGTGTCATTAGAGGAGATTTTTTGAACAAGTTGATAAACTTAACAGTAACAAGTCACCAGGACCAGATGGCATTCACCCAAGAGCTCTGAAAGAACTCAAATGGGAAATTGTGGAACTATTAACGATGGTTTGTAACCCATCCTCCAAATAATCTTCTATACCTAGTGACTGGAAGATAGCTAATGTGACGCCTATATTTAAAAAGGGCTCTAAAAGTGATCCTGGCAATTACAGACTGGTAAGTCTAATGTCAGTACTGGGCAAAGTAGTTGAAACTATAGTTAAGAGTAGAATTGTCAGACACAAATGAACATAATTTTCTGGGGGAAAAGTCAACATGGTTTCTGTAAAGGGAAATCATGCCTTACCAATCTACTTGACAAGTATCAGAGAAGTAGCTGTGTTAGTCTGAATCTGCATAAACGAGAAGTCCTGTGGCGCTTTAGGGTATGTCTACACTGCCACCCTAGTTCGAACTAGGGTGGCTAATATAGACATTTGAACTTGCAAATGAAGCCTGGGATTTAAATATCCCAGGCTTTATTTGCATGTTCCCGGGCGCCGCCATTTTTAAATGCCCCGTAGTTCGAACTACCTGCCCACGGCTACACGCGACACGGGCTAGGTAGTTCGAATTAAAGCTCCTAATTTGAACTACCGTTACTCCTCATTTGCAAGTTCGAATGACTACATTAGCCACCCTAGTTCGAACTAGGGTGGCAGTGTAGACATACCCTCATAGACTAACAGATTTATTGGAGCATAAGCTTTCATGGGCCCACTTCATCTGGGCAGCAGGGGAGGGGATGTGGCTACATGAAAGGTGGGGTATTGGGGAAACTCCATTGTTTAATGTATCAGAGCAAGGTCAGTCCAAGCTCATCTTCCCTTTTTCTGTTGTGGAGGCAACTCTGAGGCCGGCATGAGGAGCTGGTGTTAATTGTTGTTGATGTTATTCCTGATTGTTGATGTTATTCCTGGCATAGTTCAGATATTATGTGATGAGGAAGGAGGAATGTGACACTCCCAGGCTACGTCTACACTGGCGTGATCTTGCGCAAAAACTCTTTAGCTCAAGAGTTCTTGTGTTAAAGTAGTTGTGCAAGAGAGTGTCTCCATTGGCTGGGACTCATCGTCAGAGCAATGTGTTTTTGCGCAAGAGAGCGTCTACATTGGTGGGACGCTCTTGCGCAAAAGCAGGAGCCTGGAACCATTTTGGAGAGGGCAAAAGGGCACCAGCCCTTTCTGGGGTTGGGGGCTGGAGCTCCTTTGAGACACGTGCTTAAAGGGATCTCCCTGGACAGCCGTTTCTCTCCTGCTGCATGCTTTAGTACCTCTTGCAGGGGCTGACAGCCGTAGCAGTTCTAGTTGTGGTTGCCCTCTGCCTTCTTGGACACCACAGCTTGTTCCTTAGTGCCATTTGGTGATTTTTTTGCTGTCAGCTCTTTTGTTGTGCCATGGAGCCAGGGGTGGCCTTGTGCCTGCTCTGGCCCCTTCCGGCCATTATGGAGTGCCTGCAGCTGCTGCTCCATTCTGCTGCACTCGTCATCCAGGACCTCGAGGCGCAGGTCGCTCTGGACTCCCTCACCAGGGAGGCGGTGGCATCCCTGTAGCATCCGCACCCCACCGTGGAGAGGCCATTGTGGAGACTGGACACCAGTACTGACTGGTGGGACTGGCTGGTCCTGGGGCAATGGGACGACCAGCAATGGCTCCGGAACTTTCAGATGTGAAAGCAGATGTTCCTGGAGCTATGTGCCTGGCTCGCCCCTGTGCTCCAGAGAAGCACCACCCGGCTGCGGGCACCCATCCCCATGGACAAGAGGGTCGCCATTGCCATATGGAAGCTGGCCACCCCGGACAGCTACCGATCAGTGGCACACCAGTTCGGGGTGGGCAGATGGACCGTCGGTGCCGTCGTCATGCAGGTAAGTCCTGGGCAGTGTGTGTGTGGGGGGGGTGCTGCTGCACTCCGTGCCCAGGGGCAGGCAAGACTCCAGGCTGGGGCGATGGGGAATGCCCCGTCACACAGGGGTTTGGGCCATCCCTCCCTTGCACAGGCCTGCTGGTGGGTGGTGGAGGGGTGGCCCATGGGGCGAGGGGGCCCTGGTGTGTGTGAGGACAGAGGGCATCACAGGGGGGGTTGGAACCCCCCCAAGGGAGCATGCACTCACCCTGCCTTATGTGATGTGTTCCCCCTGTGTTTCTGTGCACCCTTCTGCAGGTCGTCCATGCCATCAACAATGTCCTGCTCCAGCGAGTCATCCGCCTGTGAGACGTGGATGCAGCGGTGGCTGGCTTCACTGCCCTGGGGTTCCCCAACTGCGGGGGAACCCTGGATGCAACCCACATCCCCGTCCATGCCCCAGAGCATCGAGCGGCCCATTTCATAAACCGCAAGGTGTACTTCTCCATCGTGCTCCAGGCCCTCGTGGACCACTGTGGCTGCTTCATGGACATTTATGTGGGCTGGTCCGGCAGGGCACACGATGCCCGCATTCTCCGACACTCCGGCCTGTTTGACAGGCTGGAGGTGGGCACTTTCTTCCCCCAGCGGGAATTTACTGTTGGGGACGTGCCCATGCCCACATGTGTTGTAGGGGACGCGGCCTACCCCCTGCTGCCCTGGTTGATGCGGCCCTACACGGGGCGGACAGACTACAACTGGGCACGGGTTCAACGACCGCCTCAACCGGGCCCGCAACCAGGTGGAGTGCGCCTTCGGCTGTCTGAAAGCCCGGTTTTGCTGTTTGCTCACCTGTCTTGAGATGGGTGAGCGGAACGTCCCCGAGGTAGTGGCTGCGTGCTGTGTGTTCCACAACATCATGGAGCGGAAGGGGGAGGCCTTCCTCCCAGCATGGATGGCAGGCGAGGGCCAGGCCTTCGAATAGCCCCGCACAGCTGCCATCCGCCAGGGTGATGGGGTGTGCATACGGGAGACCCTGATGGAGATGTTCTCCCAGGCCCCACAGTAGGGTCGCCTCTGTCTCCCTTTACATCTCCCTCCCATCCCCAACCCTTCCCTCCTCCCCTCCCCTTACCTCCCAATAAACAACAGAGTTTTTTGTGGAAAACAACGCATTGAACTTTTTATTTACAATGGGGACGTAGGGTGGGAGGAGGGAGGGGGCTCTGAACTGGGAGGGGGAGGAGGGAGCTACTGCTGGGAGGGGTGGCCCCTGCGACCGCCTCTGCGGGGGCGGACCACTACATGGGGTTCAGGCCGCATCGGGGCAGGCAGCACAGGGAGGTGGGCAGGATGGGGTGCATCAGGAGGGGGCATGGTGGGAGCAGGAGGGGGCACAGGCATTGGCATGGGCGGGATGGCAGGTGCATGGGGCAATGCCATCCCATAGTGCACAGCATGCCCAATGTGTGCAGTGAGGGCAGTGATGGCATCACAGATGCACTCACACTGAGCCTGGAAGCGCCCCCAGGCCTGCTGGCGTCACTCCGGGTCAGCATCAACCCGGCGTGTGATGGCCGCCTTGATCCTCTCAACGGCCTGTGCGTGCAGCCGGAGGAGTTGGCCCCGCTGCCGGACCCGCCGGCTTGGTGCCTGGGCGGTTGGGGGTGCTGCCGCTGCCACAGGACTGGAGGGTCCCTTGCTCCTGCTTGGTCCCGCTGCAGGGAACAGAGGAAAGGATGGGTCAGTCAGGCAGCCTGTCCACCGTCTCCGCACCCCATGCCCTCCGCCCCTGAGCCCAGGTGACACCACAGTACTGTGGCTTGGGCCCACTCATTCCCCCCCTGTGTTGTATGTTTGCATACAGGACCACCCCCGGAGTAGGGTGCTTCTCCATGTATTGTAACCACTGGTCTGTGTCCTGGCCCCTTGGTGTGTGTTGTGTTAACCTGTGGAACTCCCTGCCGGGGGAGGCTGTGAGGCTTTGGGCTAATCAATGGTGTTTGACAGGGAGCAAGATGAATCCCCACATAGTGCCTGGGAGCACATATGGCAGACGTGGTCTGGGCTCTCAGATCCCCATCACGTGGATGTCTCCTGGACAGAACCAGGGGTGACTGGGGAGTGTACCATCCTTGCAGCGAAACTCAGGTGGCCCTAGGGCAGGCCCGAGTGCTTCCCCCAACCCCCTCCCGCTAGCCCTCACACACGTAGCCCAGGGACATGTGTGGCCGCAGTGCGGGACTTCCCTCGGGGGGCCAGCCAAGGCACCGGGAGCAGGCGAGGGGCTCGGTGGGGGCCGTGCTCAAAGGGCTGTGTCGCTGTGGTTTTCCCAGGAGCAGCTGGCTGTGTTGCACAGCCAGGCATGAACTGTGTGCTGTCTGTGTGCTGCACCCTTCGGGAGGTGTGGGCTCTTGCCTGAGCCCCTGGGGCCCTGGCTGGTTCCAGCCAGCATCCACCCTTCCCCCCTGGTCCAGATGTGTGTGAGCAGCATGGTCCCAGGCGTGCCCTGGAGCTGCCTGCTGCGGCCACATGCCGCTGGGTCACCAGGCTGCACGTGGTTGCACGTGCTGCATACTGGTATGGTATATAGCGTGCAGCTCACGCTGCCTGTGTGACGCTCCCTTCCCCTCCCTCCCTCCCGGGCGCCTGGCTCCTCCCCGCCCTTGTGAGTGCAAAGTGCAACACTCACCAGTGGATCCTTCCCCGGCCTCCGACGACGCATGGAAGACGTCAGGGCTGCCTGACAGCATTTTGAGCTGCAGGGTGACAGTGGTCCCCTGTCCTCGTCCTCCTCTGACCCGGTGGGCAGCTCTGCCTCGTCCCCCACCTCGCTGGGCCTGGTGACGGGGGGGCGCCTGCTGGTGTCAACGGGCACCGAGGGTCCCTGGGGTGCCACCTCACCCAGGATGGCATGGAGCCGCTGGTAATAGGGACAGCTGTCGGCTCCTGCCCCCTGGCCCTCGCTGGCCTGGACATAGCCCAGGTGCAGCTCCTTGACTTTAGCCCAGACCTGTTCGAGGGCCCGGGCTGGATGGCCCTGGTCAGAGAGTGCCTGGGCCATGCGGCGAAAGATGTCCGCATTCCTCCGACGGGCATGGATGTCATGGAGGGCCTCTTCCTCAGCCCAGAGATCCAACAGGGCCTCAGTCTCCCCTGGGGACCAGGAAGGGGCATGCCTCTTCGTGCCCCTTGGGGCCTCCTGCACTGGGGGTGAGGGTTGCTGCTCCTCCCCTGGAGCGGCCATCCTGGGTGGTCTGGTGGCTGAATGAGCAGAGCCGCGCAGCAGAGCTCGGTGGCAGAGGTGCTTCTGCCGCATGGCCTCTGCAGGCTGCGTGTGCCTTTAAGGGGGCTCGGGTTACCAGGAAGTCTGGAGCGGTGACTGCGCGTACGGAGCGTCCAAGCGGCCACTAGGGCTTTTTTCCGTTTGGACAGCTCTTGCGCAAAATCTCTTGGCTGCCTGTCTACATTGGCCTCTTGCGCAAGAACAGTTGCGCAAAAGGGCTTATTCCTGAGCGGGAGCATCAGAGTTCTGGCGCAGGAAGCCCTGATTTCATACATTAGAACGTCAGTTTACTTGCACAAAAACACACGGCCAGTGTAGACAGGCAGCAAGTTTTTGCGCAAGAGCGGCCGCTTTTGCGCGAGATCATGCCAGTGTAGACACAGCCCCACTATTTTCCACTGTTAGAATTATAGAGCAAACCCCAAGCAGTGATTTCTCTGAAGTTCTAGGCCAACAGGTTTGTCATCTCCTATCAGCAGGCAGAGAGGAAGTGCTTGCCTTTGGCCAAGGTGTATTTCAGTTGACAGCTGGCAGACATCTGTCGGGAGATGTTAGAAAGCCTTGGCTAAGAGGTAATTTGATGGGAGGGAGATAGATTTAGAGCAGAGAGGTGCAGAGGGCTGAGGGATTCTACATGAGCAGAACTTAATGCAGGATCTGACTTGGATTTTTTTTTAATTGTAAAGCATTGGGGCTGCCTTTGTAGAGACATGTTAATAATCTGTGCGCTTCCTAGCATTCTGAGGAGGTTATTATGTACTTTTAGTGCAGATGAAGCTTCAGTGAGGTCTTAACAAGCACAGGATCAGACTCTAAACTGCTGGCAAGTCCACACAGTGAACAAACACTTGGATCTTTGTGTTGCAGTGACCTTCTGGGTGACACACATCAATGCCAGGTGAAAAGAAATAGCTCTGTGGTGTTGTGACTGGGGTTGCTTCTAGAAGTTGCTTTCATGCTGGTTACTCTCAGGTTTTGTCTACATCAGTGGTTCCCAAACTTTTCAGCATCACGCCCCCTTTCTGATTTTTGAGAAACCCTCACGGCCCCCCTCCCAAAAAAATAGCAGCAAAACTTGGGGTGGGATTGACGGGGATGTGTGTGGCTAGGTCGCCTCGCACCCGCCCTGGAATTTCTTCATGCCCCTCCAGGGGGGCACGCTCCCCAGTTTGGGAACCCATGGTCTACATGTACAAGCTTAGAGTGGTGCTGCGGCAGCACCATAATTCAGCTGTGTGGGCATGACAAGAGTGCTGGGAAAGAGCTCTTCCAGGACTCTAGATAAACCACCCCCAGGGGGGGAGTAGCTCACAGCCTTGGAAGTGCATTTACACTGGTGTTTCACAGCGCTGTGACTTGCTGCGCCCTTAGAGTCCATGCTGAGTAGCGATTCTGAGCACCAATTCCTCAGGGCATGGAGACCCCAATTCTCCAGCAGCAGGGTGCTCACAGCTGCCTCCATGACAGGAGGAGCCACACACTGCTCAGGGGCTCTGCCCAGCTCATGGCAAGGCCTGGGGCAAGCACATCCCATTACATGTGATAGAGCTGCATGATCAGCCATCTGTGCCTGCAGATTGGTTAGTGGGCATCACACAGAGCCCTTCTGAGAGCTTGACCAGAGTGGGAGGAAGCTCTAACTGGTCTCTGGCACCCATGCTGACCACCAGGCCTGCATCCCACAGGGCCGCTCAGAGATTGGTCAATCCGGAGAGAAAAGGCTGGATAGAAAACTCTCACCCTTTATCTCTGCTCTAGAGCAGTGGGTTCTCAAAGTGCGATCTGCAGACCACTGGTCTGTAGCCACCTCCCAGGCAGTCTGCGGCACAAGCTAATCCCCTTGCAGTGGAGAGCCCACACCGGTACTCTAGCCTCGCGTCCACCAAGCCCCGACCCTACCAGACTGGTTCAAAAGAGAAAGGGTATGTCTACACTAGCTCGTTAGTTCGAGCTAGGTAGGCAAATGAGGGCAACCGGAGTTGCAAATGAAGCCCGGGATTTAAATATCCCAGGCTTCATTTGCATGTTCACAGGCGCCGCCATTTTTAAATCCCCCTTAGTCCGAACTCCGTGCCTGCGGCTACACGTGGCATGGAGTAGATAGTTCGAATTAGAGATCCTAATTCAAACTACCGGTACTCCTCGTGGAACCGGTACCTAGCTCGAACTAACGAGGAGTACCGGTAGTTCGAATTAGGATCTCTAATTCGAACTACGTACTCCGTGCGCGTGTGCGAGTTCGGACTAAGGGGGATTTAAAAATGGCAGCTCCTGGGAACATGCAAATGAAGCCCAGGATATTTAAATCCCGGGCTTCATTTACAACTCCGGTTGCCTTCATTTGCCTATCTAGCTCGAACTAACGAGCTAGTGTAGACATACCCAAAGAGACCAGAACAAGCAGCGTTTCTTGTCTCCCTCCTGCCTAGCTCAGCTGGAGGAACGGTAGCATAATCAAGGGCTTTCCCCACCGGGAGGGGGGAAAGAAGGAATGGTGGAATGTAAAGAGAGACCAGAACAAGAGGCTCCACACAGCATTTCTCGTCTCCCTCTCACCCAGCTCATTGAGGGAATGCCAGCCAGTGACAGACTTTCTCTGCTGCTTTCATTGGCTGGAGCTGCAGCCAATGGGATCAGCAGGAGACCTTGCTTGGGACTCACAAGGGCATGGAGCCAGGTAATCAGCTCACCCCATACCCATCCCCTGCACCCCAAACCCCCTTACTCCCCCCAAGACAAGACCCCACACACCTAGCTTGCTCCTAAACCAGGACTGAGCAAAAGATGATTTGTGGGCCAGATTTGGCCTGCCAAGCTACCAGATCCAGCAAGAACTTCAACTGGGTCCCTGCCTGCCCCACCCCCACTTAGCACTGAGGAAAGCCAGCTGCAAGGCCATATATGTTTTTGAATGCTGAGAGTCTGGAAGGAGGGGAGATGGGGCACCATGAGAAACCTCTCACCCAGTAGCTCCCATTGGCTGGTTTTGGCCAATAGCAGCTGCCTGTTTGCAGGACAGGTAGCATGGAAAGTGAACCTCCTTCCTCATCCCCCCCTGGGGCTTACAGCATTCAGTTCTGAGCTGTATAAATTGCTCCGGCAGCTCCCCTGAGCAGGTACAGGGGCTGGAAGGCAGGGACCCTGGCTAAGGAACCTGCTGAGCTGCTGGCTAGGAGCCAGGTAAGGTCTCCCAGCCAGAGTCTCTGTGGCACCCCAGACCCTTCCTCCCCCAACCCTCTGCTTCCCTACCCCATGTAATCCAAACCTTTTGCACCTATGCTCCAGTCCCCATTCACCTTCCCATACACTGCATCTCTTTGTACATTCCACCTCAGGTCACAACTCCCTCCTCCTACACCCCTCCCCCAGGTCAGAATCCTTTCCTACACCCATACCCTTCCCAGACTCTGCACACCAGTCCCCTGTCCCAGCTCACAACCCAAACCCCTGCAGCTCTATCCCAGGTCACACTCCCCTCCTAGACTCTGAACCCTCTCCTCACCTCCAATCCATTGCCCCAGGGCATGATCCCCTCCTTCACCCAAACTCCCTCCCAGATCCCACAACCCAGTTCCTTCCCCAAGCTCCTTTCTGCACCCAACCTCCATCTCAGACCCCCTCACCTCTTCCATTAATAATGGAAGAGTGTGGCTCTCGATCACTTTCTTGGAGTGGCCCTCCATCAAAATTATTGTCCGCCCCTGCTCTTCATCCTGCCTCCTGGACATATCCTTCAACCCCATCCTTGTACCACTCTCTGGCAGCCTCCTCACACACACTGAATCCCCCATTTTGGCCCTACCCACAGAGTTTGGAGGGGGGGGGGTCCATAAAATTTACTAACCCTGGAGCCCCAGAAGAGTTAATCTGGCCTATGGCAAGTGCTGAAACCTCAGTCCCCTGGACTGAGTTCTCAGTTGGGGGCCAGATCAGTGAGAATTGAGGGCTTTTTGAGGAGGTTTTATTGTGTGTGTGTGTCGCTCACTTTTGTGTGGTCCCCGACTATTCTGTGGGTCAGTGGCCACCAACCCAAAAAAGATTCCCACCCCTGCCATTAAAAAGGAAACATTGAAACCTGTTGTGTTGGACATAAATTACTAGATTACTTTATTTAAATGTTAAAAAAAAGTTTGGTAAACTAACATGAGAATGTTAAAGTGCTTAATCTGTTTAATAATTTAGATTAATATTTCCTTTCCTATTGGTTAAATTAAAAAAAATTCTTCCTAGCTGTTGCACTTGCAAATGGCTTGGGCATAATTATGTCAATAACTGTTAATTTCCAATACTAGATTCCATAATTTATGTTAGTTTCCCACTTACTGTCTTCTTTGGTCCCATTTTTTATTGTATACAAATGTAGGTCTTTAACCATTTCTCCCAGAAGATCCAGGTTCAAATCTACTTGAAAAAATCAGAGCGGATTAATAATATGGATCTTTGGCTTAAAGTGTGGATCCAGCAAAATACCCAATGTGAAGACAGGCAAGGTACAAAATAAATACGACAATGTAAGTGAGGCAGTTTATGAACCACAATTTTAATGTGAACATTGGAAGAAGTGCTGCTTACAGTGAAACTGGAGATAAGCCCACTGTGAGTGAATTGCCTCAATTACAGGTGCGAGAACACTAATGAGATTGTAAGAAAAATAACGCACAAACCAGTTATCAGATTCCAGCCACGAGTGGGCAAAGCAGCAAGAGTAAACCAAAATGGAATACACAATACTGACTACTTGAAAATGGGATTTTCCTGGACAGGAGATGAAGAAGATCCCAATCTACATTGTGTTTTGTGTTACAAAACTTTGTCTAATGATGCAATGAAACTATCAATGATTAAACCTAATTTTGAATCAAAACGCAAAGAATACATTGGAAAGCCGGTTGAGTTTTTTAAGAAGAAATGCAAAGGACTCAAACATAGTAAGAATTCAATGAATTTTTTTGCCACTGGTGGGGAAAATGGTAATGCTACCAAGGCCTCATACAAGGTGTTGAAGCAAAAACCTCACTCAGTTTACGTGGCTAAACAGACAGTTTTATTGGCCAATAAAAGCAAAGTGAGCCAAACGTGGTCCCAGCAGAGCCGGGCCCAGTGAGGCTGGCTAATACAATCAATCCTAGTATTTTATATCCTTAACCAAACAAGTCTGACGTCAGGGCAAGAAATCAAAGCGAACTTCAAAGAGGAATTATCAGCAGAGAAAGAAACAGGTTTAGAGGGAGTTCGAGCTTCAGCTCAAAATAGTTCATTAACACATTCCAACAGCACATCCTTCTGGCTTCTCCCCACCTCGGTGAAGGCCAGTTCACTCCCTCTAGTATACGTGCAGACACAAGAAACTGAAATGGCTTTTGTTATACAGAATGGCTTCTAGCTAAATATGAAATGGTTTCTACAAAGGTATCCCTGTTGGTGGCAAAGACAGTAAAGGATCATATTGTAGCAGAGAACTTGATCAAGCCTGCAGCAAAAATAATGGCCAATGTTGAGGGGAAAGACAAAGAACATTATCAATAAGGCATCTCTTTCCAATGATCCCATTCAGCATCGAATAACATCCATGACTGAAAATGTGAAATGCCAGCTTTTGGCAAGACTGCATCAAAGCCAATACTTTTCTTTGCAACTTGATGAGTCTACTTACATAGTGGGAGTGCTAACCTCCACTATGTCCTCTATTCTTATGCTGGAGAAGTACATGACAATTTTTTTCCTGTAATTCTCTGCCTACCAGCACAACAGGAGAAGCTATCTTTGAAGTACTCAACAATTGTGTTGCAAGTAACTATTTGGATTGGATGCGGTGTGTTGGCATTTGCACAGATGGAGCACCGCAATGACTGGCAAGTTGAAAGGTTTAATTGCCCATGTCCAAGAAGTCGTGCCATTAGCAACAGCAATACATTGTTGCTTTCACCAGGAACAACTTGCTGTGAGGAAGATGCCTGCAGGCCTTAAAACCATTCTGGATGAGGCTGTATGAATTGTAAATTTTATTAGATGTCCTTTAAATACTTAGATTTTTAAATCCCTGTGTGAGGAGATGGGGAGTGAACACACACAACTCCCTTTTCACACTGAAGTTCATTGGTTGTCACGGGGAAAGTCCTCACTCACTTCTTTGAACTATGAGAAGAGGTAAAAGTCCTCCTGCATGCCAGAGGCTGTCAAGTCTTTGAGCTCTCACACTGAATGCAGGACTTCTCATGGCTTGCTCAACAGGCATACTTGACTGATATTTTCAGCATTCTGAATGGACTGAACCTTGCATTTCAGGGAAAAGCTGTCACCATCTTTAACATGCAGGAGAAAGTAAAAGCTTTATGCATGAAGATGGAGATATGGTGTGCCTGCCTCAATCACAGAAACAAAAAACAGGACTATGTAGCACTTTAAAGACTAACAAGATGGTTTATTAGGTGATGAGCTTTCGTGGGCCAGACCCACTTCCTCAGATCAAATAGTGGAAGAAAATTGTCACAACTTCTGACTGCCGCGTGTAGCCGTGGGCAGTCAGTTCAAACTAAGGGGATTTTAAAATGGCGCCCACCCGGGAACATGCAAATGAAGCCCGGGATATTTAAATCCCGGGCTTCATTTGCAAGTTTGAATGCCTACATTAGCCACCCTAGTTCGAACTAGGGGGCTAGTGTAGACATACCCTCTGAGACTTAAGCTCTGCAGTTTGGAGCCAGACATCCCCTCACTGATGTCTTAACAAAAGCAGCACCACTCATCCCATTAGAATGGTAGATGGGAAAGAAGAAAGTAAGCTGTGGCAGTTTTATGTAATTGAGGGATTTTACTTTTATTATTGTTGTTCAACTTTATTATACTCAATAAAATCTAAAAATATACTCCCTGCTTATGTTATGGCTGTGCATTAACATTTTTATGTTCCAGTAGTAGCCTCATATGAATAATTTAGTATTTAGGGTTGTGACTGGGCATCTGCCCTGCATTCACCCTGCAAGGATTAAAACCAGTCTAGGGAGGCTGAGTGGTAGGTAGCCAAAGGTGGCACTGCAGATAATTAGGGCCCGAATGGGGCTCTATAAATAGAGATTCCTAGGGAAGAGAAGCAGACAGCACATTCTTGCTCCAGCTGTGGAGCAGGAAGAACCTGGCTGCCAGGGAAACTACAGAGGCTTCTGGAGACAGATCAGTGCTGGGGAACGGCAGGCAGTGCTGGGGAGCTCTGGCCAGGCAAACTCGCAGGCCGAGGCTTTGTTCTCGAGGCCTGAAGTATACTAGGGCTGCAGGGAGGCAGACAGGGTGAAGAATGCAGCTGAGCCACACCCCCTTGCCAATGAGGTGTGGCTATTTCAGACTGCAGTTTGCCACTGAGGCAGAGGCTAATTGATGGCTGGCAGTGGGTCACTGAGGCAAAGTTGTTATGGGGATTTGGGGTTCCCTAGTAGGGGAGGACCCCAGAGTAGTAGGAAAGAGCACTGTGAGCATAAAGGAACACGAGACCAGAATCAGTGCAGGAGACAGGTAACTGAGGGCGAGACACTGGCTAGCAGAAGGCGCTGCAGGGCTGAAGAGCTAATTCCCAGTGATGCCAGCAGGAGGTACTGCACCAGAGAGCCATGACCTGTTACAAGACTATTCAGAGATAAGCAAATGCCTTTTGTCATCATGGATGGTTGGTTGGTGATCCATGGAAAGGTTTGCATTGAGCAGGGTGGTCCCTGGGCCAAAAAGCTTGACAGCCATGAGAGCGTCACTGTCCTCTTCTAGGAGACCAGTGACTTTTTCTCTTCCTCTTCTCCAAAGCACACAAGAAGCAGGAGCCTCAAGTAGTTCAGTCCATCACTAGACAAAAGCAACATGGACTCAGTGTTTGTTCAGGATCCAGAGTTTTTCTCATTTCTCCCAGCACTCACTGTGGAGGCAGAGACAATCTGGATTGGGAGCCAAGTGTCTTTCATCCTCCATGTCTTGATTAGGCAATGAGGCAGCCAGGCCATCGTCACGTGCACTCAGCTACTATTGCTGCTGGGCTTAAAACTGGCCTTCCAGCATCCTCAGGCAGGCAGGCAGGGCAGGTCTCCAAGCAGCCTGGGCAGGTCTGCAGGCAGCCTGGCCCACTTGTTAGGGGGCAGGAGTGCTGGGCAGGTGCAGCTGCAGGGCCGTATTGCTGCCCCTGATCCCCTGGGTAGTTTCAGGAGCACTGTGTGGCACACACCTTCCCTGCTCCTCCCCATCGCTGAGCCAAGGGAAGATGTGTCTCTACTCTGGTCGGGCCAGCCAACCTCCCAGAAGGACTCTACAAAGCCAACATCCTCCCATAGGCTATTCTTCCAATGCCAGTAAGTTGGCCTGAGCTGCTCAGCTAGGAGGAGTGTCACTGCCTCAGTGGGTCACAACTGGGAACACCAAATTCTGGTCAGATTGCTGAAAAATAGGGCAGGCACACCCCACAACTGGTGGTGATTCTCCCATAAGATATGACCCACTAGCAACAAAAGAAAACTTGTCTCTCCCCCTTTGGTAACCAGAAGTCAGAAATGCAGCCTCTTGAAGTATTCCAGTCCATGTTTCAACACTCAGTCACTAGAGTTAACGAGGAGTGGTGAGTTAAAACCAATTTCATTAACAAAGGAATCCTTTGAGGCCAAAGGACCAGCCACGTACCCAGGTCAATAAATAATTCAGATCTTACTCCAAAAATCACACAGTTGCCAGTTCTTTCTGTCTAAAGGTTTATTTATAAGAGAAGAGAAAGAGGTGAGAGTTACAATTGGGGAAAGCAACCAAATACAGACACACATTGCAACGTCCTTGGATCAGGTTTGAATCAGTGATGGAATAAATCTGTGGTTTAAGTGTCTGGTTGCTTTCAAAAGATTGGCAGGTCCTCTCTCCTGTGGTTAGAATGCTCCCATTAGGATACGTCTATAGTCTGGAGATCAGAGTAGGGAAGAAACCAAATGGAGTTGTTTCATTAGGCTTTTATGGTTCTCTGGCATGTGGACAGCAGGGTTCCCTCTATTTTTTTCCATCCATGTGTGGGATACATGTTGTGTGCACTGATGCATGTGCTCTTGTGCAACATCAGTAGAAACAAAAAACCCTTTTAGATTTAGTCTATCTTTTAAAAAGTTACCATATGGATAATTACTCCAGCCAGGACAGGCTAGACTAGGCCCTTTAGAACTCACCGCTCAAAGAATTAAATGTTCAAGAGAAATAAAAAATATTAAATGCATAGACCAATCAGAAAATTAACATACACACTTGGAAGGAAGAAAATAACAGAGACTGCATAAGTGTTACAGGTAGTAACAATGACAATTGTTACAGGTAGTAACAATGACAATTGGTAGTAATAATAATAGGCTGTGAGATGAGTGCAAAAGAGACTTTGTGTGCGAGAAAGACAAGGTATGTGTGTGACACAGAGACAGTGTAGGTATGTGTGACACCATGAGTGTGTTCATGGGTGACTCAGGTTCTATGTATGAATTGTGTGAGTGTGAGGGTATGTCTAGACTGCAGGGTTTTTCCGGGATATTTCCGGATTCCCAGAAAAACTCTGCCACGTCCAGGGAATGCTTTTATTTGCGGAAGAGCAGACATGCTCTTTTGGAAGCCCTGTCTTCTTCATTCCACGAGGAAGAAGGGATCTTTCAAAAGAGGGTTTTTTTCCAAAATTTGGAAAAGCCTCTTTGGAAAAAAGTGAAAAAAGGTTGTAGTGTAGACATTGGGTGTATGCAAGAGAGGGACAGTGGCTGTGTGTGTGCTGGCTGCTGCAGGGTTAGTTTCTGAGAAACCCCATGTGCCATCTCTTTAAGACACTGCAAGTTGTCCTACTCCGTCCCTGAGCCCTGTTGTCTCCCTGCCCCATTCTGCGCAGCTGGGGTACATGAGCAGGGGAAGGAGGAGAGTTTGTGCATGACATGGAGAGTGTGTGTGAGAGGGTGACAGACAGACTGTGCGAGCTGGTGACTAGGGAAATCTCAGGTTTATCAGAGCCCTGCCTCTGTAAGAAAGGAGCTCCCCCTTCAGAGCAGACCTCAGACCATGGCAAGTGTCTCCCCGGGCCAGGCTCTGTCTTCTCTGCCCTGCTCTGTTGAGATGAGGCACAGTGGGAGGGGAGGGGAGATTCTGTGTGTGTGTGTGTGTGTGTGTGTGTGTGTGTGTGTGTGTGTGTGTGTGTGTGTGTGTGAGAGAGAGAGAGAGAGAGAGAGAGAGATTTTCTGTGAGCTGGCTGCTGGGGATGTCTCACACGCAGAGCACTGCCTCGGTAAGAATGTCAGGCTGTCACTGTTCAAACTGCAGCCCCTCAGAGTTCTCCTGAGCCAGGGTGTGTCCTCAGTGTCTTGCTCTGTGAAGACGGGGTACAGGAGCAGGGGGACACCCTGACATCAGCACTGCCCCCCTCCATTCTACACAGCTAGCAGGAGGGTCCCTCCTGGAAGCAGCTGCAAAATGGTGCAAGGTGGGGGGAGGGAAACCTGAGCACATGCTGCCAGCAGTGCATGCTCTGCTGATCAGCTAGGCAGCATGTGAACCTGTCCTGTGCAGCTGCACGTGTGCTTAGCTTACAGGGAGCACAGATGGAGGGGACTCATTTTTCCAAACAAAGCCCCCAGCACTGAGCTGAAAAGTACACGGGGCAGATGGAGTTTAGTGTCACATGAGCTGGTCACATGCCCTTGCCTGCTCTGATGAGCCATGGCAGGCACTGCCCAGTGTCTGGCTGAAAAGTCCATTAGAAAGTCTGTCCGGTGGGGTTAATTTTGTCATGGCCTGTGTGTTTTGTTAATGGACCATCAATCTCAATGCTTCACTCACGAGATGCTGGCTGCACTGGATGTAACTACTTTGTGGGTGTTTCCACAGCAGCAGCCACATTTGAAATTCAGGAGCATGGTCCATATTCATAATCTTAAGTACAGAAATGATTTCCACATACAGACAGGATAATCACAATCACCACATCAGAATGTTTCAATTGACACAACACGTTGCACAAGGTTTGTTGCAATTGTGTAACAGTGGTAGTGCAATGACTTACACAGTCATATTTTAATCCTATAATGTCACAGATGAAGGTCCGAAAAGGGGTCTGGCTGAAGGTGTGAGGAAGGGGTAGCAAATGGAAGGCCTGGCTGGCCACAAGAGGAAGGTTGGGAAAGCACACAAAGAAGCCACTGGCAGAGTGGAACTGAGGCAGCTGAGAGGGAGCTGAGGTGCAGCAACAACAACACACCCCAGAGAAGCAGCACAGCCAAGCACTGCCATGGCCAGCAGTTATTGTGGGCAGCTGGCAGGGCCCACCCAGGCACCAATTGTCAGGGATCAGGAATCTGGAGCATAGGCAGCCAAGGATTCACCTCGCTGCTCAGACAACTTTCTCTGTCTCCTTCTGGTACAAGTAGAGCATCCCAGCCAAAGAGCAGGGTGAGCTGAGCCTCCCGCAGCCAGCAACTTTGTGGACAGAGCCCTTGGGGAGCTAGAGCTCTGTGGAATCCTTTGTCTCGAAGACCTAGTGACCTGCCATGTGGCAGCTGCAGTCTGAGCCCTGCCTGTGGGCCTCAGTGTCAGACCGGGCAGCCTTCTGAACAGTGGCTTCTGGTCCTGTCCTAGGATGCGGGTGGAATAGGCCATGAGGGAGACTTGTACCCTAGAGAGTGCAGCAGAGCGCTCAGCTCCCCTGAGGAATAAGCTGGGCCATTCCCAAAGTGGGAGGGGGGGAGATGCACCTTTACTGTAAGTGAGTGTGTCCTGAGATCTTGTACCAGCCAGAGCCCAGTCTCTGCAAGGTGGGGAAGGAGCCTCTCTGGGTGGGTGACTCAGATCCTGGCTCTGGAAGCAGTAATGGCACAGACCTTAATGAACAAGATCAGCACTTGGTTAATTACTCCCCAAGCAGCATTTCCCATCTTCAAAGGTCACATGATCTCCTGGGTGGAGTGAGGGATGGGGTAACTGAGGTTCAGGGCTTCCCATAGACCAGATTTACTTCTCTGGGGTTCCAGCGTTTGTAGATTTTATGCACCTCTTTAGGCTTTGGGGTAGGGACATAAGTGAGGGGTACAGTGCAAGAGACAAGGCTGCCAGCAAGTAGGATAGGGATGGGGTCCAGGATCTGGGAGGGAGGTGGGATGCAGAAGCAGGCTGGGAGTAGGGTGTCTGGCCAGGTGGAGAGAGCAGGACCAAGGGAAGGTGCACTGTGTGGCCAGGAGGAAAGGTGCAGGAACAAGAGAGGGTGTCAGAGCAAGTTGGGGTGCCAGGTCTTGAGGGGGAAGGGAACGGCGTGGGCCTGGGCATGAGGGGTAACCTTACCTGGCTTCATGTCCCCTTGTAGCAAAGGCTGCAGCCATGCTGCCCCAGCTGCCCCAGAGGTACCGCTGCCGCAGACATGCGCCCCCACACTGCGTGGCTGCCTCAGCGGTTCATTCAGGGCCAGCCCGAGACCGTGTGGCCACCATGCACTAGTCCCTGCTGAGGCACCACTGTGGAGCCTCAACCCCAGTGCTGCCTCCTCCTACTGTAGCCTAACCTGCTGCAGGGAGAAGGCAGCGCTCTTCAGCAGCTGCATGGAGGAGGCCCAGGGCTGAGCTCCCCCCATGCTCCTGAAAATCAGCATGCATGGCCCATGTAGAATCATAGAATCATACAGCTGGAAGAAACCTCAGGAGGTCATCAAGTCCAGCCCCCCTGCCCAAAGCAAGACCAATCCCAGCTAAATCAACCCAGCCAGGGCTTTAAAACCTCTAGGGATGGAAATTCCACCACCTCCCTAAGGAACCCATTCCAGTGCTTCACCACCCTCCTAGTGAAATAGTTTTTCCTAATCTCCAACTTAGTTCATGCCCAATGTAACTTGAGACCATTGCTCCTTGCTCTGCCATCCCTCACTACTGAGAACAGCCTCTCTCCATCCTCTTTGGAACCTCTCTTCAGGAAGTTGGAGGCTGCAATCAAATCCCCCCTCGCTCTTCTCTACTGCAGACTAAATAAGCCCAAATCCCTCAGCCTTTCCTCATAGGTCATGTGCTCCAACCCTCTAATCATTTTGGTCGCTCTCCACTGGACCCTCTCCAATGCGTCCACATCCTTTCTATAGTGAGGGGCCCAGAACTAGATGCAATACTCCAGACGTGGCCTCACCAGAGACAAATAAAGGGGAATAATCACTTCTCTAGATCAGCTGGCAATGTTCCTCCTAATGCAACCTAAAATGCCATTAGCCTTCTTGGCTACAAGGGCACACTGTTGACTCATAACCAGCTTCTCATCCACTGTAATCCCCAGGTCCCTTTCTGCAGAACTTCTACTTAGCCAGTCGGTCCCCAGCCTGTAACAATGCTTGGGATTCTAAGGATTCTACACTTGCCCTTCTTGAACCTCATCAGATTTCTTTTGGCCCAATCCTCTAATCTTTCTAGGTCACTCTGGACCCTATCCCTGCCCTCCAGCGTATCCACCTCTCCCCCTAGCTTAGTGTCATCCGCAAACTTGCTGAGGGTGCAATCCATCCCCTCATCCATGTCATTAATAAAGATCAGAGGGGTAGCCGTGTTAGTCTGGATCTGCAAAAGCGACAAGGAGTCCTGTAGCACCTTATCTGTTAGTCTATAAGGTGCTACAGGACTCCTTGTCGCATTAATAAAGATCTTGAACAAAACTGGCCCTAGAACCGATCCTTGGTGCCCTCCACTAGAAAGCTCTTGTTAGTCTTTAAAGTGCTACATAGTTCTGTCTTTTGTTTCAGCTAGACCAGACTAACACGGCTGCATCTCTATCACTATTCCACTAGAAAGCGACTGCCAACCTGACATCGAGCCATTAATTACTATCCATTGGGTCCAACAGTCTAGCCAGCTTTCTATCCACCTTACAGTCCATTTATCCAAACCATACTTCCTTAACTTGCTGGCAATAATATTGTGGGAGACCATATCGAAAGCTTTTCTAAAGTCAAAGATATATCACATCCACTGACTTTCCCATATCCACAGAGCCAGTTACCTCATCATAGAAGCTAATTAGATTGGTTAGGCATGACTTGCCCTTGGTGAATGTATGTTGACTATTCCTGATCATTTTCCCTTCTTCCAAGTGCTTCCAAATGGATTCCTTGAGGATCCCCTCCATGATTTTTCCAACGACTGAGGTAAGGCTGACTGGTCAGTAGTACCCTGGATTGTCCTTCTTCCCTTTTTTAAAAATGGGCACTACATTTACCTTTTTCCAATCATCCAAGCTCTCTCCTGATCTCCATGAATTTTCAAAGATAATGGCCAAAGGCTCTGCAATGACATTTGCCAACTCCCTCAGTACGCTCAGATGCTTTAAATCCAGACCCATGGATTTGTGTATGTTTAGCTTTTCTAAATAGTTCTTAACCTGTTCTTTCTCCACTAAGGGCTGCCCACCTCCTTCCCATACTGCATTGCCTAGTGCAGTAGTCTGGAAGCTGACCTTGTCTGTGAAGACAGAGGCAAAAAAAGCACTGAGTCCTTTAGCTTTTCCCACATCATCTGTCACTAGGTTACCTCCCTCATCCAGTAAGGGCTCCACACCTTCCCTGATCACCCTCTTATTGCTAATGTGTCTGTAGAAACCTTTTTTGTTACCCTTCACATCCCTTGCTAGCTGCAATTCCAGCTGTGCTTTCACCTTCCTGATAACTCCCCTGCATTCTTGAGGAAAATATTTCTACTGCTCCCTAGTCATCTGTTCAATTTTCCACTTCTTGTAAGCTTCCTTTTCATGTTTATGCTCACCAAGGATTTCCCCGGTAAGCCAATCTGGTCGCCTAACACATTTACTTTTCTTACTGCTCATCAGGATGGTTTCTTCCTGTGCCTTTAATAAGGCTTCTTTAAAATCCTGCCAGCTTTCCTGGACTCCTTTCCCCTTCATGTAAGCATTTCAGGGAATTGTGCTCATCAGTTATCTGCGGGAGTCAGAGTCTGCTTTTCTGAAGTCCAGGGTGTTTATTTTGCTACTTTCCTTTCTTCCTTTTGTCAGGATCCTGAAATCAAATCTACCATCTCATGATCACTGCTTCCCAGGTTGCCACCCACCTCTACTTCCCCTACTAGTTCCTCCCTGTTTGAGAGCAGCAGGTCAAACTGCTCATGGCCCCTAGTTGGTTCCTTCAGCACTTATACCAAGAAGTTATTCTCAGCATTCTCCAAAAACTTCCTGGATTGTCTATGTACTGCTGTATTGGTCTCCCAACAGATATCAGGGTGATTCAAGTCCCCCATGAGAACCAGGGCCTGTGATCTGTAAGCATCTCTTAGTTGTCCAAAGAAAGCCTCATCTACCTCATCCACCTGATCCGGTGGTCTACAGCAGACACCAACCACAACATCACCCCTGTTGCTTCCACCTCTAAACTTAACCCATAGACTCAACAGGCTTTTCTCCCTCTATATCCTAGAGCTCTGAGCAATCATACTGCTCTCTTACATACAGTGCAACTCCTCCTCCTTTTCTCCTCTGCCTGTTCTTCCTGAACAGTTTTTACCCTTCCATGATAGTGCTCCAGTCATGCAAGTCTTCCCACTAAGTCTCCATTATTCTAATCAAATTACAGTTCTTTGACTAGGCCAGGGATTCTAATTCTTCCTGTTTGTTTCCCAGGCTTCTTGCATTCATGTACAAACACCTTGGATAACCAGTTGATTGACCTACCTTCTCCATTTGAATCAGGGATCCTCCTTTGTTGCTTGTTCCTCCTTGTGTTTCTTCCTGGTATCCGACTTCCCCACTTAACTCAGGGCTTAGGTCACTGTCCCCCAACGAAACTAGTTTAAAGCCCTCCTCACTAGGTTTGCAAGCCTGCCCACGAAGATGCTCTTTCCTCTCTTGGTTAGGTGGATCCCATCCCTTCCTAACAATCCTTGTGCGCAGAACAGAGTTGCATGGTCGAAGAAACCAATGGCTTCTCTCTGGCACCACCTGCCAACCACGCATTTACTTCCTCGATTTGGCGATCCCTACCTGGACCTTTTTCTTCAACAGGGAGGATGGACGAGAACACCACTTGCACTTCAAATTCCTTGATCCGTCTTCCCAGTGCTACATCATAATCTGTAGTGACCTGCTCAAGGTCTGTCTTGGCGTATAGTTGGTTCTTACATGGAGAAGCAGGAAAGGGTAGCAATCCGAAGGTTTGATCAGTTTTGGAAGACTCCCAGTCACATCCTGAATTTGAGCTCCTGGTAAGCAGCACACTTCTCTAAATTTGAGGTCTGGACGGCAGATGGATGACTCAGTCCCTCTTAGGAGGGAGTCCCCGACCACGACTGTCTTCTTTTGGGGCTGGTGGTCGTGGAACCCCCATCCCTAGGACTACACATCCCATGCCTTCCGATAGATGGTGTCTCCTTCTGATTTCTTCCCTAAGAGGTCCCTGCCAAAGCATTCTTCACTGTAGTGCCTGTGCAGAGAGCCTGAAAGTGGTTGGTTACCTCTACAGGAATGGGGGATACCTAAGTTGGCCTTCTTCTCCTAGAGGTTATATGCTGCCAGTTTTCTTCGTTGTCGTGTACTGCCCTCACTGGCTCTTCCTCATGCTGTGCCTGCAGGATTAAATTCTTCTTTGAGTAGTGTCCCCGTGGGTGCTCCACTGTAGGTATCGGGCTCGTCCCAGCACCGCAGATCAGAGGCTTTCAATAGCTGTAGTGATAAACCTTGACTCCAGAGCACATCCTGAGTACTGCTATGTAGTCACCTGCAGAAGGAGCACCCATGGGGACACTACTTGAAGAAGAAGTAGTTACTCACCTTGGTGCAGTAATGATGGTTCTTCGAGATGTGTGTTCCCCATGGGTGCTCCACGTCCTGCCCTCCTCCCCACTCTGGAGTCTTGGTTATTTTTCTCATTACAGACAACTGAGTGGTAAGAGGAACTGGCAGGAGCCGGACTGCGTGCAACGATCAAAGGGCACTAACGGCGCGAGACGCTAACTGCGCATGTGTGGTCTGGCTGACTACAGCTATTGAAAGCCTCTGATCTGCAGCGCCAGGATGAGCCCAACACCTACAGTGAAGCATCCATGGGGACATACATCTCAAAGAACCATCGTTACTGCACCAAGGTGAGTAACTTCTTCTTCTGCCTTCTATTGAGGAAGTCTTCATCTTCTCTGATTTGGCCTCAAGTCATCTAATTCCAAAATGGCAACCAGCTTGCACTTAGTGCAGATGAAATCCCTTCTATCTTCCAGGAGGAAGACAAACATGGCATATGCTGTGCAGGTAACAGCAGACCTATCACTATCCATACCTGCCTTCCTTAAGAGAGATTCCTCGGATGCTTTTAAATGCCCCACCCCTGCACTAGGGAGCAGGGCCTGGAACTGCCTTGCGGGCAGGATCAAAGCCCTGTGTGGGCCAGATCCAGCCTGCTGAGAGGCTTTTGCCCACCCCCGATTTAAGTGGCTATAAAAGAACAGGCAGAGCAAAGTAGGTTACAAATCAAAACAAACCAAAACACTTGGCTGATTCTGCACTGAAACTTCAGTACAAACTTTTCAAACTCACGCCAAAACCTCTTTTCCAGCTGCCCCTCCAAACCAGGGCTGTCTCTCCACCCTGGGGTCTTCGGCTCCTTTTTTTCAGGTGCAGCCCAACCAAAAGACCAAAACTCCTTCCTCCCTTGTAAAGAATTCCCTTATTGTACGGGGAGTTGCATGGCCACTCTCTACCAACCACTGCTAAGCTTTAAGGACAAACGGCTATTTGCATATGACTGCCCAGATACTGAGGCCTCCCTTGATGACTTTCATTCACACACTTAAAAAACAAAGTATTCCCTACTACATATGTCTAATATTGCACACAAGAATGATACACACATGAAAATAAGTGGATCATGACATGAAGATTGATAGGTTACATGAAATAATTTGCTCAAAGCACCTTTGAGGTATGTATGTAACCCTTCTGCCGGGTAGGCCCGGCAGCAACCAGGACCGGGTTCAATATCTAGGGGTCCATCTCACACAGCACCGGCTCGAGCCCCCACCCAGTAACCTGGGAAATTCACACACCCCTGAGAAGCAATGCTTCCCTGCTCGCAAGTACAGAGTCTGAGTGTAGGAAAGAAACATTTAATGAAACAGAGAGAGAAGTCATATGGCATTAACTTGGGAAAATACCATAAACAGAGTTCATAGCCCAAACCATGAGCTAAGCCCCCAGCCAAGAATCACCCGAATTCCCAAAGTCCGACACCCCAAAAGTCTCTGTCCCTGGTCAGTGCCGCCCAGAATCCAAAAGTTCACCTGCAGGGTTTTACCTCCCAACCTGGGCGGAAAGGGGCCGGGGGATTGATGGGGCACCTTACATGGTCCGAGGCCGATGGCCCCACTTCTCCGTAGGGTTCTGCTGCAGTCTTTAATGCGAGCCACTCCACCACGCTCCACCGGCTGCTCACCAGTCATTCCCACCGTCCGCTCCGCTGGTCGCCTGCCGCCGTTCTGCTGGTCGCCTGCCGCCGTTCCTACTGGCCGCTCGCCAGTCGTTCCCACCGGCCGCTCCGCTGGTCACCTGCCGCCGCTCCTATCGGCCACGCCGCTGGTCGCCTGCTGCCACTCCTACCGGCCACCTGCCAGTCGTTCCCCACCAGCCACTCCGCTGACCGCTGCCGCTCCTACTGGCTGCCCGCCGGTCATTCCTGCCAGCCACTTCACTGGCTGCAATGGATCTGGCTCCCAGCAAAACCAGTGATTTCAGCTCTTAGTGATTTTAACTCTTTAGCCACCACCTAGACTGGCAAAATATTCCAGCTTCCACTGGACTAGCAAAAAGACTCCTCAGGCTGCGTCTAGATTGGCAAGATTTTGCGTAAATACTTTTAACGGAAAAGTTTTTCCGTTAAAAGTATTCGCAAGAAAGCATCTATACTGGCATGTGCCTTTGCGCAAAAGATTTGCTTTTGCGCAAAAGCATCCATGCCAAGTATAGACGCTCTCTTGAGCAAGAAAGCTCCGATGGCCATTTTAGCCATCGGGCTTTCTTGCGGCGCAAGAAATTAACGTTCCTGTCTACACTGGCCCTCTTGTGCAAGAATACTTGCACAAGAGGGCTTATCCCTGAGCAGGAGTGTCAAAGTATTTGCGCAAGAACCACTGATTTTGTACATTACAAAGTCAGTGTTCTTGCGCAAATACTAGCGGCCAGTGTAGACAGGAGGCAAGATTTTGCGCAAAAGCGGCCGTCTAGACGCAGCCATGGAGTCTGCTTTAGGTCTGTCCTTAAAACAAAGGGGGAAAGGGACAGGTCAGGCCAGTCTTAAGAGCTCACACCTGGCAGGGGTGAAGCAGGCTGACTCAAGCCCTTTAGCCCTTCCCCCCCCAGCTCAGTTCACTCAACTCTGGAAGGGGAGAGGCTTGTTCCTCAGAGACCTCTTACAATGACAGTATCTCTCCTGCAAGCACTGGTGTCATGTTTTATAGTTCCCACATTTAGGGGTAGCATGATTTGTGACCCCCACAACAGCCCCAAATTATTTACAGTACACCACATTCCATTCCAACACTGATCTTCCATCAGCCCTAGTTGAATTGGATTTACATAGCCACACCTCGGATTCCTTCCCCCTCCTGGCATGAGCTGTATTTACATATCAACAGTTAACAGTTAATTATCTTGCAGAGCTAAACAATTGGAGTGAGCATACCCATGCCCAGGGCAGCTCTCTCCTTTTAGCTGGCTGATAACAAAGATGATCTGGAAACTCACTGTTCATTACATAATTACTCTAAAGATTAAGCATTTAAGACTGAAGCATTTTAACTTTCTCATGTTAGGTTAGAAAACTTCATTTTAAATAAAGTAAAACATTATGTTTAACACAAAAGGTTTCAATGTTTTCTTTATTTATGGCAGGAGTGGGAAACCTTTTTTGGGTCACAGGCTACTGATCCACAGAAAAAAATAGCTGGGGACCACACAAGTGAGAAGCAAAAAAACTCCCAAAACCCCCAGCCCTCACTGATATGAATTTTGTGGACTCCCTTAGGCTCCAGGGTGGGAATAAAAATGAGGAGCTCAATTGGCAGGACAAGGCTGCCACCGAGTGAGATAGGGATGCAGGATCTGGGTGGGAGATGGGGTGCAGGAAGGGGTGAGGAGGGCAGGGTCTGGAAGGGAGTTTGGTGGCAGGAGAGGGAATGAGGTGGGGATAGGAGAGGAAGTTGGGGGTTGGGAAGGGGTTGGGGGAGTAATGCAGAAAAGGTGAGAGAGAGAATGCAGCTATGACATATCTCCCCCATGGACATGAATATATGGGTCGGATCAGATGAGACATAATCAAATGAAAAAGAGTCTTACACATCAGGAAATGGCAGACAGATAAATAGTGACAAATAATTAAAGTACTTATACACAAATACTGGAAGTCTAAATAGTAAAATGAGTGAACTACAATGCCTAGTTTTAAAGGAGGATATTGATATAATAGTCATGGAAACTTGGTGGAATGATGACAATCAATGGGACAAAATATATTGGAAGGACAGAACAGGTCATGCTGGTGGAGGAGTGGCAGTATATGTGAAAGAAAATGTAGAATCAAATGAAGTAAAAAATCTTAAATGAGCCAAAATGTCCCATAGGATCTCTACAGATAGTAATTCCATGCTCCAATAATAAAAATATAGCAGTAGAGATATATTATTGACCACCTGATCAGGACAGTAACAGTTACTATAAAATGCTAAGGGAGATTAGAGAGGCTATCAAATTAAAAAACTTGATAATAGTGGGGGATTTCAATTATCCCCATATTGACTGGGTACATGTCACCTCAGGATGGGATGCAGAGATAAAATGTCTTGGTACTTTACATACATTACTACTTCTTGGAGCAGCTGGTTCTGGAACCCACAAGGGGAGAGGCTATTCTTGATTTAGTCCTAAGTGGAGCACTGGATCTGGTTCGAGAGGTAAATATAACTGCACCAGTTGGAAATAGTAACCATAATGTAATAATATTTAACATCTCTGTGGTGAGAAAAAACCCCTCAGTAGTCCAACACTGTGGCATTTAATTTCAGAAAGGGGAACTACACAAAAATGAGGACGTTAAACAGAAATTAAAAGGTACAGTGACAAAAGTAAAATCTCTGCAAGATGCATGGAAACTTTTCAAAGACACCATAATAGAGGCCCAACTCTAATGTATACCTCAAATTAGAAAGCAGTAAGAGAACCAAAAAAATGCTACTGTGGCTTAACAACCAGGTAAAAGAAGCAGTGGCAGATAAAAAGATATCTTTTAAAAAGTGGAAGTCAAATCCTAGTGAGGAAAATAGAAAGGACCATAAACTTTGTCAAAATAACTGTAAAAATATAATAAGAAAAGCCAAAAAGGAGTTTGAAGAACAGCTAGCCAAAAACTCAAAAAGTAATAGTAAAATGTTTTTAAAATGTTTTTACATCAGAAGTAGGAAACTGGCTAAACAACCAGTGGGGCCTTTGGATGATCGAGATGCTATCGAGGCTGCGAGGCAGCAATAGCCCCCACGCAAAACAGCCGTGGCAGGGCCCTTTGTGGTGCAGGAGCTGCGAGCCGGCAAGGGAGGGTCCCTCATGGCTGCTTCTGCCCCCCCGCACAAGCCCATTGGCCGGACCTGGACAACAGCAGCTGCAGGAACCCACCAATCCCCAAGCACATGGCCAGGCAGCTCCTGTAGGAGAAACAGGAGAGCAGCGCGTCTCGCTGGTAAGTGTCCGGCCCCCCAGCTACTCCCACTCCGATATCTTCACCCACAGAACTCTCCTCCCAGACCCTGCACCCCAATCCCCTGCCCTGAGGCACAATCCAAACCCCTGGCCTGACCCCTCTCCCCCAGTAAAATGTCTGGTATTTTCAGTTTCTCAGCTGGAAAGCCACTTGGGACATTCTTCCCCTGCCATGTGGAAGGGAGTGTGAAATTTAAAGGTGCCATGATTTTTGGGGGGGGGGGGAAGGGTGCTTTGCTCAACATTTGGACATCCTCCCTTTTTATTAATGCAGAATTTTGTTTAAAAATGAATTACAATATAATTAAAATAAAGATTATCCAATTCAATTAAGTTTCTATCAAATTTACCCAATTCACATTTAATATGAAAATAGCCTTCAATTTCACGTTTGACGCCTTTTTTCTATTTTTTCTCCAATGGGGGGGGGCCCACAAAATTGACATTCTTCCCCCTGCCATGGTGGGGATGGGGAGTGTGAGATTTAAAGGTGCCATGGTTTTTTTGGGGGGGAGGGTGCTTTTTTTGCTCAACATTTGGACATCCCCCCCCCTTTTTATTAATGCAGAATTTAAAAAAAAAAATGAATTACAATATAATTAAAATAAACATTATCCAACTAAATTAAGTTTCTATCAAATTTACCCAATTCACATTTAATATGAAAATAGCCTTCAATTTCACATTTGATGCCTTTTTTTGTTGGCGCCCGCCACACTCTTCTGAAAACATGAATGTGCTATTGGCCACAAAAAGGTTGGGGACCACTGCACTAAGCTAACTCCAGCTACAAATAAAGCATGCCCTGAAGGGATGGATACAGGTTGGAGGAGAGAAAGAAAAAAAAAAACCCACCAAAAGTGCTACTGAGGATCTTGCAAACAGCAGGACACAGGCGCTTACTTGAGATCCATTTCCCACGACCCTTGCCATCTATGCAAACTACACGGCCTGGGCTGTGCCCCTAGGCTACAACCCTCTGGAGATTGGGGCAGGGTAGGCGGGGGGCTGGCTAGCCAGGAATTAGGCTCAGTCAGTGGGGGCTGGGCTTTTGGAGGGGCGGGGATCAGGTACTCTCCTCTCTCTGCCTTGATTAAGGGCTCAGCAGCTGCTACTGCCTCTCTCCAATGGCAAAGGGAGCAGGCAACAGTGCGGAGCCATGCTTCCACCCATGGCACACTTGCCGTAAGTTCCCCACCCCTGCACTGGGGCCGGGGAGGGGCCTGGAACTGTCTTGTGCACCAGATCAAAGCCCTGAGCAGGCTGGATCCAGCCTGCTGAGAGGCTTTTTGCTTACCCCTGGCTTAGCTGGAAAAGAAACAGTTTTAGGATGAGTTTGTACTGAGGTATCAGTGTCAGAATTAGCGAAGTGTTTTCTGTTATTTTTAATTTGTAATCTACTTTGCTCTGCCTGTTTACTTGTTACCATTTAAATCCTACGGCTTGTACTTAATAAAATCACTTTTACTTACTATAAGGCCCAGTGTAAATAATTATTACCGGGGGGGGGGGGGGCAAACAGTGTGCACATTCCCCCTTTCATTGTTAAAGGGGGCTTACCTAAATAATTCATTTGGGGTTCTGATCCCATTTGGGGAGTGGCATCCAGGAAGCTGGGCCCAAAACTGCACTCTCCTTGGACCTGAAGCGATTGTGTCTGTATTGCTGTTCAGGGGAGGAGGGACAATCACCTCAGCTCTCTGCCTTGGCTGTGGGAGACCAGGGAGCTGGCCCGGTAGGACCAAGTGGTGAGAAGCCCCAGAGAGCAGGAAAGCGAGTGGCAGTGGCTTTGTCAGCACTCCAGAAAGCACCCCCCAAAGGGGCCAGGGCTCTTGTACAAGTTCAATAACAGAGGGCTCTATCCTTCACCCCAAGGGATGACAGATCATGTGGAGTGAGCTGCTGCCTCTCACAGGTGTAGCAAGCACTTCCCCAATTGAGCAACTCTACCCCCTTGGGACCTGTCTCCAGTGCTCCTGCCACTGCCAGGCAAAGGAAGGCTTGAGGCCCAGCAGCTTTCTGCCCTGCCAGGGCTGGCTTTAGGGAAGAGCAAGTAGAAAGTGGGAGGGGCCACTGGGACTTGGCTGTTGTGATGCTCAGAATCATGATGCTGAACTTTTAGCACCTAAACAATCCCTGAGAGAATCAGAGCAGCTGCCCTGGCTCAGACCAATGGTCCATGCAGCCCAGTGTCCTGTCTTCTGACCATGGCCAAAGCCAGGTGCCCCCGAGGGAATGCCCAGAATAGGGCAGTTGTTGAAGGATCCAGCCTCTGGTGTCTGGTCCCAGCATCTGGCAGGTAGAGCCTAAGGGACCCTGCAGCACGGGGCTGTGTCCCTGCCCCATTGGCTAAGAGCATTGATGGGCCCTTGCTCCAGAAACTTCTCTAATTCCTGTCTGGGCCAGTTACACTTTTGGTTTCCAAATCACACCCTCCCTGGGCAGTGAGTTCCAGGGGCTGGCTGTTTGACCAGAAGCTTCCTCTGTCTGCTTCATCCCTGCTGCCTCATCAACCTGGTCCTGTGTTATATGAGGGGGAAATTAAACCTCCCTGTTCTGTTCGCTTTCTGTTTAGCTGGGATTTTCATTTGGTGCCCATCTCCATGGACCCGAGGGCCAAGTATCTGAGTGGTTTTTGTCCTTTCCCAATAGCCTGACTCTCCTCCCCTCTCTCAATCCTTCCCCTCAGTGTATCCATTTCCTTCAGTCTACCCAGGGAGCTGGTGCTTCCTCCATCCCTTGGTGCAGGGGCAACTGAAGTCAATGGCAGCACTCCTGCTTTGGATGAAGAGTAAAACTATTAACACCCTATTAACACGGCTGAAGTTGTGCTAGTGTAGACACAGCATTACCAGAAAGTTGCTGCTATTGGCCTCTGGGAGGCTCCCGCAGTTCCCTACACTGACTGCTCTGGCCACAACATTTGCCTCTGCTACTCTCCTGCTGAGCTCAAAAAGTCACGTAACGCTACTTAAAGCCAGGGTGGCACCCAACGCCACAGGTTCTGTTCACACTGGATTACAGGATGCATTGACTGACTGAGCAGACAGGTGGGAGGGGCCTGATGCTGTCACAGCTGCAGGGCATGTCACCCACACAGCTCCTGAGCTCAGCCCATGCGGGCAACAGACAGGGAGCTTGGAGTGAGTCACAGCAGGGCAGGGCTGTGTGTGGCCCTGTGCTTGTGCTGTGCTAGGAAGTTTCTCAGGGCAGTTGGGGCTCCTGAATTGGGTGGCTCCTGAATTTGTTGGGTTCCATAAAAGTGATGTTTTCATATGAAGCTTATTATTTTACACACAGTTCTCTTAGGAAGCTTACTATCTTACACAGAGCTCCAGCCTGTGTAACACTTTGGGCTCGCAGCAAACGTCTCAGTGCCACAGAAGCCATTTGACCAGAGACTCATGTGGCCCCTTGCCAACCGGCACAATTGAAAGGCCAGGCCTGAGCACACGGGGGAGTCTTACCCTGTGGGGGAGGGGCAGCGGCCACTGTCTCCTGAATGGTAATGGGAAAATCCCCCCACTCCTTCCTGCCTGGCTTCTGCCCCTCCCCCCCCCCCCACTTGAGGGAATCGTTTAATCCATCGACATTTACAAAATGCTTCACAACAAACATCTCTCCAGCCTGAGAGTCTCTGGGAGAGATTTCTGCCAAGCCCTGTCCCAACTCACTGGTCAGAGCTTCCCTGAGAGATGGGAGACCCTTGCTCAGAGCTATGTCCCCACTCAAGAGAGGAAGGGGAAATGAGCCCCAGGCTGCTGTCCCCTGGGCAAGCAGACAAGTGGGCTGAATGTTCTTAGGGACACCACAGCAACACCTCTGCTCCCCCTTGGAGGCGGTTCCCTGCATGGAACGTCCCAAGCCCCGGCCTCCAGGAGATCAGCTCCCAGCTGGGGACTCCCAGCAGCAGCCATAGGATGGTGGGAGCCAGTTAATGCAGAACAAAGGATACCGGGAGTGGGAGAAACTAACATTCTCCTTCGAGTGGTGTCCCCGTGAGTGCTCCACTCTGGGTGCTGGTGTGTCCTCACACCGGTGACCGGAGACTTTTCTAGCAGTTTCCACCATGCCGTGCATGCGCCATGGTGCCCCCTTGTGTTGTTGGTGTCCGTTAGGTGCACGCACAGTGCGGTCCCTCAGTTCTTTCTCTACTGTCCTCGGCAGCAGACAGAGCCTCTCTCTCTCCACCGTCCTATCAAAAAAACCCCCAAAACCCTATTATTACCTCTGTTACCTCACTTTTCCAAGTTTTAGGCCCCTACCCTACCCCACCCCAGTACCAAAAAAAAAAAAAAAAGAAGTTTTTCTTTGCAGCCCGCCCCTTTTCGCCGTGCATCATGCTGGGATCCCCCAGCTTCAAAAGGTATGAGTCGTGCCGTTTCTGACAGGCACTCTAAGGGTATGTCTAGACTACATGCCTCTGCCAACAGAGGCATGTAAAATAGGCTACCCGACAAAGTCAATGAAGTGGGGATTTAAATATCCCTGGCTTCATTAAAATAAAAATGGCCGACGTGCTGTGGTGGCTCAGCTGATTGTCGGCACAGCGCGCGAGTCAAGACGCGGATCGGTCGACAGGGGAAGCCTTTGTCAATCACTCCCTTATGCCTCGTGGAATCCCCGCTTCATTGACTATGTCGGGTAGCCTATTTTACATGCCTCTGTCGGCATGTAGTCTAGACATACACTTAGTGTATAAAGTGCCTTGGGGAGTCACACCAGAGACAAAAGTGTCCCTACTGCTCAAAATTGACGGCCACAGCATGCTGCGACCGAGCCAATAAGCTGAAGACCTTATTGTATGAGAAGTCTCTCCAACCATCTTTGGAGGACACCCCAGGAGGCTCAAATTCTGTTCCCCAGCTGAAAGGTAGACAAAATTCGTCCCTCTACCTCTTCTGGTGTGTCTCTTAAAAATTGGTCTGTCTCCAGCCTGATCTCTACCCTCACAACCGACAGCCGCAAGGGTCAGCACTGTGGATAGGCCTAGCACATCGGGCGCGGCACTGTCCAAGATCCGGCACCGCATAAGAGAGCACACTTGGAGCCCAAGCAAAGGCAAGTGGCACCATTGGCACTGACCGCACCGCAAGGGCACCATAGGGACCGCTCAGCACCAAGGCAACATCTTCAATCAGCACCGACATCGTTGCCTAAGAGGCCCTATGCCAAGATGCTGCCTCCAGATCAGACGGCACCGCCAACACCATCGGCACCGAGCAAACCTCACACCTTGGCACTGTCTCAAGAGCACTCATGACCCAAATCTCCAGCCAGTAGTCACACGCCAACGGCACCGATATCACCAGGATCCTCCATACAGTTGGTGTGCTCACATAGATCATCTAACCGCTCACTTTCCCCAAGTGAAGTGGGCACTGACCCTCGGAGTAGATTCTTCTCCCAACATTCCAGCCCAGCCCACAGACCTCCTTCTTGGCAGCCTGGGCAGATGGCATATGCATACCCACCACCACCACGGTATGCGCAACATTACAACTACCCGCCACTGCCATATGCCAGACAATGGCAAATAGGACTCACGTCCCCCTTGGAAGAGCCACCACTGCTCTTTCTACACTACCCAGACCACCACCTGCTTCTCCTCAAATTACGGCTTCAGCTACAGAACCTAATTCCCCTGCCCATTCTAACGTAGAGGACTCTGTCGGAAGGCGAGGACAGGTCCCATGTGCACAACTCATCTTCTTCACCCGATGAGGCAGTCATCACCGATACCCCACCATCGGGAGATGACTCTAAAAAGTTCCAAGATCTTTTTAAAAGAGTAGCTCTGGCACAGGAGCGCGACCTACAAGAGGTACAAGAGACACAGTACCGTATTCTACGAACACTGCAGACTCCTACTACTTCCAGAATAGCACTCCCTATGGACGAAGCTATTATGAACCCAGCAGATACCATTTGGCAGATCCTGGCTTCTATTACTCCAACCAACAAAAGAGCCGACCACAAATATTTTATTGCACCAAAATGAATGGACTTCCTTTTTACTCACCCCCCACCAAATTCACTGGTAGTTGATTCGGTCCGACACAGCAGACATCCTCTCTGATCACCTTCTTCTTGCTAACATGCCTGTAGAAACCTTTCTTGTTATCCTTCACATCTCTTGCGAGTTGCAATTCCAATTGCGCTTTCGCCTTCCTGATAACTCCCCTGCATTCTCGAGCTATACATTTATACCCCTCCCTAGTCATCTGTCCAAGTTTCCACTTTTTGTAAGCTCCCTTTTTGTGCTTAAGTTCACTAAGGATTTCCCTGGTGAGCCAATCTGGTCTCCTACCATATTTGCTTCTCTTGCCATTGGAATGGTAGTGTGAGATGGATGCAGTGTGAGATCGTTTGAGCCAGTGGGAGAATCTCTTTCATTTATAAAGGTACATTTTCCTGGTGGATTGTCTCCTACTGTTGATCAGTATTTCCTTCAGTCTTTCTGAACAGGTGTTTTCGGCATCTTGGAGCCATGAAGGAGCCAGGTGTGGAGGTGAAGTTTGTGGGGTTCTGGATGGAGATTCTTCCCATGATTCTGGGAGAGGAGATTGAGCTGAGGCGGGAAGGCGTATGGATCTGTGATTGTCATCCTGTGGAGGTAAGGATACCATGTTTTCCTGAACCACGCTGGTGTAATAAGTATCACTCGAGCTTAGTCTGTTCTGATCTTGCTGATGACCTTGTGGAGAATTGGAAAGGGTGGGAACGCATAGAGTTTCACCTGATGGAGAAAGCGTCCCCCAAGGAGTGCTTTCCTAAAGCTGCTCTGGAACAATAGAGGGGACACTTCTGGTTGTTTCTGGTAGCAAAGAGGTTTATGTCTGGTTGACCCCATTGGCGAAATACGTGATTGAGTGCATGCTTGTCTCTCTCCCATTTGTGCTGGTCGTAAAACTGTGACTTAGGGCATCTGCCATAAAATTGAGTACCCCTGGAAGGTAAGAAGCAACCGGGGTAACCTGGTGAGTCAGGCACCAATTCCATAACTTGAGGGCCTCCGCACATAGGAATGGGGATCGTGCACCTCCCTACCGATTGATGTAGTACATGCATGTGGCATTGTCCGTCATTATGGTGATGGACTTGCAGGCTATATGGGGTAGGAAATGCTGGCATGTGTACCATACCGCTCATAGTTCTAGAAGGTTGATATGAAACGTTTGCTCTGTAAAGGACCATTTGCCTTGGGCCATGATGGTTCCCAAATGGTATAGCGAGGGGAGGGCTGGGGGGCCACTTGCTCCTGGGCACCATGCTAGGGAGGCGCCAGTTTAGTCCCCCTCTGCTTTCCCTGTCATCCCTCGGCTCGCCTGCTCCTACTCCACCTGCCACCAGCAGATGGAGCCTCCTCCCGGCCTCTCCACCTGCAGCCCAACCCTCCTCCATCTCCGCTAGTGGGTTAGTGCATGCAGGGGCCCGGCCCCAAACTGGAGGGGGCGGGAGAAGACATGGTATAAGCTCCGCCCTCCTCCCAAGGTTGGGCTCAACCACGCACCTGGTTCAGGGCCCCGATGTGTGGTGGCAGTGGAGGCACAAATTTTGCCTTTGCCCCCCGGGCACATAACACTCTCACTACACCTCTGGCAGCTAGGGCCATCCTTAAGGGGGCACAGTGTCAGGGCAACTGACCTCCCCTTGATCTTTCCCTGCTCTGACCCCTCCCGACCCCACTGTAAGAGATACTGGCCACTGTCACTGCTCAAAACACACACCTAAAGCTTACAGCAAAGGCTAGAACATGGTGAAAATACAATGAAAATTCTGGCAAATGATCATTTGTGTTGTGCTGTCTGCACGTCTAACTGGAGATCAAAGTGTGCGACCCAATGGCCTTCACACAGAGAGAAACCCCATGTGACGGGGTGATGAAACCCCACACGGCCCCGGATTGGACGGCAGCTGGCCGACCCCCCTGCCCCTCCTGCAGCGGGAGAAGGGACGGTGGTGGCCAGAACATGCCAGGCAGACGGCGGTCTGACAGATGCTAGCGCATGCACCTTGGGAGAAAGCAGGGAGGACGCCGGCGCATGTGCATTAAGCAGCAGGTTGGGGAATGCCTCCGGGGGCGGGGGAGGCGGAAGTGCGGAGAACGCCGGTGCAGGCGCATAGAAGGGGGGCAGGAAGAGGCCGGGTGGACTTTAAAAAGGGAGGATGGACAACACGAGGGGGGAGGGCAAGGAGGTGAAGACAGGTGAGAGGGGACTGGGTGGGGGGAGGAGTAGTAGAAGGGGAGTCAGGGAGAGCGGGGGTGAGGAAGTGGCCAAGGGCGGGCAGCTGGAGTCTCGCTTGCGGGCTGACGAGTTGTGGCGGTTAGCCCCGTCAGCTAGGTGGGTGGCGGACAAAGAGGACACACCCACCTTAGGGCCCTGGGCTGGGGCCTGGAGAGAGGGAGGGCCCAGGCCCCCCTCACACCCCGCTCGGGGTAATAGCTAACTGAGAAGCCACGGCAGCCCCCCGATGGGTCAAGGCTTGGCAATACATAAAAAGGCAGAAAGAAGGGGTTTGGACCCGTGGGGATGGTCACACTCCTTCACACCCCACAACACAGGGTGGGCTGTTAAACACTTTCACATCCATAGAGTGAAACATCAGAGAATCTTTTAAATCTCTAAAGCAGGAAAACAAATAAATTTACTCATTTTCTTCTAAAGTGGCTAAACCTGCTTTCCTTCTCACCTCTTTACTTGACTGTGTTAGTACAATGACATAGAACTTTTGTAACTAAAAGAAACAGAAAAGCCCTCAAGTTCCCATGAACAAATGAGCTCAGAAAAGCCCAGCAGCAATTGTACCCAGAGATGGAACCAGGGTTGTGAAATGGGACCGGTCACACTGTGCTGCGGGATCCATTGGGATTTCCCTGCCTATGCCCAGGCCTGTGACACTTTCTCCTGCAGCCCTCGGGAGCCTGACTTAGGACCACAGAAATCGCACTGGGATTCCTGAGCACAGTGAGCCCAGGCTGCTGTGGTCAGTGATCGTTGGGGAGGTGCAGTGGCAGAATGGGGAAAGGATTAAGCTCTCCATTGCTGGAACAGAGGTTCCTGTATCTGGAGTGCAATGTGATTGGGGAAGAAGGGAACCTTCAGACTCACCCATCCCCCTCCAATGGCACTGGAGGGAAAAAAGGAAGTTACATTGTGCAGTAACAACTGTTCTTCAAGGTGTGTCCCTGTGGGTGCTCCACTGTTGGTGACGGGTTGTTCCAGAGCTGCAGATTGGAGCTTTTTTAGAGCAGTTGTCGGGCCACATGTGAGAGGTGCCTCGTGCTGTTCACGCCTTGGAGCCTTGTGTGCGCACAGTCGAATCCCCCCTCAGTTCCTCACATAAGTCCGAGTGAAATAGACCTCGAGCAGCAGGGAGGAAGGAAGGATCGTGGAGTACCCAAGGGGACACACATCTCAAAGAACCGTTATGGCACAAGGTGAGTAACTTCCTTTTCTTCTTCTTCAAGTGATGTCCCTAGAGAGCTCCACTGTTGATGTCTACAAAGCAGTATTCCACAGTGTGGTGGGACTCAGAGTCACTGTTTGGTAGCTGTGGACAAGACCACCATAGCTACTGCTGTATCTTCCGTGAGCTGACACACAATGGCATAATGCTTAGAGAAAGTATGGTCAGATGACCAGCTGGCTGCCCGGTAAATGTCTTTAAGGGCCATGTTCTTTAAAAAAGTTGGTGAGGTTGCAATAGCACAAGTAGAGTGTGCTCTTGGTGGAGCTGGTAAAGGCTTATTGTGGATGGAGTAACAGCAGATTATGCATGATGATATGCATCTAGAGAGACGCTGAGTTGAGATTGGCATGCCTCTCGAGTGTTCTGTGATCGACACAAAAAGGCATGGAGTTTTACGGAAAGCCTGGGTTCTGTCTATGTAGAAGGCCGATGCCCGTTTAATGTTGAGGGTATGTAGCATATTGTCTCTAGAAGATGTATTGATGTTTGAGGAAGAACATGGGTAACACTATTGGTTCATTGATATGGAAGGAGGTGCAGACTTTAGGTAAGAAGGAGAGGTGTGGGCATAAGGTTACTTTGTCCTTAGCAAAAATGGTATAGGGTGGTCCCACCAGCAATGCCTCAATCTTGCTAACCCTCCTTGTGGAGGTGATGACAATTAGAAACAACACTTTCATCAGGAGGAATGGAAGAGTACAGGTAGCCATGGGCTCGAAAGGGGGTTTCATGAGGCAATCAAAGACTAGGTCCAGATTCCATGAGGGGGCAAGGGCCCTATATGTGGGGGTATAGATTTGTAAGGCCTTTGAAGAATCTCCTGGTGATGGGGTGAGCAAAGGTTGATGACCCATCAACTCGCACATGAAAGGTCGTTATCACTGTGAGTTGTACCTTAAGTGATTAAATAGATAGGCCCCCATTTTTGAGATGTAGTGTGTAGCCAAGTATTGCTTGTATCAGTGAGGTTTCAGTATCAACATGGTTTTGCTAGCACCCAGAGAATCGCTTCCACTTTTGCAGATAAGTGGTTCTGGTGGATGGTCTTCTGCTACATAGGAGAAACATTCTCACTTGTTCTGAACAGAGGGTTTAGTTATTGTGTAACCTGAAAGGAGACAGACATGAAGGTGCAGGGTGCGGGGTTGGGAGTGCAACCATTTGCCTTGATTTTGAGAAAGAAGCTGGTGGTGGTGAGGAAGCAGAAATGGTAGCTCGATGGACATGCTGCGAAGGCATGGGAATCAAGTCTGCCTTGACCATGAAGGAGCTATTAGTTGAACTAATAAGTTAGATAAGTTGAGCCACATTGGACTGAACCTTGCGACGGACCCTCAGGATCAGAGGAATTGATGGGAAGCTGTAATGCAGAGGATCTGTCCAGGTGAGTAAGAAGGCCTCAGCTAGTGATCCCTTGGCCAGCCCCGCTCAGGAACTGAAGTGGGAACACTTGGGGTATGTTTAGACTGCAGTGGGAGGGCTGTGTTAGGAGGCAGACTCCTATGTGGCCTGGGTGAGGTTGGGCTTTTTTGTGTTTCTCCCTGTGATGGGGTGGACAAGGCCTGACACCTCTGAGCAGAAGAGAGGGGCAGCCTCCGCTGCAGCCAATCAGGGTATGTCTAGACTGCATCCCTCTGTTGGCAGAGGGATGCAGATTAGGCAGGTCGACATTGCAAATGAGGCAGGGATTTAAATATCCTGTGCCTAATTTGCATAAAAATGGCCGCCACATTTTGCCGACTCAGCACTTTGTCAACAAAAAGCAGCAGTCTAGAGGGGGATCTGTCGAGAAAGAAAGCCTTTTTCAACAGATCCATTAAGCCTCCTTCAAAGATCTCTGGCTGATTTGTGGACCAGAAAGTGTCCCAGACAAAGGGGCCTGAGCGGGGACTCTGCCTCATGGTCATGTTGTCCATGAGTATGCGAACCATGGAGTTGCCAATGATGGTAGTGAAGTGTTTGCAGGAATTCCTAACAACCCTGAGCTCAAGGAAACTGATGTTACAGTTTCATGGAGGAGCCACCTGCTCTGGGTGATGTGATGGTGCAGGTGTGCGCCCCAGCCTAGTAAAGAGGTGTCTGTAGTGATTTGCAATGTTGGTTTGGGCTGATGGAAGAGTACCCCTGCTAGAAGACTGTCGGATGAGTCCACCATTTGAGAGAATCCAATACGTTTTTGGGGATGGTAACTATTTTGTGAAGTGGGTGGTGTGACTGTGTGTAGACCAGAGGTGGGCAATAGTTTTTAATGGTGGGCCACTCCAAGATTTTGGCAAGGGCTCAAGGGCCACATTTCTACCGAGGGGGTCTGGGACAGAGGGTGGGTGCAGAAGGGAGCTTGGGGTAGTAGACTTGGGTGTGGGAGTGGATGTGCAGTCTGAGAGGGAGTTTGGGTGAAGGAGGGGGTTGTGATCTGGGGCAAAGGCGTGGGGGTGCAGACTCCAGGAGGGAGTACAGGTGCAGGAGAGGATTCTGTCTGGAGGGAGGGGCTCTAGGAGGGGGTGCAGGGTCTGGGAGGGAGTTGTGACCTGGGAGAAAAGGGAACAAAGAGTTTGGATGGTGGCCTGAGGCAGGTAATTGACATGGGAAGAGAGAGGTGGTGCTAGAGGCAGGCTCTGGTGGAGGCCCTTACTTAGGCAGCTTCCAGTCAGCAGTCCTGCAGGGACCTGAAGGCTGCAGTCGCAAGCTGTTTCACGTGGCTCTACTCTGGGCAGGGTGAAGGAGTGAGGTGGAGGGAGGAAGGAGGCTTCATTGGCTGTCCCTGCCACCAGCAAAACATCTCAGCTGCTATTGGTCAGAAACTGGCCAATGGGAGCTGAGAGATTTTGCTGAGGGGGTGTAACGGGGTTCACTCACCCCACAGCGCCACCAGCCATCGGACTTGGTAATTAGCTCGGACGGCTGGTCACGGGGTCATTTTCGGGACACTGGCCTCCAGCAGTGCCCACAACAGCCTCTAAGCTTCCCCTCTTCCGGGGGCATATGTGTAGGTCAGTAGGCCTCCTGGAGGGGTTCCTCCGCCTCCGGGTCAGTGGGCGGTACGCCTGACCCACTACGCCGCCCCTTTTAGTTGTCCCCCAAGCCTCTAGTCCCAAAGTCCAACTCCCGACCTTCCGTCAGGTTGGGACGAGAGGCAAGTAATCCAGGGGCCAGGCCTTGCTTCAGGCCAAGAGGGGAGGCAAATGTTCTGGCGCCCGGCCTTCCTTCCGGGCCAGGTCACCGGTGCCTGGTTCACCACAGTCCCAAGGCAGGGCAAACACAGTAGCTGAGCCCGGGCCCTGGTTCAGGGCGGGGCAAACACAGTAGCTGAGCTCGGACCCTGGTGCAGGCCGGGGCAGCTAGTCAAAATGGCGGCCTGGCCCTAGCTCAGGGCGGGGCAGCAAATGGCAGCCAGGCCCTGGTGCATGGCGTGGCAGTAAACAAACTGGCGGCCTGGCCCTAGCCCAGAGTGGGGCAGCAAACCACAGTACCTACGCCCTGGCCCTGGAGCAGGGTGGGGCAACCAACACAGTAACTACACCCTGGCACTGGAGCAGGGTGGGGCAACAAACACAGTAGCTAGGGGCCCCAGCCTAGGTACAGGCTGGGCTGCAAACAAACCCCGTAGCTGTTCAACATGAGGGGGCCAGGCCCTGGTGCAGGGTGTGGCTGCAAACACACTGGTTTGGGGAAGCTCCTGGTTCAGGACCCAGGCAGGTAGTTCACCTGAGGAGGTGGTGAGCAGGGGGAGACTGCCACCCGGTAGGTGGGTGGCAGAGGGGGGGGCGCGCAGGCCCACCCACTCCACTGCGCCCCGGCCCAGGGCCCTAAAAGCAGCAGAGCTGCTGCTGCCGGCACAGCGGGGGGGTTCCAGCCCAAAATGCGCTGGCCTAGGGCTTTTACCAGCCCGAGCTACACCCTGGGTCACTTCCTTTCTCCCCCTCAGCTGGTACCTGATTCTCTGGCAGGTCCCCTGGGGAGTCAAAGAGGGTCTCCTCCAGCAGGAGTCCTGGCGGCCCGGTCCAGGCCTCAGCAGCTTCCAGGTCCTCTGGCTCTAGCTGGTAGGTGGGTCACCACAGGCCAGGGTATCTGGGCTGGTCATCTGTGTACTGGGGTAAAGGCTGGCACACACGGACCCGGGCTACAGGCGGGTGTCGGGGTTCCAGCCAGTCCTCAGGTTCGGTCAGGTCCTCAGGGGCCTTCTCTGTAGGCCCAGCCCTAGCCCCCCTCGCAGGGAGCACCAAGAAGGCCTCTGGATCAGAGGCAGGGGAAGGGGGAGGGCCTAACCAGGCCTCGGCCTCCAGGTCAGGGAGCCCTGGGCAGGCCTCTGTCTCCTCCAGAGGTTGGGCCCCCCCTGAGCTCTCAGCCTGGCTTTTTATAGTCCTAGCCCCGCCCCTTCCCTTCTGGTCAGGTGACTGGGCGGGGCTAGGCTCTGCCCAAAATGGCTCCCGGGGGGTGTTTTCTCTCTTCCGGTAGTGGGTGCCTCTCCCCCCCCCCCGCTCCACTGCAGAGAAGGAGGAGAGGGAGCAAGTGTAGGGGCCACTCTCCTCCTTCTCCCCCTGCCCTGCTCCTAGTCCTGCTGCCTACACCAGCCGGAGCCTTTCCCACCGCGCCGACCCACCAGCCACCCGCCTGCTGACACCCCAACGCTGCTGGGCTGCTCCCCCCGGACGACGACACTGCTGCTGCCTACCACCGCCACCAGCTGCTCCTGTTGCCTGAGAGGGGAGGGGGGGCCTGCCGGCCGTCCCCCTTCCCCTCCTTCGCTCCAGAGAAGGAGGAGGACCCCCCACCACCCGGAGGCCTTCCCCGCTGACTGCTGCCTGCCCACTGCTGTTGCTGCGCCCGCTGAGAAGAGAGATCACCATCTAGAACTGTGGAGGTTTGTCTAAAAGACTGAGCTTTTTCATCTGCTCTAGGGGTGGTGGTGAACTGAGCTGTTAAAGGGGCTGGGAGAGGCTCAGTGCCCTCCCCTAGTCCAGCTGCCCCCTTCGCCCGCTACCACCACCCCCAACGCCCCTCCACCGCCCCTCACCACCTGGACTCTCTCTTCTCCCCTGGTGGTTTGCTGCCCGCCCTCCACCTGGGACGTTGCTGCAGCGGTGGGCGAGGTCGAGCCCTCACAGCGCTCGTGGGCGTGCTCCTTCCCCACCCCCTTGGACTTGGCCCCCTTCCCTCAGCTACATTTGGCTGGGGGGCCACCCTCACCCCTGGTCACCCACCCTACCCCAGCAGCTTGTTTCCCTCCCCATTGCCTGTCCTTCCCTGCTAGCCTAGGTTGTTTTTCCCTCCCACCCCAAGGTTACTTACCCACCACACCCATTCCCAAAGTTTATTACTAGCCACGCCCCTACCCCAGCCAGCCCAACTGTGTGTGTGCCCCGCCCCTCCCCTCCCAGCTGCTGTTTGGTTCCACTTTTGTCCTTTCCCCCCCGCCCAGCTGTCTGCAAGCCCTTGAGCACTACCCAATCTGCCTTGTCCCCTGTCCCGAGCGCTTGTGCCCCATCCCTCCCCCTTTTAGTTAGTCCCCCTGTTCACTGCACTTCCTTAACGGCCCCGCAGTTTTCCCTATATACCCCAGTGCAGCCGGAGGAGCCGGCCCCCGCCCTGCACCTGTTACCTTGCCCCCTACCTGCCCTGCCAGCGCCCTCCTCCTCTGCTTCCAGCCTTGCGGGAGGAGTGGTCGCTGGCTCCTCGGTGTCCCGTTTCGGTCCCGCCATTCCTGGTGCCCTCCCTCCCTGCAATAGTCAGCGGGAGGGAGTGGTTTCCTCCCCTGCCCAATCGTGCCCCCCCCCTTTTTCCCCTGTCCCTCCCCTCACAATAGCGCCCTCCTCCTCTGCCACAGTCACAGCAGGGAGGAGAGGCTGCTAAACGCCGCCCTTCCCTGAAACCTGTACCCTTCCTCTCTCCCCTTCCTCTCCCCTTACTGACGCCCTCCTCCCCTGCCTGTTGTTCGGTGGGGAGGAGCGGTTAATTCCTGCCCCTTCCACCCCCCCTGTGCCATCTGAGACCCCTTCCTCCCTTCATGATGGAGGAAGCCCCTGCCCCTGTTAGTCCCACGGTCCCCCCGTTGCCACCGGGCCCAAAGAATGCCGCGGCTGACCTCCCGACCCCTGGCCCGAGCTCCGCCGCTGCCACGGCCGATGCTCCCTTACATCCGGAGGCGGCCTCCACCTCGGCCGGGAAAAAGAGGCGGGGAAGAAAAGGGCAAAGGCCCGGCCCAGGCTAAAGCTCCCACGGCCGAGGCCGCCCCGCCCCTCGTGGCCCCATTATCTGCCGCAGCCCCTTCTTTCCCTGCTGTTCCCCACCAGCTCTGGGGTGATCTCACCACGGCCCCAGGCGTGCGCCCAGGTGGCCGCTGCCGCCCCACCTGCCGTGTCATCTGCCCCGACTGCCGCCTCCAGCTCCGTTCCTGGTGGCGGGGCCCCTTCCCACCATGACCAGGAGGCACGGCGTCCGCTGCCTCCTGGTCGCCGCCTCGCCCACGTCGAGACCTACGTGCGGGCGTTGGCGAGGGTGGTGGGGGCCTTGGCCGTGGTGGCGGCCTCCAAGATGTACGGCAAGGTAGTGTTCTTCCTTGCCTCGGAGGCCGCCGCCCGGAGGCGGTGGAGAGCCTGGCGGTGGGCGTGCGTGCCTCTCGAGCCATTGGAGGACCTGGGCGTGCGGGTGGTTCTTACCTCCGTCCGCCCTTCCTTCCTAATGCTGCCCTGTTGCCTTCCCTCTCCACCCTGGGGAAGCCCATCTCATCAGCCCTCTTGGGCTGTAAGGACCCCGCCCTCCGCCACGCTTTATCATTCCGCCGGCAGGTGCACTGCAAATGCGCCGGCGCGTGGGCGGGTGGCGCTAGAGGGGTCCTTTTGGTGCCCTACCAGGGGCCTCTACCGGGTCCACTATTCCACGGGTGAGGCCCGGTGCTTCCTCTGCCGGGCGATGGGGCACGCTCGAGGGACTGCCCTTGGCCCGGTCCGGGAGGCGTCCCGGCCCACTGGGCCCGGAGGGCGCTGCCCTACCACCGCCGCCCCTGGTAGTCCGACCTCCGCGCTGCCCTCCTCCAACCGACGGCTCGGCTCGGGCTGGAGGCGCCTGGCGTGCCCGAGCGAGCAGGTGGGCCCCGCCTGCTCCATCCGCCTCTGCGGGCCCGAGGAGGAGGGTGGCGCGGTCGCTGCCGGGCGAGGGAGAGGGCACCCCAGGTGGAGGTTTCTTACCCTCTTCTCCTCCTTGTCTCAACGCCCGCAAAAACAAACTGCGCCTAGCCTTGCCCCTGCTGGCCAGCCTTCCACCTCCACCTCGGAGGGCTGGACGCTGCCGGGAAAGCGCAGAGCCCGCTGCTCGGACTCAATCTCTCCGACGAGGAGGGGGAAGGCCCTCCGAAAGATCCCGAGGGGGCCAGTGCTGCCGAGATCGCCCGACGAGCGCCAGCAGGAGGCACCGGCCGAGGAAGCCGTGGCAGCGAGGGGGGACGCTGTCATCCCCCCTGCGGAGCCCATCCATGAGGAGGCCTCGGTGGAGCTCCCGGCCCTGGTACCAACCGAGCCCCGCTGTTACCGCCGAGGTGCGTCGCCGCCGGCGGCCGGCGGGAAGGCTCGGGGCCGAGGGGATGGAACTGAGCTCCATCTTTGAGGAGATCGAGGCCCTGGGTCTGACCCCGCTACCCAGGGGATGACGGCCCTCCGCCAGCGGGCCTCGGTCTGGGCGGCGCGCTGTGGCGCCGCCCCTCCTCCCCAATCCTAACCCTATGTCCCAAGTGGCCGACCCCGCCTCACATTCGGGCGCCCTGGTACTACCCACTGGCCCGGCCGACTCGGGCGCTGGAGCTGAAGCTGCCGAACCCTGTGGGGCGGCGGCTGGTGCCGAGCGGCCGGGTCCCAGGCTTGGGGACGCCCCCTCTCCAGCAACCGAGGCGGGGCGGTCATCTCCCCTTTCCGTTGGGGGCCCAGAGGAAGACCCCACTCAAGCCGACGCCGTGGCAACAACTCCTCTTTTTCCATCTGAGCCCGGCGCGCTGGCCCCTTTCTGTTTCGGGTCCCCTCGGTTCCCATTCGGGAGGAGCCACGCCCGGTGGCACAAACAAGGGGGACCCTTCCTAGACCCCGCCCCAATCTCTGGTTCCCTTCCTGTCCCGATTCTTCCTCACCCTGCACGTGCCCTTGGCCCCGATCCTAACCTTTACGAACCCATTTCCAGCCCCGAATCCTCCCCGTCCGTGACCTCCCTCCTACTATCACCGCCCCTTCCTCCCACCCCTGTCCCACCGTCCGCCGTGAGCCCGCCCCTTCCACGCCTACCGTGCCGCCTGTCCCACCTCACCGCCCTCCCAAACCACCATTACTGCCACCCCCACGGGGCCGCCTCGTTCCTCGCTGACCGTGGGCGGCCCTCAGGGGTGGTATTTGTGTCCCCGGTCCCTAGCTCCCTAGGGGCTGCCTTGTTCCTCCGCCGCACCTTCTCGCCGGGCTGGGGCGGGCAGCGCGCCGTCGCTCTGGCGCCGCGCGGGCTCGGACCCCGGTTTGCCCGCCTCGGTGGCCCGCGAGGTCTTCCGGGGCCCAGACGGAGGAAACATCTAGTGTCCTCAGCGCTGGGGGCCGAGCTCCGCCAATTCCTCACGGATACGCCGTGGGGCTAAAGGAAAGGTGGAGCTCGCCCTTCAGCGCTGGGGACTTTCATTCCATCTTGGGGCTACGAGGGCCTCTTGCAGGAGGGGAGAGGGACCAAGGGGCGGGACATCGCGGCCTACCGGCGGGCCCGCAAATTTCGTGACGCTCTCCTCGCCTTCGGGTCGGGCAGCGGCCTGTTGCGTGGCCTGCGGGAGGCCGACGATCACCCTGCCCGTGAGGATCCACCCCAGCCCTCATCATGAATCACACCACCATCGCAACGTTGAACGCCCGGGGCTGTAGGGTGGGTCTCCGCAGGAGCCGGGTGCTCTCCTTCCTTCGGGAGGGAGGGTACTCGGTGGTTTTCCTGCAGGAGACCACACGACTCCAGCCGCCGAGGCTGGCTGGCGGCTGGAGTGGGGGACGGGTGTATTTTAGCCACCTCGGCACTCGCCGGCCGGGTGGCCACCCTGTTCTCCCTACCCTACGGCCCGAGGTGCTGGGGACCGCCGAGGTTGTCCCGGGCCGCTTGTTGCACGTCCGGGCTCAAGGTGGAGGGGCTGACGCTGAACTTGGTCAACGCCTACGCCTAACGCCGGCCCGACCAGGTCATCTTTACCGCAGGCGGCCACCTTCCTCGGCACTCTGGATCCTCGCGAGTGTCTGGTCCTGGGCGGGACTTTAACACCACCTCGATGACCGGGACCGTAGGACACGCGAACTGCCAGGCCGCAGCAGGCGCCCTCAGGAGATCGTGGACAACCACTCCCTGGTGGACGTCTGGCGAGACCACCACCCGGACGACAATACCACCTTCACCTACGTCCGGGTGGAGGACGATCGGTCGAGCCACTCCCGGTTGGATCGCGTTTACCTTTCCCGCTTCCATCTGGCACGAGCCCACTCCTCCAGCATTCGGCCGGCCCCGTTCACGGACCACCATTTGGTGGCCGTGAAAGCCTCCCTTAGTTCGGAGAGGCTGGGGCCGGCCTACTGGCACTTCAATAATAGCTTGCTGGAGGACGTGGGCTTCGTGGCATCCTTCCGGGAGTTCTGGCTGGCCTGGCGGGGGCAGCGGCCCGCCTTTCCCTCGGCGCGGCGATGGTGGGACGTGGGGAAGGTGCGCGCCCGGCTCTTCTGCCGCGACTACTCCCGGGGCGCCAGCCGGCGGAGGGATGCGGCGATAGAGCAGCTGGAACGGGAGGTCTTGAAGCTTGAGGGGCGCCTGGCTTCCGCCCCCGAGGATCCACTCCTCCGCGAGGCGTGCCGGGAGAAGCGGGAGGAGCTCCGGGCCCTGGAAGATCACAGGGCCCGGGGCGCCTTCGTTCGATCTCGCATCCATCTCCTTCGGGAGATGGATCATGCTCCCGCTTCTTCTATGCCCTGGAGGAGGGGGTGAAAAAGCACGTCACCTGCCTTTTGGCGGAGGACGGCACCCCCCTCACGGATCCGGCGGAGATGCGTGGAAGGGCCAGGGCCTTCTACGCCAGCTTGTTCTCCCCGGATCCGACCGAAGCCGACGCCTGCAAGGTGCTCTGGACCGAGCTCCCGACGGTCAGCGCGGGCGACCGAGACCGGCTGGAGACGCCTCTCACTCTGGCCGAGTTCTCGGAAGCCCTCCGTCTCATGCCCAACAATAAAACCCCGGGCATGGACGGGCTGACCGTGGAGTTTTACCGCGTTCTGGGACGCCTCGCCCAGACCTCGCCACAGTCTGGGCCGAGTTCTTGAGAGCGGGTCCTCCTCATCGTGCAGGCGAGCGGTGCTCGCCTTGCTACCGAAGAAGGGGGACCTCCGCGACCTTCGGAATTGGCGTCCCGTCTCGCTCCTCAGCACGGACTATAAGGTCGTAGCAAAAGCCATCTCGCTGCGACTGCGGTCCGTGCTGGCGGACGTGATCCATCCCGACCAGACCTACACCGTCCCGGGCCGTAGCATTTTCGATAATCTGTATTTGGTCCGGGATCTCTTGGAGCTCGGGTGTAGGGACGGCTTGTCGTTCGCCCTCCTGTCCCTGGACCAGGAGAAGGCGTTCGACAGGATGGATCACGGGTATCTCCTGGGCACCCTGCAGGCCTTCGGCTTCGGGCCCCGTTTCGTGGGTTTTCTCCGGGTGCTGTACGCTCTCGCGGAGTGTTTGGTCAGGCTCAACTGGACCCTGACCGAGCCGGTCAGCTTCGGGCGGGGGGTACGTCAGGGGTGTCCGCTGTCGGGCCAGCTGTACGCTCTGGCGATCGAGCCCTTCCTCTGTCTCCTCCGTAGGAGGCTGACGGGGTTGGTGTTGCGGGAGCCGGAGCTGCGGCTGGTCCTGTCGGCGTACGCCGATGACGTGCTCCTCGTGGTCCAGGACCCGGCGACCTGGCGCGGTGGAGGCCTGCCAAGCCGTCTACTCGGCGGCCTCCTCCGCCCGGTCAACTGGGTCCAAGAGCTCTGGCCTGGTGGTCGGGACGGGTGGCGGGCCGGCTCCTCCCACCCGCGCTTCAGGCCATCAGGTGGAGCGCGGTCCGCTGCTCTATCTGGGCGCCTATTTATCCGCCACGCATCCCTCTCCGCCGGAAAACTGGCAGGGTTTGGAGGCCAGGTGGCTGAGCGGCTGCGGAGATGGACAGGACTGCTCCGGTGTCTCTCCTTCGAGGGAGGGCGCTGGTGTTAAATCAGCTGGTCCTGTCCATGCTCTGGCACCGCTCAACACCCTGCGCCTGCGCCCCGGAGGTCCTGGCCAAGCTCCAGAGGACAGCCCTGGAGTTCTTTTGGCCAGGACTGCACTGGGTCTCTGCAGGGGTCCTGTCTCTCCCTGGAGGAGGGGGCCAGGGCCTGGTCTGCGACGCAGCCAGGTCCGGACCTTCCGCCTCCAGGCCCTGCAGAGACTCCTCTTTAGTGCAGGTAGTCCGGCATGGAGCATTTTGGGTGCACCTTCCTCCGCCGCTTCGGAGGGCTCCGACACGACCGGCAGCTCTTTTTATCCACCCGAGGGGCCTTCCGCGAGACCTCTCAGAGCTGCCGGAATTCTACCAGGAACTCCTCCGACCTGGAAGCTGTTTTTCGGCGACCAGGTCCGTTTTGGCCGCCGAGGAGCAGACCTCTCGCGGAGCCCCTGCTCCACAATCCAGCCTTGTGCGTGCAGGTGGCGGAGTCTCCGCGGTGCGCCGGAGGTTGATCCTGGCAGAAACCACCAAACTCGGAGACCTCCTGGACTACGACAGGAGGGACTGGGTGGATCCCTCGAGCGCCGCCGGCGCATGGGGCTCTCCACCCTTTGGACCCCTGCGCCTACTCCAGGAGGTGGAGGCGGCTTTGTCGCGGCCCGCTCTCGACCTCCTACAGAGAGCCCTGCGAGAGGGTACGCCCCGCCCCTCCCTTCCTGCGAAGCCTCCGTCCCTTTTTATTGGGCCCCTGTTCCGCGGGCCCCTCCGGCCTCCCCATCCCTGGACTCCCAGCCGGCTGCAGAACCTGCAGCCGGTTTGTTTCCGAACCGCGCCTAGGGAACATCTGTACACGCTCGTGCTCCATACCTTGCATTTCCCCACCCTCGTGTCCCGCCCCGATACTAAGTGGCGGGACTATTTAAGATCCGTTGAGGGTGGGAGACCCCGATGGGCCAGTGTGTATTCCACCTTAGTCCCACGGCCCATCGGGGATATTAGTTGGCGGCTCCTTCACGGAGCCGTGAGCACGGGCGTGTACCTGGCGCGTTCACCCCATCCCGAAGCCTGTCCCTTTGCGGCATGAGGGAAAACCTGGCGACGATACCTCGAGTGCGCCAGGTTGCAGCCCCTATTCCGGCTCCTCCAGAACCTCTTATTGAGGTTCTGGCTGCACTTTTCCTCACCTTTTCATCTACGCCAATCCGTGGCCCCACGAAGTCGCGAGACCTCCTCGTCCAACCTCCTCCTGGCCTTAGCGAAAGCTGCCATCTATGACACCAGGCGGAGGATGCTGGACGAGGGGTTCTCTGCGACTGTGGGGCCTACTTCCTCCTCCTCGTGTCACGTATCCGGGCAGAGTTCCTCTGGGGCATCCACTGGCTCCATCGATAGCTTTGAGGAGCAGCGGGCGCTGTCCGGGGTTCTCTGCTCGGTGTCCCCATTTGGTACCCTTATTTTGAACCTGTGACCCGCACTCCTTGATCCTTTCGTCATTATTTGTCCCCCGTAATCAGTTGGACATGGGTCCAGTTGTCCCTCCCGTAAGGCTGGGAAGGGGCTTTTAGAACGTGGGCGGGAACATGGGAAGCCCGCCCACCTTCCCATGGTTTTCAAATAGACCTCACTACAGGGGGGCAGGGTAGAGCACAAAGCCTCCCTCATCGCTTCCAGAACAGAGCAGCCACATTTAAAGCCGCTTGTTGCGCTGTGCTTAAGGGTCCCAGTGAGGCAGCTGTGGACTGTATCCTGTGGCTTGATGGGCCAGATCTGGCCCGTTGGCAGCCTCTTGCCTACCCTTAGTGTAGGCAGTTTTTAACTAGCACTGCACAGCACGGAAGTGGAGACACACATGCTGCACAATGTAGATGGTGGTGGCTATGTTGCCCATAGGTCTGAGCAGGTAAGTATGGTAGTAGAGGGGCTTGTGGAAAGAATGGTTAACTGGTCCTGCAGTGCAGCAAAATGATAGTGTGGGAGGTAAACTTGGGTCGATGAGGAATTGAGGTGAGCCCCAATCAACTCTATGTACTGAACAGGATCTAGAGTGGACTTCTGCTCATTTATAAGTAACCCTAGACAATGAAAGAAGTGTTTGGTCCTGGAGACCATATTGGTGTGACATCTGCATGAGCTCGCCCTTTTATAAGGCTGTTGTCTAGGTACAGAAAAATAATGACCCCCTGCTGTTTGAGATAAGCAGCTAATACCACTAGGACCTTTGAAAAGACCCAAGAAATGGGAGAAAGTCTGAAGAGAAGGACTCTGTATTGGAAGTGGTTCTGGCCCACCATGAATCTGAGAGAGCATCTGTAGGAAGGGTGTATCACTATTTGAAAGTATGCATCCTGTAGGTCAAGGGCTGTGAACCAGTCCCCCTCATCCAGTGCTGGGATGACAGAAGCCAGTGTTACCATCTTAAAACAATGTTTTCTTAGGAACTTGTTTAACTTGCGGAGATCCCCTATTGGTCTCCAACCCCCTGTGTGTTTCTTAGTCAGGAAGTATTTGGAATAGAAACCCCCTTTTCTGGAATCTGGGACCTGCTCTATTGCTCCTAAATGAAGGAGGCAATCGATTTCTTGTCTGAGAGGAATCTCATGAAAGGGGTCCCTGAAGAGGGATGGAGTAGGGGGAAGAATGGGGGGAGTGAAATAAAGGGAATGGTGTATCCTTTACGAATGATTTCTAGCACCCATTGGTCTGATGTTAGAGAGTCCCAGTGATGAAGAAGGGTTGTAACCTGTGAGTGAAAAGATGGTACTGGTTTATTGGCACTGACTGAATGGGGAGGTCAGGCAGACCCTTGACCAAAGGTTCAAAATTGCTGCTTTGCAGCTTGGGAACCTGAGGAAGGAGACCGAGGTGGACGCTTCCTCTGGGATTGCTGTCTGGTTCAGTTAAAGTCATAGAGCTTCTGCTGTGGATGGTTATAGAAACTGTCCTTGTTCCTATTGTAAGGTGTATTGCGCTTCTGACAATATGGTGGTGTGTACATACTGAGCGTCCTTAGTGTAGTTCTAGAATCTTTGCTGTTATGTAGGACATCGTTTGTCTTGGCTGCAAAAAGCTTCTGCTTGTCAAAGGGGACATCCTCCACTTTTGACTGCAATTCCCTGGGCACCCCTGCTGCATGGAGCCACAATGCCTGCCGCATCACAACTGCTGGAGGTGTTGCCCTAGCAGCTGTGTCCGTCATGTTGAGTAAGGACTGAAGAGGTGTGTGGGAGATGGTGTGGCCTTTATGAATAATTGCCTTGAGTATGGGCCTCTTGCAGTCCAAGAAGTGCTCTATTAGCTCGACTAGCTTAGAATAATTATCAAAATCATGGTTCTCTAGGAGTGCAGAATAGCTAACAATTCTAAGCTAAATATACTTTCCTGCCAAACAAATTTAACTTTTTGTGCTCTTTTTCAATATGTGCAGATCTGAACTGTGGAAGTCTGGAATGGTTATTGGCAATGTGCATTACCAGTGAGTCGGGCTGCAGATGAAATAAGAGGAAATCATCTTAGGAGGAATGAAGAACTTCCTATTGGTTCTTTTACAGGTTAGTTGGATGGAGGCCGGAGTTTGCCATATCTTGTCCGATACCTCCATAATAGCCTCATCAATAGGTAGTGCAACCTCTTGCCTGGCAGCCACTCTTTTAAAAAGTTCTTGGAATTGTTTGAGGTTGTCTGTGGGGTACGTATTCTCTGGTATAACAGCCTCATTAGAGGTAGTGATGACAAATTCTCAATAAGTGAATCCCCAGGAGCTCATGTGTCAGTCTGCTCATCCGGAATCTGACCCTCCTTCTCCTCTTCCAAGTTGACCGTAGTCAGGCAGGTGCAGGCGGGGGAGGGCAAGGGTGGTGGAGGTCTCCTCACTGGGATAGAGGTAGTTGTGGAGTGGTGCCTGCAGGAGCCCCAACATTCCCATGGTGGCCAATGGGGCGGGTAGTATGGAGGAGAGTATGGCCAGTTCAAGTACCATGAAGGGTAACGTCTGTCACGATGATAGTAATAGTGCTGGGATGCAATGGAAAAGGAATGTTGGGAGGAGAATGTTGGGACTCCTCCGATCATCTTCTCTGAATGCAATTCAATCTGACAGCACAGGAGAGCTCACATAACGGGGGAAGTGCATGGGAAAAATTGCACTGGAGATGGCTCCCTAGATGGATGGAGGGAAGCATGTCATCCACTGCCCCTATTTCATGCCAATGGGGCATAAAAGGGATCTGGCGGTGATGGCTGGTGATCATACAGCATGTTTTCTGTGGGTGCCGGGACTCCTGAGGGAGGGAACGTTGTGTCCTGTGTCGGCTCTATGGAAGTTGGCACTGATGGCTTGTGGTGTGTCTAACTGCCTGTGCTGAGGTCTTGGTCAGCACTGGGTCTCACCCCAGGGTTGTCTGTGGAGTCTTTACAGTGCCAAGGATGAGTGAGTCGGCACCAAGGCAGTATGGATGGTAACAGAGGTGGTGCTGGTGGGTGGTCTTGGTGCTGCCAAGTTCATCTCCTTTGCTCACCCTAGGAGATGCGGTAGGAGGAAGAGACCTCGCTGGAAAGGCTCTCTTCTTTGAGTGCTTTGGAGTACCTTTTCTTGGTAGCCTCCACAGGGGATCAGGAGGGCTCCAGGTCTTCCAAGGGCTGCATAGCATTTTCAAACAAAATCATGCGGAGCCAAAGCTCTGTCCTTTCTGGCTGTCACGGTAAGGCTATGACACTTTTCACATTTTTGTGTTAAGTGAGCTTTGCCCAAGCACCAAATGCATGCTGAGTGTCTGTCAGAGACAGGCATGAGATCTCCACATGCATGACATTTCTTAAATCCCAGAGAGCCCAGCATTGTGCCTCTGTCGTGACTGTGGAATTTCTATATGGCAATTTGCCTTCCTGCCCTGTGTTTTGATTTCTTCTTTCTTCTTTGGCTGTTTGCTTTTAAACAGGGGACTGGAGAAACAGGATGGAGGAAGGGGGTAACAAATTCTAGGAAGTTTGCCTCAGTGACTCCCTCAAATGAAGAAACTTACCTTTTCTTCTTCTCCTTTTTTTTTTTTTTTTTTTTTTTTTTTGTAACCAGAATGAGGGGTATAACTAATGAAGAATAACTACAATAAAAACTAGAAAAACTCTAAGTAAATACGCTGAGGAGAACAAATACCTGAGGTGAGAAAGGAGCTCCATCTGCAACTGAGGGTGGTAAGCGAGGAATTGGGGGGAAGGGGTCAGGCCACATGCATGTAAGGCACAAACAGCACGAGGCATCTCTTGAGCATGTGCAGCCCAACTGACAACTGCTCTGAACAGATGGTTTTTGTGTCAGTTTCTCTGACTCCTCACCTGTGCGGGTGCCTTTCAAGATCCCCATTTCTTTGGAGGGCTGAAGATCTGGGACCCACGGCTCTTCCCCTTGTTCCAGCCAAGCAATCAGATCAGGTTTGGGAATGGAGAATCCTGCAAGGGGTGAGATCAGGCAAAGTGAAGGCACATGGAGTCTGGGCAAAGTATATGTCTCAGGAACATTCCCCGAGCTCAATCTTATCCTACACGGGATTGGGGTAACTCAGACATCTTGAGAACAGCAGACTTCTGGGGTGGAATGGGGTGGGGGATGTGACGAAGTTGGGATTGTATTCGCTCTGTTCACTTTATGTTGCATGTGATTTCTACTTCCCTTTTTGTAACCCTGTGTGTGTGCCTCAGCTTGCCTCCACACTGCACCACTATCTAGATGGGAATTTGGGGGTGACTCACTGAGGGAAGATGCCCAGGCCAGCACATTCACAACAGCCCAGGTTGTTAGCTTAGCTTGGGAGCGGCATGCAAGCAGGTGACACCTTCAGCCTGGGAACCTGGACAAAGGCTTGAGATGGGGCTCGATGCAGCCAGGGACAAGCTATGGAAGGCAGAAGTGTGTCTCACTGGCTTGGGGACAGAGATGGCAGGCAGGGCCTTTGGTTCTGGGTCCCCTTCTCCCCAAAATGGATTGTACTGACTGCTCCTGTTTCCCGTACTAACAAGTCTGTTCTAGGGATGTTAAAAAGTGGGTGTTCACTTATCATGTAGTTGATAGAATTTTTATCGAGTATATGATTAGTCAATAAGGGAAGAAACGCTTAGTCCAGGCTCATGCAGTGTCCAGGAGCTACCCCTGCTGCAGTGCTGCAGTTTAAATGTAGTAAGAGCTGGGCTGAACTGGGATCCTCCCTGGACAGGGGCTGCTACAGCAGCAGCCTCTGCCCACAATGAACCTGGGCCTGCATTCTTGCAACCTAGAAAGATGTACTGAACAGCGTTGTCTTTGTTTTGTCTCTTGCTTATTTTCACTTGCTCTGTAAAAATACTTTCACAGGTCACATCCTTTGTAATCTCTGTAACCTGCTGGCTCAGGAAGTCTAATGTAGAAAAGTGCTGATCTAACTGAAAATCCTATAAACAGTAAACAGAGGAGGGTATTATAATATTAATCACCTGCCTATTAATATTGATTACATGGGAGTTAACATTACCAAATAAGGATTATGGGGAAGCAATGATAGATGGGTGAATTAACATACTAAAATGGATAGAGGAGTGCAACTGGTTCCAAATCATTGCTCACTCACAATGGTGTATTGGGGGTCCAAGGGAAACGAGTATCTACAATAAAGAGATCTGTTTACTCCGTTCTCTCCTGACTCTCCCCTGGAATTCTAACTTTCATGATACCAAATGTTAGAGAAGAAACGGGAGTCGTGTCTGATCACCAGGGCTCGACAAATTATGGAAAACCCTACTCGTCAGGCAAAAAAGGGACTCGCCACCCTCCCCAAAAAGTGTTTTTTTTTTTTAATGGCATAAATTCCTAATAAGAATAAGAACAGTAATTACTAATACATTCTTAATAACGATCACCATGTCTCAATGAATCACTCTGGTAACTCCGGTCATCTGAAGAAGTGGGCTGTGCCCACGAAAGCTCATGATACCATCTACATGTTTTGTTAGTCTATAAAGTGCTACCAGACCATTTGCTTGCTGTTTTTTTTCTGGTAAGTCTGACAGGCTCTTTACTGCAACAATTGTTAGGGATTTTATTATCAAGTTGATAGGGAAATCGGGGTGGGAGGAATCAGGATTGGCTGGCCATTCAGGTATGGGTAGAATCCTTTCATGTTCAAAATTTCCAGGAGGAGGCAGCTGAATTGGTGCAGGCTCCGTGTGAGGGGCTGTCTGCTTGTGGGAGTTAGTTACTAACCTTAGAATTTGTCATGGTCATGAGGGATGGCCAGCAGCCTGTGGACTAAGGGGTTAACTGTACCTTAGCCAGGTAGCAGTCAGCCAATAGAAATGCAGTTAGGGATTTCAAACCGAGACAAAGGAATTTTGGGGGTTTCCCTCCTTTGTCTCTGTGCCAGTTTGCTCTAGATATTAAGGGAGACAGAAGACATGTCTCGCTCCAAAAAAAAAAAAGACTCTTCATAATGGGTAAGTAGGGTAAAGTTTAGATAAATCCATTAGGTTTTATTGTTTTCTGTTGTGAGACTTTGGATCTGATGTCTGTGCTGTTAGAAATCAGTTTTCCTCTCTTTTGTAACTAAGTTTTAATAATAATAATAAAAAAAGTATCAAAACAATACTCCTGTTACAAGCATGACTAGATGGAAAAAGTCACCAATTAATATACTCATGGGGACTCCCATGTGCCAAAACTTAGCAAAAAAGAAATAGTTACACCTTATGTAAAAATTGATATGGCTAATGTAATGTTATAGAAGTTAACTAAAAAAGGAATGTGCATTTTCCTATAACATATACAATGTATATTGCAGAAGAGGTAAAAGAAATGCAAACAAACATGCTACTTAACATCTTATTAAGGCTCCAAAAAAGAGCCACAGTGGTATGTGTTTTCTTTTTTAGATTACTTTTCACTTTCAAGTCTTGTTTCCACAACACTAAGTAATCATAACTCTGGTGGTTAATTATCCCCCTTTTTATGAGAGAGTCTCCAAGTTGCTGATAACTTTTAATCCAAAAGCAAGCCAGAAAGTGTCTGTGCAAATGCAGAGTGCCTGGCTGATGTGGAAGGGTGAGAAATGCCCATAAGTAACAGCACAAAGGAGTTGTGGGTGGTTAATATACCTGGTCAACTAGCTAGGCTCATATTGTAACCCTCAAGCAGGGGGAGTCAAACCTGAGAATAAGAGGTCACGTTAACCCTAAATAAAAAAAATGTATATGCACAGTGCTAAAATCTGTTTAGATGCACAATGTGCCTCCCTTTTAATTCACCCAAACTTCCAGGATAAATTATGCAAACACTTTCACGTGAACTATGCAAACATTTCAGGAAGGTATTGAACAAACTGTTCTCAAAGATAAAGGCTGCGTCTAGATTGGCAAGATTTTTGCGCAAAAGCATCCGTGCCCAGTATAGACGCTCTCTTGCGCAAGAAAGCTCCGATGGCCATTTTAGCCATCGGGCTTTCTTGCGCAAGAAATTAATGTTCCTGTCTACACTGGCCCTCTTGCGCAAGTATTCTTGCAAGTATTCTTGCGCAAGAGGACTTATGCCTGAGCAACAGCATCAAAGTATTTGTGCAAGAAGCACTGATTTTGTACATTACAAAGTCAGTGTTCTTGCGCAAATTCTCGTGGCCAGTGTAGACAGGAGGCAAGTTTTTGTGCAAAAGTGGTTGCTTTTGCGCAAAATCTTGCCAGTCTAGACGCACCCAAATTGTCTAATAAAAGACATGGTAAACAGGGTGGATATTGGTTTATCAGAGAAAAAAGGGCAAAATCCAAAGGAATTTTTCACCCACACCCAGTCACTATCAAATCCAGTTCCCATTAACACCTAATACAACTGACATATTGCTGATTATCCTGATTTGCCTCACAGTTAATGAACATCAGAGCCAGGGCCCGTTGTCTCCCAGCTGCTAAGGCAGGGCTGGCCACTCCAAGCAGGCTGTTTTACTGCCCCCAATGGGGTGGAGAAGAATGGGGGTGTAGGGGTCGCCCCCACCCCAGGAACTGCTCTCTGCTTCACTGCCCTATTTCCCTGGGCAGGACCCCGAGTGGCCCCCGATGCCTGCCTCTCGTGTTCCCTTCCTCTGAGGCCCCACAAGCTCAGGACCAATAGCCCCAGGAGGTCACTACACCTAATGCTCACACACAGTCAGGGCGGGCATGTGGCCATTCTGTGCCAGCAATAGGGTATGGCTGGGTCGTAGGAGAGGAAGAGCAGAGCCAAATCCCCCAGAGACACAGTCCCGGTTTGCCCACCTTAGCTGCTACCTCCCCCTCCCCAACCAACCCAGTGCCTCTCCCACTGCTGTTCCCCCATTTGCCATGGGGCCTTCTGGCTCCACCCTCTCCCTTCCCCTGTGACTATGGGGCTCCATGGCCAAAAGCTGGGGGAGGGAGGGGCAGCACTTCGCAGTGATTCACTCAGTTTTGATCAGACCCCTCCCTCAGAGTTTGCCCTTTTCTGTCTGGCTGTCCGGTGCTCCTTTTCCCCCTCCCTCGCCTTGCCCTTCCCTCCCCAGTTATCAGTCACTCTGTGCCCCCCTGGCTGCCTCCTTCTGACATTGGTTGTGAACCTGCTTTGGGGGCCCCCAACATCAGCTGCTCCGTGTGTGTGTGTGTGGGGGAAACCTGTTCCCTTGGCCCCAGAGTTTGCATTTTGCCCCTTATGGACAGAAACGTCCTGGGACTGTGGGTCTCTGCCACGGCAGCAGGGGGGAACAGAACATCCCCGCCCGCCCGGCCGCTCACACCCGGCTACAGGCTCAGCCCAGGGTGCTAAGCCCAGGGAAAGGCCCCATCAGACCGAACGCGGCAGCCCAGCCCGCCAGTGCCCCTGCGGGCTCCAGCTGTGGGAGCAGAGCCGGGTCCCAGGGGCACTTTCTGGGGTCTCGCTGCCCCCGCACGCCCAGGCCGGGCCGGGCAGCCCCTGGGGCGCGGGGCGGGGGCAGGAGGCAGCGACTCCCGGCGCCGGGCGCTGCTGGGGGGCGGGGCTGCCGCTCACACGCTGCTGCTGCCGCCTCCGTGGGGCGCCGGGCCCCGCCCAACCGCAGCCGGACCGAGCCCGGGGCAGCAGCGCGCAGAGCCGCGTCCCAACCCATGCCTGCGCCTGCGCACAGAGTCAGGGCAGCATCCTCAGCCACGGCTGCTGCGCATGCTCCGCTCGGGGGCGCCTGCGCAGTGCGCCCTAAGGAGCGAACTCGGAGCCCAGCTGCTGGTACCGCTACAGACCGGTGCGTGCGGGGTGGGGCGGGACGGGAGCTGGGAGAGGAACGCGGGGGCGCAGAGCCAGAAGGCGTTGGGGAGAAAGGGATGTGGGGGGAAGGAGGATGCGCGGGGAGGTTGCACTGCGGGGAGGGAATCATGAGATAGAGGGGAGCGAGGCTGGAGCAGAGGGAAGATGTGAGGGGGGGGGGATGCAATTTTCCTTTGCTCTTGTAATTTCCTTTGCTCCCCGCTTCTTTGCCTCCCTCTTCCCCCCATCAGAGCACGATCCTCTTTGCACTATGTGAGTGAGAATTGCAGCCCGTTTGCAGGCGCTACAGGGTTGCTAAATAATCTGCAGTGCCCCTTGGCATTAGAGTTGGGCCCTTTGCTCCCCTCCAGGTCTCCAGCAGAATAACACCTTTTAATGCCTCATTTGGTATTTTCCCCCAGAGCTCTGAGCTGCGTCTGTCTGGGCTTTGTTGCCTTTCCATGTATCAGTCTCCTTCAGTCCTCAATTACTGATAACATCTCCTTGGGATTGTCAGAAAGCAATCAGTGTGTTTGTTTTTAATAACAAGAAATCATTGTAACCAGTCTATAGCTGGCAATTTCAGCAGTCCCGTGGCCCAGTGTTTTTAATATAGCACTTCCTGTCTGTACTGCAACTTCAGATTTTTGTTCTTTGGGTCCATGTGATGTCTAAGCTGACAGATTTCCTAGGTTGGTGTCAAAATTCCTTCAATTTCCTTTCATCCTCCAGTGGGGATGGCCTTTGTCAGCTGTTGTTTTGCATCTCTACCCAGCACCTTAGCTCTTTGTCACAGGTCACCACTTGGGTAAATCTTGCGTCACAAATACTCACTACAGGCCAAATTTGTAAATGTGAAAGCGCCAAGATACTTTGGAAAATCCTTTTGTAATTGACAACTTATTAAAAATCCTTCTTTTGGTAAAAATGAGTGGTGCTTTAGCACTTTAGAGACCGAGAAAAAAATAGATAGTATCATGAGCTTTCATGGGCATAACCCAGTTCCTCAGATGAGCAGTGGTCCTGAGGCAGTGGGTTGTGCCCATGAAAACTCATGATACTATATATATACATTTGTGTTCATCTTTAAGGTGCTACGTGACTACTCGTTTTTAAAGTTACACACTAATATGGCTCCCCCTGTGAGACGTCTTTCTGTAAGTAATTCCCCATCCTGCAAACACTGAAGTGCACTCTTTACTCTCCTTTTATTTTATGTGTTGCATATATAAATGTCAGGGGGAGGAGTGGTTATGCATTTATCTATACTTCTAGTCACCGGTAAAACTGACATTTTCATAGTGCTGAGGACACAGTCTATAACATTGACTTAGATGTGAAGTTAAACATTTTTATGACAGCTGTGGGGCTAACGGTTCTACTTTGTGACTGAATGCCTGCAGCTGCTCAAATATGAAGTGGTTATAGAAAAGTTGTTAAAGCATTTCAAACTAAAGCAAGGGTTCCCAAACTTTTTGACACAGGGACCAGTAAATCCATTCACGAACTTTTGGAGGACCGGTAACATTCATTTGCATATTTTCATATTCAATAAGCAAATGATGAATATTCAAATAAGTTGTTTCTGGTCCTCCCAAAGCCCCCAGTGCCAGCGTTAGCAAAGCTTTTGATACAGTGACCCACAATATTCTTGCCAGCAAGTTAAGGGAATATGGATTGGATAAATGGACTGTAAGATGGATAGAAAGTTGGCTAGATCAGGGTTTCCCAAACTTTTTACTTTAGTTGGAACCCGTTTTTTTTCAGTACTGTCTTTTGCAGCCCAAAAATATAAACGCATATAGAAAAAAAGAATGAAAAATGAATAAATTTTCAGTGTTTCACCTGGCTGCATCCTCCACCCAGCCTGGGCCAGGGCTTGGGGGACCCGGCGCCACATGAGCACTTCAGGAGGCAGGAGCAGATTGGGGGTAGGGAATCTGGCTAAGAGGGAGGGTGCAAGGAAGGGTAGGGTTGCCAGGTGTCCGGTTTTATACTGGACAGTCCAGTATTTGAAGGTTTTGTCTGGGAAAGAAATTCAGAAATTACCAGACATATAAAATGCCTGGTATTTTCTAATTAGGTATGTTTTATTATAATTAGATGCATTAGTCCTTAGCTGCCTGGCTGGTAGATGTCCTCACACTGTCTGAGTATGTCTACCTGCCAGGCAGTTCGCAACTACTCCAGGGAGGGTATGTGGGGGGTGGGGAGGGGACAAAATGGAATCCCCGGCCAGACTCACTCGTCTGCCAGGGTCTGCATGTGCCCAGGTCAGTCCCGCTCCCCACCCTTTCTCTTCCCAATCTCCCCAGTCCAGCCCTGCTTCCGGCAGCTGATTCTCCCGTCCTCCTCCTCCTGATCTCCCCCGGCCAGCTCCCCTTCCCCCGTGCAGCCCTGGTTCCGCCGCCTGCCCTCTCCGATCGCTGCCGCTGGACAGCCCCGCTACCCCCAACCCTGCTTCTGCTGCCTGCCCACCCCCCCCATCTCTGCGGGACAGCCCCGCTGCCCCCAACCCTGCTTCCGCCGCCCGCCCACATGCCCGGATCTCCACGGGACAGCCCTGCTGCCCCCAGCCCTGCTTTCGCCGCCCGCCTGGATCTCCGCGGGAGAGCCGTGCCGCTCCCAGCCCTGCTTTGGCCACCTGCTCGCCTGCCTGCCCGCCTCTCTGCGGGACAGCCCCGCCGCTCCCGGCCCTGCTTTCGCCACCCGCCCGGATCTCCGCGGGAGAGCCGTGCTGCTCCCAGCCCTGCTTTGGCCAGCCGCCCGCCTGCCCGGATCTCCACCGGGACAGCCCCGCTGCCCCCAGCACTGCTTCCCGGCGGCTGGTTCCTCCCCTGCTCCTCCCAGCCCGCCCTGCTCTGCTCCCCTCCCGGCAGCCATGCTGAGGCCCGGTATTTTTTTCCTGCAGCCCAGTACCGGGCCGCGGCCCATAGTTTGGGAAACGCTGAACTAAAGGATGTAGATGGTTTACTAGGAAACATGCTTTGGAGAAATAAATACAAGTTTGTTATGGGGGTAAATACAATGGCTTGTGACATAGATGAGACCAGAGTACGTGATCTAATGATCCCTCCTAATCCTGTAAAGCTATGAATCTTAGGATCTCAGCCTGTAAACTTCAGCAGGTGCATTTAATTTCAAGCATTGGAATGGTCCCCTTGATTTCACTTATCTCTGCTGGTTTAGTCCTGATGAGAGGGCCCAGGTTAGTGCTGCCAGTAAATGGAGGAAGACTAGGGCCTTTAAATACAGCAGCCTAAATTTAGACGCCTACATCCATGTTCAGGCAGGTGAACACATGGCTTGTTTATCAGGAACACTGGGTGCTCAGAACCGAATTCCATTGTTACAGGCACAGTAATATTGAAACTGGCATTGAGAGGAAATGAATATAGATTTGGGATCTAACTTGATTGTTGTTTATGTAAGATCTAGACATGAGCATTTTCCCAATGGCAGGGTCTAGCATGTGTGTGAACAGGGATAGAGTCTGGGAGTATGGAAAGGAAATGTCTCCAATTTCCCTTCTTACCCTGACAGGCTGCAGAACATTCATGTCTTGCTCCAGCTCAGCCCATGGCCTGCAGAGCCAGGGAAAGGAAATGGCTGTGGTGGAGCCGGTGACCTTTGAGGAGGTGGCTGTGTATTTCTCAGAGGAGGAATGGGCTCTGCTGGACCCAGGCCAAAGAGCTCTCTACAGGAATGTGATGCAGGAGAATTATGAGGCTGTGAGCTGGCTGGGTAAGGATTCCTGTCCCCTCGGGTATCAGAATCTGGGTGGGCTCTGGAGCAGCTGGGTTGGGTTTGGTTCAGGGTCCCTCATTGCCCCCTGCTTCCCAATGTCAGGAGTATCAGCCCCAATAATCCTGGCTCGTGTGAGAGACTGTCCCCTCCATGCCCCCTCCCAGGGGAGCAGGTTCAGTGACATAACAATGGTGCAGCTCTTCCCACAGCCAAGGTCTCAGTGTGGTTCCCCACCATCTTGCCCAAGTTGTGCCTTGGCTGGAGGTGTCAGTGGAAGGCCCCTGGCAGGAACAGTAGGTGTGAGAGTTGTGGGTATAGGGCTGGCTGCTGTTAGTGCCTGCAGGGTCTCCCTTGTGCCAGTGGGCTGAGCCCATGGAAGGAGGGTGCGGTTCCTGGAGTCCTTTATTGGCTGTGGCTGATCTATGACATGCTGGTTTCTGCCAGTAATAGGGGCTGGGTGCTGGGCTGAGGAAGGGTGGATGAGGCAGTTCAGGCTCTGCAACTGGTCTGTGGAGGTACCTCTGTATTAGATAAATATGAGGAGAGCTCTTCTTGCATTTCAGGCAGTGCACTTGGCAGATCTGCATTCAATTTCCTGCCCTGGCACAGCCTTCCTGTGAGATCTTGAGCAAGTCACTTATGTTAACCCAAACATTTGGACCCAAGGTTCTTCACTATTTGTTTGTCTATAACCATGAATTAATTATCAGTGTATCTGGTCCACATGCGTAAAAGGTGACAGCTTGTCCTATAGGGATTGCTCTGATATTACAAGAAAGTTGTCTGTAACTAAAGAACATAAGCAGCCTTAATACAATAAAGTAAATTATGAGACACAGGCTAGATATAGTTACAATAAATGATTTATAGAGATCTTTCATTTACTGTATATTTGAGAGAGTTTGTCTAAGAACTCCTCTTACATGATAAGAACTAGGACCACCAAATTAGATATGCAGCTTCCTTTTATCATAACATAAACAAGGTCAGGTTTTGGTTTTGCTGGGGAAACAGTATGTACCTGGAATGGAATTGCTTCTTAGCAACTCAGAGAGAAAAGGGACAGAGTAACGAGGCAGGTGAAAGGGGCTGGCAGGAAACAGGAGTGTAGGCAAGGTCTGAAGCAGGCATCAAGGATTCCCTTAACTGCTCAGACAATTTCCTTTCCCTCCTGATTCAAGTAGAGCATCCCAACCAAAGAGCAGGGTGAGCCGAGCCCCCCAGGCAGGAGCTTTGTGGACAGAGCCCTTGGAGAACTAGCACTCTGCTGGGGCCTTTCTCTTCAAGTCCTAGTGACCTGCCATCTGGCATCTGCAGTCTGAGCCCTGCCTGTGGGTCTCAGTGTCAGACCTACAAACCCTCACTAGAGCTGAGCTTCTGACCAGTGTGTTCCTGTCCTGCTCTGGGATGGGGGGATGGAATGGAGACTTGTTGTGCCCTAGAGAGTGCTCAGCTCCCCTGGGGAGTAAGCTGGGCCATTCCCGAGGTAGGGGGATACACCTTTACTTCAGGTGAGTGTCACGGTGTTTTGAGTATTCAGGCATGTGGATGCCACCCAGTCAGCTGCAGAGTTGCCAGCAATTCCTGTCAGTCCGTAAAAACCAGTCTCTGGGGTAGTGCGGCACAAAGGCTAGAGTTAATAAAGTATACCCTTAGTTCAGGGTAGTGTAGCATAATGACTAGCATCAATAGCAAATGGTCCTTGCTTCAGAGTAGCGTGGTCTAATGGCCAGAGTCAGTATGAGGTAGCCCTTTAACTCAGGGCAAACACAGCCTGACGGCCAAAGTCATTAAGTTGGGGGCAACCGCCCCGATAGAGGGACCCAGGTCCACCCTATTCCACCGGGTGCCAACCCAGGGCCCTGTGAGTGGCAGAGTGTTCTATCACTCGCTCAGCGGGGAATCCAGCCAAAACACACCGAGTTCACCTGTGTGGGAGATACCACTCCAGCAACCTCCCTCCGTCACTTCCTAGAGTTGCTGGTGGAGCAGTATCCCATGTGATCTCTGGTTCTCCAGAAGCTGCTTCTCCCTGGGGCTCTTCCAGGGCTGGTAGCTTGCAGCGGTCTCCGGAGTTCCTGGCTCCTATCTTCTGGGTCTTTGTCTGGCGCAGTTCTGGAACTCCTGCTGGAGATCCTTCTCCTCTAGTGGCCAGCCCAGAATTAGCTGTGCAGCTCTCTATACTGCTCTAGCATTTGGGGCATCCCCAGTCTGGGTGGAGGGACAGGACTTCTTCTGCCTACAGAATTTTAACCCCACCTGATTCAGTATGGGGTATGCACACCCTGTCACATATAAGATCTTATACCATCCAGAGCCTAGTCTCTGCAGGGTGCGGAAGGAGCCTCTCTGGGTGGGTGACTCAGATACCAGCTGTGGAAGCACTAAGGGCACAGACCTTAATGAACAAGATCAGCACTTGGTTAATTGCTCTCCATGAAGGATTTCCAGTCTCCAAAACTCATGTGGTCTCCTGGGTGGAGCGAGGGAAGGAGCTGTGGGTTCCAGATCTCCAGGGCTGTGAGGAAGGGGAGATCATCAGTGACATCCACACTGGTGAACAATCAGGAAAAACTGACTCAGAAACCAATTTCTGAGTCCTCATAGCAGGTGTCAGTTGTGCATTTTCATCAAGTCTAACTGATCCTTCAGCTTTTGTTCAACTCTCCAGTCAGAGGGTGGGAGCGGGGAGTCTTACTCACAGTTCCTTCAACCCAAAGATCTCAGTAACTACTCTGTGTGAGTTGGTGTCTGGAAATAAATCCAGGAAGACAGGGCCATCCAACTGATATCTGGCTGGCACAAATATGACCACACGAGCTTTCACTTAAACTGTCATGTTACTTAATCTCAAAGCACTTATACTCATCTGCGACAGGTTAGTAAAACACCCCCAAACTTCAATAATTCCTACAGTTCAGTGTGAGACTCAAGTGACCCAGTGGCAGTTTTCTAGTGGCCAGTCTTCCTTCTGCTGGTGGGACTGCTAGATTTATCTGAAGGGGGAGTCCCTGAAGAGCCCCTCCCAAAGGATCCAACTACCCCTAATTTTTCATCCCTATTTATTTCTTAGTATTATAATAACATGTCATTCAGGGAAAACTTCAATGAGGAATCCTGAAGTTCAGGCAGGAGGTTACCTTCTAACCATTAGCCAGCCAGATGGGATTTTTCAGAGTTTGCCTGCCTTGGGGCCCTGACAAACACACCCTGAGGGCAAATAGCAGTTGCGATTGCAACAGAGATCTCTGCAGGAATTCTTGCCCCTTCCCTCTGACTTGGTTATTATACAGCTGCTTCTAAAGCCCATTTGAGGCCTGCTAGCTTGGCTGCTTTTAGCAATAAGCAGAAGGGTTCACACACTTCACTGGTTTGCCAATATTTCCCGGAAGAGAAGGATGGATTCTCTCCTCTGGGGAAGGGTTATGAGGGTGGAGGGTGAAATCTCCTCATGATATTTCTGTGAAGGGTTGAATCACAGAAATCCACTTGGGGTTGTCCCCTGGTGTGCTGATCAAGCCACCGACACCCACCTTCCTGCCTTCCGGGGCTCCTCACCACCCTGTCCTGCTGGATCAGAAGTTCTGGTCTGCCCCAGACAAGGCACAGAATTGGGGTTACCACCCCTCAGCCGAGCAAAACAAACATGGTATTAGTTTTAGCTTCAGGAGGGCTCAGCTATAAGGCTTCCACACCCAGGAAACCAACTCCCAAAGGTGACCAAACCCCCAAATGAATCTGTCATACCCTGTGCTAATGTTTTATACAAAGAAAGCTCATAAGTTTACCCCCTTTTCCATGAAAGAGAGGTGCACAGTGGTAGCTTCCCTCAGGGAACACTTATTTACACTGGAATTGATAATAAACAAAAGTGTTTTCATTAAGTATAAAAAGTAGGATGTAAGTGATAGCAAATGAAAACAGATCAAAGTAAATTACTAATTAAAAATAAACAAAATATGCCAGCTAATTCTAATCCACTAAGAAACTAGTTACATGCACATTCGTACTCTATACATTTATTATCTCAGGTAAAATACTTCAAGTCACAGAGCTGATTTGTATTCTGGCCTGGGCCTACATCTTTAGAGTTTTGTTTTTAGGTTTCTTCATGTGCATCCTCTTGTGGTGAATGAGGCAGTTCTTAAGGTCAGCTGAAGACAAAGTCCCGATTGCTTTCCTTTCCTTACGTAGACTTTCCTCCAGGGTGGGAGCCCTGTGGTCATGTGACTTTCTAGGATCAACCACAGTTTGGGCTTACAGGAAAATGGAACTGTCATTGCTGGTTGGTTTGAGTACTAAGTCACTAAGTTCCTAACCTGTCAGTAATTACCCTTGTTAGCACATTTAGAATTATAAACATGTTTACACTTCATAGGTTCTAACTTCATATACAAGAATGACACAGGCACAAAAATAGGATACACAGATTCAGCAGACTATAACTGTAAAAATGGTATGCTACATGGTATGTTATGCCTGTCCTAAAGACACTTTATGAAAATTCATATTCATAAGCCAATTTTCATGAAGCAAGGGGAGCTGTGACAATTTCAACTTTCCTAGCAGTTGTTTAGGTGTTTTCTCCCCCTTTTCCTGTTGCCCTTTCAGCTCAGCACAGAGAATGACTCCTGTCTGGTTTTTCTCTCTCTCCCAGCAGGTGATGAAACACTGATTGAGAACAATGAGCGTATTCAGCAAGAAAGATCAGAACAGGTGGCTCCAAGTGGGATGTTACTGGGAAGATGTGAAGGGCATGTTTCCCAGATACCAAAACAGGGAGAGACCTGTGAGAGTCAGCATAGGCCAGAAAGGCAGCAGGGAAACCATACGATGGAAGGACTGGGTAAATCTAGTTGCAGAAGTAGAAGGGTGAAAAGAAACAAAGAAACCATTCAACAGAAATTCCCCCATCAAGAGGGACCCTACACTTGCAGTGACTGTGGAAAAAGTTTCCAGTGTAGACAGGAGAATCCACACAGGCAAGAAGCTCTTCAGCTTGTCTGACTGCAGGAATAACTTCAGCGAGAACTCAAAGCTTATTTCCCATCAGGGAATGCATCCAACTGAGAAGATCTGTGAGTGCCCTGACTGTGGGAAAAGCTTACATTGCCAATCAGGTATTACTGAACATCAGAGAAACCACAGAGTAGAGAAAACCTTCAAGTGCTGTGACTGTGGGAAAAGCTTTAGTCAGCATGCACGCCTTGTTGGACATAGGAGAATCCACACAGGAGAGAAACCTTTCAACTGCCCTGACTGTGGGAAAAGCTTCAATGACAGATCAGATCTTGTTAGACATAAGAGAATCCACACAGGAGAGAAACCCTTCAGCTGCTCTGCCTGCAAGAAAAGCTTCAATCAGAGCACAGACCTTGTCAAACACCAGAGAACCCATACAGGGGAGAAACCCTACAACTGTTCTGAGTGTGGGAAAAGCTTCAGTAGGACCTCACATCTTGTTAGACACAGGAGAATCCACACAGGGGAGAAGCCCTTTGACTGCTCTGAATGTGGGAAAAGCTTCAATCAGAATGCAAACCTGGTTAAACATCAGAGAATCCACACAGGGGAGAAGCCTTTTGACTGCTCTGACTGTGGGAAGAGCTTCAGTAGGATCTCACAACTTGTTAGTCATAGGAGAATCCACACAGGGGAGAAGCCCTTTTACTGCTGTGAGTGTGGGAAAAGCTTCAGGAATCACTCATACTGTACTGCACATCAGAGAACCCACACAGGAGAGAAGCCCTTCAACTGCTCCAACTGTGGAAAAAGCTTCAGTCAGAGGTCACATCTTCTTAGACACATGAGAATCCACACAGGAGAGAAACCTTATCACTGCTCTGACTGAGGAAAAAGGTTTTTAAACATCAGACAACCCACATGGGTGAGAAGCCTTTTAATTGCTCTAACTGTGGCAAAATGGCCTTAAATTGCAGCAAGGGAGGTTTAGGTTGGACATTAGGAAAACATGACTAACTGTCAGGGTGGTTAAACACTGGAATAAATTGCTTAGGGAGGTTTTGGAATTTCCATAATTGTAGATATTTAAGAACAAGTTAGACAAACATATGATTTTGATCAGGGGCAGGCAATCATTTTTTACTGGACTGAGTAGGGCCTCAGGCCAAAGCAGCAAGGCCAAAACACCTCCCTGCTTTCACCTACAGACCATGATTGGTGTGGTGGGGGAGCAAGTAAAGTCTTTGCCCCCCCCCTAGAGGTTCCCCCAAGCACCCATGCCCCTGGCGATGGGAGATGACTGCGCATTTTCTCTTCTTCTCCAGGCCAATCAGGGCTTGGGGCCGGGGGGAACATGCAAAGTCTTCTCCCACCCTGCCAGGAGCGCGTGGCACTTCTAAGCACCGTGCGCTCCTTGCAGGCTGGGAGCAGGGCAGAGGAAACTTCATGCACTTCCCCGGCCCCCAGGGCCTGATTGGCCTGGGGGTGGGGGAGTGGCAGGGCTTCAAAGGGCTGGATTAACCTGCTTGCTGGGCTGGATCCACACCATGGAGATCCTTTTGCCTTCCCCTGATTTAGATGGTGCTTGGTCCTGCTGTGAGGGCAGGGGATTGGACTTCATGACCTCTCAAGGTCCCTTCCAGTTGTAGTGATCTATGATGCTATGAAAAAGACCTTTATTCCAAATGGTACAAAAGAAAAGCACTAGAAATGGGAAAAGTAGTACAGCTTTCCAACTGCTGCAGTGTTGGGGAAAATTTTTCTAAGCACAAGCTGGAATGGGTGACAGGGTTTGCATCTGACCCCACTGTAACAAAAACTGACTTGGTGCTGATTTAAACTTCGTGCTTCCCCGCCCTGGGCTTAAAGCTGGGAGGGAACCACCTCCTTCTCTCTCGCAGGCTGTTTTATGTAGCAGGAAGCAGCCTCTGGTAAGGCCTGACATATTGGGTCTCTATCTACCATCCCCTGGCTTGTGAATTGCACTGGAGCTTGGGACAGCCAAGGGCTTGGGTGCTTACACCGAACTGCTGACTGTGGAATGGAATCATTCCTTTATGTTTCTGCAATAGCTAACTGGAGGATGGTTAACGTAAGGCCAATTTTTTAAAAAAAGGATCCAGAGGCAATCCCAGGCATTCCCTGTGTGGAAGCCTACCTCCAGTACCAGGGCAATTGATTGAAATCATAGTAAAGAACAGAATTACCACACGGAGATGCAAATGATTTTGTGGAGAGGAATCAACAATTATTTTTTAAAGAGAAATCATGCCTTACCAATCTATCGGAATTCTTTGAGGGGATCAATAAACATATGGACAAGAGTGATCCGGTGGATTTAGTGTACTTAGACTTTCAGAAAGCCTTTGACAAGGTCATTCACTGAAGGCTGTTAAGCAGTGGAAGCTGTCATGGTTGTGTGGGAGAATTAAACCTGACAGTGCTGCAGTTAGCTATTTTGTATGTCCAGCCATTGGTAGCTGAAACCCAAATATTGCATAGCTAGGACTAATATTTAGGATTTTGAGAGTCAAGGCCAAGTAACTGCATGTTTCCAGTTTTGCTAATCACAATGGGACAAAAAGTTAATGTAACATAACAGGAAAGTTTAAGCAGCTCACCTCGGTTTTAAGTGTCTCTAACATAAAAGTGTTGTTATAACTAAAATGCTTAATTGATAAAAAATAATTTGCTAAAACTAGATGAATTAGTGACCCCCTATGGGTTCTTATAGAAGGAAGCCCCCAGAAGGTCGGCTATTAATCACTCAAAACCATCTCAGACTTGGGTAACTGTAATGTTTGGAATGCTCTGCACTTATGGGTCTAGCGTGTGTGTGTATTTGCTTAAAACCTAATTTTAAAAAAAAGCACTCTGGTTGTTGTTGAGGGTGAAGGATGTTGTTCTCTGTTTGTTAGTTATAACTGTTGTAAAGCTGAATTGTTATCGGCTTAAGTTCTGTAAGTTCCCCTCATGGTTTTCCCTTCTTGAATGATTGCATGGTATGTGTGGGAAACGAACATGCAATGGGTGATGAACTTTTACTCACCTGGACTTGAGTGCACCTGGCCTCCTGCATAGAGTGCACATAGCCCAGCAAGGACAGAGAGGAAGGCCTATGGACCCAGAAGCTGCACATGACCTGTACATCATTGATCCATAAAAGAGAGAGAGAGAACCCGGAAGGGGGATCACCAAGCAGGACCTCCCGAGGGTGCTCTCTACTCAGATCGCCTGGCCAGCGAACTGGTTTTGGGGTCATCACGGGAAGAGATCAGCCTCAGCATGAACTCCTTCTGGTGCCTGGTGCTCAGCCTGTATTTTGTCAGACCGTAAGTGTGATTGCAAATAGTGAGAATGAGTCTTCCCTTTCCCCTCCTTTCAGAGTAGGTTAAAGCAATTAAAGCCATTTGCGCTCATTACCTTGTGGTCCCAATCCTTGGTAGTCCAAGGTTAGTTGCAAGTAAACTCGTATTTCCCAGGGTTCCTTATCCTCCCCGCTTGCAACATTTGTATCAGTCATTTGTTATTCAGAGGAGCTGTGCGCCCATTGATTTATTCCTGACACCACCTAGCAGCATTTAATTGGCCACTGCACTGAGTTCTGAAGCCATTGGATAGCAAATGTGGTGAGACAGTCATGAGGGGTGGATTGTGCAAGAGGAGAGGACAGCAGGGCAGGGGCTCTCTGTGTTTTCCCTAGGGCCCTGGCTGCCACTTAATTCACAGATACATTCCAATACTGGGTCTCCCAGCTCAGGCAGTTAGCCTGGTGGAGTGGAAAATATAAGGAGGAATGGGACTAGCTGGGAAGGAAGGGGGAGAGAGCGATCAGTTAAAAATGGCTTTGGGAAATAGGTGACTGATTTTGAAGAGGAAGCTGGTAATGGTCTTTGGAAGCCTGGTGCTTTCACCCAACCTGTAGCCTTTCTGCAGCTCTGTCAGTAAAGAGCAGTGATAATAAAAACATAATTAATTCAAAGTAACAATTAACACAAATAAATACAATGAAAAGGAAGAAAAAGTAGCCAGGCTAAAGGCAGAGCCAACCCTCCTGGACAGTAACCCTGCCTCGCCCAGCAAAGACAGCGGCACGGCAGAGGCAGGGGTGTGACAGGAGACAGAGCAACAGGCTGAAGCAGGAGGTATGTGGATGAAAACAGCAGCCCATGGAGCTTGAAGGGAACTGTTAGGGCCTCACTGCAGGATTCCCAGAACAAGTCCCAGGCCCGTCCCAGGGAATGCAGGAAGCTCAGTGATGCTCAGAGCCCAGTGGGAAGAGCAGAAGGGAACAGGGACTGCAAGTTGTAATCTGGGGCAAGGGAGGGGAGTTAAAGGGGGACCCAACTCGCATCCTTAACACAAGTATGAGAGGGACGAGCCACATGAGCTTCCCTTTCCTGTGGGCCCTTCCAGACAGTTCCTTTTTGTCCCTTGCTGGAACCACTTGGAGAGTTGCAGAAACTCCCCCCCCACCCGCCATCACCTCACTAGCACACCCCATGCTAAAGCAGATTGCTCCCCAAGGAGGGGAATGGGGAGAGGTCAAGCCCGTCTCTCCTGCCCAGGTCAGAGCCATAGGGTAATTGGAGGATGGGAGACAAACTGGAGCATAGCCTGGGAATGGCTAGCAAGGGTAGCTCGCACCCCTGGCCTCCCTCCAGTGGATGTGACAGCCTTGGTCAGGAATGCCTGACCTCAGACGATTTTGCAGGGCTCCCTTAGGCTGCCCAAGTAGGGATACAGCCTGGAAATAAAAGCACATCAATTAATTTGCAAGATCAAGTTGCAACCCCCCCACTCTTGTCCCTGAAATGGGTCAGGGCCCAGGGCCTGGGTTTCCAGCTACTTCTTTTTAGCTGGTTAGATTTGTTATTGGTGTCTACTTTCAGACTATGTCTAGATTGCCCCCTCTTGTGCAAAAAATATGCAAATGAAGCAAAGTGTGGAATATCGCCATGCCTCATTTGCATAATTAAACGCGGCTCCTTTTTGTGCAAAACCTCCCTCTTGTGCAAGAGCCATTCTTCCTGGAAAAAAGAGGAAGAACGGCTCTTGCACAAAAACAGAGCCTCATTAATTATGTAAATGTGCCTCTTTTTCTTTTGTGTTTTTGCTTCAACAGCTAAAGGTTAAAGCTACAGTTAAAAGTATTTCTAGCCCTATAGAAATCGAAACAGCCCTATAGCAGTGGCCCAAAATTTGTCATTGATTTTCATGGCCTCAAGAAGGAGACTCCCTACAGCTATGGTCACCAACCCATTGATTGCGATCCACTGGTCAATTGCAGGGGCATGACCAGTCGATTGTGAAGCATTCCAGTCCCTCCCATTGCCCCCTACCCCCAAGAAGGAGCCTGCACTGATGCTACCGCCTACAAAAATGGAGGTAGCACTGGCTTCCTGCGGTGCAGGGGGGAAGTCCTGCAGCTGTGAGCTAGGTCTGGCGAGCCACATCTGGTGTCTCAGGAAGCATGCAGGCTGCTCTTCCCTTCCTTCAAACAGCTGATGTGCTTCCTGAAAAGCCAGGTCTGTCACGCCGCTGGGGACTTCCTTCTCACTGCTGCCTTCCTGCGTGCGGGGTTGGGAGGGAGTTCTGGGACTGTGCGCCAGCTCCAACTTCTCAGGAAGCGTGGGGTTGTCATGGGGAGCGGAGGAAGAGCACACTCTTGGCCCCTGGCCAGACTCCCACCTGCCCAGGCCCCCACCAGAACACTGCTTCTGCCCTCTGGACTGACCCCCAACCCTGACCCTGACCCCCTGGCCAGACTCACACCTGCACCTTGCCCAGACCCCCACCTGTACCCTGCTCCTGCCCCCTGCCCAAATACCCTGGCCCCGCCCCTTCGTGCCCCTTCTCTGAGGCACTGCCCCTGCTCACTCTGTCCTCCCTCCTTCCCTCCCCCATTCTTCCTCTCACCAGGCAGAGGGTTGGGGTGCAGGCTCTGGTCTTGGGTTAAGGAATTTGGAGTGTGAGAGGGGCTCTGAGCTGAACTTGGGGCAGGAGCTTGAGATACAGGAGGGGGGTCATGACTGGGGTAGGGGTTCAGAGCTGACTCCTGCTGGACACTGCTTACCTCAGGTGATTCCTGGGTTGTGGTGCAGTGGGGCTAAGGCTGGCTCACCCCTGCCCTGGCCCTGCACCACTCTCAAAAGCAGCCAGAAAACTCCCTCCATCCCAAGCCCTGTCATGACACCCCTCCATTCTGTGGAGATAGAATACAGGGTAGGAGGGGGAACCCTGACATCAGTGGCCCTCCTCTCCCTTCCCTCTCTGTACCACAAGCAGGGAGCTCCTGGGGGAGGGAGGGCAGCTTCAAGGCAAAGGGCAGGAAACACGCAGCAGTGCGGGGAGGGGCAGTTGAAGTGTCTGCACTTGATAGCCTCTTGGCCAAACCAGTGAGGATCCCCTGTCGGAGGCTCCAAGATCTACTAGTAGATCCCAATCTCCTGGTTGGTGACCACTGCTCTAGTAGCTGACCCCTCAGTCAGAGGCATGCAGATACGCACAGACAGACCTTCCAGGATACAAGTTCATCACCTTAAAAGAAGTGATTTTTTACTACAAAACAAAAGATAAACTTGATAAAGAATACTTGGTTGCTAGGTGTTACAGTGCAACCAAGGAAAACAAATAAAAAAACAGAGAAAAGTCTCGGCAGAATGCTTAGATGGTTGTAAATGGGGAGGGGAGGCATAGATTCACAGAGAGCAGTTCAAACCAAGCCACAAAATAAAGGAAATTTACCTTGAATGCAACTGGACTCACATTTCCCTGGTACTCATTTCTAATTTTCTCTTTGTTCAGGCCGCTCCCATGCCCTAAATTCCATGAGGGGGAGGGCACGGTATGGTAGTCCTGCCTGTGTTTAAAGATTCTGTGTGTGTCAACTCCTGGTTTAACTCTCCCACACAAAGAAAGCAGGCAGGAAACC